>JBBCBC010000014.1:14357284-14957284 GCA_037126765.1 Stenogyne calaminthoides
AAAACATGCACTATCCAAGAATGATAAAAACAGGATCACACACTCAAATGTCAAACTTACTTCTTCACCACGTCTTCATCCTAGCCCATCTAGGAGTCATCTTCCCCGGGCGGGGACCTCCTGAGGGGGGGCATCGGTCACAGAGAGACTGGGAGGTCGTTTCTCCCAAGACCCCAGCTTATCTTGACCGTAAGCCACTTGGCCTCCCGCCTCTTGTGAGGTCGATCGGTGGCCGACGGAGCGGACTCCATGGCTTTCTTTTTCCCCTTATCGACAGCCGGAGGAGAAATATGGGTAGGCGCCTTGGGGGAGTGCAGATCTCAGGACACGCCAAATGAGCCGAAAGTAACCGATTTATTTCGGAGGCCTTCACGTAAGCCGGCGGTTGACGCCTGAAGTCAAGTGCCTGGGATCGCCAAAAACAAAGAAAATTTGTTAGCCCTCAAATCCTGTGTCGCTATCAACAAAGGTCATGTAGAGAGCTTACAGGAATCTTGAGATGAAGGGGTATGTGGTACAAACCGACCTTAAGTCAATCGAGCTCAGAGTTCACAGCATTAACGTCTCACCAACTCGGGAGAGTATCTCGGACCAACCTGAACGCCTTAAAAAAATCCTAATATAACTCGGGGGGCCGGGGTGCAAATATTGCAAGATAAAAAGAGAATTAGATCAGTACAACTTCAAGCACAAAGATAAACAATTTACCATTTTCAACTATGATTGCATAATCCATTGGAACATGTATAGGTAACGTGCTCGAAGGATCCACGGACTCCCACGCCCCTCCGACGAACCATCACCTCTGATGCCAGCCATCAACTTAATTTGGGATTCCACTCACGAGCTCCTTGCCCTTACGAAGTCGCATGACATTATAACCTCCGGCATGAGCAATTGGAATCATAACATATGATATCTTGCCTAGATTCAGCAACCGACACAATTCAGCCTGCCCCAATACGTTCATGGTGGAGATAATATAACTCCACCCATTTGGGGTAATCTACGTAAGACTCTAATTCCAAGCCGCTAGCAAGTGACAGATGGCCGGATGTAACGGAAACCGAATCCCGGCTTCCATGGAATGCTCATTCACCGCGATGATTCCTGGAGGAGGCTGGTCGGCACTAAGAGAGTTCACATACCGATCGGACAGAACTGACCTGAACTTCTTGTCGGATGCTACAAAATCCGACTTAGCCGACTTTTGATATTAGTGCTGAGGTCGCTTGTAGGGATCTCGGGCCACGTTGGTGTTGTAATCAAAACCCCATTTGAAGGCCCCGTAATCATGAGCCGGGGCAAAGGGACCCACCATCATTGTCTTCCCGGGCAAGGCGACACGGAGTGGACTGATGTTTAATGGAGAAAGGTGGGTAATTTATGCTAATTCTTCAAGAAAGCGCTTGTCATCACCCTCGTCATTACCATCATCTTCTCGGTTGTCTCCCGGGGCACCGGCGGCGGAACTTCCACCCACATTATCGACGACGGAGGTTGAACCCCGGTAGCAGAGGCGTTGGGAAAGAGGAACATTGTCCTCGGAAGACGACAATGCCACTGTGGGCTGAGAGGCGAAGGGAGTCGAAGAAGAACCAGAATCCATTGAAATAAACGTGAAGAGACTAGGAGCTTTACCTGAATCGATCCTCGTCAAATTCTTGAATATCTGTCAAAATGTCGTGAGCATTCAAGGGAAATATTGTAGAGAGGAAGAAGGTTTTTTGAACCTAATGACCCCGCCTTTTTATAGAAGATGGGAGGGACCGAAGTAAAATTAAGCCAAACTTCAGGCCCACCCCAACAATAAGTCGCGGGAATCGCGCGTGATCCTCGCCACAATTTCCCATTGGATCGACTCGCGGCGCCTCGCATCATCTCCCTATCATACGGTCATTTCAAATCTTCAAAATTTGAGGACAGTCTGTCACGCCGATTCGCGAAATCGAGGTGAGTTTTTGCCTGCCCAAAGATGACGATTCGCCCAGAGCAAATCCCTAGGTCGATTGGTCGCAAGTCAGATAGATGATAAGTCAAGTTGAGGCCCCGATGCAAGCACGCGACCTCAACTTGAGGGGCAATTGTTGTAGAATGAATAAATTCAACTCCCGGATTAGCCGCATAATGGCAAGTCGGCGGCCAACTACCATTTAATGTGGCCTACAGATGAATGGTCACATAATCAACCAATCCACCAGGACTAAGTACACTGTACCCAAGTAACAAAGACGGTAGGTCGCGAGGCGGCTCACATCCCAGATCTCCGCAGGTCGCGAGGCGACTTATATTCAAGACCTCAAAGCCGATGCGATTTGCATCGTTTAATCGCGATATCTCGAAAAGTCAAAGGAAGCCCCCGGCAAGCCACGAGATCCGTCAAGTCCGCCTCTATTTATTGGCGACACTAAATGCAGTGACTTATGACCCGGCAAGGCATAATTCCTGGCTTGCTGGATTGAAGCCTCCTTTATTGCACTTTCCCTTATGTAAATTCCTGCCCAAGAGGCAGAAATGGTAGTATAAATAGGACTCCACGGCCATACTTGTAGGAGGTTGAAAAACTTAGACTCTTAGGCATTTATATTATAAACAAATACCTGGCTTCGATGCCCCCAGACGTAGTCTTGTTCGTAAGACAAACCGGGTCATCAATTTCTTGTCATTTTACGTGCTTTGATCACTTAAAACATAAAATCGAAAGATAATTATGTTTTATTAGCCAAATTATAACCAACTAAAACATACTTTTTGTGTGACTCATAGGTATATCGAAATTATTAGTCAAACTAAAAAGTCTTAATTGAACCCCTAGACAATAAATTAGATATTCTTAAAATACGAGGCACGCTAAGTAGGAATATGTAATATGTAAGTTATTGTGATATCTTCCTTCATTCGCGGAATACCAATTGCTTCCTTAAACATAATGAAGTGTCTATTCAAATAACTTAATTATATTACCTCTAATCACTAATTGATCATGTATGTCACACTTGGCCACAAAGTCCAAGTTGACGTGCATCGGCCGATGACTTAGATCCAATTATGATGAGAAGATGAGAATTTCTTTAAATCCACATTGAGGAATGAATCATATTTTCGCTCAACTACCACGCACATGCATTTCGCGGATGAACCCAATCCAAGCTTATATTTACCCATGGAAGGGTGCAAAGCCATTCATGGTCAAATTTCTCGAACATTTCATCTTTGTCATCGAAATGGGAATTATCCGATTATGTAAGTCGTTATGTACCATTCGCTTTTGATCGCCTTCCATTCTTTCACCAGATTCTTGTTCGGGCTTAACAAGTACATCCACGCCACAGTGTAATGGCTCGCTTCCACCGATCCTTCCGCATCCAAAGAACTAACCCTTTTCTTCTTTTTTTGATCTCATAGATCCGGCCCGCACTTGATGCATCCTCAAGTTTCTTCTTTCTCACGAGCTCTTCAAATTTTTCTTTTATTCGCTTTCCTCTTACAAAGAAGTTCATTCAGCTTTTTCTTTTCTTTTCTACAACAATAGTTTTCTTTTGTCTTTTCTTCATCGCTGGCTTTTCATCGACTCTGTTGATGAAGAAATGACCGAAAAGCAATTATTTCAAGATCTTTTTTGATTCTTCTTCGCTTCTAGCTTGATCTCGATCCCAAAGAACGAAGTTCTCAATCCCGATTTAGTCTATCCTGAACTTCAGCATCTTTCTCTTCTTCCTCCTTTTTGGTTCCCTCAAAAAGAGTTTTGAGTTCGGCATCGAGGTTACCAATCTTGCTTGTCGTGCTTTTTGCTTCTTCAAGAGCAGAGACTTGATCTCAATATCAGGTCAGAATGATTCAACGACAAAGAAGCATCAAACTTTGAGCTTTGATCAACAACACCGCCATCCTAAGTGTAAACATTTTCAAGCTTATCCGCAGAGTGATTGACCCTCTTCATATCATTAGCAAGATCATTTCGCAGCTTTGGTTAGTTAAGTTATCTTCTCATTCATCATCACCACAGGAATTGTTGATTTCTTTCTTTCTTCAATTTGAGCCAATTTCTCATTTATCTCAACCATTTTGTCAAAGTGTGTTGTCTCCTCAAATCCTCACTCGCCTCATGCAAGGAGTACATACATTCTCTCTTTTCGCTCGATGGCTATTTCCAAGGTTCGTGGAACTAAAAAAGCTTATATCATCTCTCGAACATTTGAGCCATGTTCGCATCTAAAATGTGTTTTTGATATACTTCATCCGATTTTTTTTAAAGTTTGAGAGGTTTAAAGATTTTGAACTACCCGACCACTGGTTGAGGGGCCTTCAACCTCCATTTCTTCAAATTTTGACTCCTCTCAAAGCCAAAGTCTATCAATTGGTCGATCGATTCAAATTTGGCCGATGGGGGACTTTGTCGATCTCCCACAACAACTTTATTGTCTTCTTTCCTCGTGTTCCTCAATGATCCAAATTTCTTGGCCGCCTTCTCCAGACGCCCATCCGTATATTCAAAAAATTTCCTCAATGCTTATCGACCACCATCATCAATCTCTTATTCTTCATTATATTGCTTAACGGTTGCATTGTTCAACTATACTTGACCATCTTGTGAGTCATCTCCCCGCAGCATAGGGGTATCCGCATACCCAATCGCTTTGTGATAAGGCCGCCACCGTGATCATCGATAACAAATCCAGAGCCTCAACTCCAAAGAATCATGATCATCTTGATTTCAGAATCAAGAAAAGGTCCGATCCCTCCTTTCTACTCAAGTACTATCCCAAAATCTTCAAACTTCTTCAACCGATGTCTCCAAGGAGCACATCAACAATAATATCTCTTGGCTTCTCGCTTAATGGCAAGTTGTTGGTCCCAAGAACGAGTCTTACACGTATGGAGGGGGGAATACACGCGGTTCAAAGATTTTAAAACTTTTGCCGAGATCGTAAGGGTCGATGTCCCGAGAATTTTGCCCCGAGAAGCACAAATTGCCCCGAAGTCAAAGTTCATCGAGATAAATGATCCCGAAAGCAAATTTTTAAGCTTCAGACAGCCCAACTTATCCCGAATTTTATCGAGATCCCGAGAAGCTTGGATCGATAATTATATTATCAATACCAAGAGAGTTGTTTCCGGGCTTTTGGTAAATATATGTTCTAGCTAATCAAGAGTGCGGAATGTGTTGGCCCTAAGTTTATACTCGTTTTATCTTGCTGAAAATCTCTTCCTTAGTAAAACAGTGGTTAAGGCTGTGATCAAGTTTGATGCAAGTTCAGTGGATTGTTTCCAACTGAATATCAAGAACTATGCTTTCAAATAAAAAATATGCAACTGATAGAATGCAAAACAAAAAGCAAACAACACAGCAACTTATAGTGGTTCAGAGACTCAAGCTCCTACGTCCACTCTCTCTGATTTTCAGAGAAATTCCTTAACTCACTATCACCTAAAGCTTTCAGGCTGAACACAGCAGCTTACTAACTTTTATACCTTGAGTTTTTTCGTTGACTCACCGCAAATTTTACTAACTCAAACACACAAGCTTTCCGACCGCTTCACAACAGCATTTACTCACTTCTTCTCTAGAGCTTTCTGGCTGACTCAACTGCAGCTTACTTACTCTTTACAACTCTTTCTCACCAACAATTCACACAATACACAAACTACCTATTAAAAGGGTTTGTTTGGGTTTGTTTCAACTAGGGTGAGATATCCTTTTTACAATAAGACAAATGCAAAGGCTAGATATCTATACTAAGATTTGGGTATGTATCAAATATAGGCTTAGTGAATGAGCTTCTCTTCAATGTGAAACACTTGGGAAATCTTAGGTTTTTCGAAAGTGCTTCAATTTGCAAGAATATTTAATGAGCTCTTGAGTTGTTTTTGATTTCCGTAACCTTGTAATGGTGAAGGTCACTAGTATTTATAGGCAACTTCTAAGGTTTCTTTGAAAAACTATCATTGAAGAGATAAAGATCAAGAGTTTCCTCTTCCGTTATTGATGAACAACTATTTTTAAGGTTTGAACACACCCTAGCATGTTTTAGGAAATATGCGGCCATGTAGCCAATCACCAATTTATGTGAACTGGAAGATATCAGACCTGACATTTCTTCAGTGAGATGTCGCTTTCAGTGTAAGTAAAGTACATTGTTGTTGTCTCCTCATTGGTTGAAATCTTTGTTTGAACAGAGACAAGCAAAACGGCTCTTTTTAAGTTGACTTTTCTGATCTGATATGTTCCTTAATGTCCACAAATGTCTAACATTCTATTTGTTTGTACTAGGAATGAACATAACACTATTTCATTGAGATAGTGGTTCAGGGTCCTTTTTGTTCAGTACATAAACAGTCTTCAGGATTCTTTAATCTTCAGGATTCTTCAGAGTCTTCAGGATTCTTCGAAGTCTTCAAAGATAATCTAAAAAATTTCGATTTATATCTCACGACTATACATGGTGCAGATAATCCTGATTCCTAGTGTTTATTAAAACCTGATCCTGATCCTATACTATCAAGATGTCCTGATACATGTAATACTCAGGGATTTTGGGATCTAATCAAAATCTTTATTAAATTCCACTTCCAACACAAGTTCTGGATATCTGTCTTCAATCATCATCTCCAATCTCCGTCTGATAATCTTCTCAGTAAATGACAAAATTTCTAGTTCTAGGGAAGATGGAGGAGGAGATACAATAGATTCTGGCACAACATATTCTGGTTCAAAGATATTCGAGCCTCCGAGCAAAGGTGGAAGCCTCCGCCAAGCGTAATCGAGAAGTAGGTTTGTCGTGGAAAATATGTAAGGTCATGGGGGCTCCGCTTGGAGTGTGTCCTTCGAAGGTGATCTTCGATGATGACTCTCCGAAGCCTAACCAGACCTCTAGGAAATTGCCGACGGATGCGATCATCATTAGAATTAGATGATTCATCCACGGGGCTGGCTCGCTTTTTCTTCCTTTAACAAAGAACATCAAAGAATCAAAAGATTGACCGCTTTTGAAACCGGTCTTTTTGAAAACGATACCCTTTTCTAGTTTTCTGGTGGGAGCTTTTATTTTCTGACCACCCTTACCCTTTCTTCGGACTTCAATTGCTGGTTTAACAGCTGGTGCAGTATCATTGTCAGCTAAACCAGAATTGGTTTGTTAATAATCAACATTTTCTTGTGTGCTAGGGAATCATTTGTCTTCACTCCGCCTCTTTCATCAAATCAATAATAATCGAGAGACTTTACGCAAAGATCGCGGGATCTTTGCAATAAGCACTACTTTGGGAGTCCTCCACCATGAACTTTGTTGATTCCTCCAACAAACTCCTTTCGTAAACCCTTGTCACGATCAAAGATTGTCAATTATAAAAAGCCCATTATCTTGACCTTGTCCCGAAAGTGACAAGATCTAGGTTGTAAGTGATTCCAACAACCACTTTCTCTCGGACTATGTCAAACAAAGAATCTAAACTTCCTTCAAAGATTGGTTTTTTAAACCTTTTTGTGATGAGCATCAACAGGCGGAGTAAAAAGTCAAAGATGGCCCTTTCTTCTCCCACACCTATAAACATCCGCATGATCCCGTCTCACCGAGAGTAAAAAAAATCCTTTGTAAATCACCGTCTGCGGATTTCTAAGTGTTTCCCTCGACCTCTCGAAAGGATTCTCGATCCGCTGTCGTTTTAAAATCCACGACCGCCTCCTCATTGACTTCATCTCAGAAATTGCTCAAGATCGATCTTCCGGTTTTGATTTCGTGATGCGTGAGATGAAGAGTCCGGTTTCAAAGAGTATTTTTCACCTTTGGTGCCATTTCTACAAGCATTTAGAACAATTTGTATTGAGAAATAGACACAATATCAATCACAATAGTTGGAACTATTGACACAAAAAAAAAATATACCAGATAATATGCACAACGATATGAACTCAGATTAATCCTAGCAAGTGTAAGTGTGAAATGCAGAGAGATTTCGAGTCCAAGAGTGGGCAGAGTAAAAAAATTTGTGAAGTGAAAGAGTGTATTTGGTTGACGAAGGGTTTTAAAATGAGAGGGAAAGAACATAATCATTTACAAAATCAGAAACCCAAACTGTTAGGATTTAAGCAGCAATTATGGAGAAAATAATGGAAGCAGGAATTAAGGAACAAACAATTTTGTTACCTAGTTCGTCAGGAATGAATACGTCTGGGGGCACTACCAAGCCAGGAGATTTACTATTTCGTGTGTTATTTTTGTACAAGATACAAATACAATGAGTCAAAAGTATTTAAATAAGAGGCTGGGCCGAAGCCCTAATTCCGCCCTAAAGTTTCCGTAACCACTCGATTGTGGGCTTTGGTCGAGCGGTTCTGCCGACCACCTTACTTGCTCGAGTGCCTACAAGGCGCTAGAAAGGGAGTGCGCCGATCTGAGGCTTCGTCGACTAAAGTGCTTGGTCGAAAGCACCTCCTCGCCAACAAGATCCAGTCTCCACAACCCAACACAAACGACGTCTAATCAAGATCAACGGTTTGGGTGAGGCGGCTTTTAAAAGTGCAAGATCGCGGGCAGTAAAGGAAAATGTAAACCACAACTTTTAGATTTTAAAAGGTTTAATTAATGCATTTAATACATATACCTTAGCGCC
The DNA here is from genome assembly GCA_037126765.1 of Stenogyne calaminthoides. Classification (NCBI taxonomy): domain Eukaryota; kingdom Viridiplantae; phylum Streptophyta; class Magnoliopsida; order Lamiales; family Lamiaceae; genus Stenogyne; species Stenogyne calaminthoides. The sequence goes on from JBBCBC010000014.1 coordinate 14,365,895, forward strand.
CAGATTTAATGTATGCCATGACATCACTAAATAATATTTAAATGTAGATATAATCAATCAACACATAAATGAAAAATGTAAACAACAGAATTAGAGATACGATTCGATTGATCGATATTGTAAATACCCAATTACCACGAAAGTGTTTGATCAATTACTCCCATTCGATCATAAGTGTTGATATGATTTTTGAGCCACTAAGTTTTAAATCTTTCCTAACAATGTCCGCTTTCGATCAATTTTCATCGATCCTTCTCAAATCAATTGAAGTTCCCTTCAATTATCGTTGTTTATCCGATCAAGACTAATCGATCTTATCTTATCGCTTGATTTTACTTTTCAACCGATTTCGCTTTTTTTTTTTTTTTTTTTTTTTTTCGCTTAACTAATCGGTTTAGAGACTAGTCCACCAAAGAATTTTCGTGCACTCTCCTAAGTCCGTAAGCCCTAACTCAACCGACAATTCTCTAAACCGACTTCCGCTTAGTGGCTTGGTTAAGATATCGCCTCTTTCCTTATCAATACGGATCTTTTCCATTCGATGTTCTTCTTTTTCCACATGATCTCCGATGAAAAAGATTTGTGATGTCCACATGCTTGCATCTTGTTTAAAGATCGGTTCTGTGTGATTGCTATAGCACTATTACTGTCACAGAATATAGGCACATTCTTAGCTACAATGTTATAATCCCTCAGCTGCTGACTAAGCCAAGAAGTTGGGAACAACAGCTTCCTGTGGCCATGTATTCTGCTTCAGTAGTAGATGTGGCAACAAATATCTGTTTCTTTGAAAACCAAGAGATCAGTTTACTCCCTAAGAACTGACAGGTACCTGAGGTTGACTTTATATCTATCCTGCAACCTCCATAATCAGAATCAGAGTACCCACTAAGCTCTAGATTATCATCTGATGGGTAGAATAAACCAAGGTTTACTATCCCCTTTAGATACTTAAGAATTTTCTTAGTCGCCCTGTGGCTTTTGCATCGGGTTTGCCTCGAAATCTAGCACATACACTCATCGCGAAAAGTTATATCTTGTCTCATATGGGGCCAGTATAACAATGATCCAATGAGATCCCTATATTAGTTTTCTGACCATTTTCATCTCGATCCATCTTGAAAGAAGTAATCATAGAATTTTGCAGCCTTGCGCTTTGAATTCCAAACTTAGTCAAGAAGTTTTTGTATACTTTGGTTCGATATATGAAGATTCCTTCGCTTTTTGTCTTACCCAAGACCTAGAAAGTAGTTCATCGACCCATCATGGGCATTTCAAATTTCCTTGCATCTTTTGCTTAACTTTTCACATAAGTTCTTATTTGGAGATCCGAAAATGATGTTGTCCACGTAGATCTGAACCATCAGAATATCATCTCCGTCTTCAATTCTGAACAAGGTTCTGTCTATAATACCCTTAGAGAACACATTATCTACCAAGAACTGAGATAATGTATCATACCATGCTCTGAGATTTTCTTAAACAATATACATGGTTGCCTATTTCAAAGCCAGGAGGTTGTTCGACATAAACTTCCTCCGCTAGTACCCCATTTAAGAATGCACTTTTTACATCCATCCGATACACAAAGAAACCTCTATGAGTAGCATATGCCGTAAACAACCGAATGGCTTTGGAAGTTGCCGATCGTGCAAAGGTCTCATCATAATCAATCCCTTCTGATTGTGAATACCCCTTTGCAACAAGTCTTGTCTTATTTCTGGTGATGATATTGTTCTCATTTCTCTTGTTCTTGAAGACCCACTTAGTGTCAATCACATCTTGATGAGTTGGCTTCGCCTACAAGATCCCAAACCTGAATTCTTTTCAAACCGCTTCTAGCTCTTCTTGCATGGCTAGGATCCAAATTGCATCTTGTAGAGCTTCTTCTCGTGTGGTAGGTTCCTTCAAAGATAGATAACAACAATACATAGCACTTTCACCAACCCCGATGTGTAGTTTGACTCAGTTTTAGGATTGTCGATTATCCGTGAATTGATGGTCTTTCAACCAAGTCCTCCTTTTCTAATTTATATCGCTTTGATATCATCATCCTCATCCGATATTGAGTCACCAAGGGTTGGGAGAGGTACATTAAAAAGGATCCACTTGGCAAGGACATGTCTCACCGATCTTGGAATCATCATAGTCAAGTCCGCCTCATAGAACATCGTGTTCCCCCGAACCAGACATGGTTCGGGTTACACCGCCTCAAATTGCATCAGCTTCTTCATCGACATTGTACGACACGTTAGGGTCCGACCGACCGGTGAATCGCCAAGATCAAAGTTAGGAACATATACCGTGAACGTGAATCCGATTTTTTTCTCCGATGCTTAATCGATCCATTTTTTGAGCATCAGGTACATCTTGTTCTGGTACAGCTCGTTCTGAGGCAGATTTCTCCTGATCATATATTGACTCATCAAAGACCACATGAGGTGTTTCTTCCACAACTAGAGTACGCCTCGCTGGAACCCCCAAAGTTTTGTCGGTTGAGGAATATCCTAAGAATATACCTCATTTGACTTAGCTTCAAAGGTTTTCAACCCGACACTTCCCATTGTTGTGAATAAACACTTGCACCCAAAAAACATGGAAGTAAGAGACACGAGGTTTTTCGCCTTCCACACTCATAGGGTGTTTTGAAGTGAATCTTAACAGAGAACATTTGTTTCGGTGTGACATGCAATGTTGATTGCTTCGCCTGTAACCATTTTGGAGTCATGGTTCACCAACATTGTGCGAAAGCAAAATTTCTTTAAGTGTTCTCGCTTTCCATTCTCGCTACACCATTCTCGTTGAGGCGTTCTTTGCGGCCAAGTTTCATCCTCAGATACCAAAACTCGCGTAAGTCATATAAAAGAGTTTAAAACTTTGTACTTTATCCGATCCGGTTTTCATAATGTTGACACTTTTCTCATTCGCAATTCTTGAGCAACTCAGAATCTTTTGTTGTAGTTTCATTCTTCTTGTACAAGAATACAACCTGTGAACTTGGAGTAATCATCCACAATCATCAAAGCAGGTATTTACGCCCAACGAAAACTAATGTATGAATGGTCCAAAAGATCCATATGGAGCAGCTTGTAATATCTGCTAAATGGAGGTGAAGGAATCCTTTTGAATGAAGCCTTGACTTGCTTTCCCTTCTGACATGCGACACATGTATGATCCTTAGAGAAAACTTCATTCGGGAGCCCTTCAACCAAGGACATCCTTGCTATCTTGTTAAGAGTTTTAAAGTTTAGATGACTCATACTTTTGTGCCAGAGCCAACTGCTACTTTTGGAACTCTTAACAATCAGGCATGCATTTCCTGGACAACTGTCCCAATCTCTATTGTAGATCGTTCATTTTCTTGAACCAGTTAGCAAAATTTGTTGAGTAGCTCGATTCTTTATAGTGCACTGATCAGTCGAGAACTCAACACTGAATCCGTTGTCACAGAATTGTGAAACCAATAATAGGTTGTGCTTTAAACCATCGACATACGAAACTCCAGAAACCTGTACATCATCATTGACTAAGGTTCTGAGTTCTCTGGTAAAACCAAAGTTATCGTCACCAAAGAGTACACGTGGGCCTTCTTGTTCTATGTATGAACCGAGGAGTTGCTTATTGCCTGTCATATGCCTTGAGCATCCACTATCGATGTACCAGATAGTTGCTTGTACACCTCCTTTATTGGCCAAACCCCGCAAACCTGCAATTATTTCAGGCTTTAGGTACCCCAGTATGATTGGGTCCTAAGGGGTTAGTGTTACCTTTCGGGATCCAAACAAACATGGCACTTCTATTGTAATCATCAAGATCAGAAGGCCTGATTTGTCTCCCATAAGAATCTACATAATCATACATATCTTCATGTGCATTCTGATCAGTATGGTTATGAGTGTGAGCATTGGATGAGTCAGAAGACTTGGGATTTTTCTTGTAAGTCTGTCTTATTTTAATCCAGTGGGGGCTCAGGTGCATATGTCCTAGATTTCTGGTTAAAGTGATAGGTACAACCGCTTCATTCAAAAGATTAATATCTTCTTTTGACAAATAGTTTAGTCACCATTTATTTTTACCATGCCGTTAGGCAGTTTTGACTCGATTAGGGTTTCACCGGGATCGCCTTTCATGAGATGGTCCAAGCCGATACCTACCATCGATTGTTGAGGTTTCTTCAGAAGAACTGGATTCTTCTGTTGATTCCTCGGCTAATGTCTGATCAGTTGGGGTTCATTTATGTTCCCCTTCTTACCGTGACACTTGCCTTGTTGCCGATCACCGTCCATATCCCTTACTTGATACGAGATTTAAAGATAATTTGTATCTTTTTCGTAAATCTTTGATTCACTTTTTTTGAAGGTGAACCAAATTGGACATGTGAGGATCCGTATGGGCTTTTCAAACCCAATACCTTTTATTTTCAAATTTCGATAAGTAGTTGTTCAAACTTTGTACAATCTTAGATGAGTTTCAGGAAAACGCTTCACTTTTTTTTTTTTTTCCAAATTATCCTCACCGATTTTTAGACTCTCATGCAATGGAAGAGTTCATCAAACTTAGCTTGTAGGACTTTGAGATTATCAAATTGTTGTAGGTTGAGAGCATGATGTTCTTTAATCGCTTTGTTTTGACTGTAAGTATCGACCAAAAAACTCCAATTTTGTGGTCAACTTCAACGAAGCCTCAATCGATTTTAGTTCAGCCAATTCTACTCACCGCTTTATCCTTGACAAGTCAATATTCAAATTTCTTAGCTTATCGCTCCTTCCACTATTGTATAAGTGTTTATGATTAGAAAGATCATCAAGCAATTGCTCATTGTAGAGCCGCATGTCAATCTTCCTATAGGTGTGCTTAAAGACAATGTGTGGGAAACAGTAAGCACGTAAGGTTTAGAGATTACCTCGCTTGATCATTTTCTTTTGGTTGATGAGACGATATCGCCATCGATGAGAATATCGATCGTCGATATCATCAGCTTGTTGTCATCAGCAGTGCAGAAGTCCCCATGATGAGTATCCAAAATCATCCGATGGGTGTAACGTAATCATCTATACCGATGTATCAACAACTAAGGCTTTTTTTCGTTTTTTATACTTTTGCTCTTCTATTTCGCTTATCTTCCCTTTCTGTGGAGTCGTGTCAGATGCTTTGTAGTGACCTAGTTTCGATAGCTTGAAACATGCCCGTGTTCCATGTAATTTATTCTCCTGTGATTCCCTTCTCCTATATGATCTATCGAGATTTACCAATTTGCTTGTAATCAAAATCTCTTCGATCCGATCTTTTGATCTCGCCTGCCTTCCTTGTGATCATTTCTCCAATCATCTCTTTTGTCTTTCTACGATCATCTCTTATGTCATAAGAACGATGTCTTTCTTTGTGATCCGTCAAGAGATCTCCCATTCTTCCTCCGCTTGGTCTCAGTAGTCATTATATAATTTCCTATACTTACCGGGGCTTGAACATTAGATCGCTCTTTTTTCGTCAAAGAAAGTAACTGCTCAACCGACATATGATATTTTATAGGTTCAAGAATCTCAAACCATCGCTAATCGCCTTGAATGCAACTGCTTTGTTGTGGCAGGTGTATCTTCAGTAGGTGACTCGTCTTTTTCTTTACCTCTTTCAATCAGGTCGAATTCATGAGCCTTTTTAACCGAGAAACAAAGTTGTTCGATCATCTTCGCAATATCTTGACAATCTTTTTATCACGCTTTTTTATGTCCAATTTCTTGGTCGTGGACCTTAAGATCTTGTAGTTGATGTCTTTATCGACATTTTCGGCCCTAGTTCACTTGAGTTTATTGAAACCATGGTGATTCTTCCATCAAGTTGATTTATGGTTTCATTTGGTAAAGATTCTTTGAGTTTTCAAACTTTACCAATTAGCTTGCAGTCTGCTATCCTTAATCAGATCGTTTCATTCACATATCTCAGCAAGAGTGTCCCACATCTGCTTAGCAGTCTTAAGATACTTGATCTTCTCCCGCGTTATAGTGTCCACCGTCTTCATGATGATATGCCCGCCACAGCATCGCATCGACAATTTCCTTTCTTCAAAGATCCATTAGTGAAGGACTTTTTTCGATTTTGCTTCCAGCTTGATGTGACGGATCACCTCCTTCAGATGGGTTGATGTAATAAATGGTGATGGGTCCTTGTTCAAGAACTTACATCATTCTGTTGCTTATCGCACCCAGGTGGTTGCTCATGAGAATGGTCCAGTCGGCATACTCATCAATGGAGAACTTCGGCAGATCATAATACATCCCAGATGTGTTATCCATGCTGAATATGTGAGTTTAAAAACAAATGAGTTTTAAAAATAGGTTTTTTTAATGATATGTTCAAGTGACCACAATGGTTCTTCCTCAAGAACCGATGATAGTCAAAGCCTATGGTCCATAGAACCACTACTCTGATACCACTTGTAGGTCCCGAACGGGTTTCTTGAGGAAATAACTCTAGAGGGGAGGGGTGAATAGACATCCAAAACTTTTTTCATTATCGGCCGCGGTAAGATCGATAAGGCCGATAGAGTGCGTAGTGTGAATCAAGATAACTGACATCCAACTTATCGATTGTTGTGGGAGTAGATCGGTTGTGTCTATCAGGTCAGCTAATGTGCGGAAGCTTGTTTTAACCCGTGTAGAAAATCCAGTTTTCTTAAATCAGATTCTAAGTATTTCGTCGGGTCGATGACAATAGGTTTGAATCGACGATCAGCTTCTTGGTGCAGACTGATCTTATACTTAGAGAATGCATGATAGTTTATCAGAATAGTAGTGTGTAATAGTGTAAAGCAAGATAAATCACACAAGATTTATAGTGGTTTGAACAACTTATCCTATGTCCACTCTTCCATATCAGCAGGGGAACTTACTTACCAAACTAAACTTAGTTTAATGTGTTAGTCCAAACACCTTACAAATAGATGTTGTTAGGATATTTTAGTTTTGATTATTTATGCCAAAATATTATGTATTTATCAACTTGTATTGTTTAAGTTCATTTCTACAGGTAACAAGTTGAGGGGGAAGTGAACAAGTTGAGGGGGAACTGATCTGAAGTTTCCTGAGAAAATAGGTCTGAGGAATAGTGGCCTGAATGGAAGAAGGTTGAAGTCCAAAACCGTTGAATGTCAGAATGGCCTGAACGAGAAGTGTTGAATGTCGAAAATGTCAAATCCTCGAAAGTTGGAACTCAATTCGAAAAGCTAGAATCCTAAATGTCAAGTGCCGAACTCGAATCCCGAAAGTGCCGAAGTGCCGAATCCTCAATTCAACGTCAATCCTCGAATTCGAAAGTGATGGAATCCAATCCTCGAAAGCGCCGAAAGTGTGAATCTTTAGTGCCGAAAATGAACTCGAAAGGCCGAAAGTGTTGAGTTGTGAGTGTTGAACGCTGAAATCCTGAACGCTGAATGCTGACGTGGACCAATCAGAGGTGGTCAAAAAGCATGACAAAAGTCATAAAGAATATAGAATAGTATGGATTTGAATGACTTTCTCCAACGATAACATTCAAATCCACACTCTAAATACAAGCTCTTCCATCAAATTAAGTGTGGAAAAATGCTATGACGCTTAGAGTCAAATCCTCAAGCATTCCCACCATAGAACACAAATCTGTAGATATCCAAAATATATTCAAGAGTGTTCTAAACCTAATCTAAGCAACACATGATATATCATAAGCTTATAGAGATTTTCCCAACCTTAGCATAAAGGCAAAACCATTGTAAGGGAAAATCTCAACCTAGTTGGAGACAACACCAAACCCAAACCCAAACCCAAACCCCATTCATGCGAGAGAATTAGTGGTGAAGTGAGGTAGTTGAGAGGCAATCCCGTGGAGGGTGATAAGTCCAGTGTAGAGGCAATACCGTGGAGGGTGATAAGTCTATAGGCGAACCCGTGAGGGTGATAAGTCCAGCTTGAGTGAGAACTCATTAAACATCTCAGAGGTAATCCCGCGGAGGGAGATAAGTATCGCTTTGAGGAGAGAGCTCTATAAATATTTGATTGTACTGCGGTTGACTAACATAATAAACTAGTCGAGTGAGTAAAAGGAATTTCCCTCATGATAAGTGTTGGTAAATTTGAATTTAAGTTTTGATGGAAGTTCCAAAAAAAGTTAGATTAGGACCAATGTAACTGTTATCGAATCGATGACTTAGAATCATATTAAGATGACCACCGAAATGTATAGATACCGATGTAAAAGATAGGAACACATGTCACATATTGAGGGGAACTCAATATGTATAGGTCAAGTCGGCATCGATGACCCGATAAGGTCGATGATCAAGGCTAAGAACAAATCAAGAAAAGAAGTCAAGATCGTGAAGACAGAAGACATCAAGACTCGGGATGAACATGAAGACTCAGATGAACTCAAGACTCAGATGAACCTGAAGACTCATATAAACCTGAAGACTCAGATAAACCTGAAGACTCAGATGAACCTGAAGACTCAAGAATAAACTCAAGACTCGTGAGTCACCAAGATCAAGACTACCAAAAGACCAAGACCTATATCACCGAAGTCCAAGATATTGAGCTATGATAATATGCATCAGAAGACTCAACAAGGTAGAATGATCAGTTATCTGATCAAATCAGCTCACACCTGGTGTCAATCAAAATGATACACCAGATAAGACGAATTTTCTACAAAAGGAATATCAATCGTCTAACGGACAAACCATCAAGCCGCCGCCGGGCCAAGGAGAAAGCTTACACGCGCACAAAAAAGAGCCGATAATGCGTAGATTCGACGATGCGACATAAACGGCGCTAATCATGCCTACGGCCATGCCGATATTTGGAGCACGTCACAATCATATCCTACAGCCTACCTAATATAGCCCGAAATTCAAATTGCTCTCCAACGACTCTTTGATTTCGAGGTCTATAAAATGGGATTGAACTTTAAAATTGAAAGATGTGAGAGGAGACGAGCAACACTAAGAACGAACACGGAGACACCGCAAAAGAAGAAAAAACTACAGCAAAATCTCCGCTCGAAGAACACCATATTTGAAGATTATTCTTATAGTGTTCATCCCATAGTTCTTAGCAAGAAATCCTATCCACTAGCATTTGGCTACATAAACACTTGGATAGATTTCCAGTTGGAACCACAACAAACCTTTACCCAAACTCAAAGTTGGTTAAGTTTGTTACCGCAAGATTTCAAACTAGGGATTCTAGTTTCTGGTTTCTGGTTTGGTTGAGTGTGAACTCAATAAACATCTGTTGGGTGTTGGACTAACACCTAAAACTAAGTCCAGTTGGTTAAGTTGGTTAAGTTGGTGCCCCTGTGTTAAGGGAAGAGTGGAAGTAAGACGGGTTTCGGTTCCAACCACTATAAAATCTTATGTGCATTTACTTGCTTTTTATTGCTTTTACACTATTCACACAACCGAAGTTTAAAATCTAGATACATATTCTAAGTCAAGCTCACCGCACTAAGCAATCGATCCGATCAAAGTTGACACCTTAGTTAGCCGGTTGAAAACTGACTTAAGAATCTGAATTGATAAACTGGTTTTTCACACGGGTATTTACAAGCTTTTGCACTCTTAGTTAAACTGACAAGATAGCAAACCGGTTCCGCCTCGTGCACTCAAGAAGATTGAACATCACCCAAATCGACTCACTAGCACTCGATCAGTAACTGCAAATCACACCGATCCGCATTTAAAAGTTTTCGTAAGTTTATTCACCCCCCCTAGACTTCGCCTCACAAAACCCATTCGACCTACAAGTGGTATCAGAGCAAAGGGTTCTACTGCACCAATCGGTTTTGAGTATCATCGATTCTTGAAGAAGAATCTTTGTGGTCATTTGAACAGATCTTGAAAAACCGCTTTCAAAACTCATTCATTTTCAAAATCACTCAAAGATGGATAATACCGCTATGTATCATGATTTGCCTAAGTTTTCAATTGATGGGTACGCAGATTGACTATATACATGTGCAACTATCCGGGATTGATAAGCGCGTAATCGATGGAAGTCATTGAACGAGGACCCATCATCATATATCACGACAACCCAAAACGGGTTGATGAGATCCAGATCATGCACCGGAAGTCTTGTTCAAAAAGTCCAAATTTCGATGGATGCGTAAGAAAGAAAGTCAGATACTCTAGATACAATCGCCAGGCATATAATCATGTAGACGATGGATAAAGTCACCAAAGAGAAGATAAAGTATCTCAAAACAACAAAACAAATGTGGGATACTCTTGCTGAGATATGCGAAGGAAATGATCAGATCAAAGACAGCCGACTACAAGCTGAACTGGTGAAGTTCGAAAAACTCAAAATGTTGCCCAACGAGACCATCAACGAGCTCGATGGGGAGGATCACCATGTCAAGAATAAGCTACGAGAACTTGGAAGAGAGATGTCGACAAAGACATCAATTATAAGATCTTAAGATCTCTCACCAAGAAATGGGACATGAAAGTCACAGTAATCAAGGATTGCCAAGACATTTCCAAGATAAAGCCAAGTAGCTTATTCCTAAGCCTTAAAGCCCACGAGTTCGATTTAATCGAAAGAGGGCAAGCAGATGAAGACGAGACGTCATCAAGCCTCAACCTCCACATCTAAATCGGGCTTGCATTCAAAGCAACCAAAGAAGATATCAAAGGCCATCGAACCCGTTGTAAACATCATAAGCCAAGTCGAACAGACGCTTTTACTTACCAGAAACTTGAAAGATCAAATATTCAACTTGGTAAGTATCGCAAAATTTATAAGGATTATCAAGACAAAAGGAACAGAGGCCAACCCGATGATCACTAGAAAGGAATAGATCCGATGACCGGCGGATCATAGAGATGATAAAAGAGATGATCGCTTAAATGAGAGAAGAGATAAAAGATCCGAAAAAGGAGTTCTCGACTACAATCGTAAAAGGAAGTCAACCGACAGATCCTATGATTTAAGTATCTCACTTGGCGAGGAAGTTTCGTGGATCGTGGATCATGCTTCAATCGCTTGAAACCAGGTCACTACAAATTCCGACGCCTGCACTGATTCCCAAAGAAAGAGAAGAGAAGTTGAACAAAAGAGAGCTACGCTTCAAAGACGTAAAAGCCATGGTTGTCGCATAACATCGTGAATTGATGATTCATATCCGCCTTTCCGAGGATTCCGCTACTCATCAAAGAGAAGATTGCGATAAGCAAAGGTCGTTGATTTCTCAACCATGAAGATCTCGTTATTCTCTTCGATGATTTATGAAATCACTCGATGGCCGCGGAGGAAGACCAACTGAGGTAACCTCCAAACCTTCGCTTTTTCAATTTCCACACCAGCCTATTATTAGCACACCGCCGAGAGATAGACTTGGCAAATTTACTACTATGAGCAATTGCTTGATGATCTCTCCGATTCAAAGAGACACTTATACAATAAAGTGGAAGTTTAAAAATGACAAGCTAAGGATCGTAAATAATTAGCTTGTTAAAGAGAACACCGCCAAGAAAGAGAACACCGAGGAACTTAACGCTCAAGGATAAATCTTTCGATCAGAGAGAAGCAGATCAAAGATCGCCTAGCAATCAACAAACAAAGAAGTTGATGATTTCAAAATCCTATAAGCTAAGTTTGATGAGCTATTCCACTACATGAGAGTCTAAAATCTATCGAGGATAGTTTATGCAAGAAAATAGAGGTTTTCAATTAAGTCATCAAAAACCGCTCAAGATATGAACACCTATTTTTAACTCCCGACTAAGAAGAAGGGTATTGGGTATGAGAACCCTTCTACATCCTCAAAAGCCCCGCTTCGTTCACTTCGTATGGTGTAATCAAACGAAGTCTCCCGGATAAAGATACGTAAAAAGCTAAAAATATATTTGATAAGGAAAGAGACCCATCGAGCAAGTAAGGCAAGTGCCTAATCAAATGGAATGTAAATGGACCCCTAAATCGATTAACATCACCGATGAATCAACAGAAGAACCCCTTCTTCAAGAAAACCTCAACCGACGCCAGACAGGTATCATAAGAGACAACCTCAGAAAAAGAAAAATCTAATTTGAGACCCAATCGAGGTCACCGCCTAATAAGCAAGCTTTTATAGGTAAACCGCAAAGACCATCTATGCCAAAGAGATATGAATCTTTAATGGTAGCAAACAGATTTACCCTTATAACCAGAGACCTAGGGCTATCGCAGACCGAGCCACATCGGGTTAAAGGAAGAGAAAATATAAAGAAAATCCCAAGTCTTTCGATTCACCCAAGGCTCACACTTTAATAATCATACAAATCGTAAAGCATATAAAGAGACGATGATTATGTTGATATGTATGGGAGACAAATCAGCCTTCTCGATCTATCTCGACACAATAGAGTGCCTCGCTTGTGTGGATCTCTAAACCACCACTAACCCTCAGACCCAATTCCAAAGGGGTACCTAAAGCCCGATTCGATTGCGGTGTTCGGAGGATCGCCAACAAAGGAGGTGTACAAGCAAAAATATCCGTACATCGATAGTAGATGCTCAAGGCACATGATCGAAGCAAACATCTCCTTAGCTCTTACAAAGAACAAGAAGGCCCACGGTACTCTTCGGTGATGATAACTTTGGTTTTACCAAAGGATTCGTAACCTTAGAGAATGATGATGTACAAGTAATCGAGTCTCATATGTATGTCAAGGATTAAAGCACAATCTACTATCAAGATTACAATTCGCGACAACGGATTCAAATTTGAGTTCTCGAGTGACAAGTGTACAATTAGGAATCGAGCTACTCAACAAATCTTGCTAATCGCTCAAGGAAAGGCACGATCTACACAAAGCAGATTGGGAACAGCTTGTTCAAGAAATGCATGCTTAATTGTTAAGAGTTCCAAGAGTAGCAGCTTGGCTCGCACAAAAGAATGAGTCATCCGAACTTTAAGACTCTTAACAAGATAGCTAGGGTGCTTTTGGTTGAGGGACTTCCGAATGAAGTATTCTCAAAGGATCAGACATGTGCCGCATGTCAAAAGGGAAAACAAGTTAAAGCTTCATTCAAAGGAATACCCGACCAAAGATCCAAGAGAGTAATCGCAGAATCGCTTCCATATGGATCTATTCGACCAGCTTACACCAAATACCTCAAAGTGACGTAAATATACTATGGTAATCGTGGATGATTATTTCAAGTTTACTTGGGTTGTATTCTTATACAATAAGAACGAGACAACGACTAAGATACCCGAGCTACTCAAGAAACTACAAAATGAAAAGGGTGTCAGCATAGTAAAAATCAGATCAGATAAAGGTACAAAATTTCTGAATTCTTTTATTACTTATTTTTGCACCGAAGTTTTGTATATAAAGATGAGACGCCACCGCAAGAACGCCACAACAAAATGGAGAAAGCGTAATAGAGAAATGTAATCCCTCAAGGAAGCCGCCACACTATGTTAGCTTAACATGCTAACACAAAACCATTTTCAAGCGTATAATCAACAATGCATGTCACACTCAGAACAGATGTTCTCTGACTAAGACTCACTTCAAAACACCCTATGAACTATGGAAGGGCAGAAAACCTCATGTTTCATACTTCCATGTTTTTGGGTGCAAGTGTTTCATTCACAACAATGGGAAAAGTCATTGAAGACTTTTGAGGCCTAGTCGATGAGGGTATATTCTTAGGATATTCTCATCCAAAGAAGGCTTTCGTGGTTTACAACAAATCTAAACCCTAGTTGTGGAAGAAACACCCCATATGGTCTTTGATGAGACATCTTCCAACAAGAGAAAGTCGCTTTCGTAACAATCCGCATCAGCATCAACCGCTACCGACACGCAGTAAAATGGATCGCCTAAGTATCAAGGAGAAAGAAGTTGAACACGTAATAAAGGTATATTCCCAACTTGATCTTGCCGATTCAACAGTCAATTAGACCCTAAGGTCAATCGCTGATTTAAGGTTCGCAAACCGAGATAAAGATCAATCGAACCATCTCGGGTTCGGGGGAACTCCTCGAAGTTCCTATTTAACGACATCAAGACATGATGAGTCCAACATCACCGAGACATGTTCTTATCAAGTGGATCATAATTCGCGACCACTCCCAATCACTAGTAATGAACTACTATCGTAAATGGATGATGTTCTCCAAATAGACTCAAATCGAGTAGAAGGACTGGATTACCAATCATCCAACCGGGTCCGACATTCTGAGACCCATCCGACAGAGTCAAAACTAGACATCGATTGGTAAAAGTGCCATGTAATCGTTGTTATTTGTCTTTGAAGGAACCAACTACAAGAGAGGAAGTTTCTACAAGACGCAAGTCGGATTCTAGCCATGCAAGAGGAGCCGAAAGCTTTTGAGAGGAATCAAGTTTGGAAACCGTGGACGCACTAACTCATCAAGACGTGATTGGCACGGAAGTGGGTATTCAAGAACAAGAGAGATGAGAATAATGTCATAACCAGGAATAAGGCAAGACTTGTTACTAAGGGGTATTCACAATCTAAGGAATTGATTATGATGAGATTTTGCACCGCCGCCGCCTAGAAGCCATTCGGGTCAAGCTTTCGCTTATACGCCCACGAGGGGATCATTGTGTATCGGATGGACGAAAGAGTGCATTTTTAAATGGGGTACTAGCAGAGGAAGTTTATGTTGAACAACCTCCGTGCTTTGAAAAAAGGCAAACCAAGTGTACCATTTAAGAAAAGCTCTTTATGGTTCAAATAAGCTCCTCGAGCTTGGTATATACACTCTCTCGCTTTTGATAGACAAAGGATTCACTAAAGGAATAGTGGATGTAACCTTACTCGTAATAGAAGATGGAGAAGATATTCGATGGTTCAGATTTACGCGGATCTACATCATCTTCTGGATCTCCCAACAAGAAGTTGTGTGAGAAGTTCAAGAAATTGATGCAAGGGAAGTTCGAGATGTCCATGATGGGTCGATGAATTACTTTGGGTTTACAAGTCAAGCAGAGTACGTGGGGATATTCATCCGCCAAAGTTTAGTACACAAGGAATCTCCATCGCAAAGTTTGGAGTTCAACATTGCAAGGAAGCCGTAATTCCCATGATAACCGTGTTCATGATGGATCCGGATGAAGATGGTCAGAAAACTAATCAGAAAGAATATAGGGCTCTCATTAGATCTCTACTATACCCGATCGCCGCCAGACTAGATATCACATTTGAAGTAGGTGTATGCGCTTTATTTCAAGCAAATCCAATGCAAAGCCACCTAGAAGAAGCCTAAGCGATTCTCAAGTATCCGGCTGGGGACAAGAACCTTGGTTTATTTTACCCATCGATGATAATCTAGAGCTTAGTGGATATACCGATTTCGACATGAGATTGCGTAATCGATGTGAAGTCAACCTCGTGTTCATGTCGGGCAGGGGAAATAAATTGATATCTTGGTTTTCAAGAAGCAGTACATCGGGCCATGTATATCTACCAATCAAGGTAATATATGGTCAGCAGAAGTCGTTGTTCCTAAACCGCCTCGCTAAGTCGCCACCGAGGGATTACAACATCGTAGCTAAGAACGCATCTATATTCCAGGATGTAATTAGTGCTATTAAGAATCACTCGTAATCTTGTTCTACATACAAGATGCAAGCACGTGGATGTCGACACCATTTTATCGAGATCACGTTGAAAAGAAGAATATCATAATGGAAAAGATCCATACCGACAAGCGTAAAAGTCGATATTTTAACTAAGCCGCTTAGCCTAAGATCAAATTCAGAGAATTATGCAACGATCTAGGCTTTCGATCTCTTGAGAAAGTGCACCGTAAATGATTGGTGGATCGATCTCCGTAAAGCTTGGTTAAAAGACTAACCAGTTAAGGGGAATCACTTGAGTTAGGAATCTCAACCGATCGCATTTACTGACGAGGAGCCAATTTGAAGTTCAGATAAGGAGCAGATCAGAAAGTCGGACAAGTAGCTGATCTCAAGTTCAGACAAGGAGCTGATCAAAAGTAAGACAAGTAGCCGATCCAAGTTCAAATAAGGAGCAGAGATCACCAAGATATATCGATTAAGGGGAACCGATCGATTGGAAGATTACTTTATAAGTCGATTAAAGTCAGCAGAAACAAGCAAGTCGCATAAGTTGAAAGCTATAGATCGCATAAGTCAAGAGGCAACACAACAATGAAATAACATAATTTTTTCATTGATAAGGACCCGAGGTCGATTTACAAGTTACAAATGATATCACAAGCTACCTACAAGCTATCTTCAAGTGGTATTACAAGCTTCAAGCACAAGAAGACCCGGAGGTCATTACATAAACCATAAACCCTAAGCCAACCCAAGGCAGGAAAGGGAGAGAGAGAGTTCAAGGACTTGATGCTCTCATTTTCCCCGATCCTAAAAGGGGCGTGAGAGGCCTTAAGGAAAATCCCCGAGCCACCCTCGTAGAGCTTGAGGGAGTGAGGAGCAAGAGAGGCTTTGAAGGATTTTCTATGCCAGAGCCCCTAGAGCTAAAATCAATGGGCTCTCCAAATGTTAAACGGGACACAAGGTTACATGTGTTTGGTCACAAGGACCAAACAGACACTAGTGTCGATGTAAAAAATTGAGTTTGATATATGAAGATCAGCTTGTTGACCGATGCGCACCATATACCAAACTCATGTTTTGTTTCAGATCGAGTCCGCTCATGCTAATTTCGTTATCTCGATAAAGCACAAGGTGCATACGTTAGAGAAGCCTTCTCATTTGCCTTTAGCAGATCCGGGCCTCCACGGTGGTAAAGAAGCTTTTGCATTGATCGTATGTGTAATCTTAGATGATTTGATTAAAAAACAAAGGTGAAGGAACACACAGGTTGATTTGAGAAGTCAATTCATTGGAAAAGGGTTAAAGGTTTTCACCTAAGTTTCAACCTAAATAAGGAAATCATCGAAAAAGGCATGAAGTATATGCTAAAGAAGATGAATGGTTTATGTTGTGTTGTTTTTATTTAAACCCCCAAAGTTATTTTATAGAAGGAAATTAGGGGTACAAATGCAAATTTATTTTCTCGTAAGACCTTAAGAGAAATTTGCATCGACAACGCCAGAAGTGGACACGAGGCTAATGGTTGATGAGTTGACGGTGTGAGTAATCACAACGTATCTATACCATTATTACGAATGTCAAATCGCTACCGATTTGGGGAATCGAGGCGCTTTTTTGACTTCAAGCAAATGCTTTGGCGGAGTTTGACTTAAGTGCACAAAGAAACGAGGGTCTGAATAGAAGAAGATTGAATTATGAAGTGAATCGATAAGTGCATCGATGAGAGAATCAGATAAGTTGATCGATAAGGACGGGTTTTCACACAAGAATCATCGATAAGTAAGATATTGTTGGGAAATACTTAATGCTACCATCAAGAAGGTCAAAAAGTACCGATCGATCACAAAGGGTAATCGGGTTGATTACAATATCAATCACCGACACGCTTCTTATTTATCCCTTTTCAATAACTTATATGCAATTATTTATATAAATTAATTTTATTGCTTTCACTTTATGACGATGCTCTACAAATCTTTTAATGCTAACTTGAGAATGTGTTTTAATGCGTTTTATTATGAATTTTTGAGTCCTAAATACGAGAAGACTACTTTTTCAACCGGCGATCAAAAATACTTTTCGGCCGCCGATTTCAAAAACACTGGATACTTGAGTACTTTTGGAAAGTTATGCAAAAAGTTTTTCCTTCAGATTCTATAAAATCCAAATCTTTCTCGTAAAAACTTCTTTTCCAATACTTCGCCTTCTCAAAGCTATTAAAAGATCAAAACTTTCAAAAATCTTCAGAGAATTACTTTCAAAAATCAATTGATTCTTTTCACGATTTCTCAAATCCTCTAATCAATTTCTAGTAATTTCTCGCTTAAATATCAGATTATTTCAATTCACTCGTACCTAGGTTTACAAGTCGTGGATGATATGTTTCTATAATTTTTATAAGATCTATACGCTTACTTGCTAAATTGATGCTTAGATTACTGGTTTGACTGAATTTATTGAAATATCTTACTACTAAACATCAATTTGCATATCGTACAGAAATGACATATCTTGTTCCACGACCGGGCCAAGGGAAAAAGTTCTGCAACTTTGCATCGATGAAGAAAGACATCATTGATGAGAAGTATGTAAGATTCACCATCACCTCAGATCCCGAATCGCCGGAAATTCGAGTGCTTATGAGCTGGTGGACTAGAACGATATTGTTTCTACAAATCAAAACATCGTCCACACCCATGAAGCCCTGGAGTTTTTATACAATCTACAGAGGGATGAAGACATTGATGCTGACCTGATTTCTTCCGTTGGCGGACTGGAAGTGCGAGTGTCGAATGACGATCTCTAGAGGATATTTGGCCTAACTCGAGGAAGCATCAATCCAGAGAGACCTACACTAATGATGTAGGAGAAAAGGAATTTTTGAAGCCGAAGTTATTGAGACCAAAGAAACAAGGAGAACACATTTAACGCCAAAGCCTCCTATCCGGAAGGAGAAATATCGCCTTCTCCTTGAGATCATTCGTAAGGTGATCATGTGCTCAACTTAGCCTTTGATGTTGGCACTTCAGATAAGATCTTGTCATGGCCGCAATAATAAAGAAGGCTTCGATATAGATTGGTTGGGTATGGTCAAGGCACGATCGAGGAAAGACTTCGGAAGTTCGAATCGACTCCAGAGCAATGTAGTGTGCTTATCTTCCAAGTGCTTTTTCATACACAAAATTCTATCATTCACGATAAGCCGCCACGTAATCCATGAATGGAATGAGAATGGAGCAAAGATATATCAAGCAAAGCACAAGGCCATATTGGGCAAGGATGAGTCCCCACCGACAACCGATGAAGATCCAACTCCTTATGTGCCCAAACCCAAGGGAGAAAAGAAGGAAAAGATAAGGCAACCGTGATCATCCAAGCGCAGGAACGCTATTCCTAAAAGAGGATGAAGAGGAAAGGATAGCTAAGAAACCAGATGCTCAAATGGAAACGCCGGGAAGAGAGTGACTTCTCCTCCTCAAGATCGCCCAAGTTCTGCTTCAAAGAAGTTAGCAGAACTAAAGATCCGATGCAAGTGGAATCGTAAGAGGAGATAGCAACCCACTCGAGCCCACTACCGCAGAAGTAAGGGAAGAGCAGATGACCGCAGTTAGAAGGAGAGAAATGGCCGGCGACGTAAGTGGAGCAACCGAGGAAGAATCACCATCCGATTCTCCGCCTCTCACCACTATCTTCCAGAGAGCAAGATCGCCAATGCCCACTTCCAAATCACCATCACCCCTCCTCCACACAAAACCTTCTCACCCTCACCCTCACCTATCGATCACCCAGATCTCCCACACCACCAATCAATGAACCTCGCTCAGATTAATCGAACACCCTCAAACAAAAACAAACCCGAGAGATCCGACAAGCGAAAGTGTCCATCTCTCATAATCCCTTCAATACCGTAACCGCGGCTTGCTTTCAATTGCTTCGTAAAAGCCCCATCATAAGGATAATGAAGCAAAGATCAAGGAGTATCCATTGAGCGCGGCCTCGAAATCGATCAACATCCCGCATCCAAAGAACAAATAGAAGAGATTGTGTTCGAGGGATATCGATCGAAAAGCATTGAAGAATTTCTGATTCTCATGACATCTCTGGGATCAGATTTCTTTGTAGACTTGGAGATGAAATGCTTAAACACTGCTGGGATTGAAAGTGTTGTTGAATTGGCATCTGATGATGATATCATATGGTTGATTCACGAAAGGTTTGGAATTGCTGATAACAGGGAGAAAACCGTTCAACCTCCTACAGATCATGAGGGAGCTGCCGATGAACCAAGAATGGGTGCTACAGATGAGACTTGACTTGGCAAGGCTTCAACATCCCACTGCATCGCTACGATGAGCTCGACACCCTAGATCTTTATATTGAGAAGATTCAGGATGGGATCAAGACTGCTATTGAAGATAAATTCCCAGCGCTCACAGCAGATCTGATGAAGCGATTTGAAGAAGAGCAAGAAAAACTAGTTAACGGAGAAAGAAGTCACACAGTTGGGATGCACAATCCTATCCTCTCTGAAGTTATGTAACTAGTTGATCTTCTTGCCGAGAAGCTCAATCTCCAGTCTGACAAACTCAAAGTTCAGACAGATATGCTCAATCAGACACAGGTACTATTGGAGAATGTTTGGGCATCTTTGGAGAAAACTGACAACCACATGGATATGGGTTGGAAACACTTTGTAGCTTCCACTTTAACGAAAGCAAGACAGATATCGGGTTGCTTCTCGACGCTTTTGAACCATGCACCTTCTCCCACCGTTCAGATCACTCCTCTTGTTGTCGAGGAACTCAGAGAGGATATCACACGGCAATTCAATGCTCTGAACCGCAGGATGTTCAACCTCTTTGATGAAACCAAAAAAGGGGGAAGGACAAGAGAATAAAGAGAAGAAAGAAAAACAGACACAGTTGGTAACAATTACATCTCTACCGTAAAAACATCAGATTCGACTTGCTAGCCACTTCATCTATTGATCTCGTTGCTGAAGTAAAAGAACTGTGGAGCAACATAGCAAAGAGATCACTGAGCAGAAAATTGCTCTTTCAGAGGTTATTGCCAGAGTCGACAAGATTGAAGACTTTTCTTCGCTCTCAGACGTAAAAGAATGGAAATCGATGATCAAGCCAAGAGCCTTTGAACTCGCTAAGAAATTAGTCAAGAAGATTTAACAAGAAGAATCTCGGAAAGCGCACTCGAGGAGAAAGAAAGGCAAAGGCAAGATGATGAAAGCAACTGCGGAAGATCAGAGACAAGGTCAACCATTCTCTACCAAAAGCCAGATGACTCCTGAACAAGTTCAAGAGCAAACAAGACAGAGAATTAGAGAGGCCGCCATCAAAAAGGTGGTTAGCAGAGGCTAAGGGATCGAACATCCCTTACATCCGGAAGGAAGAGGAAGAACGGTTGCAAAGACAGAGATTGCTTGGGAGAAGAATGCCCTTCCAAAGACTCGTTAAAGACATCCTTCGGTAGACGGCTAGATCCGCTCTTAACGGGATCGATCGAGAGGAGAATGGCTATGTGACGATACATCCCGAGAAGATTCTCGATTCATCAAAATCGATCGAAAAATGATGATGAATT
The DNA here is from genome assembly GCA_037126765.1 of Stenogyne calaminthoides. Lineage (NCBI taxonomy): Eukaryota > Viridiplantae > Streptophyta > Magnoliopsida > Lamiales > Lamiaceae > Stenogyne > Stenogyne calaminthoides. Next base: position 14,387,073 of record JBBCBC010000014.1, read on the forward strand.
TCGAACCGTTAGAAACGATGTATCCGCATTTCTACCGCATGCTGATGAAAGAAGGGAAAATCATGTCACTAATACCGTAAGCTCCACCCTTTGAACTACTCCTTCCACCTTTGCATCCGCAAAAAAGCTAGATGTCAGAAAGTTCAAGAATGCCTACTATGGATTTCCATCAAAAAAAGAGGGATCCATAGAAGAGAAGATCCGACAAACTAATGCAAAGTATGTACAAGATGTTTGGCACCCCAAAGAGATGCAAATGTTCAAGTACACCGAGGAAGACAACTTGAATCGATGATAGGTATGTTTTTTTTCATGTATTCTATAACGCACACACCTATCTAAATGAAATATTCCATCTCTCCGATTCTAAGACAACATCTCATTGTCTTCCTCAAATATGTAACGATTTCATTATCGTGATTTCTATTCGTGGTATCCGCTTTTTCGATTAAGTGTTTTGGTTCCATCAAAAGGGGGAAATTGTTGGGAAATTTGTATTTAAGTTTTGATGGAAGTTCCAAAACAGTTAGAATAGGACCAAAGACTGCTAATCGATCGATGACTTAGAATCGATTAAGATGATCAACCGAAATGTATAGATAGTCGATGTAAAGATAGGTCACATATTGGGGGGACTCAATATGTATAGGTCAGTCAAGTATCGATGACCCCCTTATAAGGTCGAGGATCGAAGGCTAAGAACAAATCAAGAAAAGAAGTCAAGATCGTGAAGACAGAAGACACTAAAGACTCGGGGATGAACCTCAAGACTGGGGGATGAACTCAAGACTCAGATAAACTCAAGACTCAGATGAACCTCAAGACTCAAGAATAAACCTCAAGACTCAAGATGACCGAAGACATCGAGGCTCAGAGTCACCAAGATCAAGACTACCAAAAGACCAAGACCTATATCACCGAAGTCAGATATATTGAGCTAAGACAACTGCAGATCGTAAGACTCAACAAGGTAGACTAATCGCTTATCCGATCAAATCACCACACCGCATCAATCAAAATGATAAACCGCATAAGATTTAATCTTCTACAAAGGAATATCAATCCTATAACGGACAAAACCATCAAGTGCCACCGCTGGCCAAGGAAAAAGCGACACGCACAAAAAGAGCTGATAATGCGGGATTCGACACTACGGACATAAACGACGCTAATCATTCCTACGGCCACTCCAATATTCGGAGCCAAAATTCCTATGATGACTGGATTTAAGATGGATCCAGATGAGAATGGTCGAAAAAACTAATCGTAAAGAATACGTGGCTCATCGATCTCTATTAAACCCCGATTTCGTGCAAATATGCCGTAAATATCGTCATAAAGAGGTGTATGTGCCGATTTCGTGCAAATCCATTGCAAAGCCACCGGATGCGCCTAAGGTTTAATTTTAAATATCCAAGGACAAGAACCTTGGTTTATTCTACCCATCGATGATAATCTAGAGCTTAGTGGGTATTCCGATTTCGACTCGATTATGGAGGTTGCGTATCGTATGTAAAATCAACCTCGTACATGTCGCCTAGGAAGTAAACCGATCTCTTGGTTTTCAAAGAAGCAGACATCCGCTGGTAAACATCTACTACCAAGGAGAATATATGGTTGCAGAAGTTGTTGTTCCTAACCGCCGCTAAGTCAAGAAATGAGGGATTACAAAGATTGTAGCTAAGAACGCATATATATTCTCGCGGGAAAGAATAGTGCTATTGCAATCACTCAAAATCATGTTCTACATACAAGATGCAAGCATGTGGATGTCAGACATCATTTTATAAGAGATCGTGTTGAAAAGAAGAACATCATAATGGAAAAGATCCATACTGATAAGAAAAGAGCTGATATCTTAACCAAGCCACTAGCTGAAGTCAGATTTAGAGAACTCTGTAATGAGCTAGGGCTTCTGGATCTTGGAGAAAGTGCACCAGAAATGTTTGGTGGATCGGTTCCGTAACCGCTGGTTAAGAGACTAACCAGGTTAAGAAGGATAAGTTGAGTAAGGTACCTCAACTGGTCAGAAGATCGGTCAAGGAACTGATCAGATTAGATGTTCAAACTTTGTAAGTCGATTAAACACATGATTCAACAAGCAAATTGCATAAGTATTAATGCTACAAATCACATAAGGAAAAAGAGTCAACACAACAAGGGATTAAAAGAGGATTTCATTGATAAAGACCCGGAGGTCGAAATTTTCATTACAATTTCATTACAAAAGACCCGGAGGTCGAAAGATAAACCCTAAACCTTAAGCCCTTAGTCCTAAAATCAATGGGACTACTCGCTTTAAATGAACACGAGTGTCATACACAAGTGTCAAAAATATAATTCAAGGGATTTAGTCCGATCAATATCGTATACTACATCCATATTACATGTCAGAAAATGTCCATTGATGTTAATTTCGCTATCTCGACGGCACAAGACAAGGCACAAACGGCCAGGAGGAGCACCTCCATGTTGCCGGAGGCTGATCCGTCACCTTGGTGGTAGTGAAGCATGGCAATGGTCGTATGATCATCCTTCGATGAAGACAAAAGCAGGAATGAGGAAAGCACAGGATTGGACTGAGAATCGGAGATCATTTGGGTAGGGTAGAAGAAGCCTTTTGCCGGAGGACTCGCCGGAATAAAGGGATCGCCGGAATTTATCATGTGCCAACCTTAGGATGATAAGTATGGTGAATGGGTTGTGTTGTGTGTAAATCATTTGACCTATTTATAAAAGGAAAAGCAGGTGTGAAAATGCAAATTTGATTTCTCGAGGCCCTTCAGAGAAATTGGCACCGCAAGGACAGCGCGTAGGTGGTACGCGACAAATTGTTGGATTAGTTTATGGCGTGTGATATCACAAAGTGTCCAGACCATCATTACAAGACTGTCACATCACGCCGACTTAGGGAATCGAGGCAACTCTTCGATTTTTCGAGAATAGGGCTTTGGTGGGAGATTGACACATTTCCCAAGATCTGACCTGATCAGATTAGATCAGCAGAAATCTGAGTATCAGATAAGTGGATCAACTGAGTGGATCATCAGATTAGATCAACAGAAATCTTATTATCAGATAAATGGATCACCGAGTGGATCGTATACGTGGATCGATAATGGATCGATATAAGGGATTAGATAAGTGGATCACCGAGTGGATCATCGATTTGATCAACGTAAACTGACGATAAGGGAACATTGTTGGGAAATACTAAGGATAGACTACCATCAAGAAGGTCAATAAAGAATCGTGCCAACCAGATCGATATAAAAGTGGTAATCGATTGATTACAACATCAATCAATGGACACGCTTTCGATTTATCTTTTTCGCTTCATTTTATATGCATTATTTATATAAATGGCTTTTATTACTATTCCCTAAACTTTATGACGATGTAATCGCAAAGCATTAAATGCGGACGGGGAATATGTATTTAATGGTATTTATTATGTAGATTTTTACGTCCAAAATACGAGCTGGCTTTTCCTAGCCACTGATTAAAATACTTTACGGTCGACATTTCACCATAGATTTCAAAAAAAACACTAATGCTTGAGTACTTATGGGAAATTTCGCAGATACTTTTCCAAGCTATATAACCCAAACTCAATCTCCTAAAACCCTTTCCACTTATATTACTTATCGATTTCTTAAGATCAAATTGTCTCGATTCATCAAATCAATTGATTCAACTTTCATGCTATTCAAATCTACTTAATCAATACTTGGTAATTTCTTTTAAAATACTTGCTAAAACTCTCTCCGGTATTTTTAGGTTTACTTAATCGCGGCTTCGTGGTGTCCTCAAATTCATAATTGCTATTGAATGCAAAGATCTATATGCTTACATGTTTAATTCATGTTGAAATTGATGACTTGGTTGAGATTATTGAAATATTTTACTCAAACTTTACCTATTTGCATATAATACAGAAATGGCACAACTCATTGCACGAAAAGACCAAGGCAAAAAGATCTGCAGTTTCGCATCAATGAAGAAGGATATCATTGATGAGAAATTCGTAGTGTTTTCTGTCACAACAGATCCTGAGTCCTTAGAAGTTCTAGATTGCCTGCGACTGTGTGGTCTAGATCAGTACTACTATTGCCATCAGAACATTGTCCACACTTATGAAGCTCTAGAATTTCTATACAACCTAAAGAAAGACGAGGATGATGATGCAAAGTTGATATCTTCCGTCGGAGGAATGGAAGTAGTGGTCACAGACAATGATCTACAGAGAATCTTTGGTCTTCGTCAAGGAAGAATTGCTCCAGAATCCTTCACAACTGATATTGGAGAGAAAGAGTTTCTTCAAACCGAGTTGTTGAGACCAGCGAATAAGGATCAGACAGTGAACGTCAAATCTCCATATCTGAAGAGAAAATATCGCCTTCTCTTCGAGATTGTATCCAAGGTGATTATGTGTTTAACCTATAATTTTGATGTCGTCACTTCTCACAAGATCGGTGTCATGACTGCAATTATCAAAAGGGTATCTGATGTGGATTGGTTAGGTATGTTCAAAACAAAACTGCTGAAATAGACCGCAAAGTTTGATCTGAGCGAAAGGAATGAGGTGTTTTTATCATCCAAGTGCTCCTTCATACATAAAGTTTCAATCATCCTTTTAGACAAGCTGCCTAATAATTTTGAATGGAATGAGGATGGTGCGTGTAGGTCCCAAACGGGTGTAGATCAGGTGTGATAGCAGGTTTCCTAATCTAGAGGGGAGGGGTGAATAGACTTCTGAAAAACTTTTTCGTGCAGATCAGGTGTGATAGCAGGTTTCCTAATCAGAGTGGGAGTGGATCAGTTTGGACTGATATCCAACTTACTGATCGCCTGATGGCAAATCAGTTCGGTGTCTATCAGTTTAACTGATTGTGCGGAAGCTAGTTTGTACCCGTGTGAAAAACTAGTTTTAACAAAGAGTCTGACCAAAGAGTTTACCAGTTTTCAATCAGCTGACCAAAGAGTCAAACTGATCAGATCAGTTGCTTGATGCAAAATGATCCTAACACAGAATATGTATGCGATTTTAAGCAAAGTCGTGTGCGATAGTGTAAAACAGTTAAGAGCAGATAAATGCAAACAAGATTTATAGTGGTTCGGACAACCAGTCCTACGTCCACTCTTCCCTATCACAAGGGGCACCAACTTAACCAACTTGGACTTAGTTTATTGTGTTAGTCCAATACAGTACAACCAACTGATGTTTAGAGAGTTCTCACTCAACCGATCCCGTAAGTTAACTAGAAACCCTACCGAATCTTGCAAAACAAACTTAACCTAACTTTTGGGTTTGGGTAAAGATTTGTTGTTGTTCAAACTGGAAATCTATCCTAGTGTTTATGTAGCCTAAGGCTAGAGGATAAGATTTCTATGCTAAGAACAATGGGATGACCACTTAGAAATATTCTTCAAATTTGTGTTCTTCGTGCGGAAATTTTGCTATAGTATGAGCTTCTTTGATAATTTCCGTGGTCTTCACTCAAGAGTTAATCCCATATTTATAGACCTCAAAATCAAAGAGCCGTTGGAGAGCAATTTGAATTTCCGGCTATATTTGGTAGGTTTGCAGGATTGATGTGACGTGCTTCAGGAACGGCATGGCCGAAAGCTTGAATAGTTGTCCTTTATAGTCGTTTGACTATGCAAATAATCCCGCATTGTCACCTGCGCACATACGTTGTCTTGTTCTCATTGGTTAACAAGTACACTTTTCAAAGGTTTGTTCTACCAACTAAGTTTGACATTCTTCTTGTTCAGATCAACAACGCATTTGACCGGTGTAACATCACCGACACTGGGCGTGAAATGACTTGATCGATAAACCGATCACCACCCGATAGAGTCTTCTCGGTGCCGCTTGTCTTAGCTCAACCAGCGCACTTTACCGATGTAGGTCTTCGGTTCGGGTCTTGATCTTCCCGATAGTCATCTGATCTTCAGGTCTTCTTAACTTGAGCTTCATATCTTCACCTGATCATCTGACTATGTGATCTTCTGATCTTCTGACCTTATCTTGTCTTCTCACTCGTCTGGTCTTCTGACTTTGGTTTGTCTTCTGACTCGTCTAGTCTTCTGATTTTGGTTTGTCTTCTGACTCGTCTAGTCTTCCAAACCTGATTCCTTTCAAACTGCTCCAGTTCTTCTTGCATGGCTAGAATCCAATTTGCATCCTGTAGAGCTTCTTCAATTTTGGTTGGTTCCTTCAAAGACGATAACAACAATATATGGCACTTTCACTAACTGATGTCTAGTTTTAACTCTATCGATGGGTCTCCGATGATCGATCATCGCTTGATGACCGGGTTATCCGTATCCTTCTTTCTCGACGGCATCGCTTTGGGGGAACATCATCCTTTTCTGATAGTAGTTCATCACTAGAGATTAGGAGTGGTGCAGAAATATGATCCACTTGACATGGACAAGTCTCAGCTGATGTTGGAATCATCATGTGCTGATGTCGGTCCGTAGGAACATCAGTATTCCCGAACCGATGGTTCATTTGTTATCGTTTCAAATTGCACGCCTTTTTCATTGACAGCCAGACGCATTTTAGGTCCGATTGACCTAGTGAATTAGTAAGATCAAGTTCGAAACATAACCGCTACGTGATCCGATCCTTTTTCCTTGATACTTAGTCGATCCATTTCATGTGCATCGTGCACATGATGATCCGGGTAACGCTTTGTTCTCGAGGCGTGTTTCTCCTCGTTCAAGATGTCTCATCAAAGACCACATGAGGTGTTTCTTTTTTCACAACTAAGGTTCGCCGCTGAACACCCCGAAAGCTTTGTCGGGTTGAGGAATATCCTAAGAATATACCCTCATCTGACTTAACCTCAAAGTTTTCAACTGGCTCTTCCCATTGTTGTGTATGAAACACTTCAGACCCAAAAATATGGAAGTAAGAAACACGAGGTTTTTCGCCTTCCACAGCCTTTTTTCATAGGGTGTTTTGAAGTGAGCCTTAGTCGAGAACATCTGCTCGAGTGTGGCATGCAAAGATTGATGGCTTCGCCTTAAACGGCTTTTGAGTTGCATGTTTAGCTAACATAGTTCAATGCCTTTTGAGTGTTCTCGCTTTCTCCGCTCGCTACTCCATTCTATTGTGGTGTTCTTGTAGTCGATGTCTCATGTCAGATTCCAAACTTAGTGAAAAGTCAAGAATAAATGAGTTCGTAAATTATGTACCTTTTATCGATCTCGATTTTCACACATCGATAACCCTTCTCATTCTCAGTAGTTTTGAGCACTGGGTATCTTCGTTGTTGTCTCATTCTTCTTATACAAGAATACAACCTGTAAACTTGGAATAATCATCCACGATTACCGTGAGTATATTTACGCCCATCGAGACTAACGGGTGTAACTGCTCCAAATAAATCCATATGGAGCAAGCTTGCAATACTGCTAGATGTCGGGTCCCGGGATTCCTTGAATGAGGCTTTTACTGCTTTTCCTTCCGACACGCGCACACATGTCCGATCCTTAGAGAATACCTCATTCAAGACCTCAACCAAAGACATCCTTGCTATCTTGTTAAGAATTTTAAAGTTTAGATGGCCCATTCTTTATGCCAGAGCCAATCGCAATTTTTTTGAAACTCTTAACAATCAGTGCATGCATTTTTGGACAACTGCTCCAATCGTCAGATATATCGCTCCTTTCCTAGAACCGCTTAACAAAATCATGGAGTAGCTCGATTCTTGATAGTGCAATCGATCAACGAGAACTAAACACTAAATTCAAGTATCACTGCAATGTGAAACCGACAACATGTCAGGTTTTTAAACCTTCGACATACGAGACTCCAAAGAATCTCAGACATCATCATTCTCTAAGGTTCCAATCCTCCGGGTCAAACCAAAGTTATCATCACCAAAGAGTACACGGGCCTTCTTTGTTCTCGCGGTAAGAGCTAAGGAGATGTTTGTTTCCAGCTTATGTGCCTTGAGCATCCACTATCGATGTACCGGGGATATTTGCTTGTATACCTCCTTTTTATTGGTCAAACCCACGCCAACCCGCAATCAAATCAGTTTTAGATACCCCAAAGAGAATCGGTCCCGGGGGTTAGAAGTACCTTTCGGGATCCAAACATATCTTGCACCTTTGTTGAAAACAGAGGGCCTGATTTGTCTACCATGAATATCTACATAATTATACATCTCTTCATATGCAATTTGGTCAGTATGATCATGAGTGTGACCCTTGGATGACTCAGAAGACTTGGGCCTTTTCATTGATAGTTGTCTTCTTTTAATCCAGTGGGGCTCATGTTGGGGTTATACTGAAAAGTATGCTTTTACTTTGTATAACCAAACTGAATTTTCTGTCTTATTTACTGAAATAAATTATTTATCACTGATGCTTTAAATATCATTGAATGTTACATATATTTATTGCATAATTGTTCAATAAAAGTACGTGTTACATTGTAGTTAATTTAGTGATACCGCATCACGTAAGATTAAATTAACAAACCCCCTTGTAACTAAAAGTATGTGGTTCACTTACCCAGAAGGAAATGAACAATCCATCGTGAAAGGTTGAAGTGTAAGGCTTAGATTGGCTTGTCTTGACTAAGAGATTACACTAGTGCATGACTGATGCATTGAACAAGGACCTACAGGAGGATAAATTCTTCAGCACTGAACCAGGAAGAATTAGATCTCAGTGGTTCGTTATTTCATAATCTTCGTCCCTTAAATAGATCGTGTGGTTAGTAATTATCGCTTTGACTTATGACTCGTAGAGAATAAATAAGATTTAATACTTTGTATCTTGGGCAATATTATCGGGTCACATGCGATTGCTAAGATTTAATAATGAAGAATCGTGCGTAGTTAATTGCTTGATTTGCCCCCTTGGGAGGTTCATAAGATTTATCATACCAAATCTTGCAATTGGAATTTGTTTCCGATATGGATAATAATTTTGAACTGTTCCTTAACCAAGGATAAAAGATATTAATTAATGGAAAGCTATTTCAGTGGCTTGAATTAATTAATGTGCTAGATAATCTTAAACACGGAAATAATAACCGGAGCCATATTAATGTTGATATGGGTTAAGATGGATAGTGCAATATTAATTATGTAGTGGAATTAATTAATATTTATGGGCTTGAATAATATTATGGCTCAATATTGATAATTCAAGATCCATTGGAAGATCCAATCTTAATTCTCCTAAAGGCCCCTCAAGTAGCCCAAGCATAAAGTCCAAAAGCTGAAAAAGGTGTTTAAAAATAAAATAAATTTTGTTGCTTATTTTTCCTATTTTTCTAAAAATAATAAATAAAAAGAGGAGAAAGATTTTCTTTGAATTTTGTTATGGAACGAGGATAAGTATTCTTGGAATACAAGATTATCTCATTAAATTCAAGAAATTCCCACTTGGTTATTTGTTAAGGATTTTAGAAAATTTTGATTAAATAAGGGAAGGAAGGATTTTCTTGATTTTCTTGAAAATACATTATGGAAGATATGTATTCTCGAATACAAGAATATCTCATAAATTCAAGAAGATCCAAATCTTGGATTCATACTCCTTATTTTTCTAAAAAAAATACCATAACAAGAGGAGTTGGGATTTTTGTGAATATTTAATTATGGAGAAAATAATATACGGGATATATTCAAGATTTCTCGAGATCAAGAAAAGATTTTCCCATCTTTATTTCCACCTAAAAATTTCGACCAACCCCTCATTATAAATAGGGGATGAATGTTTCATCCCTGTGTGAACATTTAAAATTAGTTTTTCGAAAAATATCGCCTACGATAAAATATCAAATAATTTGAAACGCCGACAGATTGTGTATTTTCAAAAATCTTCAATTGTGAGTGTGCAATTCCATGTGTTGGAAAAATTAGAAATCCACAAAGGTGGTGCAACAAATAATTTATTTTTCCCTTTTGTTAATTGTTCGCGAGTTTCCTTCCACCGGAGTGACTAGCAAGGGCTAGGGAATACTTGGGAAGGCTTTTTGGTGTGTTCTTATCAACCGAGTCCATTGCTATTATTCCAAATGTTAGTTCACGAAACCAGAAGAGTACCCGCATGCGTAGGATTTATGTGAACTGCTTATATGCATGATTTGTTGTTGAATTATTATTTGAATTGATATAAGGATTAATTCATGCTAGTAATAATTGTTAGAATTAAATTTGTATTTAAATATTCATCCCTAATAGATCCGCAATTAATTTCAACACCGTATCGCACGAGCCCTGCGGCTCGAAGTTTTAAATTGAAATTTAATTCATTTTCATTAAATTTGAAATTGATAGTAGAATTGCTAGATCTTTTTTGGGTGTATCCAATTGTCATGGTATTTGATGAATGTTCATATTTATGCATGCATATAAATTGTGGTTTTTTTTAATTCGATCTGCTCGAATTGCTTTTGCCTCGCGGAGAAAATCCACGAGTAGATTGGGATTTGTTTGATTCTGCTCAATGTAATAGACTAGTTCTAGATTCAGGTTTATTTATTTTTGTAAATAAATTATAATCGGATCTAAACGGAGGCGGAGACTAAGAATTAAAAGATGGGATCCGTAACCGGTTCAAGCGGCCGCGCTTAAACGCGCTAAGGAGGCATGCGTATACGCGGACGCGCAGTGCACACGGGCAAGGGCGAGACCGCCGGGCCGAAGCGCGGCGAGGGATCGCCGAGGTAGCTCTCGGCGCGGCAAGGCGCTGACGGACACACGAGGCGGGCGGGCGATGCGGGCAAGACGCTGGATTCGCAGGCGGGCTGCGCTACCGGTATGCTACGCTACTTACCGAGATCCGCCGAGAAGTGCCGAAGGCTGTTGGGCGACGGCGCGAGCGCTTTAGGGCGCCAAGACGACGGGCGCCGACGACATCACGGGAGTGCAAGGCGTGCACTCCGACCCGCGAGCTGGTCGATGACGTGGCTTGACGAGGCATTTTTTTAAGACGGTCAAGGGGGAGCTTTTCGAGACGAACGATGAAGGCTATGAAGACGATTTCTCGAGATCAAGACATGAAAAAAAATTAACCGTGACAATTGAATATATGAGCCCAATGTGTTTAATTTTTTTTTTTTTTTATGTTTTGCATTTTTTTGTGCTTATTTAAATTGTGTTTAAATATGCGATGCATGAGAATATATTTTGGAAAAATCTCACCTTCGAAAATTACTTAGTATGCTTAAAAAATTAATTAACAATTTTATTTCGGATAATAAAATTGAATTAATTTTTACCTCCATGATTTATTTATTTGTGAATTCTTTTGGAGAAATTCCACCCACGGGACGGTCAAAAGATGGCTTTCACATGAATAAATTCCAAACGGATGATTGTGGATTATTATTAGTGGCATTTATAACCTCCCCACGGCAGGCTCGCTCAAAGTTTAAATAATAATTTCAGATTTAATCATGGTTATTACTTAGGTATAAAATTGATATGCATATACTTCCTCAAGTCCCCTCGCCAATTTTATATCGTCGCTGGGGAGCCAACTATTAACTGGATATTAAAGGTTTGTAAATCTTTTTTTGTTTGTAACTCGCTTTTTGAATGTGTTTAAATAATGACCCACCCCACGCCGCTTATTTAAACTGCTTTGAGATGTTTACGATGTATGTTCATATTTTTTTTGAGATTTTAATATGATGCATGGATCGAACCTTGTGATATATTTGTGCTTATGCATATTATTATTTATTTCACCATCATGTCCCAACCTTTTAATCCAATCGCTCAATATACTTAAAGACAATTTGCTTATCGGTGAAAATTTCGTTGATTGGAGTCGTAAAACCGCTGGGGAAATCAGAATTTAGTTTTGATGGAAGTTCCAAAAAAAGTTAGAATAGGACCAAATGAATGTTAATCCGATCGATGACTTAGAATCGCATTAAGATGACCACCGAAATGTATAGATAGTCGATGTAAAATATATGTCACATATTGAGGGGGAACTCAATATGTATAGGTCGTCGAAGTATCGATGACCCGATAAGGTCGATGATCAAGACTAAGCACAAATCAAGACAAGAAGTCAAGATCGTGAAGACAAGAAGACATCAAGACTCAGATGAACCTCAAGACTCAGATGAACTCAAGACTCAGATAGACACTCAAGACTCGGGATAAACTCAAGACTCAGATAAACCTCAAGACTCAAGATGATCAATACAAAGTGAGGCTCGTGAGACACCAAGATCAAAAGACCAAGACCTATATCGCCAGAGTCCGTGATATTGAGCTAAGATAATGTGCATCCAAGACTCAACAAGGTAGATCGACCGCCATTCGATCAAGTCACCACACCGTAACAATCTAAAAGATACACCGCATAAGACTAATCTTCTACAAAAAGAATATCAATCGCCTAACGGACAAATTTCAAGCAGCCGCCGGGCCAAGGAGAAAGCGACACGTACAAAAAGAGCCGATAATGCGGGATACGACAACATGGACAAAAACGGTGCTAATGATGCCTACGCACACACCGATAACGGAGAGCACATCACAATCATATCCCACAACCCATTTAATATAGCCCAAATTCAAATTGCTCTCCAACGCTCTTTGATTTCGAGGTCTATAAAATGGGATTGTTTTGTCAATTGAAAAGGTGAGATAACTAGCAAGAACGAACACGGAGACACCGCAAAAGAAGCAAAAGCTACAGAAAATTCTCCGCTCAAAGAACACTATATTTGAAGATTATTCTTAGAGTGTTCATCCCATTAGTTCTTAGCAAGAAATCCTATCCACTAGCATTTTGGCTACCTAAAACACTGTGATAGATTTCCGCTTGAACCCTCAAACATTCTTTACCCAAACGCAAGTTAGGTTAAGTTTGTTCCCCAAGATTTCGTGATCAGGATTCTAGTTTTTTGATTTCTAGTCTCGGTTGAGTGTGAACTAGATAAACATCTATAGAGTGTGAACTCAATAAAAATCTCGGCCATCCTTTGAAGGATATAAGTCCCACAGGTTAAGTTTGTAGAGTGAAAACTCGGTAAACAACTCGGCCATCCCGTGAGGGGTATAAGTCCCGCAGATTAAGTTCGGTTAAGATTCCCCTGTGTTAAGGGAAGATCGACGTAGACCGTTTTGGCCTCAACCACTATTAAAAGTCTTGTGTGCATTTACTTGCTTTCTTATTGCTTTACACTATTCACACAACTAAGTTTAAAACAACAAACATATTCTAAGTTAAGCTCAGTCTGCACCAAGTCAACTGGTTGAAAACTGACTTGAGAATCTGAATTGATAAAACTGGTTTTTCACACGGGTTAAAACAAGCTTCGCAGACCATTCGCTTAAACCGATAGATATCGTCGATCCGCCTTTAGGCACTCAAGAAGATTGAACATCGGGCCTAAATCGATACACTAGCACTGACGAGTAATCTGCAGCTCACACCGATCCAAGACAAAAAGTTTTGAAGTCTATTCACCCCTCCCCTCTAGACTTCCACCCTCACAAAACCCCGTTGGGGACCTACAAGTGGTATCAGAGCAAAGGGTTCAACGTAATTCAATCGGCTTTGAGTATCATTGATTCTTGAGGAAGAATCTTTGTGGTCATTTGAACAGATCTTGAAAAACCGTTTTAAAAACTCATTTGTTTTCAAAATCACTCAGATGGATAATACCTCCGCATGTACCATGATTTGCCTAAGTTTTCAATTGATGAGTATGCAGATCAATATATATATGTGCAACCATCTAGATCGATAAGTCGCGTAACGATGGAAGTCATTGAACGAGGACCCATCATTATATATCACGACAACCCAAAGAAGCTTGGAGGAGATCCAGATTTTGCACCGAAGTCTTGTATTTAAAAAGCCCAACTCGATGGATGCAGAAGAGAGAAAATTGTATACTCTAGATACAATCGTCAGGCATATAATCATTAAGACGATGGATAAAGTCACAAAGGAGAAGATAAAGTATCTCAAAACCACAAAAGAAATGTGGGATACTCTTGCTGAGATATGCGAAGGAAATGATCAGATCAAAGACAGCCGACTACAAGCTGAACTGGTGAAGTTCGAAAAGCTAAAGATGTTGCCCAACGAGACCATCAATGAGCTCGATGGGAGGATCACCATGTCAGTGAATAAACTATGAGAACTTGGAAGAGAGATGTCAGACAAAGATATCAACTACAAGATCATAAGATCTCTCACCAAGAAATGGGACATGAAAGTCTCGATAATCAAGGATTGCCAAGACATTTCAAAGATGAAGCCGAGTAGCTTGTTCCTAAGCCTAAAAGCTCACGAGTTCGATTTAATCGAAAGAGGACAAGTAGATGAAGACGAGATGCCTGCTGAAGCCTCAACGTCTAAATCAGTTGCATTAAAAACAACCAGCAGCAGATCGAAGGCCACTGAACCTGTTGGAAACATAATGAGTCAAGGTAACAGACGCTCGCTATCAGAAACTTGAAAGAACAAATACTCAGCCTTGGTAAGTATCGGAGATTCTACAAAGGACTATCAAGACAAATGTAAGAAACAGGAGGCCAACCGATGCATCACTAGAAAGAACTATATCTCGATGATCAAGAGATCACAGAGAAGAAAAAGAAAAGAGATGATCCGACTGATGAGAGAAGAGATAACAGATCCGGATGTAAGGAGTTCGGGGATACCATCAGAAAGGGAAGTCACCTGATAGATCCTACAGATGGAGTGACTCACTTGGCAGAGGAAGTTCCGTAGATCGAGGATCGTGCTTTGTTAGGATATTTTAGTTTTGATGAATTATGCCAAAACATTATCAACCTGTATTATTGAAATTGATTTACAGATAACAGGTTGAGGGGGAACGAGAGAACAAATTGAGGGGGAACTCACGGAATCAGACATAGACTGATCGAGATCAGACGAGGCTGCAGACGAGAATGATCAAGATCAGATGAGTTAGATGAGTTCCAGAGTTAATCAATGAGTCGCGGCAAAATCGTAAGAAAAGAAAAGCTAAGCCACCGATCGTAAGATCGATGATCGTAAGATCACCGAGCCGATCGTAAAGAAACCCACCGTAAGATTAGAAGAGAAGGTGATCGTAAAAGGAGCAGATGAGGACTGATCGAGATCAGACGTGATCGAGATCAGATATAAAGATGAGCAGATGATCAAGATCAGACGTGATTGAGATCAGATGTGTTAAACTGATATGCTAAACCTAATGAACCCGACCGATGCTATCCCGAGATGTTGATCTCGAAGATAAGTTGATCCGATCACCGAGCCGACCGATCGATCAGTAAAGAAGAAATCGATAGCTCGAAAGTTAAAGTAACTCGAAGGTCGATGTCCAATTCAGAGAATCGAACTGGGCCACCGAAAGTGTCAAGATGCCCGACGATAAGGTCCGCTAAAGAGAAGTCACCAAGGCTTAGATAGACCTCAAGGCTCGGGATAGACCAAGGCTCGCATGCACTGCAAGGCTCAGATAGACCAAGGATCGATGAAGAATCAAGACTCAAGATGTCTCGAAGACACCGAGGCTCAGAGATCCCGAATGGTTCCAAGCCGAGGAACTCGAGGAATATAGTCGTTGAATCACCGACGCGGGACCAATGAGAGGAAGACAACCACCGAAAAAGCCGCAGAATCCCCCACAGAGAATATTATGGATTTGAATGTGATTCTCCAACCAGAATATTCAAATCCACACTATAAATACAAGTTCTTCCTTCATTATCACGTGTGGAAGGTGTGGAAAATGCGTGAAACATCCATCAAGCCAAATCATCAAGCATTCCCACCATAGAACACAGAGAAAGAAATACACGATATATTCAAAGAGTGTTCTACCCTAGATCTAAGCACAAATGTCATATCCTAGTTTTAGAGAGATTTTCCCAACCTTAGCATTGAGGCTAAACAAATGTAAGGGAAAATCTCAACCTAGTTGGAAACCAAACA
The DNA here is from genome assembly GCA_037126765.1 of Stenogyne calaminthoides. Lineage (NCBI taxonomy): Eukaryota > Viridiplantae > Streptophyta > Magnoliopsida > Lamiales > Lamiaceae > Stenogyne > Stenogyne calaminthoides. Next base: position 14,403,030 of record JBBCBC010000014.1, read on the forward strand.
ATCTTATACCCAAACCCAAAGTTAGGTTAAGTTTGTAGGAAGAGTGTGAACCCCAGAACATCTAGCAATCCGAAAGGGAGGGTAGGCAATCCCCGTGAGGGTGATAATTCCCGCTTGAGTGTGAACTCAGTAAACATCTGGCTGGGTGTTGACTAACACGCTAAACTAAGTCCAGCTTGGTTAAGTTGGTGCCCCATGAAGGAAGAGTGGATGTAGGACGAGTTGTCCGAACCACTAAAAATCAGGTGTTCTTTATCGCTTTATGTTCATACTTGCCATATGCATTCTATTATAAGCAAAACAACACACATGAGCTTAAAATCTCAAAAATCCGGAATCACTCGCCTCACCCCTCGCTTTTTTATATGCATCGCTTTAAATGTTTGCTTCCCGACGCCAAGAAAATGGGTTTTTTCACCGACCATCAATTGGTATCAAAGCGGAGTTCTAAAGTTCACTAATTTCAAAGTGAACATTCGAATCAGCATCTTTTAAAGAAAACCCGCTTTTTTAAAAATGCATATATTTTAATGTTTTAAGCGCCATTATCAAAAAAGGGGGAAATTGTTGGGATATTTTAGTTTTGATGAATTATGTTGAAACATTATCAACTCAGATTATTGAAGCCGATTTATGATAACAAAGTTGAGGGGGAACGTAGAGACCAAATTGAGGGGAACTCACTAATCGACGAGATCGATCGAGATCGACGAGGTCGCAGACGAGAATGATCGAGATCGATGAGTTAGATGAGTTCCAGAGTTAATCGATGAGTCAGGCAAAATCAAGAAAAGAAAAGCTAAGCTACCGATCGTAAGATCGATGATCGTAAGATCACCGAGCCGATCGTAAAGAAACCGACCGTAAGATCAGAAGAGAAGGTTGCGATCAGAAAAGGAGCAGATGAGGACCGACGAGATCGACGCGGATCGAGATAAGATATAAAGATGAGCAGATGATCAAGATCGACGTGATTGAGATCGATGTGTTAAATTGATATGCTAAACCTAATGAACCCGACCGATGCTATCCCCGAGATGTTGATTCGAAAGATGTTGATCCGATCAACGAGCCGATCGATCGCAAAGAAGAAATCGATAGCTCGAAAGTTAAAGTAACTCGAAGGTCGATGTCCAATTCAGAGAATCAACTCAAACCGAAAGGTCAAGATGCCCGACGACAAGGTCCGGCCAAGAGAAGTCACCAAGGTAGTTTAGATAGACCAAGGCTCGCATGCACTCAAGACTCGATAGATCAAGGATCGATGAAGAATCAAGACTCAAGATGTCTCTCAAGACACCGAGGCTCGAGATCCCAATGGTTCCAAGCCGAGGAATCGAGGAATATAGTCGTTGAATCACCGACGCGGGACCACGAGAGGAAGACAACCACCGAAAAGTCGCAGAATCCCACAGAGAATAGTATGGATTTGAATGTGATTCTCTCCAACGGTAACATTCAAATCCACACTATAAATACAAGTTCTTCCTTCATTATCACAGGGGAAGGTGGAAAAATGCGTGAAACATCCATCAAGCCAAATCATCAAGCATTCCCACCATAGAACACAGAGAAACAAAATACACGATATATTCAAAGAGTGTTCTACCCTAGATCTAAAACACAAATGCCATATCCTAGCTTAGAGAGATTTTCCCAACCTTAGCATTGAGGCTAAAACAAATATAAGGGAAAATCTCAACCTAGTTGGAAACCAAACAATCTTATACCCAAACCCAAAGTTAGGTTAAGTTTGTAGGTGAGTGTGAACCCAGAACATCTAAGAATCCCGAAAGGGAGGGTAGGCAATCCCGCGAGGGTGATAATTCCCGCTTGAGTGTGAACTCGGTAAACATCCGCTGGTGTTGGACTAACACGCTAAACTAAGTCCGCTTGGTTGTTGGTGCCCCATGAAGGGAAGAGTGGATGTAGGGACGCAGTTGTCCTAACCACTATAAAATCGCGGTGTTCTTTATCGCTTTATGTTCATACTTGCCATATGCATTCTATTATAAGCAAAACAACACACATGAGCTTAAAATCTCAAAAAACTGAATCACCGCCTCACCCCCGCTTTATATGCATCGCCAAATGTTTGCTTCAAGACGCCAAAAAATGGGTTTTTTCACCGACCATCAATTGGTATCAAAGCGGAGTTCTAAAGTTCACTAATTTCAAAGTGAACATCCTAACAGATCTTTTTAAAGAAAAACCCGCTTTTTTTAAAATGCATATATTTTAATGTTTTAAGGCCATTATCAAAAAAAGGGGGAAATTGTTGGGATATTTTAGTTTTGATGAATTATGCTTAAAACATTATCAACTCAGATATTGAAGCAGATTTACGATAACAAAAAGTTGAGGGGAACGAGAGACCAAATTGGGGGGAACTCACTAATCGATTTAGGATCGACGAGATCGACGAGGTCATGGCATTTAGAATGATCGAGATCGATGAGTTAGATGAGTTCCAGAGTTAACCGGATGAGTCAGGCAAAAATCGTAAGAAAAGAAAAGCTAAGCCACCGATCGTAAGATCGATGATCAAGATCACGAGCCGATCGAAAAGAAACCACCGTAAGATCGTAAGAGAAGGTTGCATATCGTAAAAGGAGCAGATGAGGACCGATCGAGATCGACGGATCGAGATCGATATAAAGATGAGCAGATGATCAAGATCGACGTGATTGAGATCGATGTGTTAAACTAATATGCTAAACCCAATGAACCGAATTCGATGCTATCCCCGAGATGTTGATCCGAAGATGTTGATCCGATCACCGAGCCGATCGATCAGGCAAAGAAGAAATCGATAGCTCGAAAGTTAAAGTAACTCGAAGGTCGATGTCTCAATTCAGAGAACCGAACTCGGGCAAAATTTAAGTGTCAAGATGCCCGACGCATAAGGTCCATCAAGAGAAGTCACCAAGGCTTAGATAGACCAAGGCTCAGACAGACCAAGGCTCGCATGCACTCAAGGCTCGATAGATCAAGGATCGATGAAGAATCAAGACCAAGATGTCTCAAGACACCGAGGCTCAGATCCCGAATGATTCCAAGCCGAGGAACCGAGGAATATAGTCGCTGAATCACCGACGCGGGAGCAATTAGAGGAAGACAACCACCGAAAAGCCGCAGAAATCCATAGAGAATAGTATGGATTTGAATGTGATTTCTCCAACGGTAACATTCAAATCCACACTATAAATACAAGTTCTTCCTTCATTATCAATGTGGAAGGTGGAAAAATGCGGAAACATCCATCAAGCCAAATCATCAAGCATTCCCACCATAGAACACACGAGAAAGAAATACACGATATATTCAAAGAGTGTTCTACCCTAGATCTAAGCACAAATGCCATATCCTAGCTTAGAGAGATTTTCCCAACCTTAGCATTGAGGCTAAACAAATGTAAGGGAAAATCTCAACCTAGTTGGAAACCAAACAATCTTATACCCAAACCCAAAGTTAGGTTAAGTTTGTAGGTGAGTGTGAACCCCCAGAACATCTAGCAATCCCGAAAGGAGGGTAGGCAATCCCGCGAGGGTGATAATTCCCGCTTGAGTGTGAACTCGTAAACATCTGCTGGGTGTTGGACTAACACGCTAAACTAAGTCCGCTTGGTTGTTGGTGCCCCATGAAGGGAAGATGGATGTAGGACGAGTTGTCCGAACCACTATAAAATCGTGTTCTTTATCGCTTTATGTTCATACTTGCCATATGCATTCTATTATAAGCAAAACAACACACATGAGCTTAAAATCTCAAAAATCTGGAATCACTCTGCCCTCACCCCTGTTTTATATGCATCGCTTTCGAAATGTTTGCTTCCGCACGCGCAAAATAGGTTTTTTCACCGGGACCATCAATTGGTATCAAAGCGGGAGTTCTAAAGTTCACTAATTTCAAAGTGAACATCTGAACAAATCTTTTTAAAGAAAAACCCGTTTCTTTAAAAATGCATATATTTTAATGTTTTAAGGCCATTATCAAAAAGGGGGAAATTGTTGGGATATTTTAGTTTTGATGAATTATGCCAAAACATTATCAACCTGTATTATTGAAGCTGATTTACAGATAACAGGTTGAGGGGGAACGAGAGACCAAATTGAGGGGGAACTCACGGAATCAGACGTAGACTGATCGAGATCAGACGAGGCTGCAGACGAGAATGATCGAGATCAGATGAGTTAGATGAGTTCCAGAGTTAACTGATGAGCTGTGCAAAATCAGAAGAAAAGAAAAGCTAAGCCACCGATCGTAAGATCGATGATCGAAGATCACGAAAGCCGATCGTAAAGAAACCGACCGTAAGATCGAAGAGAAGGTTGCAGATCAGAAAAGGAGCAGATGAGGACTGATCGAGATCAGACGTGATCGAGATAAGATATAAAGATGAGCAGATGATCAAGATCAGACGTGATTGAGATCAGATGTGTTAAATTTATATGCTAAACCTAATGAACTGACCTGATGCTATCCTGAGATGTTGATCTGAAGATGTGTTGATCTCGATCACCGAAATGATCGATCGTGCAAAGAAGAAATCGATAGCTCGAAAGTTAAAGTAATCGAAGGTCAGGATGTCCTCAATTCAGAGAACTGAATCAGCCCGAGTGCCAAGATGCCCGACGTATAAGGTCCATAAGAATTCACCAAGGCTCGAGATAGACCAAGGCTCAGAGTAGACCAAGGCCTGCATGCAGAACTCGATAGATCCTGAAGGATCGATGAAGAATCGAAGACTCAAGATGTCTCAAGACACCGAGGCTCGAGATCCCGAATGGTTCCAAGGCGCGGAACTGAGGAATACAACTGAGTCACCGACGTGGACCAATGAGAGGTAGACAACCAGATCGAAAAGTCGCAGAACCCATAGAGAATAGTATGGATTTGAATGTGATTCTTCCAATGGTAACATTCAAATCCACACTATAAATACAAGTTCTTCCTTCATTATCACGGAAGGAAGGTGTGGAAAATGCGTGAAACATCCATCAAGCCAAATCATCAAGCATTCTCACCATAGAACACAGAGAAAGAAATACACGATATATTCAAAGAGTGTTCTACCCTAGATCTAAGCACAAATGCCATATCCTAGCTTAGAGAGATTTTCCCAACCTTAGCATTGAGGCTAAACAAATGTAATGGAAAATCTCAACCTAGTTGGAAACCAAACAATCTTATACCCAAACCCAAAGTTAGGTTAAGTTTGTAGGTGAGTGTGAACCTGAAACATCTAGCAATCCTTAAAATGGAGGGTAGGCAATCCCCCGAGGGTGATAAGTCCCGCTTTGAGTGTGAACCCAGTAAACATCTATCGATGTTGACTAACACGCTAAACTAAGTCCAGCTTGGTTAAGTTGGTGCCCCATTAAGGGAAGAGTGGATGTAGTAAGAGTTGTCCTAACCACTATAAAATCGTGTGTTCTTTTATCGCTTTTATGTTCATATTTCTGCCATATGCATTCTATTATATGCAAAACAACACACATGAGCTTAAAATGTCAAAAATCTGGAATCACTCGCCTCACCCTCTTTTTTTATATGCATCGCTTTAAATGTTTGCTTCAGACGACGTTAAAAATGGGTTTTTCCATCGACCAAACATATTCCAAGTTGAGATCGCTTAGCACCAAGCTTCGATCCGATCAAACTCGACACTTCACCAACCGATTAAAAGATTAACTTTGGAATCGATTTATCAAAACCGGTTTTTCACACGGGTAAAACTTAAGTTTTCCAGACACATCGCTTAAACCGATAGTTACCGAATCGACCGCTTTCAGCGATCAAGAAGTTGGTTATCAGCCCAAACCGAAGTCATCGACACTGACAAAGTTAACCGCTCACACACCGACGGTAATAAAAGTTTTCGTAAGTCTATTCACCCTCCCCTCTAGACTTCGCTTCACTAAAACCTGCTCGACCTACATGCTTCAATCGGGCGAGAATCCAGTCACTACAAAGACCGACAACCCCGACCGACTTCGTGATAAAGGAAGAGAAACGAATGTATCAGAGCAACGCCTCAGAGATAGAAAGCCCCGTCGTCGACAATGGACATCCGGAATTGATGATTCCTATTCCATTTTTGAGGACTCGCTACCATCCAGAGAAGACTTCGGTCGATATAAAGTATATTGACTTCCACGAGTATGAAGATCCGATATTCTCTTCATGACGACGATGAAGTCCCACCGATGGCCAAGGAGAACCAACCGAGGTAACCTCCAAACCTTTCGCTTTTTCAATTTCCACACCGCTATCATTAGCACACCGGCCGGAGAGATTGACTTGCAGCTCTTACTCGAGCAATTGCTTGATGATCTCTCCGATGCAAGAGAGACTTATACAATAGTGGAGTTTAAAAATGACAAGCTAAGGATCAGAAATAATCACCTTTGTTAAAGAGAACGCCACAAGAAAGCTAACCGAACCAAATCCACGAAAAATGCTCAGAAGGTAACTAAGGAACTTAACGTTCTTAAAGATAAATCTTCTGATCAGGAGAAGCAGATCAAAGATCAGCTAGCAATCAACAAACAAATGTCGATGATTTCAAAATCCTTCAAGCTAAATTTGATGAGCTATTCGACTACATGAGAGTCTAAAAATCTATCGAGGATAGTTTGTGCAAGAAAATAGAGGTTTTCACAAAGTCATCAAAAACCGCTCAAGATATGAACACCTATTTTTAACGCCGACTAACAAGAAGGGAATTGGGTATGAGAACCCTTCTACATCCTCAAAAGCCCCGTTTGATTCACTTCAGAAGGGTGTAATCAAATGAGTCTCTAACAGAGATACACTAAAAGCTAAACTTGTATCTGATAAGGGAAAAAGACCTGCTGAGCAAGTAAGGCGGGTGCCTAATCATAAAGGGAACATAAATGGACCCCAACTGATAAAGCATCACCAAGGAATCAACCGAAGAACCCGCTTCTTCCGAAGAAACCTCAACTCGACAAACAGATTAGGTATCGTAAGAGACAACCAGAAGAAGGAAATCTAACTCGAGACCCAATCAAGGTCACCGCCTAATAAGCAAGCTTATGGGTAAACCGCAAAGACCACCTATGCCAAAAAAGATATGAATCTTTTGATGGTAGCAAATGATTCTACCCTTATAACCAGAGATCTAGGCTAATCGCACACGAGCCACATCGATTAAAAGAAAACAAAATATAAAGAAAAATCCCAAGTCTTCTAAGTCATCCAAGTGTCACACCTAATAATCATACTAATCGTAAAGCATATAAAGAGACGATGATTATGTTGATATGTATGGGGAGACAAATCGCACCTTCTAATTGATCCGATTTTCATAGAAGTGCTCTATTTGTGTGGATCCCTAAATCCACCACTAACCCCCAGACCCAATTCCAAAGGGGTACCTAAAGCCCGATTTGACAAGCAGCAGTTCAAGGTGGGATCGCCAACGGCTGAGGTTTACAAGCAACTATCGGGTACATCGATAGTGGATGCTCAAGGCACATGACCGAAGCAAACATCTCCTTAGCTCTTTTCAAAGAACAAGAAGGCCCACATGTACTTTTCGGTGATGATAACTTTGGTTTTACCAAAGGATTCTAAACCTTAGAGAATGATGATGTACAAGTAACCTGAGTCTCAGATGTTGAAGGATTAAAGCACAATCTACTATCAAGATTACAATTTCGCGACAACAGATTCGGCCATTGAGTTCTCGAGCGACAAGTGTACGATTAGGAATCGAGCCACTCAACAAACCTTGCTAATCGGTTCAAGGAAAGGCACCATCTACATAGCAGATTGGAAACAGCTTGCCCAAGGAATACATGCTTAATTGTTAAGAGCTCCAACAAGAAAGTAGCTTGGCTCGCACAAAAGATTGAGTCATCCGAACTACAAGACTCTTAACAAGATAGCTAGGATGTCTTTGGTTGAGGGACTTCCAATGAGATATTCTCCAAAGATCGACATGTGCCCGATGTCGTAAGGGAAAACAAGTTAAAGTCTCATTCAAGGAATACCGACCGACATCCAAGAGAGTAATCGCGAATCGCCCATATGGATCTATTCGACCGCCATACACCAAATACCTCAAAGGATTTAAATATACTCTAGTAATCGTGGGATGATTATTCCAAGTTTATTTGGGTTGTATTCTTATACAAGAAGAACGAGACACAACATAAAGATACCCGAAGCCGCCAAGAAGCTACAAAACGAGAAGGGTGTCAAAGCATAGTAAAAATTAGATCAGATAAAGGTACAGAGTTCCTGAATTCCTTTATTACTAATTTTTGCACTGAGTTTGGTATACAACATGAGATGTCAGCTGCAAGAACACCACAACAAAATGGAGAAGCAGAATCCGACAAATGTAACTCTCAAGGAAGTCGCCGCACTATGTTAGTTTAACATGCCACACCAAGCCGCTTCGGGCAAAAAGCAATCAACACCAACGCCATACTCGTAATGTATGTTCTTCCGACTAAGACTCACTTCAAAAACACCTTATGAACTGTGGAAGGGCGTAAAATCTCGTGTTTCATACTTCCATGTTTTTGATTGCAAGTGTTTCATACACAACAATGGGAAAAGTAAGTTGAAGACTTTAGTTGTGGAAGAAACATCCCAAACTGATCTGATCAGATTGACACCTTAGTCAACTGGTTGAAAACTGACTTGAGAATCTGAATTGATAAAACTGGTTTTTCACACGGTTAAAAACAAGCTTCCGCACCATTCGCTTAAACCGACAGATATCGTCGATCTTCCTCAGCACTCAAGAAGATTGAACATCGGGCCTAAATCGATACACCAAAGACTGGACGGGTAATCCGCAGCTCACACCGATCCAAGACAAAAGTTTTGGAAGTCTATTCACCCCTCCCCTCTAGACTTCCACCCTCACAAAACCCATTCGGGACCTACATAAACTTACTATTGTCCTCACTACACAAATACAACATCATTGGGTTCTTGATGTACCCACGCCGAAGTTTCCATCAAGGATCATTAGACGCGAAAGATACTTGTATAATATCCGGAGCAAAGCTAACTAACCTATGAAGCGATAATCTTGACTTCACCGTCCGGGTGATTTGAGATACATTCATGAAGGTGTTGAATCACATGAAATTATGCAAAGTCTTGAAGAAATATTTTTGACAAAAGACAAAGATGATCAATCGCTTAAAAATGACGACGTGGTTAGGCTAAAATGGCCGAGGGAACACCCGTAAGGGAGAATGTTCTCGTAATAAAAACGCTATTTTAACAAGTTTGCTTATCTCGGTACTAAGTATTGTGGATGAGACCCAAATCAAATTTCTTTTTTCCTAACTCTTCCAAGGTGTTTTGATGAGTTTTATCAGAAGTTTTGTGATGAGTTTATCACATGTTTACTATGGACACTCTACAAGAAGCCTTGGAGAAAATAGAGAAGCATTTAGAAAGAAAGATTTAAGCATTGGTGATAAAAAGTCTTTTCTCAAGATCTAGGCCAATGGAAGGCAAGACTCAAGAAAAGGAAAGTGGTCGTAACCAAAGCAAACTCATCACTAAGAAAAGTAAGAGAAAGACAAATTTAATGGATGGGTGTCAAGAAAGTACCAAAAGGAAAATGTTTTAATCATGTGAAAAAGGGACATTAGAGGACACTTATTCCAAACCCAAAAGGAATGGAAAGAAAGGTAATTCTCACGCACTAGTTGTTGAAACTTGCTTATAAGCATGCCTCCCATTTATGGGTGGTGGATACAGGTCCAATCGATCATGTTTGTTTCACTTTTACAGGGTTCAAGCCGATCCGATAACTTAATGGGAGTGAGATCCTCATCACACTAGGCGATGCTACAAGAGTGGCAGCTGAAGCAGTGGGAGAAGTGCACCTATCTTTTGAAGACAGAGTTTTAATTTTAAGAGATGTTCTTTACGTTCCTAGTTTTAGAAAGAATTTAATTTCGGTTTCTAAACTTTACCTTGATGGATATTCGGTTACTTTTGATAAAGTTGTTACCATTTCTCTTTATGATAAATTTATCTATCATGGAACGTTGTCTAATAATCTCTAAATAATTAACAGTGCACACCACTCACGAAATGCATCCTATAACACATCAACTGTTTCCGATAAAGAAAACGTTCATCAAACGTGAACGAGATACTTCTATGGCATCTAAGATTGGGACATATTAATCCAAAGGTTGGTAGAAGACGGTTCACTGGAGTCTCTCCAAGTTGAACCAATCCCAACCTGCGAATCATGTTTGGAAGGTAAAATGACCACATTTGGAGCCAAGGGGAATAGAGCCAAAGAAGTGTTAGAAATCGTTCACACAGACATATGTGGTCCAATGTCAATCAAAGCAAGAGGAGGTTATGAGTATTTGGCCACTTTTATTGATGATTACCAAGGTAAATACTATATTTTCCTTATGAAGCATAAATCGAGATTTGACAAATTCAAAGAATTTAAGGCTCAAGCAGAGAATCATAGGAAAAACTTATCAAGTCTTTTTGATCCGACGGTGGAGGCGAAATAAACCTCAACGATGAGTTTTTGACCTACTTGTCGATGAAGGGATTGTATCAAATTTAATCGCACCCTAACCCCTCAACAAAATGGGGTTGCAGAGCTAAGTAATGTAATCCTTTAGAAATGGTTAGATCAATGATGAGTTATGCGGATCTACCCAAGTCGCTCGGGTCATGTTTTGAAACAACAACTTACATTCTGAAACTTGGTGCCATCCAAATCGGTTCTCAAAACTCCCAAAGAATTGTGGACCAAAGCAAGCCCGCTTTGAGACATAGAATTTGGGGGGGTGTCCGCCCACACGGTTGGACAAGGAAGCCGAAAATCGATCCTCGATCGTAATTAAGGTTGTTTATAGGATACCCCGAGGAATAAAAAGGGTGTATAATTTATGGTCCCAAAGATCAAAAGGTGAAAATAAGCACCCACTTTAGATTTTTGGAAGAAGACAATATGAACGTAAAGGAGACCCGTAATGAGATTACCTTAAATGAGCTAAGGGGCTAACCTCAGTGCCAATCGCATAAGATGACATACCAAACAAAGACACTTACAATAACCGAACCTCGTCAGAAGTGGGAGGGTTGTGAGACAACCCGAGAGATTCATGGGATAGGGAGAGTCCCCTGACTTGATTCCCTGACAAGAAGAATCGCACCCATGGACATATGACGAGGCAATCCAAGACAAGGATGCTGGGTTTCTGGCAAACAAAGAATGAAAGCCAAAATGGGTTCTATGGATCATAACAGAGTGTTGGAGCTAGTCGAACCACTTAATGGGGTCAAACCCATTGGTTGCAAGTGGGTATACAAGAGAAAAAGAGGACCGGACGGGAAAGTGGAAACCTTCAAGGCAAGGCTTAAGGGCTAAAGGTTAAACTCGTAAAGAAGTGGACCGACTTTTGAGGAACTTTTTTTGCTCAGAAAGTAATGCTCAAGTCCATCCGAATTTTCTTGTCGATTGTCACAAGATCTTGACTTTGAAATCGGAAAATGGATGTCAAGACGGCTTTTCTTAACGGAAGTCTTGATGAAGAAATCTATATGCAACAACCCCAAGCCTTCATTGAAAAAGGCCAAGAACACCTAGTTTGTAAGCTCAAGAAGTCCATTTACGGACTCAAACAAGCATCCAGTGGTTTAGAACCAATGTTTTGATCAAGTAATAAAGTCTTATGGGTTTGATCAAAACGAAGTTCGAAAAGTTATGTGTACAAAAAGCATGCTTGAATCGCAGATTGGTATTCTTAGTACTATACATAGACGACATTCGCTTCATCGGGAACGATGTAAAGGTGTTAATGATGTAAGGGCATGGCTTTTAAAAAAATTTTGATATGAAGGACTTAGGGAAGCCGCACATCCTTGGGATCAAGATTACCGAGATCGCAAGAAAATGATGATAGTTTATCGCAAGCTTCATACATATACATTGTCTTGAAGCGATTCAAAGATGCAGATTCCAAGAAAGGCTTGCAGACTTTTCAGACATGGAATCCATCTATCCAAGGAAATGTGCCCCAAGACACAAAAAAGGAGATAGATGATATGAAAGGCATTCCTTATGCTTCTACTGCCTAAGCCTTATGTATTCAATGTCCGTGAAAGAGACCCGATATCCGCTTTTTACCGCTGGCATGGTGGCAAGATATCAAAGTAACCCGGGGAAAGAACATTGGACATCTCAAAAGAACTCGAGATAGAATGTTGGTTTATCAGTCAGATAGTCTAATCCCCATCGGCTACACGGACTTGGATTTCCAATCGACTTAGATTCCGTAAAATCTACCTCCGTAGTGCAGGTTTTGCATGGGGAGGAGACGTTATATGGAGAAGCTGTTAAGAAGAAATGCATCGCCGATTCTACCATGGAAGCTTTAATATGCAAATAAAGAAGCGGTTTGGCTCAAGAACTTCCTAGTGGACTTGGATGTAGTTCCAATTTTCCCAAAGACAATCAATGCTTATTGTGATAATGCCGAGCTAAAGCCATAAATTCAAGGGAATCAAGAGCCCACAAGGCCAAAGAAACACATTGAAAGGAAATACCATCTTATACGAGAAATCGTTAAGAGAGGAGATATAGAGGTGGCAAAGATCGCCTCAGAAGACAACCCAGCGTATTCATTCACAAAGGGTCCGCCGTAATACATTCGAGAGACATGTGGAAGGAATGGGTGTCAAGACCGCCGCTAACTGGCTTTGGAGTATAAGTGGGAGATATTATTAGGTTCGTAGGTGACATTAGATGTCACGACAGAAACTACACGAGACATGATGTAGTATACTTAAAATCGACTTTTGAGTATAAGTGTGAGATTGTTGGGGTTATAATTTAAAAGTATGCTTTTACTTTGTATAACCAAACTGAATTTTCTCGCCTTTATTTATGAAATAAATTATTTATCATCGATGCTTTAAATATCATTGAATGTTACATATATTTATCAGATAATTGTTCAATAAAAGTACGTGTTACATTGTAGTTAATTTAGTGATACCAGATCACAAAAGAATAAATTAATAGTCCCTCGTAACTAAAAGTATGCGGTTCACAGCCTTGATGGAAATGAACAATCCATCGTGAAAGGTTTAAGTGTAAGGCTCAGAATGGCTTGTCTTGACCAAGAGATTACACTAGTGCATGACTGATGCATTGAACAAGGACCTACAGGAGGATAAATTCTTCAAAGACCGAAACCAGAAGAATTAGACCTCAGTGGTTCGTTATTTCTTAATCTTCGTCCCTTAAATAGGATCGTGTGTGGTTAGTAATTATTGCTTTGACTTATGACGGGTAGAGAATCAATAAGATTCATTACTTTATATCTTGGGCAATATTACTGGTCACATGCGATTGCTAAGATTTAATACTTAAGAATCTTAAAGTAGCACGCTTGCTTGATTTGCCCCTTTGGGAGGTTCATAAAATTTATCATACCAAATCTTGCAAGTGGAATTTGTTTTCGGTATGGATAATAATGTTGAACCATTCCTTAACCAAAGATAAAAGATATGAATTAATGGAAAAGCTATTTCAGTGGCTTGAATTAATTAATGGGCTAGAGAATCTTAAACACGAGAAATAATAACTAGGAGCCATATTAACAGTAATATGGGTTAAGATGGATAGTGCAATATTAATTATGTAGTGGGATTAATTAATATTTATGGGGTTGAATAATATTGTGGCTCAATATTGATAATTCAAGATCCATTGGAAGGTCCAATCTTAATTCTCCTAAAGGCTCCTCAAGTAGCCCAAACATAAAGTCCAATAACTGAAAAAGGTGTTTAAAAATAAAATAAATTTTGTCATTTATTTTTCCTATTTTTTAAAAATAATAAATAAAAGAGGAGAAAGATTTTCTTTGAATTTTGTTATGGAATGAGGATAAGTATTCTTGGAATACAAGATTATCTCATTAAATTCAAGAAATCTCCCACTTGCTTATTTGTTAAGGGATTTTCGAAAATTTTGATTAAATAAGGGAAGGAAGGATTTTCTTGATTTTCTTGAAAACACATTATTGAAGATATGTATTCTTAGAATACAAGAATATCACATAAATTCAAGAAGATCCAAATCTTGGATTCCTACTCCTTATTTTTCGAAAAATACCATAACAACAGGAGCTGGGATTTTTGTGGAATATTTAATTATGGAGAAAAGAATATATGGGATATATTCAAGATTTCTTGGAGATCAAGAAAAGATTTTCTCATCTTTATTTCCACCTAAAATTTCGACCAACCCCTCATTATAAATAGGGATGAATGTTTCATCCCTGTGTGAACAATTTAAAAATTGTTTTTTGAAAAATATCAGCGTCGATAAAATATCAAATATTTTGAAACGTCGATAGATTGTGTATTTTCGAAAATCTTCAATTTTGAGTGTGCAATTCCATGTTGTGGAAAAATTAGAAATCCACAAAGGTGGTGCAACAAATAATTTATTTTTCCCTTTTGTTAATTGTTCGTGAGTTTCCTTCCACCGGATTGACGAGCAAGGGCTAGGGAATACTTGGGAAGGCTTTTTGGTGTGTTCTTATCAACCGAGTCCATTGCCATTCCAAAAAAAGTTAGTTCACGAAACCCGTGAGTTCCGCATGCGTAGGATTTATGTGAATTGTTTATATGCATGATTTGTTGTTGAATTATTATTTGAATTGATATAGGATTAATTCATGCTAGTAATAATTGTTAGAATTAAATTTGTATTTAAATATTCATCCCGAATAAATCCGGGAAATTAATTCCCCAACATTTCAAAAAAAGCAATTTCTAGGTTTCGAATAAGGGTAGGTACGACTGCTACTATTAAAAGATTCATATCTTTTTGGCATAGATGGTCTTAGCAGTTTACATTTAGCTTGCTTGTTAGGCAGCTGGACTTGATTAGGTTTCAGATCAGATTTCCCTTTGAGAGGTTGTCTTTTCTGATTTCTAATGGCCGATCAAAGTTGAGGTTCTTCGTAAGAACAGGTTCTTTGCTGATTCCTCGGCTGATGCTTTTTCATTGGGGGTCCATTTATGTTCCTTTTCCGACGTATTAATTTGCCTTTACTTGTTCAAAAAGTGTCTCTTCCCTTATCTGATACAGATTTTGCTTTATGTGTATCTTGATCAGAAATTCGTTTGATTACACTTTTCTGAAGTGAATCGGACGGGGCTTTTGAGGATGTAGAAGGGTTTTTATACCCAATTCCCTTCTTATTAGTTGACGACAAAAAATAGTTGTTCGGGATCTTGAATGGTCTTAGAAGATTTCGTGAAAATCTCTATTTTCACGCAAACTATCCTCGGTTGTTTTTAGACTCTCATGCGCCTGGAAGAGTTCATCAAACTTAGCTTGAAGGATTTTGAGATAATCAGCTTGTTGTTTGTTAATAGCTAGATGTTCCTTAATCAGTTTATCCTGGTCAGAAGAATCGACTTTCGTAACTTCCAAATTCCGCAAATATCTTCTTCGAAATGCTTCAAAACCGATTTCACCAAAGAATTTTTTCCGATAAAGCATTTTCTTTAACAAGTCAATATTCTATCCTTAGCTTATCGTTCTCAGCTTCCACTATGGTATAATTTTCTACTGCATTAGAGAGATCATCAAGCAATTGCTCACTATAGAGCTACAGGTCAATCTCTCCAACAGGTGTGCTCAGCACAACTGGTGTGGAAACAGAAAACACAGAAGGTTTAAAAGATACCTCAGATTGGTCTTCTTCCTTAGCCATAAGACAAATGTCATCATTAGACGAGAACATCAGATCATCGTAATTGTAGAAATCATCAGCATTGCTCATCAAGCAGAAGTCTTCTACAGATGAGTAACCTGAATCCTCCGGGCGCAGATAAGAATCATCAATCCCGTATGTATCAAAGAACCATGGCTTTCCCGCCTCTATATCGCTGTTCTTCTCGCTCCACTTATCTTCTTCTTTCTTTTCGTGTCACGCCCGGGCAATCCGACATCAGAATGACCTGGTTTCTCACAGTTAAAACATGCTCCACGATCCACGGAACTTTTTCTACCAGGTGAGTCATTCCGTCTCAGAGAATGGCCAGTGACTTTCCTATTTGCTCGCGGATCCAATTCTTCTTTTTCGATTTGTTGTCTCTCCTTTTGTCGATCGATCATCTCTTTTCTTATCTTCTCTCGCGATCCTCCCTATGATCATCTCTTCGGTCATCGATCCTGGTTCTTTCTTGTGATCCGTCATTGGCCTCCTATCTCTTCCTCTCATTGCTCGATAATCTCAGAGAATCTTCGATATTTACCCAAATTGAATGTTGATTTTTCAAGTTTTTCGTCACAGCTAACTGTCTGGCCCCGACTTATGATGTTTCCAATAGGTTTAGTAGACTTTTGAGTTGTCGTTTGGTTGCTTTCAAACGCAATAGCTTTTTTGATGTGGTAGAGTGACTTCAAAAGCGACTCATCATCTTCTTCTTGCCCTCTTTCAATCGTGATCAAATTCATGGGCTTTAAGGCTCGTAAACAAAGTTGATTGGCTTCATCTTTACAATATATTGACAATCCTTTATCACCGTGAATATTCATATCCCACTTCTTTGTCGAGATCTCAAGATCTTGTAGTTAATGTCTTTGTTCCGACATTTTCGCCCTAGTTCACGTGAGTTTGTTGATGATATGGTGATTCTTCCATCGAAATGATTTATGGTTTCATTTGGCAAAGATCTTTAAGTTTTCAAACTTCACCGCTCGCTTGTAATCTGCTGTCTTTAATCAAATCATTTCCTTCGCACATCTCAACAAGTGTATCCTACATCCGCTTGGTTGTCTTGAGATACTTGATTTCTCTTGTGATCTTATCCATCGCCTTTCATGATGATATGTCACACAACCGTATCCCAGAGTTGAACTTTCCTTTTTCAAAGATCCATCGAGATGGACTGCTGGGAGATGAATTTAATAAAGAGATTTTGATTAGATCCCAAAACCCCGAAAGTATGACATGTTCAGATAATCTTGATAGACCGAGTCGATTCAAAGATAGAGTGTTCGTGAAGTTATTCGCACTACGTATAGTCGCAGATATAGATCAAAGTTAGATTTTGAAGATTCTCAAGACTCAAGAAGTCAAGAAATCAAGACTCAAGAAGTAATCGAAGACTCAAGAAAGTTTCAAGAAACCAAGACTCAAGAAGTTTCAAGAAACCGAAGACTCAAGAAGTTTCAAGAAATCAAGACTCAAGAAGTAATCAAGAAATCAAGACTCAAGATGTCATCAAGACTCAAGATGTTATCAAGAAATCAAGACCCAAAGATGTCATCAAGACATCAAGACTCAAGATGTCATCAAGACACCAAGACTCGTAAGACATCAAGACTCGTGAAGACATCAAGACATCAAGACATAGAAGACATCAAGACTCGTAAGACATCAAGACTCAAGATTCTCAAGACACAAAAGATATCAAGACCCAAAGAGTTATCAAGACTCAAGAAAATATCAATACTCAAAGATAACCTGAATGTTCCGAGGCACTGAATAATATCTATCTGAAGGCTACAAACTTGAGAAAAACGCTAATACTCAGAAAAATAGATATTGCCCAGGACATTCATATGCAGACAAAAGGAACTAAGTCTAAGTGTTGTTTAAGGTTATCTCACTCAGAGAGATTGACCAAAAAGAGCCAAGTTATGTTTGTCTACATTTATCAAGATAAGAACCAATCGAGGGAAGACAACATCAGATTTTATCGATTAATCGAAATGACAGACATCAAGCATTCAAGAGTACTATGTTCCGCATCGCAAAAAGTGGTGATTGGCTACATGAAAGCATAATTCCTAAAACATGCAAGGGAGTATTCAAACCCTAAATATAGTCGTTCATCAAACACCATAAGAGAAAACTCATGAAGCTATCTCCTCCAACGGATAGTTTTTCAAGAGTGACCTTGGTGAAGTTGCCTATAAATACTAGTGACCCTTTACATTGAAAGGTTACGGAAATTTGATAGCAACTTAAGAGCTCATTCAAGATTATTGCAAATTGAAGCACTCAAAAACCTAGAATTTTCCAAGTGTTTCACATTGGAGAGAGCTCATTCACTAAGCCTAGATTGATAAGAAATATCCAAAGCTTAGTAGAGATATCCTAGCCTTTACATTGTTCATATTGTAAAGGATATCTCATCCTAGTTGAAAACCAACCAGAAACCCAAACTCTTTGTAAGGTAGTTTGTGTGTGTTTTGTTGGTGAGTTGGAGTTGTAAAGAGTTAGTAAGCTACAGTGAGTTAGCCAAAAAAATCTAGAGAAGAAGTTAGTAACCTACTTGTGGTAGTCTCTAACACTTGTGTGTGTTTGAGTTAGTAAGTCAGAGGAGTCACCCGTAAAACTCAAAGTAGAAAAGTGATTAAGCTACAGTGAGTTAGCCAGAAAGCTTTAGGAAGTGGTTAAGGAATTTCTCTGAAGGTCAGAGAGAGTGGACGTAGGAGCTCGAGTCTCTGAACCACTACGTGTTGTTTTGCTTTTATTTTATGACATTATTATCGCTGCATGTTTTTCATCGAAAAGCATAATTCATCGATATTCACTTGGAACCAATCTAATCGAACTCGCATCAAATTGATCACAACCTTAATCACCGCTTTTATTAAAAGGAAGATTTTCAAAGAAAGCTAAAACGAAAGTATAAACATAGGGCCAACTATTCAAGACACTTGAGTAGCTAGAACAGATAGTTACCAAATCGAACTAACTCTACCGAGAGTTCAAGAAGATAATTATCTCGATCCAAGCTCCTCGTGATCTCCGATAAAAACTCAGCTCATGGGCTAATCTGAGGCTTCGAAAAGCAAACAGATCATTGTCTCAAAGAGACTTTGACTCAGCAATTTGTGCTTTTCGTACAAATCATCAGATAACTCAACCCATCGACCAAAGTGAAAGAAAAGTTTTAAAAATCATCGAACACGTGTATTCCCCCATACACGTGTGAGACTCAAGAAGACCGGACCAACAAGTGGTATCAGAGCAAAGGGTTCAATTTGACCACTTGCTTTGGTAGCCATAGTCTAATTCTATCGAAGACTTTGGTGGTCTACCGAATAGACCGCTTTGTCGATATCTTACAAGGCTCACCATCATGCCTTCTAAGAAACTTCCTATGTTCTCTGCTGAGAGCTATGACCTATGGAGATTAAGAATGCATGCTCATATGTATTCAAAACATGAAAGAATGTGGAGAGTGGTTTCAAGGACCATTCAAATTTATCATAGAATCCTAATCATCGACATCGAGAGGAATGATCCCGAGATGAATTTCCAAAACTGGATGATCAACTTACTCCCGATGAGAGAAAGTTAATAACTGACTACATTGCTAAGATACTTTGTATAGCACTATTGATGATGGTGTTATGGGGATGATTTTCACCGTGGAAACCGCAAAAAGAAATATGGGACACACTTACTATTATGTGTCAAGGCACAGATCATATTAAGGAAAATAAACTTTCTGCCATATTGGAAAGTTTGATAGATTTGAAATGGAAGATAGTGAATCCATTGACAAACTTGATGTCGATTCACTAGCATCATGAATGATCCGAAAGTGCTCTTGGGAAAAGATACCCACAGAGAGAAGTGGCAAAAAAATTTTAGAGGATTATCTAAGAAATGGGACATACATATGTGGGTGATTGAAAACACCAAAAATATTGATTCCATGCCATATCAACAAGTTTTCTCCGAATCAACCCAAACCCCTTATGAGTTTGGGATTGACAAGAAATCTAAGAAATCGACAAAGAAAGATGATTCTTCATCAAAAAGCAAGAATGTGGCTTTCAAAGCCAAAGTGAAGAACAGAAGACTCATGAGAGTTCGAGAACTCACTTGCCAAAAATCGTGGATCAAGGGAGGATAAGCTAGTAATCGATGGCAAGGAGGTTTGAAAGACAAATAGCCAGTATATGGGAAATATAAGAAATATTAGAAAAATTGGGTACAAGAGAGACAAAAAAGCCGAGGAGGACATACACGAGAAAAGAAACTAAGAATAAAGTCAAGGATCCTCATGAAAAAGAAGGACTCCAAGATCAAGGAGAAAAGTGATCGTGGATGATGATGAGATGAGATGTTACAAACCAGATGGTATAAGAAAGGATTTCAATATGATTGTCCCGAAAGACGAAAAGCAAAGAAAGAAAGGAAAGACAAGCCAAGAGAGATTTGGAGAAGATCACCAAAGAAGAAAGCTATGATTATGAGGAAGAAGAACATTCCAAGAAGGTTCATATCCTCGATGAGATTTTCATATAGTGATAGTGATGATAACTTACTTTTTATGGCCGTGGAAGAGGTAAAGGATTCTATCTCTGTTGTTCTCCTAAACAACACATGAGTTCTCAAGTTCAACTGTAAATAAAATTTTGACCGATGGATTTTTTTGAGAATCTTAAAGGACTATTCTCGCGGTTACAAGAACTCCTAAAGATACTTAAGAGGTTGCAAGGAGTTCCATCACGAGAATCAAGTGGAAAGATTCTAAAAGAATGAGATCACTTAAAATTGATGGGAACCCCGATGAACTAGATGTTCAAAGTACAACTCAATGAAGTGTTCAAAAAGGAGAAGGTGATAGAGATCCCGAATGGAAAAAAAAGAGAAATCTTTCAAAGAGAGCAAAGTTTATGTTTTAATCGAAGTTCAATGACCTCTTTGAGAAGCATGAAACTCTAAAAAGAAATGTGAGGATAATGGCGTAAGAGAAAGTTAGCTCTATTGAATTTCAGAGATCTAAAGTGATAGATGAAAAGAAGAAAGTTATCAAAGACCGCAACTATAAAAAAGCCGGATTGGGATACATTCCAATGGGAACCTCACAAAAGGAATCGATGTTTATCAAGTAGCACCAATTATTGTTTTTGTTAAACAAGTGGCGCTTAATCATTACCAAGAACCGTAATGAAGTTTTAGACAAGGGTAAAGGACCTATGGTTTCATAAAAGACAAAGGTTCAGTGGAAGAAAGCGCAGATTTTGGGAAAAGGCTAGAAAACATGCATGCTCAAGAGAATCCTTCCGACCAAGAATTTCAAAAAAGCCATATGAAGAATAAGAATACCAACCTAAAGAGATGTTTCTTTTCGAACCATCGAGGAATTTGATAAGACTAAGTAAAGACATCAAATGAAAAATTTGATAGAAAAACCCAAACCCCACTATTTCTAAGGGTAAGTCAAGAAACCAAGTCAACAGAGATTGAGACTTTATTTGGGAAAAAAGCTAAGGCACTTGAACAAAAGGCCCTTGAACCCAAGAAGAACATCTAAGGCTCATGTTCATGCTAAGAATCACACTCATACACGTGGATAATTGATAAAGGTACCTAGGTGGTGAATGTGTATGTAGATGTTTTTGGGAGACAAATCACCACTCTAAAGTAATTAGAGTTGTTAGGAAGATTTTGGTTCCAAAAGGTACAACTAACTCCGGTAGGACCCTACACCAAATGGGTACCTAAGAATACGATCTGCTTTTTCGTGAAGGAAAAGGGCATTGAGTCAATGAAAACAACATAGCAATCAATGAGTGGAGATGAATTGGCTCTCCGCCAGATGGTATCTCGGATAAAGGATGTTCAAGACATATGACAGACATAAGCAACTAATCACCGATTTATGTTGAGCAAAAAGGCCTCTGATCACATTTCGAGACAATTCCAAAGGACAAATCAAGGATATGGAACTCTTGAAGTCGATTGCTCATATCCATGGTGTTTCATATGAAGGTTCCGATCTAAAGCATAACTTACTTTCTATCACCAATATCAGGACAAAGGATTCAAAGGTTGAGTTCTCAAAGAACTTATGTTATGTGAAAGACAATACTTCACATAAAAATTTTACCGACCGGGTACTAGAAAAGTAAATGTTTATCTCATTGATTGGAGTTCAACTCCTAAAGATACATGTTTGGTCAAAAAAGTTCCAATCGATGAAGCTTGGTGAAAAGGAATAAAAAGAATGAATCACTTAAACTTCAAAAGTGGGTGAACAAACTTGCAAGATTAGCACATTGTGAGGGGGTTACCCAATGAAGTGTTCAAAGAAAGATCATGTATGTGATGCTTTTCGTAAAGGAAAACAAATCGAAAGCATCATCAAGAAAAAAAAGCAAAGTAGATGTTTTACCGATAGAATACTACAACCGTTACATATGGATCTCTTTGGTCCAAGAATACACATGTGAGCACTAATGGCGTAAAATACACACTTGTGGTAGTTGATGACTACTCTAGATGCACATGGGTCATATTCTTACTCAAGAAGAAAGAGACTGGTATAAAATCTTTCGAATTTTTATCGAAAAGGCTCAAGATCAAAAGAATCTTGATGTGGTCAAAATCGATCGTGATAGAAGAGGAAAAGGCAGTTTATCAATCATATTATATCTAATTATTTCCAAAAAGAAATGGAATAGTTTCATGAAACATCGATGAAAGAACCCCACAAATGTTAATGGTGGGGAGAAGAAGAAATAGGACTTCAAAGAAACAAACTAAGGACAATTTTCATCAATCGATATTCCTAAGAGATTTTAAGCATGTTGATATCAACATTGCATGCTATCGTAATGCATCCATGTTGAGACTCAAGAACCAAGGAAAAACTCCATATGAGCCGTGGAATGAAAGGAAGCCTCTTGTTTCTTTTTTTCAGGTGTTTGGTTGCAAGTTTTTCATACACAATAATGGTAAAGATGTTGAAAAGTTTTTGATAGCAAAGTTGATGAAGGGATATTTTAGGATATTTCAAGTCAGATAAAAGAAACCTTCGTGGTTTACAATTGTAGGACTCTTATTCTGGAAGAAACACCTCAAGTTGTTTTTGATGAATCTACTTGTGTTCGGAAGAAACATGAACATGATTCAAGAGAGAATATCGACCAAGAGAATCATTTTCAAGACTTAGCCCAAAAAAAGAATGAGAAAACATCGACATTTCGAAAAGAAGAAAACCACTTTCTATGAATGGAGTGAAATTACTGCACAAAGAAGTTCAGATGGAAAAAATTTAGATGGTGAGACTCGTGGATGGAAATTCTCCATAAAGGAAAGCCAACATGGAATATTTGGGCGTGACCAATTTGAAATATACAATAAGTCTCGCACTCGTGTATGTAATGCCGAATGAAGATGTGGTCATTAATCACCAAGGCAAACTTGGAATCTATCAACCAAAGGGGAAACAAATGTCTCATATAATGTTCTCAATAGAATTTCCCGAGGAAAATGATTTCTTTTCCTTTTCTCGATTGTTCCTCGAATTTAATGAACTACCGAACCTAACATTTCCGAATGTTGAGGATACTACCGAAGGGGGAACATCCAGAGAAAAATGGTCGATAGTCATCCTAAAAGTCGATTGTGGGTGATCTATAAGATGGTGTCAAAAAAGAAGGTTCCATGGAGAAAGTGCTTTGTTCTCACAAGCTCCTATCTTAAAAAGAACTGGTATGAGATTAATCTTTGAAAGCTCTACAAGATTCATTTTCGATTATATGCTATGCAAGAAGAGCCGAATCAATTCTCAAGGAATGAAGTTTAGGAGCTAGTGGATAGACCTAAGAGGCACAATGTGATTGGAACTAAGTGGGTGTTCAAGAATAAGAGAGATGAAAACAACAACATTGTGAGAAACATGGCAAGGCTAGGAAGACAAGGTTATTCCTAAGAATCTTAAGGCCATATTTGTGATGAAACCTTTGCACCGGCTTTGCAAGACTAGAAGTTATCGATTATTTGATAGAATTGCAGAGCATCCACATGAAATTCACATACCATCGATGGATGTGAAAAGTGCATCAATGGTGTGCTTAAGGAAGAGGTTTATGTGGAACAACCTAAATGTTTAATGATAGAATGACCAAGTTTATGTGCTAAGAAAGCCAAGTTGAGGTATGGTCTTAAGCAAGCACCCACCAGCATGGTATGATACCTTTTCAATTTTTTATTGAGTATAGTTTTATCAAAGGAATCCGCTGATAGGACTCGCTCGGGATAGAAGATGGGAAAGGCATCTTACTTGTTCAGATTTATGTAGATGACATCATATTTGATCTCCAAATCATCCAAAGTGAAAAGTTTTCTACCACCAATGAAAGGAAAGTTTGAGATGTTAATGAAGGGGGAGATGAATTTTCTAAGACTTCGTGTGAAACAAACTAAGGAAGGACTTTTCATCAATCAAGTATTGCACACCGATGTAAGCATGTTGATATCGAACATCACTTCAGGGAGATCATGTTGAGAAGAAAGACATCGAATGGAGAAAATTCAATCGATAACAGAGAGTCGATATCTTGACTAAAACCTTTGGTCAATCAAGATTTCGTGAACTATCGCTTGAATTAGGTATGTTGATCCGTGTGAATGAAGCAAAACCGAAAAAATTGAAGGTTTTCGATGCATGAAGTTTTTCGTGTTTTACCGAGAAACTCGAGATAAAATTGAAAGATCAACACCGAGTCTTGGGAAACTCGCTTATTCTAAAGATCAAGATTGAAAGATATATCGACCTCGATCAATCATTCAAGATTATATCGACCTCATTCAAGATTCTCAGATTATATCGAATTCTTTCAAGATTTCAAGATTATATCGGTTCCTTTTCAAGATTTTCAAGATTAATCGACATTTTATCAAGGTCAAAACTCTAGAAGACCGATGGAGGAAATTAGTCTCAAGAAGTGTCGACTCATGCAAAACATTTATTGTCTAATCAATCTCAAAGAATCATTGGCAATAAATAACATAACACCGATGGAATATTTCAAGGCGTGACCTTTGAAATACATTTTAAGTAAGTCAATGGTCTCTGTGAACAAGAATTAAATGCATTGTTCATTAATCACCAATAAGGATAAATTGGCGGCTTAATATTTGTGAAATCATCCTTTCATATACCGATTTAGTCGGTTCTTAATCTCGACCGTCGATTTCTTCATCTATGCGATTTTTCATGAATCAAAATCCTATATATCTATTGAAGAATTCCTTCAAAGCCCAATTCCAAATAGCCTTCATCTTCAAAACACTCTGCTTCATAAACTCTCGATTGCCCAGAAATTATCATCTTTCTCAACACCCTTCACAAAAAAAATCTTCAAAAAATGGCGTTCTATGTATACGACAAGCTCGCTATCTCTAACAAACCTTGGTATGAATATGTCGTATCTCTTGAAAGCTCATCAAATGCAACTCACGAAGAGGAAGCATTACATATGATTCGATTGGCAAAGCTAACTTGCCTGGTTGCGAATCAACCAGAGGCAGAATACGCAAAAGAGGTAATAGAGTTTATCTCGAATTTAAAGTTAGATGATGAGGATTATATAGAATCGCAGATTACAGTCTCTCATTTAGAGCATAGTTCAAAGTATGTGGATTTTGTTAGGGAATTGTATATTATTCCTAATAATCTTAATGCCATATTTGAACTAAGCGATAGAGGAGAAGACCCTACGGCTTATATGATGGGTAGGGAGCAAGAATATCTGGATAGAATTGCAGAGCATCCAGGTAAGTTCGAAGCTACTCTAAATAAAAGGCATTTAAAGCCTAAATATTGAGTATTGCTGGACATTGTGAGTAAATGCATAATGAGAGAAAGGCCAAAGAAGTCAAGAAAATTATAAGCATGCCAAGTTGAGGTTAATGAAAGATTGAAGATTCACCCACCAAAGAAGATTCAACCGGTTACACTATTTAATCAAAGTGGTGAAGTGATCAAGCTAAACAAGTCCAAGGTGAATGGATCTGTTGTTGTCGAGAGAAGATCCTACATGCAAACCAAGAGAGATATATCTTGGAAATGTAGCAAGAGAAGAGGAGGACATCTTCGTTAATTCCTCATCCTTTCCAAAGAAAAAAATTATTATTTCAAGCCACCAACAACAAAGAAGACTTTGAAAGGAAGGAAAGAGAAAAGCTCTAAGTCTCGTGGAGGAGACCGTTGAAGAAGGAGTCGTTGAAACCCAATAACCTTGGGGAAAGCCCCGATGGAAGTGAAAAGAGAAAAGGAGAAACTCAAGAAGAAAACAATGGCCCTCTCAAACGCTGAAAAACTTCAAACTATTATCGGAGGAGGAGGTCAAGGACCGAGGATATTCAACTGACAAGGCAAAATGGACCTAAATCTCCATTGCGTGTTCTAGCAAGAGAAGTCAGACAATTGCACAGAAGAAACTAATGAACAGGTTTTGGAGGTACTCGGAACTTCTCTCATGAAGGCCAGATCAAAAATTTCTCAGAAATATTCAAGGGACCTCTAAGGTTCCCATCGAAGAGATCAACTGCTCGCATGAAGGAAATATCAACCTGAACTCGGCCGATTTTGGACGCGCCCGAGTGAACCATTTCTCAATCCTCAAAGACTGAACTCATTCAACTGAGATCCTACCGATCCATCCAAGAGCCCAAAGATGAAGAAGGGAGAGGCATCAAGAAACCGAAGGGATGAAAAGAAAGGGGATGGGTTCATCCCGACAGATACCCTAAGTCGAGCTCATATCCCTAAGACCTTCGTGGTCTCTTTCTTCAGACTGTTTTTTGTTTTTACATCCCTAATCGACTCTTTCCCAGATCCCTTAATCACTCAAAATTTTATCTTTATGCTCAAAGATAATATCTCATAATCTTTTAACATGTCTTTTATGTTTGATATGCCTTATGTTTTGAAATTGTTGGAAGAATTGCCATTTTGGACAGAATAGACAAACTGAAACCTGAGTATAGGTTAGGTTGTTGTAACAGATGGTTTTGCATCATCAAAAAGGGGGAAATTGTTGGGAGATGAATTTAATAAAGAGATTTTAATTAGATCCCAAAACCCCCGAGTATGACATGTTCAGATAATCTTGATAGATCGAGTCGATTCAAAAAGATAGAGTGTTCGTGGGTTATCCGCACTATGTATATTCAAAGATATATAGATCAAGTTAGATTTTGAAGATTCTCAAGACTCAAGAAAGTCAAGAAATCAAGACTCAAGAAGTAATCGAAGACTCAAGAAGTTTTCAAGAAACAAGACTCAAGAAAGAAGTTTCAAGAAACTGAAGACTCAAGAAGTTTCAAGAAATCAAGACTCCTAGAAGTTTCAAGAAACCAAGACTCAATAAGTAATCAAGAAATCAAGACACAATGATGTCATCAAGACATCAAGATGTTATCAAGAAATCGAAGACTCAATATGTCATCAAGACTCAAAGATGTCATCAAGACTCAGAGATGTCATCAAGACATCAAGACTCAAGATGTCACCGGAGACACGAAGACTCGTAAGACATCAAGACTCGTAAGACATCAAGACTCGTAAGACATCAAGACTCAAGACATCAAGACTCGAAGACATCAAGACTAAGATTCTCAAGACACGTAAGATATCAAGACCCAAAGAAGTTATCGAAGACTCAAGAAAATATCGAATACTCAGTATAACCTGAATGTTCCGAGGCACTGAATAATATCTATATGAAGGCTACAAAACTGAGAAAAACGTGAATACTCAGAAAAATAGATATTGCCCAAGACATTCATATGCAGACAAAAGGAACTAAGTCTAAGTGTTGTTTAAGGTTATCTCACTCAGAGAGATTGACCAAAAAGAGTCGTTATGTTTGTTTACATTTACTTAAGACAAGAACCAATCAGAGGAAGACAACATCGCATTCTTTTATCGGTTAATCGAAAGCGACAGACATCAAGCATGTTAGTAGTGCTATGTTCCATACTGCAAAAAGTGGTGATTGGCTACATGAAAGCATATTTCCTAAAACATGCAAGGGAGTATTCAAACCCTAAATATTGTTGTTCATCAAACACCATAAGAGGAAACTCATGAAGCTATCTCCTCCAACGGATAGTTTTTCAAGAGTGACCTTGGTGAAGTTGCCTATAAATACTAGTGACCCTTTACATTGAAAGGTTACGGGAAATTTGATAGCAACTCAAGAGCTCATTCGTATTATTGCAAATTGAAGCACTCAAAAAACCTAGAATTTTCCAAGTGTTTCACATTGGAGAGAGCTCATTCACTAAGCCTAGATTGATAAGAAATATCCAAAGCTTAGTAGAGATATCCTAGCCTTTACATTGTTCATATTGTAAAGGATATCTCATCCTAGTTGAAAACCAACCAGAAACCCAAACTCTTTGTAAGGTAGTTTGTGTATGTTTTGTTGGTGAGTTGGAGTTGTAAAGAGTTAGTAAGCTACAGTGAGTTAGCCAGAAAACTCTAGAGAAGAAGTTAGTAAGCTACTTGTGGTAGTCTGAACACTTGTGTGTGTTTGAGTTAGTAAGCTGCAGTGAGTCAGCCAGAAAACTCAAAGTAGAAAAGTGAGTAAGCTACAGTGAGTTAGCCAGAAAGCTTTAGGAAGTGGTTAAGGAATTTCTCTGAAGGTCAGAGAGAGTGGACGTAGGAGCTCGAGTCTCTGAACCACTATAACTGCTGTGTTGTTTTGCTTTCTGTACTGCATTATTATCTGTTGCATGTTTTTCCATGAAAGCATAATTCACTGATATTCAGTTGGAACCATTCCACTGAACTTGCATCAAATTGATCACAGCCTTAATCACTGTTTTATTAAAAGGAAGATTTTCAGCAAAGCTAAAATGAGTATAAACATAGGGCCAACCATTCCGCACACTTGAGTAGCTAGAACAGATAGTTACCAAACTTTACTAACTCTATTGAGAGTTCAGTAAGATAATTATCTGATCCAAGCTCCTCAGGATCTCTGATAAACTCAGGCTCAGTTGGGCTAATCTGAGGCTTCTGAAAGCAGCTCGGGATCATTGCCTCAGTAGACTTTGACTCAGGGCAATCTGTGCTTCTCAGGGCCAAATCATCAGGATAACCTGACCCATCTGACCTCAGTGAAAGAAGAGTTTTAAAAATCACTGAACACGTGTATTCTCCCCCCATACACGTGTGAGACTCGTTAGCACCGGGACCAACATGGACTTTTTCTGATCCTAGCACCAACTGGAAAATTTGGATCACCACCTTCAGCTAGGTTGTTGTGGTAGATAATGATAGGTCCTTGTTCAAGAACTTCCATCATCCTGCTGTTGATGGCTCCCAGATGATTGCTCATGATTATGGTCCAGTCTGCATACTCATCAATAGATAACTTTGGCAGATCATGATACATACCGGATGTATTATTCATGCTGAGTGAGTTTTGAAAACAGATGAAGTTTAAAAACGGGTTTCAAGATCTGTTCAAGTGACCACAATGGTTCTTCCTCAAGAACCGATGATATTCAAAGCCAGTTGTCTATAGAAACACTACTCTGATACCACTTGTAGGTCCCAAACGGGTTTCGTGAGGGCAGAAGTCTAGAGGGGAGGGTTGAATAGGCTTCTGAAAAACTTTTTCATGCAGATCAGGTGTGATAGCAGGTTTCCTGATCAGACTGCGAGTGAATCAGTTTGGACTAATTTCCAACTTACTGATCGCCTGATGGCAGATCAGTTCGGTGTCTATCAGTTTAACTGATTATGCGGAAGCTAGTTTATACTAGTGTGAAAAACTAGTTTTAACAAATCAGATACTGAAGTCAGTTTTCAATCAGCTGACCAAAGAGTCAAACTGATCAGATCAGTTGCTTGATGCAAACTAATCCTAACTCAGAATATGTATGCGATTTTAAGCAAAGTCGTGTGCGATAGTGTAAAGCAGTTAAGAGAAGATAAATGCAAACAAGATTTATAGTGGTTCGGACAACCAGTCCTACGTCCACTCTTCCCTATCACAAGGGGCACCAACTTAACTAACTTGGACTTAGTTTATTGTGTTAGTCAAACACAATACAACCAACAGATGTGTAGAGAGTTCTTACTCAACCGATCCCAGAAATCAGAACTAGAAACTCTAGTCTGAAATCTTGCAAAACAAACTTAACCTAACTTTTGGGTTTGGGTAAAGATTTGTTGTTGTTCTAACTGGAAATCTATCCTAGTGTTTATGTAGCCTAAAGCTAGAGGATGAGATTTCTATGCTAAGAACAATGGGATGAACACTTATAAATATTCTTCAAATTTGTGTTCTTCGTGCGGAAATTTTGCTATAGTATGAGCTTCTTGATAATTTCTGTATCTTCACTCTGAAGAGCAATCCCATATTTATAGACCTCAAAATCAAAGAGCCGTTGGAGATCAATTTGAATTTCCAGCTATATTTGGTAGGTTTGCAGGATTGATGTGACGTGCTTCAGGAACGGCATGGCCGAAAGCTTGAATAGTTGTCCTTTATAGCCGTTTGACTATGCAGCGCCGAATCCCGCATTGTCAGCTCCGTACATATGTGTCTTGTTCTCATTGGTTAACAAGTACACTTTTCAGTGTTTGTTCTACCAACTAAAGTTGACATTTTTCTTGTTCAGATCAACAAGTTATGACTGGTGTAACATCAGTTGACACCTGGTGTGAGCTGAATTGATCAGATAAAACTAATTTGTCTACCTGATAGAGTCTTCTGGTGCCAGTTATCTTAGTTCAACTAGCAGACTCGGCTGATGTAGGTCTTCTGGTCTTGATCTTCTGATAGTCATCTGATCTTCAGGTCTTCTGAACTTGAGCTTCACGTCTTCACCTGATCATCTGACTATGTGATCGTCTGATCTTCTGACCTTGTCTTGTCTTCTAACTCGTCTGGTCTTCTGACTTTGGTTTGTCTTCTGACTTTATTTTGTCTTCTGACTCGTCTAGTCTTCTGACTTACTTAACTTCTGATCTTCAGACATGACCTATACATATTGAGTTCCCCCTCAATATGTGACCCATCTTATACATCAGTTGTCTATACATTTCAGCTGGTCATCTTATCCTGATTCTAAATCACCAGTCAGCTAACAGGTCTGACTGGTCCTATTACAACCTGTTTTGGAACTTCCATCAAAACTTAATACAAATTTGCCTACAGTGCGAAGCTGTATCAAGCTAAGTTCAAGGCCATCTTGGGCAAGAATGAATCCCTGCTGGGCCAGTCTGATGATGATCCGGCTCCTTATGTGCCCAGACAAAGGGGCGAAGGGAAGGGAAAAGTGTTGGACCCAATTAGGAAAACCCATTAGTGCGGAAAATACCATGTAATGCATATAAAATAGGGGTGAGGGCAAAGAGATGTGTGTTTTGCTTATAATCGAATGCATATGGCAAGTAAGAACATGAAGCAGTAAAGAACACACGATTTTATAGTGGTTTGGAGTCCAACTCCTACATCCACTCTTCCCTATTACAAGGGGCATCAACTTAACCGACTTAACCAACTGGACTTAGATTATTGTGTTAGTCCAACACATTAGAACAGATGTTTAATAAGTTCTCACTCTCTCGGGACTTATCTCCCTCACGGGATTGCCTACCCTCCCTTTCGGGATTGCTTAGATGTTTAACGAAGTTCTCATCATTACCTTTAATTTAAGTTAGTCCAACTAACTTAAATTTCTTGCTTAACAAAACTTAACCTAAACACTCGGTTTGGGTAAAGATTGTTTGGTGTCCAATTAGGGTGAGATTTTCCTTACATTTGTTTAAATTTCAATGCTAAGGATGGGAAAATCTCTAAGCTTAGGATATTACATTTGGGCTTAGATCTAGGATAGAACACTCTTGAATATGCGCGTATTTTTTCAAAGTGTTCTATGGTGGAAATTTGGATGATTTGGCTTTTTGGATATTTCACACATTTCTCCACACAATAATAATGAAGGAAGAACTTCAGATTTATAGTGTGGATTTGAATGTTACCGCTGGATGGAGTTACATTCAAATCCATACTACTGTGAGCTTTTGTACCTTTTTTCGTGCTTGTTGTCTTCCTCTCATTGGTCCACGCCAAATTTAATCTAACTGGGCTATATTCTTCAGATCTTCTCGAGTCTTCGAGGTTTCTCGAGTCTTCGTGGGATTCTTCCGAAGTCTCGTGATTCTTAATTCAAGACTTCTCTTCGCCGGACCTTGTGTCTCGATTAGGGGTATATCGATACTCAATCTAAGTTCAGTTGACTCTTCGACTTCGCATAATCGACCCTCGTGTCACTAGCATTCAGCTAACCGGTCATTAGCAGCATTCGATTCTCAAATGAATATGACTTCCGATGACTTTCTTCCGATTTCTTCTCGCTTCGATCCGATCGACTCACCCGATCGATCAAGATAGCATCGTGTCCGTGATCTCGGTTTATCGATTAGTACATCAAAGTTAGCATATCGTTAGTTGCATCAGTTATCTTATCTCGATCTCGATCGGCCTCATCCGCCTCTCTCGACAAGAACTAACCTCTTCTTTCGATCCTGGTCATCTAATCTTCTCGATCACCGGGTTTAGCTTTTTCTTTTCTTCCCGATTTTGCAAATTTCATCGCTTAACTCCGAACTCATCTTACTCATCCGATCTCGTCGGTCTCATCTCGCAAATTTCGTTTGATCTCGATCATCTACGTCTGATTTTGTGAGTTCCCCCTCAACTTGTTCTTTCGTTCCCCCTCAACTTGTTATCTGTAGATTAGCTTCAAAAACACAAGTTGATAATGTTTTGGCATAATTCATCAAAACTAAAATATCCCAACAAAAAGACTCTAAAGCAACTGCGTCTTCCATTCAGTCAGAAGTGCAGGGAAAGGCCATTCCAGAGAAGAGTTTAAAGAGGAAGGGACTGGCCAAGAAACCAGATGTACAAGAGAAACGTCAGAAGAGAATCACTTCTCCTCTGAAGAATGTTCCCAGTCCTACTCAGAAGGTGGACAGAGTGGAGGAGTTGATTCAGATTGAATCAGAAGAAGAGGTTGTTGATAGCTCTGAGCGAACTGCAAGTGAAGGTAGAGATGAGCAGATGCTCGAAGGAGAAGGAGAAGGAGAAGGAGAAAAGGTAGCTGAAGGAACAGAAGTTGAGCACTCAAGGAGATGTCACCATCTGATTCTATGCCACTTAGCATAATTTTAAGGAAAGAAAGATCACACACACCCACTTCCAAGTCCCCATTGCCCTCTCCTATCAAATCTCACAAATAATTCTCACCCTCACCCTCACCTTCACCAGTTAAATCACTCCCCTCACCCATATCTGCCACTCCCCTAACCGATGAACCTGAACCCCCTCAACCCATGGCCAGTGAACCACATATATCCTCACCCCTCCCCAAATCTCCAGAAAAGATACCAAAACCTGAGGGACATGACAACTTTGTGTCCATCTCTCACAATCCGTTTAACACCAGAATCTTGCTTGCTACTTCTGACACAGAAAGCCCTGCTATATATATCATGAAGTAGCAGGTAAAGGAGTATCTGCTGGAACTGTGCCCAGATTTGGTCAATCACCCAGGCATCCAGCACAACATTGAAGAGATTGTGTTCTGGAGGGATGTTAGATTGAAAAACATCGAGGATTTTCTCATCCTCATGGACTCTCTAGACTCTGACTATTTTGTGGATCTGGAGATGAGATACTTGGAGAATGCAGGGATTGAGAGTGCAGTTGAATTGGCCTCTGATGATGATATCAGATGGTTAATTCATGACAGATTTGGGATTGCCAGAGAGGAGGAAGAGTTTGAAGAACCTCACTCTCATGAAAATATTGAGGAAACTGCCGATGAACTAAGAGTGGGTGCTGCAGTTGAGACCCAGCTTGGCAAGGCATCAACATCTGACCAGACTGTTGTGCTGAGTGCTGATACCCTAGATCTTATGACATCGAAAATACAAGATGGGGTAAAATCTTCCATGGATGCACGATTCACAACTCTCACTGCAGATCTGATGAAGCGGTTCGAAGACGAACAATGGAACCTGGTTGACAGAGAGAGGAAGCTGACAGCTGAGAAAATCATCCATATGCATGACTCTATCCTCGCCTCTATGATTCAATGGGTTGATCCTCTTGCTGATAAGCTCAAACTCCAGACTGACATGCTTGGCGAAATGCAGATCCTACTGGAAAGTGTCTGGGGATCCTTGGAAAAGACTGGATCTTGCCTTGATCTGGGGTGGAAGAGATTTACGGGTTCTGTTGAGAGTACCAGGAAGGCCATTGAATCTGGATTGAACAGGCTCTTGGGTCCCGCACCCTCTTCTGCAACCGTTCAGATCACTCCTCTTGTTGTAGAAGAACTTAAAGAGGAAATGACGAGTCAATTTAAGGCTCTGAACATCAGGTTGTCACACCTCTTTGATGCAACCAAAAAGGGGGAAGGACAAGAGCAAGAAGAAAAATAGATGCAGCAGATGGTAACCATTGCGAATATACCATAAGCCATTGTATCTGATATGCCTGAAGTCACTCCACCTGGTGATCTAGTCACTTCACGTGATGTTGATGATCTAAAACAGACTGTGGAGCAACACAGCAAGGAAATTGAGGCTCAGGGAAAGGAGATCACTGAGCAGAAGACAACATTATCAGAGGTTGTTGCCAGAGTTGATAAGATTGATGACTTCTCTTCT
The DNA here is from genome assembly GCA_037126765.1 of Stenogyne calaminthoides. Taxonomy (NCBI): domain Eukaryota; kingdom Viridiplantae; phylum Streptophyta; class Magnoliopsida; order Lamiales; family Lamiaceae; genus Stenogyne; species Stenogyne calaminthoides. Next base: position 14,437,557 of record JBBCBC010000014.1, read on the forward strand.
TTTGTTCAGAAAAGATTGGAATCTGATGATCAGGCAAAAAGCCTTGAACTTGCAAAGAAACTCGCAGAAGAAGATGAACGAGCCGAATCTGAACAATCTCTGAAAAGGAAGAAAGGCAAGGGCAAGATGTCAAAATCAACTGCTGAAGTTCAGGGACAAGGCCAAATAACCGCTACCAAATCCAAAAGCCAGATGTCTCCTGAACAAACTCAAGAGCAGAAAACCAGACAGAAGATAATAGAAGCTGCAATTAAGAAGCAGAAGATGGCAGAGGCTGAAGGACTTAACACCGCATACATCCGGAAGCAAAGAAAGAAGGAAGTTGCATCAGAGGATATTGACTGGGAAGAGAGAGCTTTTCCGGCGACTGTTAAAGATATCTTCTGTGCCCGGGAAGATCTGCTTCCTGAGTGGGACTAGATCAGGGGCGAATGGCTGTGTGATGTGTACATCCTGGAGAGGATTCCGATTCATCAAGACCAAGTTGCTAATGATGATGAATTCCAGAACTGGTTAGAAACAAAGTACCCAGATTTCTACCAGATTGTTATGAAGGAAGAGAAGATTATGTCCTTGATACCTGAAGCTCCTCCCTTCAAAAAACTTATTCCACCTCTGCGTCCAGATAACAATATTGATCATATCCATTTTAAAAAGGCCTACTACGAACTTGCTAAGAAAGGAGGGATCATCGGGAGAGACGAACTGGAGCAGCAGATGCAGAGAATGTACAAACTTTTTGGTATTCCGAAAGAACTTCAAAGATTCAAGCACGTGGGATGAAGACATATTAGAATCAGATGATAGGTATTTTATGTAATCTGTAAGCTCACATCTATCTCAATAAAATACTCTTATCTTTTTGATTCTAAGACAACATCTCATTATCTTCTGAACTGTGCACTTTATTCATTATCTATTTTTTTTTTCATGTCATCTATTTTTCTGATTAAGTGTTTTGGTTCCATCAAAAAGGGGGAAATTGTTGGGTGTATTAAGTTTTGATGGAAGTTCCAAAACAGTTTGTGTTGGTCCCGGTGCAAAACCCGTGAAATGAGGAAAAAACATGTTATGCATATAAAACAGGGGTGAAGGAGTGGTGATTCCAATTTTTTGCATTTTAAGCCCGTGTGATGTGTTTTGCTTATAATCGAATGCATATGACAAGATAAGAACGTAAAGCAATAAAGAACATAACAAAGTATAGTGGTTCGGAGACTCAAACTCCTACATCCACTCTCCCTGTTCCTAGGGAAATTCCTTCAAACGGGACTTATCACCCTCCACGGGATCGCCTACAAGCTTTCTGACTATCCAAGATAGTTTAGTCACTTCTTCTACATTTGAGTTTTCTGGCTGACGACTATGCAGCTTACTTACTCAAACACACACAAGCTTTCTGACTATCCAAGATAGTTTACTCACTTCTTCTCTAGAGTTTTCTGGCTGACTACTCTGCAGCTTACTTACTCAAACACACACAAGCTTTCTGACTATCCAAGATAGTTTACTCACTTCTTCTCTAGAGTTTTCGTCACGACAACTCAACAAGCACTCACTCTTTACAACTCCAACAATCACACAAACTACCTAACAATAGGGTTTGGGTTTGGTTGGTGCCTCCAACTAGGTTGAGATTTTCCCGTACATTTGTTTAGCCTCAATGCTAAGGTTGGGAAAATCTCTCTAAGCTTAGGATATATCTTGGGTTTCTTAGATTGGGTTAAAGAACACTCTTGAATATATTTGTATATGTTGGGAGATGAATTTAATAAAGAGAGATTTTGATTAGATCCCAAAACCCCTGAGTATGACATGTTCAGGATAATCTTGATAGTTGAGTCAGGATTTAGTTTTAGAGTATTTAGGATGTTATCGCAAAATATATAGTCAACAGACATAGATCGTGATAGTTCGTAAGACTCAAGAAATTTTTCAAGAAACCGAAGTTTCAAAGATGAAACCAAGTTTTTAAGATTCAAGATGAAATCGAGAAATCAAGACTCAAAGGCAGAAATCGAGATATCAAGACTCAAAGTGAGAAATCAAGACTCAAAGATGAAGACTCAAAGATATCACCAAGATATCCGTGGAAGACTCAAGTCATCAAGACTCGTAAGTCAATGAAAACTCAGAAGACCCTGAAGACGCAGAAGATCAAGATCAAGGATATCAAGGCACAATAATTATCAAGACTCAAAGAATATACGTAATGCTCAAGATAAACTTGAATGTTCCGAGGCACTGAAAATATCTATCTGAAGGATTCAATAATGAGAAGAACGCGATTTCTTAGAAGAATAGATATTGCCCAAGACATTCCCATGCAGACAAAAGGAACTATGACAAAGTGTTGTTAAGGTTATATCACTCAGAGATGTAACCAAAAAGAGTTGTTGTGGTTGTCTACCTTTAACTGGAGACAAAAGTCAAAAAAAGAAGAAGACAAAGACTATACATTATCGACATCGACAAATGACAGTCACCAAACATGTCAGTAGTACTATGTTCCAGACTGCAAAAAGATGACCAGCTACATGAAAAGCAGCTTACCTAAAACGTTCTAGGGAGTCTCAAACCCTAAATATAGTCGTTCATCACACACCATAAGAGGAAACTCATGGAGCTATCTCTTCCAACGGATAGTTTTTCAAGAGTGACCTTGGTTCCTGCCTATAAATACTTGTGACCCTCTACATTGAAGGTTACGGGAAATTTATAAGCAACTCAAGTGCTCAAACTTATTATTGCAAGTTGAAGCACTCGAAAACCCAAGAATTTCCCAAGTGCTTTATTTCGAAGAGAGCTCATTCCACTAAGTCTAGCTTGATAAGATATATCCAAAGCTTAGTCGAGATATCCTAGACTTTGCATTGTTCTTAATTGTAAAGGATATCTCATCCTAGTTGGAAACCAACCAAGAAACCCCAAACCCTTTGTAAGGTAGTTTGAGTGTGATTGTTGGTGAGATTGGAGTTGTAAAGAGTTAGTAAACTACAAGGAGGTAGTCAGAAAGCTCTAGAAAAGAAGTGAGTAAACTATCTTGGATAGTCAGAAAGCTTGTGTGTGTTTTGAGTTAGTAAACTACAGAGGTAGTCAGAAAGCTAAAAATAGAAAGGTTAGTAAACTACAGAGGTAGTCAGAAAACCTTAGGAAGTGATTAGTGAATTTCTCCAAGAGATCGTGGAGAGAGTGGACGAGGAGCTTGAGTCTTTGAACCACTATAACTTGTTGTGGTTCTTTGCTTTCGCTTTTGCTTTGATTAATCTGTTGCATATCTTTAAACCGAAAAGCATATTTTCACCGACATCTGGGCTTGGAATCAATCCACCGGGTTGCATCCGAATCAATCACAGCCCAATCAAATTCCATTAAAAAGGAAGGTTTTCAAAGAAAGCATAAAACGAGTATAAACTAAGGGCCAACCATTCCAAGACATCCGAGTAGCTAGAACAGATAGTTACCAAACCGAACTTACTCTTCCGAGAGTTCAAGAAGTTAGTTATCCGATCCAAGCAAACTCAGATCTCGAAAAACTCAGGATCGCTTGGGATTATCCGAGGTATCCGAAAGCACTCGCCAGATCACCGCTCTCGTGTAGACTTTGACTCAGAGCTATTTGTGCTTCTCAGGACCAAATCATCATGACAACCTGACCCAAGCTGACCTCATTAAAGAAAAGTTTTAAAAACACTGAACACGTGTATTCCCCCCCCATACACGTGTAAGACTCATTTGCACCGGGACCAACAAATGGTATCAGAGCAGTGGTTCAACTTGACCACTTGCTTTGTTGACCAAAGTCTTATTTGCTAATATACTTGTGGTCTATCTGAACAAATCTTAATTGTTGAATTCTTAAAAGACTCAGACAAAATGTCTCTAAGAAACTTCTCATGTTCTCAGTAGAGAACTGTGATTTATGGAGACTGAGAATGCAGGCTCACCTGTATTCTAAACATGAACGTATGTGGAGAGTGGTCTCTGAAGGGCCATTCAAATTTACTGTGGTGAATCCCAGAGGAATGTAAAAATGAGAGAAATGATCCCCGAATAGAATTTCCTAAGTCTGATGACCAACTGACTCCTGAGGAGAGGAAGTTAGTCAATCTAGACTATATTGCTAAAGACACACTATACAGTACAATTGATGATGGTGTTATGGGAATGATTTCTCACTGTAATACTGCAAAAGAAATTTGGGATACACTAGAAGTAATGTGCCAAGGCACAGATCATATCAAGGAAAACAAACTTTCAGTTGCCATTGGAAAGTTTGATAGTTTTGAAATGGAAGAAGGTTAATCTATAGACAAATTGGAAGTCAGATTCACTAGCATTATGAATGATCTGAATGCACTTGGAAAGAGATATCCACAGAGAGAAGTGGCATTGAAAATTCTTAGAGGTCTTTCTAAGAAATGGGATATTCATGCAGCGGTGATTGAAAACACCAAAAATATTGATTCAATGTCATATCAACAAGTCTTCTCAGAGCTGAAAGCTTATGAGTTCGTAATTGATAAGAAATCTAAGAAATATGACAGCAAAGATGATTCATCATCTAGCAAAAATGTGGCTTTCAAAGCCAAGGATAAAACCTGTAAAACTAGAGAGTCTGAGAACTCCCTTGCTAAGAATCAGGATGAGCTTGAGGATAAGCTAGAACTGATGGCAAGGAGGTTTGAAAGACTTAATAGTCGATATGGAAAATACAAAAACTATTACAAGAATCACAGGTACCAGAAGAAAGCTGAGGACTAATCAACTGAGAAGAAGAAGGACCTGAAAGCTGAAGGATCTTCATCCAAAAGGAAGGACTCCAAGTCCAAAGAAGAAAGTGATCAGGATGATGATGCCAACAGATGCTACAATTGCCAAAAGAAAGGTCACTTCCAGTATGATTGTCCTGACCTAAGTGCTAAGGAGAGAAGAGAAAGACAAGTTAAATGAGACAAGAAGTTCTCTAGCAAGAAAGCAATGGTTGCAGAAGAAGAACATTCTGAGGAAGGATCTAGTTCTTCAGATGAAATATTCTCAGACAGTGAAAGTGATGATCTCTGTCTAATGGTTGTTGAGGAGGTAAACTCTTCTTTCTCTGTTGTTGCTCCTACACTAGAACAAGAGTTATCAAGTTCAATCGTAAAACAAATAATTTGACTCGATGGATTCTTTTGAGAGTCCGATGAAGGACTATCTTTGCTTTTACAAGAATCGCTAAATGAAACTCAAGAGCGTAATAAGGAAATGAAGGTCGAAAATCTTAAGTGGAAAGACTCTAGCAATATCAAATCACTTTCAATTAATGGGAGCTATCGATGAATCGGATGTTCCGAAAGTACAACTCTCGAGAAAGAGAAGTCGATAGTGACCTCGAATGAAAAGCTAGAGAAATCCATCAAGAGATTCAAATTGATCGTAACCAAGTTCAATGACCTCTCCGAGAAGCATGAAACTCTACACAGAATCGTGAGGATAGTGCAGTAAGAAGCTAACTCTATTGAATATCGTGATCTAAAGTAATAGATGAAATTCAGAGTTATCGAGAGACCGCCACTATAAAAACTGGATTGGGATACATTCCGTGGAAACCTCACAAGGTCATCTCAATGTCGCATCAAGTAGCAAGAAGACAATCTTTGTTAAACCAGTGGCACCTACACTTCGAACTGAAGAAATGCCCAAGGTTTTAGACAAGGGAAAAGGACCTATGGTTCCAGTAAAATTGAATGATCATGTAAGAAAGCCCAAACCTCAGGTGAAGGCTCGAAAACCTGAGCACTCAAAGAGGGAAAATTTCAGCAAGTACTTCAAGCCTCAAAGCTAAGAATGCAAACCCGAAAGGATCTACACCGAACCATCGTGAGGAATCTTCAGAAGAGAAACACTCAGCAGAGACATTCTCAACTGAAGAGACCAAATCCTCAGTAAACTGAAAGACCCAAATTTCAGTACAAGCAACCTGAACCCCACTTGCCTAAGGGTAAAGGTTACCTGAACCCGAGTCAGCAAAGGTTCAGACCGGCTGCACAGAAGCCAAAGCAAATGAACAAAAGGCCTGTACCAAAGAAAAATTCTAAGGCTCATGTTCATGCCAAGGCTAGCACTCATACACGTGGATAATCGCTAAGGCACCCAAAGGTAGTAAATGTGTATGTAGATGTTTATGGAAGATGACGCCCACTCTAAAGTGATTAGAGTTGTCAGCAGCATTTGGATTCCGAAAGGTACAAATTAACCTTGTAGGACCCTACACAAATTGGGTACCTAAGAATTGATCTGTTTTTCAGGAGAAAAACAAGGGCACTGAGCTGATCGAAGATCACATAGCACTGATGAGTGGAGATGGAATTTCCCCTGCTGTATGGTATCTTGACAGTGGATGCTCAAGACATATGACAGGATTCAAGAAGATACTCAATGACTATGTTGAACAAAGAGGCCCTCATATCACATTTGGAGATAACTCCAAGGGACAGACTGAAGGATATGGAACTTTGGAAATCGACTCAGTTCATATCCATGGTGTTTCATATGTATTTGGATTGAAGCATAATTTGCTTTCAATAAGCCAATTCTGTGATAAGGGTTTTAATGTTGAGTTCTCAAAGAACTTATGTTATGTGAAAGATGATATCTCACAGAAAATATTACTAACTGGTACAAGAAAAGGAAATGTGTATCTTGCTGATTGGAGTTCAACTCCTAAAGATACATGTTTGGTTGCTAAATGTTCCACAGATACGTGTTGGTTATGGCATAAAAGGATGAATCACCTGAATTTCAAAACCCTGAATAAACTTGCAAGATTAGCTCTTGTGAGAGGGTTGCTAAATGAAGTGTTCAAGAAGGAACATGTTTGTGATGCGTACAAAAAGGAAAAAACAAGTTAAAGCATCTTTTTAAAAGCAAAGTAGATGTTTTACCGAGAGAATACTTCGTGTGTTGCATATGGATCTTTTGGTCCAAGAACACCAATGAGCACTAATGGGCAGAAATATACACTGTAGTAGTTGATGACTACTCAAGATATACTTGGGTCATATTCTTAATCAAGAAGAAAGAGACTCAGATAAAGTCGCTGAATTATCGTAAAAGGCTCAAGATTGAAAAGAACCCGAGTGTGGTCAAAATCGATCCGACAAAGGAACCTGAATTTATAAACCATATTATATCCGATTATTGTGCAAAGAAATGGAATTACTCATGAAACATCACAAGAAGGACCCTCAACAAAATGGTGTTCTTTGAGAGAAGGAACAGGACTTTAAAAGAAAAGTTCGCAAGGACCATGATAATTGGGTTTCGAGATTTCTAAAAGATTTTGGGGGCTTAATATCGCATGTTATTCTCAAAACAGATTATTCTCAAAGTCAAGGCAAAACATCCAGCTTTGGAATGAAAGGAAGAGTCAAGGTGTTTGGTTGCAAAAACACCATACACAATGATGGTTTCATTTGAAAAATGAAGGAAGGAATATTCTTAGGATATTTCGGGTTTCTTTTGTTTTAGGACTCTTATTGTGAAGTGAAACACCTGTTTGTTTTTGATGAAATGTTTCGTAAGAAACAGAACATGATAGAACAATGATGGTATAGATTAAGCCCGAAAAAGAATGACAAATGAATGAAGGTCACCACCTTCTATGAATGGAAATTCTGAATCTATCAATGGTGAGACTCAAAACAAAAAGGTGACTAACAAATGTCTCTGTATGTGATGCCAATGAAGATGTGGTCACAAATAGAGGCAAATTTCAATTTTCCCAAAAGGAAAAATGATTCCCTTTCTCCTTCTCGAAGATGATTCCCCTTCCTTTGAGTTTATGAGTTTTTGAACTAATCGAACCTAACATTTCAAATGTTGAGGATATTATTGAAGGGGAACATCTAGAAGAAGTTGGTTAGATAGTCATCCTACAAGTCAGATTGTGGGTGATCTAACTGAAGGTGTTAAAACAAGAAGGTTCCATGGAGAGAGTGCACTATTCACCGCTTCTTATCGAGAAAGAGCTCATCGAGATTGAAGAAGCTCTACAAGATTCTCATTGGATTATCGCTATGCAAGAAGAGTTGAATCAATTCTCAATGAATGAAGTATGGGGAGTGGTGGATAGGCCGAAAAGGCACAATGTTATTGGAACCAAGTGGGTATTTAAGAATAAAAGAGATGAGAACAACAACATTGTAAGAAACAAGGCAAGGCTTGTTGCACAAGGTTATTCCCAAGAAGAAGGCTTGGATTATGATGAAACCTTTGCACCGTTGCAAAGACTAGAAGCCATCGATTGTTTCTTGCATATGTCTGCCCACATGAAGTTCACATACCATCAAATGGATGTGAAAAGTGCATTTCTCGAACGGTGTGCTTAAAGAAGAGGTTTATGTGGAACAACCTTCCGGTTTCGCGGAGAATGACCAAGTTTTGTGCTCGTAAAAGCCTTGTATGGTCTTAAGCAAGCACCAAGAGCATGGTATGATACTCTTTCTCGGTTTCTTCGACCACGGCGGTTTTGACAAAGGAATCGCTGATAGAACTTTGTTCGTGATAGAAGATGGGGAAGATATTTTACTAGTTCATATATATGTTGATGACATAATTTTTGGATCTCCAAATCATCGGAGTTGTGTGAAAAGTTTTCTAATCGATGAAAGGCAAATTTGAGATGTCTATGATGGGGAGATGAATTTCTTTCTAGGTCTTCAAGTGAAACAATCAAAAGGAAGGAATCTTCATCAACCAGCAAAGTACACCGTAGATCCGATTGCAAAATATGGTGTACAGATTGCAATGCGCTTAGGATTCCCATGAATACTAACTTAGATGGATCCCCGATTTCAAGGCAAATCAAGAAGTCATAACCGATTATAGAGGAATCATTCGATCATTGCTCTATCTCACGCAAGTAGGCCGATATAACATTTGTTGTTGGGATATGTGCAAGATACCAAGCTAATCCTAAGGCTAGTCACATGGAGGTCGCCAAAAAAAGATATCAAGTATCTTAACCAAGACAAATGAATAGAGGATTGTGGTATCCAAATGATGATAACCTCGAAGTTAACCGGGTTATTCGGGATGTCGACATGGAGGTCAGAGAATTGACAGAAGTCCACTACAGAACTTGTCAATTTTTGGAAGTAGGTCGATATCTTGGTTTTCAAAGAAATGAACTCTCAAGAATAACCCAAGACCATCAAGTTGAATACATGGTCGTAGGAAGAATTCAGGTTTTATTCTTTCGCTCGCATAACAATTAAGGGATTATAAAGTTGTAGCTAATGAAGTACCCATATTTTGTGATAATAATAGTGCTATTGCTATTTCACAAAATCCGTATTGCACACCAGATGCAAGCATGTGGATATCGACATCACTTCATCGAGATCATGTCGAGAAAAAGGACATCAGATGGAGAAAATTCATACCGATAGCAGAGAGCCGATATCTTGACTAAACCTTTGGTCAATCAAGATTTCGTGAACTATCACTTGAATTAGGATTTTAGATCCGTGTGTATAGAGTAAATCAAAAATTGAAGGTTTTCAGATGCATGAAGTTTTCTCGCATAATTCTACCGAGAAACTCAGATAAAATAGAAATAATCGAATCGAGTCTCGTGAAAACTCAGATGTATCAAGGTCAAGACAAAGATCATAACGACATTTTATCAAGGTCAATACTCAGTAAGACTGATAGAGGGAAATTATTCTGAAGAGGTAATGACTCATACAACTCATTTATTGCCTAAGTGAAACTCAGTAATCATTTGCAATAAATACAAAACACCTGAAGAATGTTTTTGGGCGGGACCTTTGAAATTCCAAGGAAGGTCAACAGTCATTAAATGCTCTGTTGCTTTTATTCACCAATGAGGTTAAATTGGCGGCTTACTTTTTGTGAGAGTCCTTTCGTATACCCGATTAGTCTGTGGATTAATCTTAACCGTTGATTTTAATTAATCACACGACTTCCCATGAATCGGTCTATATATTCTTTTGGAAGCCATTCAAGCCATTTTTATAAACCCTCGTTCCCAAAATCACTCTGCAAATAAAATCCCCTTTGCCCAGAAAATCTTCATCACTCGAAACCCTAATCTTCAAATTCTTCAAAATGACTTTATCCATACTCGACAGATTGGCTGAAACCAATAAACCATGGTATGAGTACGTGGTTTCTCTGGAGAGTACATCAAATGCTAAGCATGAAGATGAGGCGCTTCATTTGATCCGACTAGCGAAGCTGACGAATCTAGTCGCGAGATGACCAGAGGCTGAATATTCTCGTGAGGTAATAGAGTTCGACTCTAATATGGAAATAGATGAGGATGATTGTATTGAGTCCAAGATTTTTGTTTCGCGTTTAGAGCATACATCGAAGTATGTAGATTTTGTTCGGGAGCTGTACATAGTCCCTAGAAATCTAAACGATGTTTTTGAGTTGTGTGATAGGGGAGATGATCCCACTTTGTATATGTTAGGTCGAGAGCAAGAGTATCTTGATAGGATTACTGAGAATTCTGTTAAGTTTGAGGCGATTTTTCATAAAAGGCATTTAAGGCCAAAGTACAGAGTGTTGATGGATATAGTGAGCAAGTGTATAATGAGTCGATCGGGGAGTTTTGAGCAGATTAGCACTCCCAAACTCCGATTGATGGCGGCGATTGAGGACTCACCCACCAAGGATTTCAACTGGCTAAAGTATCTGATCAAGGTGGTGAGTGAGCAAGCCAAGGTCATAAAAAGGGAGGACGACTCAATTTCGATCAAAGACAAGATCCTCCATGCCACCAAAATAGCTTTTATTTTGGAAATGTGTCGAGAGGAGGAGGATATCTTTGCCAACTCTACTCCTTTCCCTAAGTCCAAAGTAATGTTCAAGCCCATTTCTGCAAAGAGAACCATCAAAGGGAAGAAAGAGAAGAAGGTGGAATCACCGGTTGCTGCTGCTACTGAAGAAACCCAACAAGCCAGGGGGGAGGCTTTGTTGGAGGCCAAGAAGGAGCAGGGTGAAAATTTGAAGAAGCAAAAAGACCCTGGCTCCAAAGCGCAAGAGAATGGTGGTTTTCACTGATGATGAGGAGGAGAGTGAGGCTGAGGAGATTCAACCTGAGAGCCAAACCGCCGTAAATCTTTTTTTACATGTATCGCTCAAAGCTATCTCAAAGGCACAGGATCAAACCGAGGAGCAAGTCTTTCTCCGAGGTTCTTGAGACGCCATTAAGCTCGACAAGTTCTCTCAAGAAATATTCCAAGGACCTCGACCTCGTGAGAAAGTTCGGGATTCCTTCCGAGGAAGTCTTTCACTGCATCAGAGTAGATGCTCAGATTCCCGCCGAGGATATGCCCACTCGACCTCGAGAGAAAATCGAAATTCTAATCGAGGAGGCGCCAACTGACCTCGTAACCAAGTCAAATTCAGATCGGGAGTCAGCCGCCTAACCCTCGAATTTGTCGAGCCTCGTGAGCCGATGAACTTTGATGAGCTCCCCGAAAGTGATCTTTTACTTTGATCCTTCAGCCAGACTTTTTTCATCTGCACGAGAGCCCGATGCTCAATAAGGGTGAAGTCAAGAGACCGAATGGCTAAGCGGCTGGGGAACGGTTCATTCTGACCGCTACTCCCGAAGCTTAGCTCATTCCCTAACCTCCAAGACATCTTCTTCGATTGAGGTCAACGGTCTTCATCCTCAACCGCACTCTTCCGTAAATGCTCAACATAGCTTCATTCAGAGGCTAAGACCGGTGGAACGAGGAAACAAATGGCCACTGGAATTCTCAGATTCGTGAAAACCAAGCTCGTAATGAAAACGCCTAACTTTGATGAGTTGGTTAAGAAGAAAGCTGAGAGGAGGACTGCGGAAGTTGGTGCCCCGAGCTCCAAAGACAAATCTCAGGATGGGGACCAACAAGGGGATGATGAGATTCAATCTCAGAAGGAGAAAGACTCAATCGATGTCAAGAGGCTTCATTTAACATCCTCAGATCGGAAGTTAGCCTTCGTGTAACTTTTGGCACTATTAACAATTATGCCAGATTATCAAGTACCTATCTTTAAATCAGAATGTCCGATATGCAGATCGAGGCTCAGTGGACACCCAAGCTCGTGGTGTATCCTGCATCCAGATCGAAGTCGATGCTCGTGTTCAGATCGAGACTCAGATCGAACAGCAAATTTCAGAGAGACACAAAGAATCGATATGCTCCTGAGATTGATCTCACCCCTGTGATGGAGAAGTTAGAGAAGGTTGAGCCAATCCTGACCAAAGTTGCTTAGATAGAGGAGGTATTGGCCAACCAGGTTAAGAAGATTGAAAGCTTGAGTTCTTCTTCAAAACTGGTGCAACTTCAGAACTCTATGACTGAGAAGCTGACCTCCATGGAAGGAAAGTTAGAAGAGAAGATGGAGGGGGTCAAAGCTGAGCTTAATGAAGAGCTGAAGCAAAGGCATCAGGAGCAAACCGAATCTCTAGAAGCTAAATTGGCGGAGAAGAATGAGATGCTGGTGAAGAATGTTGTTGAGGAGATGAGCTCAATGCTCATGGCCAAGATGACAGTCATGTTCAAAGAAGCTCTCTCTAGCCAATTTGCTCATCCGTTCAAGAATTCTCAACATGGCGAAGAACCACCTTAGAAGGCTCGGAGGAGGAGCTAGATCGGGCCAAGGGGGGAGGTGCGGAGTGTCAAGAAGAACAATATCATATGGACACAAAGACTCTCCCGGGCTTCTACCAGAGTATGGATCCAAGAAGGGGGAAAGACCCGGTGCTGATCTCAGGAAATTATTGGATCAAACTCTGAAAGGCAAGACGATCAAGGAAGCTAAAAAGAAAATCGTTGCCGAAGCCATGAAGGAGATAGAGGCCACTAAGAAGCTGGAGTTTAAGAAGGTGGAGAAGTCAATCTACACTCAGGTTTCAGAGGAAACAATGGAAAAAGTTGCTGCAGAGAAACTGAGTGGTAGAAGAGTTGGAACAAGCCAAGCTGGAGCTGAAATGCCAATTAAAAGAAAAGTTGTGGCGTTCGAGGAGCCTAAGGGCTAAAGAGCTAAGGCTTCTAAGCCAGTTCAGAGAAAGTTGATTAAGGATATTGAAGAGTCTGAGGAAGTGCCCCAGAAGAAGGTCTTCAACACTAGAAATGCTCTGAAAACACTCCAAATTGAGCAAGCAAAGAAAAGTGCTGCTTCTGTTTCTGGTGCGCCCGTGATCAGAAAGAAGATGGAAGAAGAGAAGAAAAGAAGGAGTGGTTTCAAAAGGTTCGCGAGCAAGAGAAGAGGGACAGCACAAGCACAGAAATGGCCGCATGTTGACAAGTGGATGCCAATCCAGCTCAACGATGCATGGGAAGAAATTAAGAGAACCTTTTGGTTCTACTATGATGTGCTCAGAGAGTGGAGGGGAGAAAGCTCAGATCCCAATGAGGCGTTCATTGACTATCTCCTGACCTTCTATCCAAAATACCTTCAAGGATGGATCAATCTTGCGGATGAAGGGAAGGTGCGGATAACAGCCCCCGGTCCATACTCTTACCCTCCTCCTAGACTTGAAAATGGCATGGTAAATGAAGCAGCCATTTCTCAAGAAATTGCTCAGTACGCCACTCAGTTGGGCCTGACAGGGAACAATTCTGATATCATTAAAGAAAGAGATGCACTGAAAAGAAGATATTATGGAATGTTCAACCTTGAAGTGCCTGCTGATGAGGTGGAAGATCAGAACTGAAGAGCCAGAGCAGAAAAGCAAAAGAAGACTGAAGATCAACTCAGAAGACTCTTGTAATATTATTTATCTTTTTGTCTTTTTATTTTTATTTTTCCAGATAAGACTCATTGTAATCTATAACTGTCTACTATTCATCAATGAAACTTTATCATTTATGCTCAAAAGATAATATCTCATTATCTTAATTTACATGTCTTTAATTTTGATATGCCTGAATGTTGTCTCTGAGATTAATTGTTGGGAGATTCTCTGTTTAGGAAATTGTTGGAGATATACCAATCTTGTAATAAAAAAAATTGAAACCTGAGTATAGGTTAAATGTTTTGTAACAAGATAGGTTTTGGAATCATCAAAAAGAGGGAAATTGTTGGGAGATGAATTTAATAAAGAGAGATTTTGATTAGATCTCAAAACCCCTAAGTATGACATGTTCAGGATAATCTTGATAGTTGAGTCAGGATTCAGTTTTAGAGTATTCAGGATGTTATCTGCAAAATGTATAGTCAGCATATATAGATCAGGATAGGTTCTGAAGACTCAATAAGTTTCTGAAGAAACTGAAGTTTCAGTATGAAACTGAAGGTTCTGAAGATTCAGTATGAAACTGAGAAACTGAAGACTCAGTGTGAAACTGAGATACTGAAGACTCAGTGAGAAACTGAAGACTCAGCATGAAGACTCAGTATATCTGTGAAGACTCAGAAGTCACTGAAGACTCAGAAGTCAATGAAGACTCAGAAGACCCTGAAGACGCAGAAGACAGAAGACTGAAGACTGAAGGATACTGAAGGCACAGTAATTACTGAAGACTCAGAAATATACTGAATGCTCAGTATAAACTTGAATGTTCCGAGGCACTGAAAATATCTATCTGAAGGATTCAATACTGAGAAGAACGCGATTTCTTAGAAGAATAGATATTGCCCAAGACATTCCCATGCAGACAAAAGGAACTAAGACAAAGTGTTGTTAAGGTTATATCACTCAGAGATGTAACCAAAAAGAGTTGTTGTGGTTGTCTACCTTTAACTGGAGACAAAAGTCAAAAAGAAGAAGACAGCACTGTACATTACTGACACTGACAGCGACAGGTCACTGAAACATGTCAGTAGTATTATGTTCCAGACTGCAAAAAGTGATGACCAGCTACATGAAAAGCAGTTTACCTAAAACGTGCTAGGGAGTCTCAAACCCTAAATATAGTCGTTCATCACACACCATAAGAGGAAACTCATGGAGCTATCTCTTCCAACGGATAGTTTTTCAAGAGTGACCTTGGTGCCTGCCTATAAATACTTGTTACCCTCTACATTGAAGGTTACGGGAAATTTATAAGCAACTCACGAGCTCAAACTTATTATTGCAAGTTGAAGCACTCGAAAACCCAAGAATTTCCCAAGTGCTTTATTTCGAAGAGAGCTCATTCCACTAAGCCTAGCTTGATAAGATATATCCAAAGCTTAGTCGAGATATCCTAGCCTTTGCATTGTTCTTAATTGTAAAGGATATCTCATCCTAGTTGGAAACCAACCAAGAAACCCCAAACCCTTTGTAAGGTAGTTTGAGTGTGATTGTTGGTGAGATTGGAGTTGTAAAGAGTTAGTAAACAACAAGGAGGTAGTCAGAAAGCTCTAGAGAAGAAGTAAGTAAACTATCTTGGATAGTCAGAAAGCTTTGTGTGTGTTTTGAGTTAGTAAACCATGAGGTAGTCGAAAAGCTCAAAATAGAAAGGTTAGTAAACTACAGAGGTAGTCAGAAAACCTTAGGAAGTGATTAGTGAATTTCTCTGAAGAGATCAGAGAGAGTGGACGTAGGATATTGAGTCTCTGAACCACTATAACTTGCTGTGTTCTTTACTTTCTGTTTTGCTTTGATTAACTGTTGCATATCTTTAAACCGAAAAGCATATTTTCACCGACATTCGGGTTGGAATCAATCCATCGAAGTTGCATCCGAACCGAATCACGCCTCAATCATTGTTCCATTAAAATGGAAGGTTTTCAAAGAAAGCATAAAACGAGTATAAACTAAGGGCCAACCATTCCAAGACATCCGAGTAGCTAGAAGAGATAGTTATCAAACCGAACTTACTCTTCTAAGAGTTCAAGAAGTTAGTTATCCGATCCAAGCGTACTCAGATCTCTCGAAAACTCAGATCGGTTGGGATTATCTCGAGGTATCCGAAAGCAGCTCAGATCACTATCTCGTAGACTTTGACTCGAGCGATTTGTGCTTCTCAGACCAAATCATCGTGGACAACCCGACCCAAGTCGACCTCAAGAAAAAAAAGTTTTAAAAACATCAACACGTGTATTCCCCCCATACACGGGACCAAAGAATATCTACTGGATTTGTGTTCTATGGTGGGAATGCTTGAGTATATGGCTCTTAGCTCTATAACATTTTTTTCCACATTCTCCACACTTAATTTGATAGAAGATCTTGTATTTATAGTGTTGATTTGAATGTTACCGTTGGATGTAATCACATTCAAATCCATATTATTTCGTAAGTTCTCGCAACTTTTTTTTAGGTTTGGTTGTCTTCCTCTCATTGGTCCACGTCCATTTGAATCTAACTAGCTTATATTCTTCAAGATTTTTCGAGTCTTTAGGTTTCTCCGAGTCTTAGGTTTCTCTCGAGTCTTGAGTTTCTTCGAGTCTTGGGATTCTTCCGAGTCTTGTGATACTTCGAGTCTCAAGATACTTATGTGTCTCGTGATTCTTGAGTCTTGAGATTCTTTTTTTACTCGGATTCTTGATTCAAAGAGACTTCTCTTCGAACCTTATGCGATCAGCATACGACTTTCGGGCATCGAGTTCATCTCTTCGACCGGTCATCCGGACCCTCGGTCTCTTTTTTATAACTCGCCCCAGTCACTTATTTCAAAGCTATCGATTTCTTCTTGCACGATGCGATCATCTCGATTGATCGGTCGAGACATCTTCAGTCAACATATCGGGGATAGCATCAGGTCATCTACGCATCGAAGTTAACTTTGCTCGATCTCAATCACGTCCCGATCTCTATTAGTCTCATCTGCTCCCTCTTACGATCGAGCTTATCTTTTTGGTCATCGATCAGTCACTTCGATCATCATCCGATCACCGGCTTATCTTTTCTTCTCATCCGATTTTTGACAATTTCATCGCTTAACTCCGGAACTCATCTTACTCATCTGATCTTGATCAGTCTCTCTCTCTTGACCTCGCCTCGATCTCAATCATCTTCTTCTGATTTCGTGAGTTCCCCCTCAACTTGTTCCCTCGTTCCCCCTCAACTTGTTATTTGTAAATTGGCTTCAATAACACAAGTAGATAATGTTTTGGCATAATTCATCAAAACTAAAATATCCCAACAATTTCCCCTTTTTGATAATGACGCCAAAACATTAAAATATATGCATTTTTTAAAAAAAGGGTTTTTGTTTAAAAAGATCAGTTCAGGTGATCACATTAATAGTGATCATTTGAACTCCTGCTCTAATACCACTTGTTGGTCCCGGTGCAAAACCCGTGAAATGCGGAAAAAACATGTAATGCATATAAAACAGGGGTGAAGTGGTGGTGATTCCAATTTTTTGCGTTTTAAGCCCATGTGTTGTGTTTTGCTTATAATCGAATGCATATGACAAGATAAGAACGTAAAGCAATGAAGAACACAACAAAGTATAGTGGTTCGAAGACTCAAGCTCCTACATCCACTCTCCCTGTTCCTAGGGAAATTCCTTCAAACGGGACTTATCATCCTCCACGGGATCGCCTATAAGCTTTCTGACTATACAAAATAGTTTACTCACTTCTTCTACATTTGAGTTTTCTGGCTGACTACTCTGCAGCTTACTTACTCAAACACACACAAGCTTTTTGACTATCCAAGATAGTTTACTCACTTCTTCTCTAGAGTTTCCTGGTTGACTACTCTGCAGCTTACTTACTCAAACACACACAAGCTTTCTGACTATCCAAGATAGTTTACTCACTTCTTCTCTAGAGTTTTATGCTGACTACTCTGCAGCTTAATCACTCTTTACAACTCCAACAATCACACAAAATACCCTAATAATAGGGTTTGGGTTTGGTTGGTGTTTCCAACTAGGTTGAGATTTTCCCTTACATTTGTTTAGCCTCAATGCTAAGGTTGGGAGAATCTCTCTAAGCTTAGGATATATCTTGGGTTGCTTAGATTGGGATTAAGAACAATCTTGAATATATTTGTATATCTACAGACTTGTGTTCTATGGTGGGAATGCTTGAGTATATGGCTCTTAGCTCTATTGCATTTTTTCACATTCTCCACACTTAATTTGATGGAAGATCTTGTATTTATAGTGTGGATTTGAATGTTACCGTTGGAGAGAATCACATTCAAATCCATACTATTCTGTAAGTTCTGCAGTTTTTTCAAGCTGGTTGTCTTCCTCTCATTGGTCCACGTCAGCTGAATCTAACGGCTATATTCTTCAGGATCTTCTGAGTCTTCAGGTTTCTCTGAGTCTTCAGGTTTCTCTGAGTCTTCATGTTTCTCTGAGTCTTCAGGATTCTTCTGAGTCTTCAGGATTCTTCTGAGTCTCAGGATACTTCTGAGTCTCAGGATTCTTCTGAGTCTTCAGGATTCTTTTACTCAGGATTCTTGATTCAAAGAATTTCTCTTGGGCGGACCTTGTCCGATCAGCATAATCGACACTCAAAGCTTCATCGAGTTCAGCTCTTCCGACTTCACCATCCTAACCCTCGTGTCACTTTTACTCACTTACCCTCGTGTCACTTGACTCAAAGCTATCCGATTTCTTCTTGCACCGGTCCGATCAATTTGATCGATCGATCAAGATATCTTCAGTCAACATATCGGGGATAGCATCAGGTCATCCGCATCAGTTAGCACATCCGATCTCAATCACGCCCCGATCTCGATCACCCCATCCGCCCTCTTCTCGATCAAATTTATATTTTTTGGTCATCCGATCAGTCACTTCTAATCATCCGATCTTCCGATCACCGCTTATCTTTTCTTCTCATCCGATTTTGCCAAATTTCATCGCTTAACTCCGAACTCATATTACTCATTCGATATTGATGGGCCTCGTCTGCGACCTCGCCCCGATCTCGATCATCTTCTTCGATTTCGATTTCGTGAGTTCCCCTCAACTTGTTCCCTCGTTCCCCCTCAACTTGTTATCTGTAAATTAGCTTCAATAACACAAGTAGATAATGTTTTGGCATAATTCATCAAAACTAAAATATCCCAACAATTTCCCCCTTTTTGATAATGATGCCAAAACATTAAAATATATGCATTTTTAAAGAAACGGGTTTTTGTTTAAAAAGATCTGTTCAGGTGATCACATTAATAGTGATCATTTGAACTCCTGCTCTGATACCACTTGTTGGTCCCGGTGCAAAATCCGTGAAATGCGGAAAAAACATGTAATGCATATAAAACAGGGGTGAAGGAGTGGTGATTCCAAATATTTGCGTTTTAAACCCATGTGTTGTGTTTTGCTTATTGTCGAATGCATATGACAAGATAAGAACATAAAGTAATAAAGAACACAACAAAGTATAGTTGTTCGAAGACTCAAGCTCCTACATCCACTCTCCCTGTTCCTAGGGAAATTCCTTCAAACAGGACTTATCACCCTCCACGGGATCGCCTATAAGCTTTCTGACTATCCAAGATAGTTTACTCACTTCTTCTACATTTGAGTTTTCTGGCTGACTACTCTGCAGCTTACTTACTCAAACACACACAAGCTTTCTGACTATCCAAGATAGTTTACTCACTTCTTCTCTAGAGTTTTCTGGTTGACTACTCTGCAGCTTACTTACTCAAACACACACAAGCTTTCTGACTATCCAAGATAGTTTACTCACTTCTTCTTTAGAGTTTTATGCTGACTACTCTGCAGCTTACTCACTCTTTACAACTCCAACAATCACACAAACTACCTAACAATAGGGTTTGGGTTTGGTTGGTGTCTCCAACTAGGTTGAGATTTTCCCTTACATTTGTTTAACCTCAATGCTATGGTTCGGAAAATCTCTCTAAGCTTAGGATATATCTTGGGTTGCTTAGATTGGGTTTAAGAACACTCTTAAATATATTTGTATATCTACAGACTTGTGTTCTATGGTGGGAATGCTTGAGTATATGGCTCTTAGCTCTATAACATTTTTCTACATTCTCCACACTTAATTTGATGGAAGATCTTGTATTTATAGTGTGGATTTGAATGTTACTGTTGGAGAGAATCACAGTCAAATCCATATTATTCTGTAAGTTCTGCAACTTTTTCAGGCTGGTTGTCTTCCTCTCATTGGTCCATGTCCGCTGAATCTAACGGATATATTCTTCAGGATCTTCTGAGTCTTCAGGTTTCTCCGAGTCTTCAAGATTCTTTTGAGTCTTCAGGATTCTTCTAAGTCTCAAGATACTTCTGAGTCTCAGGATTCTTCTGAGTCTTCAGGATTCTTTGAGTCTCAGGATACTTCTGAGTCTTCAGGATTCTTTTACTCAGGATTCTTGATTCAGCAGACTTCTCTTCAGCGGACCTTGTCTGATCAGGCATGCTGACACTCAGGCTTACTGAGTTCAGCTTTTCTGACTTCAGTCATCCTGACCCTCAGGTCACTTTTACTCACTGGCCCTCAGGTCACTTGACTCAGGCTATCTGATTTCTTCTTGCCTGGTCTGATCAGCTCGACTGATCAGATCAGCATATCTTCAGGTCAACATATCAGGATAGCATCAGGTCATCTGCATCAGGTTAGCACATCTGATCTCAATCACGTCTGATCTCGATCAGTCTCATCTGCTCCTCTTCTGATCAGCTTATCTTTTTTGGTCATCTGATCAGGTCACTTCTAATCATCTGATCTTCTGATCAGCTGGCTTATCTTTTCTTCTCATCTGATTTTGCACAGCTCATCAGTTAACTCCGGAACTCATATTACTCATCTGATATTGATCAGTCTCGTCTGCAGCCTCGTCTGATCTCGATCATCTTCTTCTGATTTCGTGAGTTCCCCCTCAACTTGTTCCCTCGTTCCCCCTCAACTTGTTATTTGTAAATTAGCTTCAATAACACAAGTTGATAATGATTTGGCATAATTCATCAAATATCCCAACAGTTTGTAATAGGACCAGTCAGACTTGTTAGCTGACTGATGATTTATAATCAGGTTAGGATGACCAGCTGAAATGTATAGACAACTGATGTACAAGATAGGTCACATATTGAGGGGGAACTCAATATGTATAGGTCAGGTCTGAAGATCAGAAAACCAGATGAGGTCAGAAGATCAGAAGACCAGATGAGGTCTAGAGATCAGAAGACCAGCTGAGGTCAGAAGGCCAGAAGACTAGACAAGTCAGAACACCAGACGAAGTCAGATGATCAGGTGAAGATATGAAGACTCAAGTTCAGAAGACCTGAAGATCCGATGACTTCCAGAAGATCAAGACCAGAAGAACAGAAGACCTACATCAACCGAGTCTGCTAGTTGAGCTAAGACAACTTGCACCAGAAGACTCTATCAGGTAGACTGATCAGTTGTATCTGATCAGGTCAGCTCACACCAGATGTTAATTGATGCTACACCAGATCATACGTACTATCAGGGCAAGAAGAATGTCAACTTGAGTTGGTAGAATAAACACTGAAAAGGTGTACCTGTTAACCAATGAGAGCGCGACACATACGTACCGAGCTGATAACGCGGGATTCGGCGCTGCATAAGTCAAACGGCTATAAAGGACAACTATTCACGCTTTCGGCCATGTCGTTCTTGAAGCACGTCACATCAATCCTGCAACCTACCAAATATAGCCAGAAATTCAAATTGCTCTCCAACGACTCTTTGATTTTGAGGTTTATAAATATGGGATTGCTCTTCATAGTGAAGGCACGGAAATTATCAAGAAGCTCAAACTATAGCAAAATTTCCGCACGAAGAACACAAATTTGAAGAATAAGTGTTCATCCCATTGTTCTTAGCATAGAAATCTCATCCTCTAGCTTTAGGCTACATAAACACTAGGATAGATTTCCAGTTGGAACAACAACAAATCTTTACCCAAACCCAAAAGTTAGGTTAAGTTTGTTTTGCAAGATTTCAGACTAGGGTTTCTAGTTCTGATTTCTGGGATCGGTTGAGTGAGAACTCTTAAAACATCTGTTGGTTGTAATGTGTTGGACTAACACAATAAACTAAGTCCAGTTGGTTAAGTTGGTGCCCCTTGTGATAGGGAAGAGTAGACGTAGGACTGGTTGTCCGAACCACTATAAAATCTTGTGTGTATTTACTTGCTCTTAACTGCTTTACACTTCTGCACACAACTTGGTTTAAACTGCATACATATTCTGAGTTAGGATCAGTCTACACCAAGCAATTGATCTGATTAGCTTGAGAATTTAGTCAGCTGATTGAAAACAGACTTCAGAATCTAATTTGATAAAACTGGTTTTTCACACGGGTATAAACTAGCTTCCGCACATCAGTTAAACTGATAGACACCGAACTGATCTGGCAACAGGCGATCAGTAAGTTGGATATCAGTCTAAACTGATTCACTCACACTCTGATCAGGCAACTTGCCATCTCACCTGATATTGCACGAAAAAGTTTTCAGAAGTCTATTCACCCCTCCCCTCTAGACTTCTGCCCTCACGAACCCGTTTGGGACCTACAATTTCAAATATGTGTTATTAATTCTCTAACGTGCAATCTCTAAGCCCAACAATTGTGCTACTAATTCTCGACAATATGTTCCGGTTTTACCATGTGTTCCATTGCATGATTGATATTAGTACCTTGCTGGTTAAATGTTGTGGGTTCTTTTGGTTTGAATTTCGTTCATACCTATATGACGTAATATGTATTCTCTTTTTTTCCTCTTTTCCAGACCTTTTCCTTAGGATGGCGCCAAGACAAACACGTGCTAACCGTAAAGAAAACCCTAAACCCTCTGAATGATCAATGGGATGAGAAACCCCACCAACTGCTTCGGGAATAGATATGGCTCGTGACTTCTTCCATTCACTAAAAACTTTCATGTAAAACACCGCCACCTATTTTTGGGCTACCTTACTGTTGGGATATTTTAGTTTTGATGAATTATGCCAAAACATTATCAACTTGTGTTTTTGAAGCTAATCTACAGATAACAAGTTGAGGGGGAACGAGAGAACAAATTGAGGGGGAACTCATTAAATCGACGAGATGATCGAGATCGACGAGGTGCAGATTTAGACCGACGAGATCGATGATGAGTTAGATGAGTTCCGAAGTTAATCGATGAGCCGCGGCAAAAAACAGTAAGAGAAGAAAAGTTAAGCCACCGATCGTAAGATCGATGACTGTAATGCACCGATCGATGATCGGAAGAACAATGAGCCGATATGGTGATCGGAAGAGCGCATAAGCCGATCGTAAAAGAAACCGACCGTAAGATCGTAAGAGAAGGTTCAGATATCGTAAGAGGAGGAGATGAGACCGACGAGATCGACGTGATCGAGATCGAGATGAAGATGAACAGATGATCAAGATCGACGTGATTGAGATCGACAAAGCTAAACCGATATGCTAAACCTAATGTACCGACCGATGCTATCCTAAGATGTTGATCTCAAGATGTTGATCCGATCACCGAAATGATCAAATAAGGCAAAGAAGAAATCGATAGTTCGAGTCAAAGTGACTCAAGGTCGATGTCTCAATTCAGAGAATCGAACTCGGCCACTCGAAAGTGTCAAGATGCCCGACGACAAGGTCCGGCCAAGAGAAGTCTGGCCGAATCAAGTATCCCGAGGCTCGAGATAAACCCGAGGCGGGGATGAGAAATCTAAGACTCGGGATAGAATCAAGACACCGAGACTCAGAGAATCTCGAATGATTCCAAGGCGAGGAATCGAGGAATATAGCCAATTAGAATCACCGACGTGGACTAATGAGAGGAAGACAACCAGCCAAGAAGTCAGTTGTACTTACAAGAATAATATGGATTTGAATGTGATTCTCTCCAACGCAGAACATTCAAATCCACACTATAATTACAAGGTCTTTCATCATTCTAATGTGTGGATGCGTGGAGATTATAGCACGAGATGCTACAGAGCTAAAGAGAGTTATACCTAAAGCAATCCCACCCTAGAACACAAGTCTGTAGATATACAAATATGTTCAAGAGTGTTCTAGAACCCAATCTATGCAACCCACGATGTATCCTAAGCTTAGAGAGATTTTCCCAACCTTAGTATTGAGGCTAAACAAATGTAAGGAAAAATCTCAACCTAGTTGGAAACCAAACAAACCTTACCCAAATTAGTCGATTAAGTTTGTAGGTGAGTGTGAACTCGGTAAACATCTAGCAATCCCGAAAGGGAGGGTAGGCAATCCCGAGTGAGGGTGATAAGTCCCGTTGGAGTGTGAACTCGGTAAACATTTGTAGGCAATCCCGAGTGAGGGTGATAAGTCCCGTTGGAGTGTGAACTCGGTAAACATCTAGAGGCGAGCCCGAGAGGGTGATAAGTCCAGTTTGAAGGAATTTCCCTAGGAACAGGGAGAGTGGATGTAGGAGCTTGAGCCTCCGAACCACTATACTTTGTTGTGTTCTTTATCGCTTTATGTTCTTATATTGTCATATGCATTCGATTATAAGAAAAACACAACACATGAGATTAAAAGAGAAAAATCTGTAATCACCATTCCTTCACCCCTGCTTTTATATGCACTGAACTGAAATGTTTGCTTCCGCACGCGCAAAATGGGTTTTCCACCAGGACCATCATACTCTTCTCCTCCTTCATCCATTTTGTTGGGAAATTTATAGTTTTGATGAAAGTTCCAAAAACACATGTAATAGGACCGGTCGGACATGTTATTCGGTCGATGTTTATATTACTCCGCTATAGGAGACCAAATTGATAATTATCAGATAGAACAACCGATGAAATAGATAGGTCACATATTGAGGGGGAAACTCAATATGTATAGGTCGATCCAAGACTCAAAGGACGGTGATATCCGAGAAAGCCGTAATGCAAGACAAGAACAGAAGATCGATCGATCCGATCTAGTCGATATCTCACCAAGTCATAAAGCTCAAACTCGAATACTTGAAGATCGGATGACTTCCGGAAGATCGGACGTAAGACCTACATCACCGAGTCCGCTAGTTGAAGCTAAGTCAACCGCACCAAAAAGACTTATCGTAGATCGATCGATTTCGATCGATCGACGTCAAATTTCACCAGTGAAATCGATGTTTCACCTAATCATACGCCTATGATCCGAACAAGAAGAATGTCAACCTTAGTTGGAAGAACAAACACCTGAAAAAGTGAGTCCGTTATCCAATAAGAACAAGACACGATGATCGAGCTTAAGAATGGATTTGATGCTTGATGCTATAAAAAGACTTCGGGCCATGCCATTCCTGAAGCTCGTCACATCAAGCCTGCAAGTCTACAAAATATAGCCTGAAATTCAAATTGCTCTCCAACGGCTCTTTGATTTCAAGGTCTATAAATATGGGATCACACTTCAGAGTGAAAAATAAGGAACGGAAACGCTGAACAATCAAGAAGCTCAAGCTTAATATCGATTTTACCAAGAACACGTAATAACAAGAAGATTAATTTTATTAAGTGTTCATCCCATAAAGTTCTTAGCATAGAAATCTTTTCATCTAGCTGTTAGGCTGCTTATACGCAAGAAAAGATTTCATAGTTGGAACCAAAAACAATCTTACCCAAACCCCCAAGTTAGGTTAAGTTGTTTAGCAAGATTTCAGACTAGGGTTTCTAGTTCTGATCTCTGGGATCAGTTGAGTGTGAACTCTTTAAACATCTAGTTGGTGTACTGTGTTGGACTTACACATAAAACAAAGTCCAGTTGGTTAAGTAGGTGCCCCTTG
This sequence comes from Stenogyne calaminthoides, assembly GCA_037126765.1. NCBI lineage: Eukaryota > Viridiplantae > Streptophyta > Magnoliopsida > Lamiales > Lamiaceae > Stenogyne > Stenogyne calaminthoides. Next base: position 14,463,196 of record JBBCBC010000014.1, read on the forward strand.
TGATAGGGAAGAGTGGACGTAGGGATGGGTTTGTTCGAACCACTATAAATCTTGTGTGCCTTTATCGCTTTGATTAACTGATTACACAATCGCACACAACCTTTAAAGCGCATACATATTCCAAGTTGAGATCAGTTAGCACCAAGCTTCTGATCTGATCAAACTTGACACTTCAGTCAACTGATTAAAAGATTAACTTTGGAATCGATTTATCAAAACCCGGATTTTCACACGGGTAAAACTTAAGCTTCCGCACACATCGAGTTAAACCGATAGTTCGAATCGACCGCCTTCAGCGATTAGTAAGTTGGTTATCACCCAAACCGATTCACTCAAGACTGATCAAGGCTAATCGCCCTCACACTGACCAAGACAAAAAAGTTTTGAAGTCTATTCACCCCCCCTCTAGCCCTCCTCACTAACCCGTTCGGGACCTACAAGTGGTATCAGAGCGGTTGGTTCTCTGCATAATCGACTTTGTGTATCATCGATTCTTGAGGAAGAATCTTTGTGGTCAAATCGAATCGATCTTGAAAAACCGTTTTAAAACTCATTCATTTTCCAAAATCACTTTCAAAGATGGATAACACCTCGTGTATGTATCATGATCGCCAAAGTTCTCAATCGATGAGTATGCAGATTGGGCCATATATATGTCCAACCATCTAGGTTCGATCAGTGGCAGAATGATGGAAGTCATCGAAAGAGGACCCATCATCATATACTACGACAACCCCGCAGCTTGGAGGAGATCCAGATTTTGCACCGGAAGTCTTGTGCGTAAAAAAGCCCAAATTTTGATGGATGCAGAGGAAAGAAAGCTGCACACTCTAGATACTATCGCAAGGCATATTATCATGAAAACCATGGATAAGGTCACCAAGGAAAAGATTAAGTATCTCAAATCTGCGAAAGCAATGTGGGATACTCTGGCTGAGATATGCGAGGGAAATGAACAGATAAAAGACAGCCGTCTACAAGCCGAACTGGTGAAGTTCGAAAAACTGAAGATGCTGCCAATCTAAAACCATCAACGAACTCGATGGAAGGATTACAATGTCTATAAACAAGCTTCGAGAACTTGGTAGAGAGATGTCTGATAAAGATATCAACTACAAAATCCTAAGGTCTCTCACCAAGAAATGGGACATGAAGGTCACGGTAATCAAGGATTGCCAAGACATTTCAAAGATGAAGCCAAGTAGCTTGTTCTTGAGCCTTAAAGCTCACGAAGTTCGATTTGATTGAAAGAGGATGTTCGATGAAGATGAGGTGCCCGCCAAGCCTCAACTTCAAAATCGCTTGCTTTTAAGGCAACCAAAGAAATAGAAAAGGCCAACGAACTCGTTGGGGAATATAATAAGTCAAAAAGTAAGATCGCTCGCTTACCAAGAAGCTTGAGAAGTCGAACGTCCAACTTGGTAAAGTATCGAAGATTTTATAAGGACTATCAACATACCGAGGGAGGAGAGATAGGAGATCAGCCAATGATCTCCGTGAAGAACTGTGATCCGATGATCGGAGGGATCACAGAGATGAAAGGAAAAGAGATAATCGATCGAGGAAGGAAGAGATAACCAATCGATGTAAGAAGCTCGATTACTATCGAAGGGAAGTCACCGATAGGTCATACAGACGGAGTGATTCACCTGGAAGGAAAGGTTCGGTGGATCAAGGAGCGTGCTTCAACTGTGAGAAGCAAGGTCACTATAGCGCAGACTGCCTAGACCTGACGCCAAGAGAAAGGGAAGAAAAGAGGAACAGAAGAGAGCAACGTTATAGGGACGGTAAGAGCCATGGTTGCCGATACGTCGTGAATCGACGATTCTATCCGCCCCTCCGAGGACTCTGGATACTCCTCTCAGAGAAGACTTCGATCGACAAGAAGGTTGACTTCTATGAAAATGAAGATCTCGATATTCTCTTCGGACAATGATGAGATCCGCTTAATGGCCAGGGAGGACCAATCTGAGGATCGCGTGGGTCTGGCCAACAAAGGTGGTGTGCAAGCAACTATCCGGGTACATCGATAGTGGATGCTCAAGGCACATGACAGAAGCAAGCATCTCCTCGGTTCATACATAGAATGTAAAGGCCAGCGTGTGTTTTCGGTGATGATAACTTTGGTTATACCAAAGGATTCGGAACCTTAGAGAATGATGATGTACAAGTAATCGGAGTCTCGATGTCGAAGGTCCTCAAGCACAACCTATTATCGGTTTCACAATTCTCGCGACAACGGATTCAAGGTGTTGAGTTCTCGAATCGACCAATGCACTATCAAGAATCGAGCCACTCAACAGATTTTGCTAATCGGGTTCAAGGAAAGGGACGATCTACAAACGGTGATTGGAACAGTTGCCCAAGAAATGCATGCTCGATTGTCAAGAGTTCCAAAAGTAGTAAGCTTGGCTCGCACAAAAGAATGAGCCATCCGAACTTTAAAACTCTTAATAAGATAGCAAGGATGTCTCTAGTGGAAGGACTTAGAATGAAGTATTTTCAAAGGATCGGACATGTAATCGCATGTCGAAGGGAAAATAGGTCAAAGCTTCATTCAAGGGAATTCCGGACCGCAAGATCCGCCAGAAAATCGAAATTGTTTCATATGGATCTATTCGACCAGTTACACGGTCGGTCTCAAGCGGGACGAAAAATATACTCGTAATCGTGGATGACTATTCCAAGTTTACCTGGGTTATATTCTTACATAAGAAGAATGAGACGACAACGAAGATACCCGAGCTGCTAAAAAGATTACAAAATGAGAAGGGTGTCAATGTAGTAAAAATCGATCGAGATAAAGGTATGTAATTTCGAACTCTTTTATTATCGATTTTTGCTCTAAGTTTGGTATACAAAGATGAAACATCACCGCAAGGATGCCACAACAAAATGGAGTAGCCGAACGCGAGGAACAGAACTCTCAAAGAAGTTCTTTCGACGATGTTTAATTGAACATGCAATACCAAGCCGTTTTTCAAGCGTATAATCAACACTTTGCATGCCATACTCGAGCAGATGTATGCCTTCGACTAAGGCTCACTACAAAACACCCCTATGAACGTGGAAGGACCGAGAAAACCCCGTGTCTCTTACTTCCACATTTTTTTGGGTGTAAGTGTTTCATACACAACAATGGGAAGAGTCGGGTTGAAGACTTTTGAGGCCAAGTCGATGAGGGTATATTCTTAGGATATTCCTCATCTAGCAAGGCTTTCGGGGTTTACAATGCATTTAACCCTACTTGTGGAAGAAACACCCCATGTAGTCTTTGATGAAGCATCTTCTGAACAAGAGAAATCTGCCTCAGAACAAGATGTACCTAATCAACAAGAACCTGATGTTCAGAAAATGGATCAGCTAACGATCAAGGAAAAGGAATCAGAAACTGTAACAATATACATTCCAGATCTAGCTGATTCACCAGATCATTCAGATCCTAAGGTACAAAAACTGTCGATGAAGAAGTTCGACATGTTTGAGATAAAGATCAACTGAACCATCCGTTCAGGGGGAACATCTGAAGTTCCCACGAATAGACATAAGCACATGATGAGTCCAACATCAGCTGAGACTTGTTCTTATCAAGTGGATCATAATTCTGCACCACTCCCAATCGCTAGTAATGAAATTTTATCAGAAACGGACGATGTTCTCCAAACCGATTTAAATCGAGCGAAGGACACGGATAACCAACCATCCAACCGATCCGATATCGGAGACCCATCCGATAAAGTTAAAACTAGACATCGATTGGTGAAAGTGCCATGTATTGTTGTTATCTGCCCATGAAGGAACCAACAACTATAGAGGAAGCTCTACAAGACGCAAAAAGTCGGATTCTAAAGAATGCAGAAGAAGAGCTGGAAACAGTTTTGATGTAAATCAAGTTTGGGAACCGGTAGATGCATCAAATCATCAAGACGTAATTGGCACGAAGTGGGTATTCAAGAACAAGAGAGATGAGAAAAACGTCATCACGTAAATAAGGCAAGACTTGTTGCTAAGGGGTATTCACAATCGGAAGGAATTGATTATGATGAGACCTTTGCACCGGGCCGCCGCTTTAGAAGCCATTCGGTTTGTTTTCGCATATGCCTCCCACAGAGGGTTCATCGTGGTATCGATGGACGTAAAGAGTGCTTTCTTAAACGGGGTACTAGCAGAGGAAGTTTATGTCTAACAACCTCCTGTGCTTTGAAAAGGGCAAACCAGTGTACCGCCTAAGAAAAGCTCTCTATGGTTCTAAACAAGCTCCTCGAGCTTGGTATGATACACTCTCTCAGTTCTTGATCGAAAGTGGGTTCACTAAAGGAACAGTGGACAGAACCTTATTCAGAATAGAGGATGGAAAAGATATTTTGATGGTTCAGATTTACGTGGACGACATCATCTTCGGATCTCCCAACAAAAGTCTATGTGAAAGATTCAACAAACTGATGCAAGGGAAATTCGAGATGTCCATGATGGGTCAGATGAATTACTTTCTGGGTACATAAGGGATATTCATCTGCCAAGCAAAGTACACTAGGAATTTATTGGCTAAGTTTGGAGTTCAAATTTGTAAGGAAGCCAAAATTCCTATGATGACTGGATTCAAGATGGATCCAGATGAGGATGGTCAGAAAACAAATCAGAAGGAATATAGGGCTCTCATTGGATCTCTACTATACCTAACTGCCAGCAGACCAGATATAACCTTCGCAGTAGGTGTATGTGCCATATTTCAGGCAAATCCAATGATAAGTCACCTAGAAGCAGCTAAGCGGATTCTTAAGTATCTGAAGGGGACAGTAAACCTTGGTTTATTTTACCCATCAGATGATAATCTAGAGCTTAGTGGGTATTCTGATTCTGATTATGGAGGTTGCAAGATTGACAGAAAATCCACCTCAGGAACTTGTCAATTCTTAGGAAGTAAACTGATCTCGTGGTTTTCAAAGAAGCAGACATCAGTTGCAACATCTACTATGAAAGGTAATATATGGTCTGCAGAAGTCGTTGTTCCTAAACCGCTTCTGGCTTAGTCAAGAAATTTGAGGGATTATAACATTGAAGCTAAGAATGTACCTATTTTCTGTGACAGTAATAGTGCTATTGCAATCACTCAGAATCTTGTTTTACATACAAGATGCAAGCATGTGGATGTCAGGCACCATTTTATAAGAGATCATGTTGAAAAGAAGAATATCAGAATGGAAAAGATTCATACTGATATACAGAAAGCTGATATTCTAACCAAGCCACTAGCTGAGATCAGATTCAGAGAATTATGCAATGAGCTAGGGCTTCTGGATCTTGGAGAAAAAGCACCTAAAATGTTTGATGGATTGTTCTCAGAACGGTGGTTAAGAGACTAACCAGCCGAAAGGAATCGGGCTTGAGTTTGGTATCTCAATCGATCGTAAGATCACCAAGGAACCGATATGAGAAGATCTCGATCGATTTAAAGTTTATCGATTAAATGAACCGATCGTTTAAAGGATTATCCGATTAAATGTTTTTTAGTTATACTTTGTAAGTCGATTAAGCTGAAATTCAACAAGATTCAAAGGAACTGATCAGTTTTACAAGTTATCAGATTAAAGGAACTGATCAAATTTAGGGTTTATCAGATTAAAGGAAACGCACAATTGTAAAGGAATATCTGATTAAATCAGTTGGGTTATTTTACATCTTCGTAAGTCGATTTAGCTGATATTCAACAAGCAAGATTCACAGATTAAAGTCTACAATCGCATAAGAAAGCAGGAATTTTACACAACAATGAAATAATAGAACTTTTCATTGATAAAGACCCGAAGGTCAGATTACATTACAAGATACAAGTACAAAGGACCCGGAGGTCAGTACATAAGTCATAACCAAAAACCCTAAACCTATAACCCTAAACCCTCATCCTAACCCAAGTAGAGCAGGGGAGAGAGAGATTTTAAATCTGATGCTCTCATTTTCCCCCACTTAACAAGGGTGAGAGAGGCTTTAAAGAAATCCTAAAGCCGCTAAAGTCAAGCTAAAACCAAAGTGGAGCGACAAATGCCTTGATAGATTTTTTTAAGCCAGAGCCCTAAGAAAGAGTCGATGGGGCTCTCCAATTTGTTAAATGGTGAGTTGATATACGAAGATCAGTTGTTGACTGATCAAGATCGCATATCAAACTCACGTTCATTTTCAGACTAAGTCTGTTGATGGTAGTTACGTCATAACGATAGACACACAAGGTGCATACGGTTAGGAGAAGTGTCTTCTCAGTTGCAACAGCAGGCCCGCCGCCATGGTGGTAGAGAAGCTTTGCAACAATCGTATGTGAAATCTTTGATGACGACATTTAAAAACAAAGGATAAGGGACTTACTGTGGTTGATTTGAGAAGTCAAAATCATTGAAAAAGGGGTAAAGGTGTTTTTGGGAAGTTTCAATTTTAAATAAGGGTTCACCAGATACATGATTCTACAAAGAAGATAAGTATGGTGATTGGGTTATGTTGTGTAAAACAATTGGTCCAATTTATAGAGGCCAAGCAAGGGTGCAAATGCAAATTCGAAGTTCTCAAAACCTTTTAGAGAAATCTGCACCAAAAGGACAGCGTGTAGGAATCACGCGACTGATAATTGGATAAATTTACGGCGGATTGACATATCGAAAGATTCAGACGATAATTACGCATGTTAAATCGCGCCAACTTAGGGAATAGAGACTACTATTCTAGACTAAGTTTTAGCGGTAACACTTATTCCAAGAATTGGATTGTCTTGAGAAGAATCAGATTAGGTCAACCAAAATCTGATACATACGAAGCTGATCAGATGAGGAAGATCAGCTGAGCTTGAAACTCCAACAAATCAGATACATCACCTATGGGAAAAAAGAAATATCAGTTGAAGGGGGAACTTCAACTGATCAAGGAGGATCAGAAGGGAAATCAGACGTATTCAAGGAAGATCAGTTGAGCTTGAAACTTCAATAAATCAGATGCAAGTGAAGAAGATCAGTTAAAAGGATTAGTTGGGAAATTGTAAGGCTTAGGCAGAATACTAAGATCAACAAGTGAAATCAACATGGACAAGTGGTATTGACTGATTACAATATCAGTCAACCAGATACGCTTTTCTTTTCTCTTGATTCTTTGCTTATTTATCGGATCTTATCTGATATTATTTGCCTTACTGTACCCATTATCCTTGTGACGTATTCCCTGCAAATCATTTAATGCGGACGTGGGGAACATGTATTAACTGCTACTAAATGTGCTTTTAAATCCAAAAGGGTTTTTAGACGCGTTTTTTCCTGACCCTACGATCAAAACCGCTTAATCTGGAGCGTTTAATCTTTTCAAATGGTTGATCTTCCAAATCTTGTCTTCTTTTTCCCTCCTCGTCTTTATAAAGATCATCAAAAACCATACCAGAGTTTTCCATTTCACAAACTTGCGATTTATTCTCTGAAAACTCCAGATTACTGCTCTCAGATTCAAAGTGTTTTTCCTAAGTTTCAAAATCATCCTTCCGAAAAACAAAATCTGGTAATCTATGTTTATTTGATGTATTTTTTTTAAATCCATTGATCTTAAATGTTTCTATCCTGTGTTATGCTTTATTGTTTCTTAGTTTCCGCTTGTGTGATATTCTTTGTATTAATGCACAATTTTTTAACCAAATCTATCTTATCTGTAGATGATCACTCACGGTATGGGTAAAATAATGTGCAACTATGCGGAACTGGCAACAAAGATTGTGGATGATAAGTTCGTACAGTTCAATATCACTCAGGATCCGGAATCCATGGAGGTCGAGCAAATTTCGCTAAAAAGCAGTGCCTTGAGAATTTTTTTATACGCTTTCAATCGCAATCCAAAGGATGCAAAGATGAAGCACTAGAATTCCTAAGGAATTTAAGAGTGGATACGGATGCTCCAGAGAAGAACTACTGGCTACCAACGGAGAAGAAATCGACCGACGAATGATGATATAACCCGTCTGCTCAAATTTACCCAAAGGGCCGGATCTCGCCGCTTCATTACAGGAGAACGAAGATGAGCCGATCGAAAAGAGCTCTTGAGAAGCCGACAAACATCATACGCCAGTTTTGTCGCCAATGCTCAAGAGGAAATACCGATTGTTGTTTGACATATTGTCAAAAACAATTATGGGTATCAGATTCAGCCCGTGATGCTATTACATCCGCTCAAAACCATGCAAAGATGGTCAGCAATAATTGATGAAGCCAAGAACAACAATTGGCATGGGTTTCTGAAGGCCATTCTACTCCAAGAACATGATAAATTTGGAGTTGATGAGTGGAGGCGGTATATCCGAAGAAAAAAGATCAGCAATCTCAACAAGGTTGCAGTTATCCTACAGGATAAAATGCCAAAGGCCAAATGGGAACAGAATGGACTGAAGTCCTATAAGGCCTTTCTCACAGCCACTTCAGTCATTTTTGGGCCACCAGACGATGATATGCGGCCAACCCCCCCAAAGTCAAAGAAAGGAAAAAGCAAGAAAGCAACTTCATCTACACCAGATGCGGGCGAATCAGCTCAAGCTGGTGAAGGCCCACCAGATGCCCCCCAGAAGAAGAAAAGAAAACTGGTGAAGGCCCAGGAGAAGAGGCCGAAGAAGGCGAAGCAAGCCTCCATGACTCTGATGCTAGAAGATGAGTCAGATGAAGAAGGAGCCCCAGAACAGTCTGTTGCACCACAAAAATCAGGTGAAGCATCAGCCAGGCAGGCTTCTCAAGCTGAGAGCTCGCCAGATCATTCTGAGGAAGAAGCTCGAGACGAACGATCTCCTTCTCCTCCAGCTACAGCTGATTCACCACTCAGACTAATGGCTGCTGAGCATGTCTCTCCTATTCTTCCACCTGCCCGCGAACTCCAAATCGCATCGATTCGCGAACCGAAAAAGCTTACCCGATGTGGAACCGGAAGCGCTGCTTACAAAGCAGAATATCCGCAGTCGAACCGACAAACCATCTTCCGCCGACTCAAGCACAACCGTAACCTTCCACATCTCATTAAACTGAACCGACAGACAATTTCGAGTCCAGATCAACAAAAGATCATAATCGGAAATTGATCGTAATGCTAATCGAAAAAGAGAAATTGATGAGTTGTATCGAGAATCGGGTCGCCCATCCTCGCCATAAGAGAGGAAGTCATGGAGATCCTCACCGAGAGATCTACGACTAAAAAAGCTTCTCGGATTTTATAATAATTATTGAACGGATGGGGCGGTGCGGATGAGTTTGCGACTTCGATTTCGACATGAGCAAATCTGCTAAAGTGGGATCACCAAATTTGAAATGATAATCGCTAAACCACAAAGCTCGATCCACAGAAGCTAGGGTTGCTTTTAATAGGATTTTAATCAGGAGATCTGGCGACAAAGCTCTCAAGCAGATGCCATCATAAAGGATGCAGGAGCTGCCGATGATAGTGGAGCTGGTGCTGCAGTTCATGACCAACCACTGGAGGCACAAACAACTGAATCAGATCAAGTGACACTCAACATTCCAACATCACACGCCACTATCGATCAACCGGAGATCAAATCTTGTCTCAAAGATCTCAAAAAGAAGAAGTTGAGGGATCGATATTTGATCAAAGGCGATTGCCATCAAAGAAATAACAGATCAAAGGAATTGGTTATTTCCCGATTAGGGCAATCAAAGATCGGTTCTCCCCAAATCGCGGTTCATTGCGTCAATACCGAATCGATAAAGACCGTTGATGCCAAATCGACTCGGGTGGATCAACAACAAGTTTTTTTTCGATGCTCATCGACAAGCTAGAATTGATGTAAGAGAAACTTGACAAACCGATTAAAACACTCTCTACCGCCATGGAATCTGTCAAGATCGAAGCCGATATCGACGATTCAAAATCTAATCGCTCAAACTCAAGGCATATTCAAGGCAGATCTCAACAAGGCGATCATGATCAACTTTGGTTCTCGACCTCCCACCTCACTACTTTTTTTATCAAACCAAAAAGGGGAAGGATGATTGAGAAACCAACCCGACATAACAGTCTTGCAGGACATCACGGACTCGGACTCATTGGAAAGATGTCCAAAGAGCAGAGATTGAAGAAGCCCAAAAAAGCCAAGAAGAAAGAAGGGCGTAAAAATGGCAGAGGCGTAAAAATCAAGAAGAAATTCGGATTGAGAGCGAAGAAAGGAAGGGCCGGAAAAATCCGATTTCGTAACCTAAGCCGCCAAAGAAGAGTTGATGAGATCATCCCAAAACTCGACAAGATGCTATCTTAAGAGATTTGAGGAATGGAATAAGATCAGAGTGAATGGCTTTCGGATGCCTTTGTTCTTAATCTTGTTCCACAAGAATAATCTCGATGAAGAATTCCTCATTGGTTAGAAAATAAATACCCGGATTTTTCAAGTATCCGGAAAATGAGGCCAAGCTTATCAATGTAAAAATATCTCGCCAAGAGTATGATCGATGGATTACTCGAAGAAGGCAGATGGCTCATTTGACAGACTGGCATTTCAAAGATTCTATTTTGCAATCCTGAGCAAAACGCACATAACTGATCCTCAGCAGACTGATGATGTCAAATGGAAACTTTATCAGATTTTCAACATTCCTCAAGATCAAAGAGAGATCTTGGGAAGGATACAAGCCTAAAGAGTGAAGAATCAAGACTTCTCGGGATCATTTATTCTTATTTACAAACTTTTCTGATGTAACATGTAATCAAAAATTTTAATGAGAAAAGTTTATTTTCTGATCCTAAGACAAAGTCTCATTGTCTTCTGATTATATGCTCTTAGTTGTTCTATTTTTTATCAACTGTATTTTGGTTTCTCAAAGTGTTTTGGTTTCATCAAAAAGGGGGAAATTGTTGGGAAATTTATAGTTTTGATGAAAGTTCCAAAAACACATGTAATAGGACCACTCAGACCTGTTAGCTGACTGATGTTTATATTACCTGCTATAGGAGACCGCTTGATACCATTGTGATAGAACAACCGATGAAATAGATAGGTCACATATTGAGGGGAAACTCAATATGTATAGGTCGATTCAAGACTCAAAGGACAACCGATATCCGACAGCCGTAATGCAAGACAAGAACGAAGATCGATCGATCCGATCTAGTCGATATCTCACCAAGTCATAAAGCTCAAACTCAGAATACTTGAAGATCGATGACTTCCGTAAGATCGGACGGAAGACCTACATCGGTAAGTCCGCTAGTTGAAGCTAAGTCAACCGCACCAAAAGACTCTATCAGTAGATCGATCGATTCGATCGATCGTCACCACCAGTGAAAAATCGATGTTTCACCTAATCATAAGTCTATGATCCGAACAAGAAGAATGTCAACCTTAGTTGGAAGAACAAACACTTTGAAAAAGTGAGTCCGCTATCCAATAAGAACAAGACACATATGATCGGAGCCAAGCAAATTGGGATTTGATGCTACTTCAGAATTGGCTATAAAAAACACTTTTCACGCTTTTCGCCATGCCATTCTCAAGCTCGTCACATCAAGCCCGCAAGTCTACAAAATATAGCCCGAAATTCAAATTGCTCTCCAACGGCTCTTTGATTTCAAGGTCTATAAATATGGGATCACACTTGAGTGAAAAAACAAGGAACTAAAACTTATTTGAACAATCAAGAAGCTCAAGCTAATATCGATTTCCGCCCAAGAACACAAACAAGAAGATTAATTTTATTAAGTGTTCATCCCATAAAGTTCTTAGCATAGAAATCTTTTCATCTAGCTGTTAGGCTGCTTATACGCAAGAAAAGATTTCATAGTTGGAACCAAAAACAATCTTACCCAAACCCCCAAGTTAGGTTAAGTTGTTTAGCAAGATTTTAGACTAGGGTTTCTAGTTCTGATCTCTGGGATCGGTTGAGTGTGAACTCTTTAAACATCTAGTTGGTGTACTGTGTTGGACTTACACATAAAACAAAGTCCAGTTGGTTAAGTGGGTGCCCCTTGTGATAGGGAAGAGTGGACGTAAGACTGGTTTGTCCGAACCACTATAAATCTTGTGTGCCTTTATCGCTTTGATTAACTGATTACACAATCGCACACAACCTTTAAAGCGCATACATATTCCAAGTTGAGATCAGTTAGCACCAAGCTTCTGATCTGATCAAACTTGACACTTCAGTCAACTGATTAAAAGATTAACTTTGGAATCTGATTTATCAAAACTGGTTTTTCACACGGGTAAAACTTAAGCTTCCGCACACATCAGTTAAACTGATAGTTACCGAACTGATCTGCCTTCAGGCGATTAGTAAGTTGGTTATCAGTCCAAACTGATTCACTCGCACTCTGATCAGACTAACTGCCCTCACACCTGATCTGCACAAAAAGTTTTCAGAAGTCTATTCACCCCTCCCCTCTAGACTTCTGCCCTCACTAACCCGTTCGGGACCTACACATTTCTTTGAAGTTTAGAGAGAGAAGATAGAAAGATAGCAAGGGAAGAGATAAGAAATCCCCTCCTTCTTCCTTCAAGATAAAGAACCAAAATCCTTTTCTCCATGTTTGTTATAGAAATGGCAAGAGTAGAAAGTTTTTCCCATACTCCCTTGAGTTGTTATGTTTACATGTTGATGAATTCTTTAATTTTGTATTTAGAAGCATAATTGTGGTGTTTTAAGAGTTTTATAACTTAAAAGTACAATTTTTGGCAGATTCTGGACTCTTTTTTAAATAATGTTTTCGACCACTTTCGATCATAAAAAAATCGAAAACAAAATTCATGGATGTAGTTTAAGATGTCTATAACTACATACTAAAATTTCAAAGTCATAGGATCATCCGTTCAAGAGAATAAAATTCAGATATTTGAGGTATCTGAAACTGGGTCAAAACAGGAAGAGTTGATTGCATGACCCTTTTACCCAACTTTTAAAACTTAGAAAAATATTTTAAATACATATGATGTTTAATCAAAAGTTTAGAATAACATATCAAAATTGTATAATTTATGTATTTATGGTTTATGAGTTAAAAATCATACAAATTAATATGTGAAATGATGTTACATTTTGAAATTTTTAAGGGGGAAGAATGATGGGCTTGTATATTTACATGGGACTTGATATAAACATCTTCTACACCTTATGAGGGTCATATCTGGTGAAGATAGTATTTTATTTCGATGTTTAAGTATTTTATTTTGATTTTATAAGTGATAGTGATGAAATTGTATGGTTGTGTTACTTTTCTATAAATATGACTACAATTATCATATTTTTATCATTATTTTTGTTTAAATCTTTATATTTCCATATTTTATAAGAAGTCTAGTGCCTACGGAAAAAAATTGGGAATTTATTGAGATGTCTAAGTATTTTATTTGATTTTCTAAAGTGAAATAGTCTGTTTCTAAAGAAAAATTATAGATAATATTTTTGGCACTTTTTCTGGTTAAAGTTGAGTATGAGCATGTCCTATATGTATATTTGAATTTACATGTAAAGTTTGAGAATTAAATTCAAAGTTTAAATATTTTTAAGGTATTTTACAAATAGCATGATAATGAAAGTGTCCAAATATTATACTCCCCCTGTCTCATTATTATTTAAACATTTGCTAAAAATGTCCATCCTAAATTTAATAGAATATTTCTATATAAATAACAATAAAATAATTTTTTATCGTTTATATATATATATATATATATATATATATATATATATACATCCCTCAGACATCTCAATATTATATGCTATGTCATTAATTTTCCAACACTAAAGTTATCTTTATTTCTTTTATTTTATATAAATGTGTCATTATTTTACCATTTAATTGTCATAAAAAACTTTATCACTTTTAATAATAATAAACAACTCCTACATTAAAACACTTGCAAATAGTAAATGTTTAATTAAGAGCGAGACAAAATAAATAATAAAAATTTTATTTTAGAATTTTTTTATCATGTCATGTGTGTCATATCGACATGAAATTTTTTATTTGCATGTCGTGTCAGCACGAATTCTTATCGTGTTTAGTCTCTGAAGTTTAATTGCAGTGACAAGTAATGAAATTAAATACATAAAAGGTACTTCTCCTTCCTAATTATATAGGCATATATATTTTTTTTTTTAAATAATAAATAAAATATCTATTATAGCCAAATTTAATGATTTTTGATATAATAATGCATAGAATTATATTAGTAAATTAATTAGAAAATTACTTTATATTTGTAAATAAGTTTATATATTTAAAGACAAAAATTCATATGAGACGGTCTCATTCATGAGACGTAGTACAATTTAGCACAAATTACATTCATCCCTCCCAATGTGCTAAAGCGCTAATGCTCAATTTATGCTCCGTCTCGCCGTGATACCGTGTCATGTAAATATGTTAAAATATTCAAAAAACAAAAATCTATATAATTGTGATTGAGGAGTAAAAATTTGATGAATCTCAGTGAGTGGAAGACACAAGGCACAGAAACAAAGTACGTGCATTTGGTTTAAGGGATGCACCGCTGAAGAAATAAATAAAAAAAAGGAATTAGTGTTGGCAAATTTTGAGGATTGCGATTCCCCATTCGACGGTCAACACATTTCTACTTGGAAAACCCAAACAAAATCCTTCGATCTTTTATTGGTTGAGTAATTCTTACCCTTTTTCCATGCTAGTTTTAATATTTAAAATGTCGGATATTTTCATATAAAAATATTATTGTCCGTACGCGTTTAGCCTAACTTACATTACATGCAGTGTCGGGCGAAGCGGGGATCCACACACTTGTTTTTCATGCATTTCTTGGGATGACTAATGACTTCCATAATCAGAGTTAAGTTTAAAATTTAAACGTAAATTAAAGTACAGTAGTATGCATAATACAGTATATATATAATTAATAAGTGATTTTTGTGTACTAATTGCACAAGATTTAATTTTAATTTGGATGAACCATGAATCTTAAATTATAAACCCTATACGTTAAACTTAAATCCTAAATCATGAACCATTTGGATCGGGTGAACTATGAACCACTCGGGTCGGGTTCGGATCAGATTTGATTGGGTTTGGGTCGGATAAGAAAAAAACTAAAAAAAAAAAAAACTAAAAAAAATTTATAAACTAGAAAAAATTAAAAAAATTAATTGCACCAATTTAGAATTGGTATGATGCACACAATTATTAATTACTTGGCGTGGAAATAATGCTGGGTTTTGGGCTGCCATGCTTAACGCAGAACTAGAAAAAGATAGTGTTTTTAACTTGCTTTGTTTAACTTTGTTAAATACTCATTGAGTGGGGGACTTGCTTTGTTTAACTTTGTTAAATACTCATTGAGTGTTTTTAAGTATTTGTACAGTTGTATTCTTAAAAGAAAAAGTGATTTATATTTTACGACAAAAAATTAAAAATAAGTAGTGTTTCAAAATATTCTTTTTTTATTTGTAAAAAAATAATGTTAAATGTAGTTGTTAAATATAATATACCTCCATAGGGTATTCTACAAAAGAATATGAGGTTATGATTGTAAATACAATTATATTTATTTAGAAATTAATAATTAAGAACAATTTTAAGCATTTATGTTATTTCTCATAATCAGCTTAATTAATTATTATACATGATTTTTTTTTTTTGAAAGATAATCAATTACAATAGTTTTCCTAAGATAATCAATTACAATACATCCTTTGACCACCGGACACATGACAACATCTTTTCGTCTCGCTGTAGACCGGAACCGCAACCACCACAAGAGGGGATCACCCGAGACTGTAACTCGGAACCGCAACCGCACCACAACCACAACCACCACAATAGGTGGAATATCACTCCACCACAACGAGAACCACCACAAGAGAGAATAAATTTTCCATCTCCGTGTCTCGAACCCAAGACCTCATGGTCCTAGGTGGTGGAGCTCAAATTAGTTGAGCTATCCACGTTTGTCTTTTTTTTTTTTTTTTTTGAAGTGTTGCAAAACACACTAATCAACAAGTACAATTTAATTATGATTCACATATATAGCATAAAATTTATTTCATTAATACACTTACAAATTAGAGAGGACTCTAGTGAAATATTGCACTTTATTGATATGTGCAATACACTATAATTAAAGTAATTTTTTAAAAAATTTACGGGTCATGCGGGGCGGGTCAAGGCTGTGGGCTGTGGGTTGCGCGGGCGCATATATATTTATAGAAGGATGTCTTTATAACATATGTGTTTTAGCTTAATGGTTCAGGTATGTTGTTAATGTATGTGATGTGATTGTAGGTTCAATTCCTATTGAGCACATAATCTTTTTTTATGTGTTACTACATCTATGTGTTAATACATGAAAAAAAATGTGATACTTATAGAAACGAAATGTGTTACTACGTGAAATAAAAATTACATTATCATTCATAATCTTTAAAATATTTTTTTTACGTGTTACTACATCTATGTGTTACTACATGAAAAAAATGTGATACTTATAGAAACGAAATGTGTTACTACGTGAAATAAAAATTACATTATCATTTAAAAAAAAACATCATCATATGATAATGCATGAGTATTCACTTAGTATCACGATTATATGTGTACAGTGTTACATATTACTAAAAAAATATGTGTTATTACATGAACAAAATGTGTTACCCTATGAAGAAAAATGTGTTACCATATGAACTAAACCAGTACAAGCACGAAAAGAAATTATCAGTCCAAAATTACAGATTTAAAGAACAATTTGATGTGTTTCTACATGAACAAAAGAGTGTTGCCCTATTAACAAAAATGTGCTATTACATGAAAAAAAATCAGTACAAGCGCAAACAAAAAATCTTCAGTTCACAATTACATATTTAACAGTCCACAATTATAGATTTAAAGAACAGCGTGAGAAGAGTGCATAAAGATGTAAAAGGTTTCTTTAAAACATTAAAAGGAAGAAGAACAGATGGACCTGTAAATTTGCGAGGATAAAAAATTTGTATAAATGGAGAAGAATATGGAAGAATTTAAATAAGGAAGAGAAAGAAAGAAAAAGAACATGAGAAGAGAATGAAAAACCTAGAATCATACCGCTGCAAAATCCGCTAAATCGCGAGGAAGAAGAGTTAAAAAGCGGATCCGAAATGGACTGAAATGACCCGTGAGAAATAAAAAAAACCCTAATTTATGCTAATTGCACATATCACTTGTATGCAATAATATTGCATACAAGTTTTTGCGTACAAATTAATTTCATTACTCCCTCCGTCCCGAATTCGAAGGCGGGTTTACTGTTTGCACGCGTTTTTGTGAGCGAGTTTTGTATTAGTAATTGAAATGATAAATTGATTTTTAAAGAGTGGTATGATAGATGAACCTCTTATCTATTATACCCCTCCTTAAAAATCAATTTATCATTTGAATTACTAATATAAAACTCACTTGCAAAAACACGTATGAAAAATAAATGTGACTTCGAATTCGGGACGGAGGTAGTATTAATTAATACCACTACATATATAAAATTATGTCATAATATTAAGCGCTATTGAGAATTAGTTCAGAAGAGTAGTGATATCAATTTATAAGTGTAATAATATCAATTTTATATTGTGAAACAGTTGAAATTACTTTTTTTTAAAAGCTAGTGTGACCCAACTTTTTTCAAAAAAAGAGTGCTTCTGAGGCAAAATAATATTTCAAAACACCCCCTAATTCTAGCTACATCTTGTCTTTCGAGGAAGATTATATATACGAGCTCCACCTTACCTTAGTATTTTAGTACATTCTCTTAAAATAAAATTTAGTTGGAACCCCAAATATAAACCTATGGTAATTAATAATATAATAAATGAGACATTTTATACACATTTTTACTTTTTTCTTTAAATCAATTTATGTTATTTAATCGTAATTAATGTGATTATTAGAGAATACCTAGCTAGCTAGGCAGCTCCATGTTTTAATATTATGTTTTGGTGGTCGACCAGAGGACAGGAAGGGTGAAGATTAATATAAATATGATTATTTGTGTCGACGCTACCCTTTTTCCGTTCCACCGCCTCTCAATCTAGCTAATTATAGCTAGGGATATAGACAGAGAGAGGGTTTCTTGTTGCATATACCAGTACCACTAAGGTGAATTAAGCAAATCTCTCCATCTTTCTTACTTCATCTGCAAACTCTTGCATTTAATTTGTATAGTCAGATCTGATATATATAGGAATATTAATTGATTTCAGGCGTTGCTATATATACATAATGTTTAGTGTATGTGCAGGAATTAAGCATGAATTCCAATAACTGGCTCTCATTTCCTCTCTCTCCCGACTCAAACATGCACTTCTCATTAGGGGCCGGGGCCGGGGCCGGCCTAGTCAATGACGACACTACTATTAACAGTACCCCATTTCAGAACCAAGGCAAGTCATTCTTTTTTGTTTTTATGCATACAATATATATATTTATTTATTTATAATGGTGATTTTATGATGTATAAAACAAAATTAATAATTAGCAGCAGCAGAAGCATACGTGGAGTGGAATTTGATGAACAACCAAGAGAGAAGCCATTGCCAAGTTGAAGATTTTCTGGGAGTGACCAAATCGGATGATCAGGATAATTACCAATTAATGTACAATAATTGCAGCAATAGCATTAGCATGGTGAATGATGATGTTAATGAGCAGCAAGATAACCTGCACTACTCTAACATCACACTTTCCATGGGGACAAACGGAAAGCAGCTGCAGCAGGCCGATGAAACGACGTCATCTTCGTCTACTACTACTACTGCTATTGTTCCAAGAAGGAGCTCCGATACTTTTGGCCAAAGGACTTCAATCTATAGAGGTGTTACTAGGTCCGGATTCCTTCTAATTTTCTTTTTTAAATTTTGTTTGCGTTACTCTTTCATTAATGTATTGAATGAAATTAAAGATTAATAGGTAGCTAATTACAGGCATAGGTGGACAGGGAGGTATGAAGCCCATCTATGGGATAATAGTTGCAGAAGGGAAGGCCAGTCCAGAAAAGGACGTCAAGGTTAATTAATTCATTTCAATCTTCATACACAAATTAATTTCTCCACAAATTAACCACTAACTAATTAATTAAATCCTCTTTTCTTATAATTCTATGTCGGACCGCGCGCCGGTGGCTTGCAGTCTATTTGGGTGAGTCTTTCTTTATCAACTATATACACAGAATTTTTTTTTTTTTTTTTAAATGAGTGGACTCATTTGCATTCAGGTGCACCATGCACTCATAACGCATTTTAGAAACACAACTTGTTACAGTAAATTGTGCAACTATTTTTCTATTTTAAATGGTTTTGTGAAAACAAGTTTCATTTTTCAGTATAACAAATTGCATGTTTCTAACATGCATTATAAGTGCACGGTGCATCTAGATTCATATAAGACTTAGCCAAATATATATATATATATATGTATGTGAATAATGTGATTATCGATCGAGCTTATACATACATATATATATACGCATCAGGTGGTTACGATAAAGAGGAAAAGGCAGCGAGGGCGTACGATCTCGCAGCACTAAAATACTGGGGAACATCTACAACTACAAATTTCCCAGTAAATGAACCAATTATTATATATATATCTTCATTAATTAAGGTGTTAAATATTGATGTCGCAGCTGATTCAGAATTAATCCGGATATATATATTATTATATATAATTTCAGATGAATAATTATGAGAAGGAACTGGAGGAGATGAAACACATGACCAGACAAGAATTTGTGGCTTCCATCAGAAGGTACAATGAAAATATATATGCATGTTTCATAATTAATTTATTGATCATGGAACACATTATGTGTAAGGGTTAATATCGATCAATTTGCTACCTGAAATATGATATTGCAACTTTCAGTGTTGCAATTGGTCAATTGTGTATAGTACATGCTACGATTTGATGCACTTGTTGCAAATATATAAAAAAATCATAGTACATGTTACATATTAATATTAACCTCTCACGTGATTTTTTTTTAAAAAAAAAAAAACAGATTAATATTAACCTCTCACGTGTAATCAAGCTTCAATCTCAATTATCCAACCAATAAAAGAAATCATATATATATATATATATGCATTTCATATTACAATCCTGGTATACTCATGTGGATGTTGAAGCAATTAATTAATATTAATTGGTGTGGGTAGTGCTAGAGTCAGATCTGTCAGAACATAAATTTATTCTTCTTTTCAATGACGATATCATAGTTTCTAATTCTGCTGCCTCTGGCTGATTCTGATCTTTTTTTTCTTTAAATATTTTTAATAATCTGTCAGGTCATATTCAGGAATTACATTTTTAATCGACCAATAATTATTAGCTGCCTTGATATAATTATTCTTACACATTTTTCTCTTGGTGTTGGGTGCAGGAAGAGTAGTGGGTTTTCTAGGGGAGCTTCCATGTATCGTGGGGTAACAAGGTGTTAGTTATTGGAAAACTATTTTTCTTTAATTCCCTTTTGCATATTATTTTTTTCTGATACTGTCCATCTAATTAAATTTAGTGTTTAATATATGGAAATTACAGGCACCATCAGCATGGAAGGTGGCAAGCAAGAATTGGAAGAGTTGCTGGAAACAAAGATCTCTACTTGGGAACTTTCAGTAAGTTATAAATATTTATTCATTCCTCTTCTTAATTTTTTTAAATTTTTTGTCCTTCCAAAAACAATGAACCTACTCTGTGCATGGTACTTCACTATTCTCCTCCCTCCAATCAACAAGCAATTCATGTAAAGATTACTCTCATTATATAGTGTAGGGACGGCAATTCTGGACGCGCGCGATATGAAAATTACGGGTTAATGTTTGGGCTTATCGTGTGTGTATATCTTGTCGACTTGATAAGGATACGAAAATTTCTTTCGTGTTCGTTTCGTATCAATCGGCTGTTAAACATGATGATATTATTAGATGACACAAAAACCTATTAGCAATCTGTTAACCTATTAGTGATCTAATAAATATGTATATGATAATAATACGTATACAACTAAACACGATAGTTACACGTTAAGTTTTCAAATTTCAAATAGATTTTTTTAATCTTAGATTTCAATATTTACAATTACAATTTTGAATTGTAATATATATTTTCAATTTTTTTCACATATCGTGTAGTGTCATGTCGATACAAAATTTTTCGTTTTCGTATTGTTATCGTGCACAGTATTTGCCACCCTAATTAAGGTGGACATGCTAATCGCGCATGATCACAAAATTAATGTATAATAATCATGATTCATGTGTGTTGTTCTGGTTAGAGTTGATGGACATCACAAAATATTTTTGAGTGTTTAATTTAATAAATTGTAATTAATATATTTCTAGTTTTTCAAATGTACTCTATTAAACTTATATACGAAAAATAATATACTTATTTTCAAATCTGAAAAAGAAACCCTGAGTTGAATTCGATTGAAATGTTCAAACTACAACATTAAATACGTATATATTTATTTATATTTTTATGACAATAAACATTGTGTTTTGTTAGTTTTTATAGTGCGAAATAAAAAAATAATATTTGATGATATGGTATAGGCAGTGAAGAAGAAGCTGCAGAAGCATACGACATTGCGGCGATAAAGTTCAGAGGGATTAACGCGGTAACAAATTTTGAGATGAAGCGTTACGATGTGAAGGCAATTATTGAGAGCAACAGCCTTCCAATTGGTGGAGGGGCAGCTAAACGGCTAAAGGAAGCGCAGGCAATTGAATCTGCATCACGAAACCAGCTGGCGCAGGAGCAGGCAGGCGCAACAGATGTTCCTACAGTACCCCCTTCCCCATGGCCTTCCCAGCTTTGATACTCAGCCTCTGCTATCTCTACACTCGAACCAGAACCAGGATTATTATCTCCAGCAACAACAATCGTCATGTTATTCCTATGGAAACTACCTCCACACTAATCCAGCATTGTTGCATGTCGGACCTTCGGATCCCAATCTTGGAATATTGGGTTCCGGGTCGGGTCATGGCGACGAACTAGATTATGATCAAACTGCAGGATGGTCTGGAGACAATCATGGTGCTTTTACCATGTGGAATCATTAACAAATTTCTAAATCCAATATTCATGCATCAATTTAATTTTTTTATTTTCTTTATATTGTTGTGTACGTTATAAATTAACCAACTCTTTTGTACTTGCCTTAGCTAGCGAACTAAGTGATTTTCTTTTCAATGCAATTCATTTTCAATATTAATTTGTTTCACGGTTTTAGTTATTCTTTATTTTTTATTTTTTAAATTTATCTATGTTTTTTTTTTTTTTTATCGGGTTTTTAAATTTATCTATGTTGATGTGGCACACCCAACTTAATGTACGTAATATGAAAATCATAGGATTATATATAGAGGTGTATCCAAAATTTTAGTATTGGGGGTCACAACAAAAAAACGCGCGTTTTACCGACGAAAATTAGCGACGGTTACAAGAACCGTCGCAAATAGCGACGGTTACGGTCAAATGGTCAAAGTCAACAGTTTTAGCGACGGTTTAGAAAACCATCGCAAATAGCGACGGTTTTAGCTACGATTTTATCGATGTTTTGGACTAACCCCTTTAGGGACGGTTTTAGTGACGGTTTTTGCGACGATTTTTTTAGCGATGTTTTTTTTTTTTTAAATTAATTTTTTTTTTAACATTAATTATGTATTTTTTTTATGTTTCAGGATTATACTAGGTTTTTTAATTATTGTCAATGCACCTTACCGTATATTTAATTTTTAGTCACTTGGAGAAGAGTTCCACCTGACCATAGTCAGATCTATTTCGAGGAGTTTACGTTATAAAATTTAATTCATAGTATATTTAAATATATATATTGACTAAAAGTAGTACTTGTTTAAATAGAAAAGAAGTACTTGTTTAAATGAAAGTATTACTTGTTAAATGAAAAATATTACTTAAGTTTAAATAGAAAAATAGTACTTGTTTATATAGAAAAGTAGTACTTGTTTAAATGAAAAGTAGTACTTGTTTAAAAAGAAAAGTATTACTTGTTTAAATAGAAAAGTAGTACTTGTTTAAATAGAAAAGTAGTACTTGGTTAAATGAAAAGTATTACTTGGTTAAATTAAAAGTATTGTTTAAATAATAGAAAGTATTACTTGTTTAAATGAAAGGTATTACTTGTTTAAATGAAAAATATTACTTGTTTAAATAGAAAAGTAGTAGTTGTTTAAATAGAAAAGTAGTAGTTATTTAAATGAAAAAGTAGTACTTGTTTAAATGAAAAGTATTACTTATTTAAATTGAAATGTATTACTTGTTTAAATAGAAAAGTAGTACTTGTTTAAATGAAAAGTAGTACTGGTTTAAATGAAAAGTATTATTTATTTAAATGAAAGGTATTACTTGTTTAAATGAGAAGTAGTACTTGTTTGAATGAAAAGTAATACTTGTTTAAATGCAAAGTATTACTTGTTTAAATAGAAAGTATTACTTGTTTAAATGAAAAGTATTACTTATTTAAATAGAAAAGTAGTACTTGTTTAAACAAAAAAGAGTACTTGTTTAAATGAAAAAGAGTACTTGTTTAAATGAAAAGTATTACTTGTTTAAATAGAAAAGTATTACTTGTTTAAATAGAAAAGTAGTACTTGGTTATATGAAAAGTATTACTTGTTTAAATTAAAAGTATTACTTGTTTAAATAATAGAAAATATTACTTGTTTAAATGAAACGTATTACTTGTTTAAATGAAAAGTATTACTTGTTAAATGAAAAGTATTACTTGTTTAAATAGAAAAATTGTAGTTGTTTAAATAGAAAAGTAGTACTTGTTTAAATGAAAAGTAGTACTTGTTTAAATGAAAAGTTTTTTAAATAGAAAAGTAGTACTTGTTTAAATGAAAAGTAGTACTTGTTTAAATGAAAAGTAGTACTTATTTAAATGAAAAGTATTACTTGTTTAAATAAAAAAGTATTACTTGTTTAAATAGAAAATTATTACTTGTTTAAATAGAAAGGTAGTACTTGTTTAAATCGAAAAGTAGTACTTGTTTAAATGAAAAGTAGTACTTGTTTAAATGAAAAGTATTACTTGTTAAATAAAAAGTATTACTTGTTTAAATAGAAAAGTAGTACTTGTTTAAATAGAAAGTATTACTTGTTTAAATGAAAAGTAGTACTTGTTTAAATAGAAATTATTATTTGTTTAAATAGAAAGTAGTACTTGTTTAAATAGAAAAGTAGTACTTGTTTAAATAGAAAAGTAGTACTTGTTTAAATGAAAAGTATTACTTGTTAAATGAAAAGTATTACTTGTTTAAATAGAAAAGTAGTACTTGTTTAAATAGAAAAGTAGTACTTGTTTAAATGAAAAGTAGTACTTGTTTAAATGAAAGGTATTATTTATTCAAATGAAAGGTATTACTTGTTTAAATGAGAAGTAGTACTTGGTAAAATGAAAGTATCACTTGCTTAAACGAAAAGTAGTACTTGTTTAAAAAGAAAAGTCGTACTTTTTTAAATGAAAGGTATTATTTATTTAAATGAAAGGTATTACTTGTTAAATGAAAAGTATTACTTGTTTAAATAGAAAAGTAGTAGTTGTTTAAATAGAAAAGTAGTACTTGTTTAAATGAAAAGTAGTACTTGTTTAAATAGAAAAATATTACTTGTTTAAATTGAAAATTAATACTTGTTAAATAGAAAAGTAGTACTTGGTTAAATAAAAAACATTATTTGTTTAAATTAAAAGTATTACTTGTTTAAATAGAAAGTATTGCTTGTTTAAATGAAAGTAGTACTTGTTTAAATGGAAAGTATATTTGCTTTAAAAATAATGAATTTGTAGGACATATACAATTTGAAAAGAATATAATCATTTATTTATAATTTATAAATTAAAAAAATATATAATTAGTATTTTAAAGATTATTAGATAGTTAAATTAAATAAATGAAATAAATTTTTTTTTTAAAATGTGTAAAAAAATTAATTAAAAAAAAATATATATAATTTTAATATAATACAATTTAATTTAAATTTATAAATAAATAAAAATTATAATTATTATATTAAAATGTGGTTAAATCATTAAATTAGATAATTGAAATAAAGGATTAAAAAAATTGAAAAAAAAAATGATTTTTAGGACATAAAGAATTAATTTCATTAAGTAAACGCAAGAAAACAAGTTTTCGAGCGGTTTGATCCCTGCTCAGGCGCCCATAGGTCCCGTGTTCGGTCCCCCTTGGGTGCGAAAATTTGCCTCATTTAATTGGGAGGCTTGGTGGCTTATATATGATATGCTTATATATGATATGCTTGGTGGTTGGGTTCGGGTGGTTCGGATTTATTAAAAAAAATTAAAAAAAAAAAATTAAAAAAAAACCAGTCGCTAATCAACGACGGTCACAAAAAACCGACGCTGCGGTTAGCGACCCTCGATTCAATGACGAATTTTTTTCCGTTGCCAAAACCGTCGCTAATGTCGTTAGCGACGGTTTTTTCCGTCGCTAAAACCGTCGTTAAACCCCATCTTTTTTTGTAGTGGGTATTATAATTAACAAAATATGTTATTTTAGGGATACACTGCAATGGAAAAACGTATGTAAAACTGAAACAGAGTCAAGGAAAATCATTTTCCCTTAAGACAAATACGTCTTGGCTAGTGCTCACACAGGATAAAGATAACGTCTCCAAAGTTTAAATGGTTTCGACTTTGGTTTCAGTAGCACTACTGAAAAATAATGCTTCGGCAAACAAAAAAGGAATAGAGCTAAAAAAACTCTAAAGATGGATGCAGAAAGGATTTCGAAAAATAGTATGTAGAGACTTTTTTTAGCTTTTTCAAAAGTAAAATTTTCGAAAGGAGTGAATATCCTATCTTTAGACGAATTCACACTCTGAAGTCGTGGAGAAAGAAGTGGAGGAACCATAAAGTTCGTCGATGGTTTTTACCAAATGATCCACACGATCTCAAGTAATGCTTGGCTTGGGAGTTACGAAAAGTCCAGGTTCAAAGAACCTTCTAGAAAAGTTCAAAATTCAAATCCCGGATAGCCTTAGACTCGTCTCTCAGCATGTACGAGATAATCTCAATTCAAGTATTCTAGGTCGGACCATATCCGAATGGGTCAACCCATCTTATCCAATTTAAAACTGGGCTAGTAGAGTTTTTGGGTCTCAAAAAATTTAGATGGACTCCAAAGTCCACCAAAGTTCAATTGTCAAGACCAAGACCATGAACCGGGTATGGGCTCAAGCTCGGGTGTGCGCGCGCATGTGGTCTATGGGTTAGGGTTCTTGTGCACCTATTTTGAATAACTTGAACTTACTCCCATATGTATGCAAGAAACTTTCCTTGCATACTTCCTATGTGGAACAAGTGGGAAAAATTATGATTAGTTTTTCTTCAACCCACTAATATTCATCTCACTAGAGGTAGTGACGTCTCATCTTCTCGTATTAATTTCTCACTCACCTGTTGGGTTATGGAGCCTGATCGACTTCTTCACGTCCCAGCTTTTCTTCACGTCTCATTTTTGGGCCTGCTTTAGCAGACTCGGTCGGGATGGGCTTTTAGGGTTTTGGCCCAGTTGCGCCTATTAATTCCAGTTAGATTCGTTGTAATTGTTGTTGGGAAATTAATTGTCCGGATCTATCCGGGATGAATATTTAAATACAAATTTAATTCTAACAATTATTACTAGCATGAATTAATCCTATATTAATTCAAATAATAATTCAACAACAAATCATGCATATAAACAGTTCACATAAATCCTACGCATGCGGAATTGCTACGGGTTTACGTGAACTAACCTGTTTGGAATGGCAATGGACTCGATTGATAAGAACACACCTAAAAGCCTTCCCAAGTATTCCCTAGTCCTTGCTCGTCAATCCGGTGGAAGGAAACTCGCGAACAATTAACAAAAGGGAAAATAAATTATTTGTTGCACCACCTTTGTGAATTTCTAATTTTTCCAACACATGGAATTGCACACTCACAATTGAAGATTTTCGAAAATACACAATCTGTCGAAATTTCAAAATATTTGATATTTTATCGACGCTGATATTTTTCCGAAAAACCAATTTTCGTGGTCACCTAGGGATGAAACATTCATCCCCTATTTATAATGAGGGGTTGGTCGAAATTTTAGGTGGAAATAAAGATGTGAAAATCTTTTTCTTGATCTCCAAGAAATCTTGAATATATCCCATATATTCTTTTCTCCATAATTAAATATTCCACAAAAATCCCAACTCCTCTTGTTATGGTATTTTTCGAAAAATAAGGAGTAGGAATCCAAGATTTGGATCTTCTTGACTTTATGAGATTTCTTGTATTCCAAGAATACATATCTTCCATAATGTATTTTCAAGAAAATCAAGAAAATCCTTCCTTCCCTTATTTAATCAAAATTTTCGAAAATCCCTTAACAAATAACCAAGTGGGAGATTTCTTGAATTTAATGAGATAATCTTGTATTCCAAGAATACTTATCCTCATGCCATAACAAAATTCAAAGAAAATCTTTCTCCCCCTTTTATTTATTATTTTCGAAAAATAGGAAAATTAGGCAACAAAATTTATTTTATTTTTAAACACCTTTTTCAGTTATTGAACTTTATGTTTGAGCTACTTGAGGGGCCTTTAGGAGAATTAAGATTGGACCTTCCAATGGATCTTGAATTATCAATATTGAGCCACAATATTATTCAAGCCCATAAATATTAGTTAATCCCACTACATAATTAATATTGCACTATCCATCTTAACTCATATTACTGTTAGTATGGCTCCCGGTTATTATTTTCCGTGTTTAAAATTATCTAGCCCATTAATTAATTCAAGCCACTGAAATAGCTTTCCATTAATTAATATCTTTTATCCTTGGTTAAGGAACGGTTCAACATTATTATCCATACCGGAAACAAATTTCACTTGCAAGATTTGGTATGATAAATCTTATGAACCTCCCAAGGGGGCAAATCAAACGAGCGTACTCGCACACAATTCTTCGTATTAAATCTTAGCAATCGCATGTGACCAGTAATATTGCCCAAGATATAAAGTATTGAATCTTATTGATTCTCTACCCATCATAAGTCAAAGCAATAATTACTAACCACACACGATCCTATTTAAGGGACGAAGATTAAGAAATAACAAACTACTGAGGTCTAATTCTTCCTGGTTCAGTGCTGAAGAATTTATCCTCCTATAGGTCCTTGTTCAATGCATCAGTCATGCACTAGTGTAATCTCTTGGTCAAGACAAGCCAATCTGAGCCTTACACTTCAACCTTTCGCGATGGATTGTTCATTTCCATCTAGGTCGTGAACCGCATACTTTTAGTTACAAGGGACTGTTAATTTAATCTTCTGTGATCTGGTATCACTAAATTAACTACAATGTAACACGTACTTTTTATTGAACAATTATGCAATAAATATATGTAACTGTTGGGAAATTAATTGCATGGATCTATTCAGGATGAATATTTAAATACAAATTTAATTATAACAATTATTACTAGCATGAATTAATCCTATATTAATTCAAATAATAATTCAACAACAAATCATGCATATAAACAGTTCACATAAATCCTACGCATGCGGAATTGCTACGGGTTTACGTGAACTAACCTGTTTGGAATGGCAATGGACTCGATTGATAAGAACACACCAAAAAGCCTTCCCAAGTATTCCCTAGTCCTTGCTCGTCAATCCGGTGGAAGGAAACTCGCGAACAATTAACAAAAGGGAAAATAAATTATTTGTTGCACCACCTTTGTGAATTTCTAATTTTTCCAACACATGGAATTGCACACTCACAATTGAAGATTTTCGAAAATACACAATCTGTCGAAATTTCAAAATATTTGATATTTTATCGACGCTGATATTTTTCCGAAAAACCAATTTTCGTGGTCACCTAGGGATGAAACATTCATCCCCTATTTATAATGAGGGGTTGGTCGAAATTTTAGGTGGAAATAAAGATGTGAAAATCTTTTTCTTGATCTCCAAGAAATCTTGAATATATCCCATATATTCTTTTCTCCATAATTAAATATTCCACAAAAATCCCAACTCCTCTTGTTATGGTATTTTTCGAAAAATAAGGAGTAGGAATCCAAGATTTGGATCTTCTTGACTTTATGAGATTTCTTGTATTCCAAGAATACATATCTTCCATAATGTATTTTCAAGAAAATCAAGAAAATCCTTCCTTCCCTTATTTAATCAAAATTTTCGAAAATCCCTTAACAAATAACCAAGTGGGAGATTTCTTGAATTTAATGAGATAATCTTGTATTCCAAGAATACTTATCCTCATGCCATAACAAAATTCAAAGAAAATCTTTCTCCCCCTTTTATTTATTATTTTTGAAAAATAGGAAAATTAGGCAACAAAATTTATTTTATTTTTAAACACCTTTTTCAGTTATTGAACTTTATGTTTGAGCTACTTGAGGGGCCTTTAGGAGAATTAAGATTGGACCTTCCAATGGATCTTGAATTATCAATATTGAGCCACAATATTATTCAAGCCCATAAATATTAGTTAATCCCACTACATAATTAATATTGCACTATCCATCTTAACTCATATTACTGTTAGTATGGCTCCCGGTTATTATTTTCCGTGTTTAAAATTATCTAGCCCATTAATTAATTCAAGCCACTGAAATAGCTTTCCATTAATTAATATCTTTTATCCTTGGTTAAGGAACGGTTCAACATTATTATCCATACCGGAAACAAATTTCACTTGCAAGATTTGGTATGATAAATCTTATGAACCTCCCAAGGGGGCAAATCAAACGAGCGTACTCGCACACAATTCTTCGTATTAAATCTTAGCAATCGCATGTGACCAGTAATATTGCCCAAGATATAAAGTATTGAATCTTATTGATTCTCTACCCATCATAAGTCAAAGCAATAATTACTAACCACACACGATCCTATTTAAGGGACGAAGATTAAGAAATAACAAACTACTGAGGTCTAATTCTTCCTGGTTCAGTGCTGAAGAATTTATCCTCCTATAGGTCCTTGTTCAATGCATCAGTCATGCACTAGTGTAATCTCTTGGTCAAGACAAGCCAATCTGAGCCTTACACTTCAACCTTTCACGATGGATTGTTCATTTCCATCTAGGTCGTGAACCGCATACTTTTAGTTACAAGGGACTGTTAATTTAATCTTCTGTGATCTGGTATCACTAAATTAACTACAATGTAACACGTACTTTTTATTGAACAATTATGCAATAAATATATGTAACATTCAATGATATTTAAAGCATCAGTGATAAATAATTTATTTCAGTAAATAAGACAGAAAATTCAGTTTGGTTATACAAAGTAAAAGCATACTTTCCAGTATAACTCCAACAATCTCCCACTTATACTCAAAAGTCCGCTTTTAAGTATACTACAACAACATGTCTCGTAGTTTCTAATACGTGACATCTAATGTCACCTACACGAACCCAATAATATCTCCCACTTATTCTCAAATGATTGGAAAGCGGTCTTGACACCCATTCCTTCCACATGTCTCTCGAATGTATTCTGAGGCAGACCCTTTGTGAATGAATCGCTCAGGTTGTCTTCGACGCGATCTTTGCCACCTCTATATCTCCTCTCTTAACGATTTCTCGTATAAGATGATATTTCCTTTCAATGTGTTTTCTTTGGCCTTGTGGGCTCTTGGTTCCCTTGAATTTGCAATCGCTCGGCATTATCACAATAAAAAAATGATTGTCTTTGGGTAAATTCGGAACTACATCTAAGTCCACTAGGAAGTTCTTGAGCCAAAACCGCTTTTTTATTTGCCTCATAGCGGCTACATATTCGGCTTCCATGGTAGAATCGGCGATGCATTTCGCTTAACGCTTCTCCATGTCATGGCTCCTCCCCCATGCAAAACACACACACTTCTGGGAGGTAGATTTTCGGAATCTAAGTCCGATTGGAAACCGAGTCCGTGTAGCCGATGGGGATTAGACTATCGATTGATAAACCAACATTCTATCTCGAGTTCTTTTTAGATACTTCAGAATGTTTTTAAGCGTCAATCAATGTTCTTTCCCGGGTTACTTTGATATCTTGCTACCATGCCAACGCAAAAGCGGATATCCGATCTCGTCTGCACTTTTTTGCATACATAAGGCTTAAGGCCGTAAAGAAGCATAAGGAATGCCTTTCATATCATCTATCTCCTTTTGTGTCTTAGGGAACATTTCCTTGGATAGATGGATTCCATGTCTGAAAGGCACGAAGCCTTTCTTGGAATCCTGCATGCTGAATCGCTTCAAGACAGTGTCTATGTATGAAGCTTGCGATAAGTCTATCATCCTTTTCTTGCGATCTCGAGTAATCTTGATCCCAAGGATGTGCCCGGCTTCCCCTAAGTCCTTCATATCAAACTGTTTTGAAAGCCATGCCCTTACTTTTGATAACACCTTTACATCGTTCCCGATGAGCAGAATGTCATCTACGTATAGTACTAATAATACCAATGCAGTTCCAACACGCTTTTTGTACACACAACTTTCGAACTCGTTTTGATCAAACCCATAAGACTTTATTACTTGATCAAAACATTGGTTCCAAGCTCTGGATGCTTGTTTGAGTCCGTAAATGAACTTCTTGAGCTTACAAACTAGGTGTTCTTGGCCTTTTTCAATGAAGTCTTGGGGTTGTTGCATATAGATTTCTTCATCAAGACTTCCGTTAAGGAAAGCCGTCTTGACATCCATTTGCTAGATTTCAAAGTCGAGATGCACAGCAATCGACAAGAGAATTCGGATGGACTTGAGCATTGCTACAGGCAAAAAAGTTTCCTCATAGTCGATCCCATCTTTCTGAGTATAACCTTTCGCCACAAGCCTTGCCTTGAAGGTTTCCACCTTCCCGTCCGGTCCTCTTTTTATCTTATATACCCACTTGCAACCAATGGGTTTGACCTCATTAAGTGGTTCGACTAGCTCCCACACTCTGTTATGATCCATATAACCCATTTCGGCTTTCATTGCTGTTTGCCAAGAAACCGCATCCTTGTCTTGGATTGCCTCGTCATATGTCCATGGGTCTGATTCGTCTTGTCCGGGAATCAAGTCCGAGGACTCTCCTATCCCCATGAATCTCTCGGGCTGTCTCACAACCCTCCCACTACAACGAGGTTCTGGTTGTGTAAGTGTGTCGTTTGATATGTCATCTTATACAGTTGGCACTGAGGTTAGCCCCCTTAGCTCATTTAAGGTAATCTCACTTCTGGGTCTCCTTTCGTTCATATAGTCTTCTTCCAAAAATCTAAAGTGGGTGCTTATTACCACCTTTTGATCTTCGGGACCATAGAACATACACCCTTTTGTTCCCTCGGGGTATCCTATAAACAACCTTAATTCTGATCGAGGATCCAATTTTCCGACTTCCTTGTCCAACACGTAAGCCGGACACCCCCAAATTCTCATGTGTCTCAAACTGGGCTTGCGCCCGATCCACAATTCCTTGGGATTTTTGGGAACCGATTTGGATGGCACCAAGTTCAGAATGTAAGCTGCTGTTTCCAAGGCATGACCCCAGAATGACTTGGGTAGATCCGCATAATTCATCATTGATCTAACCATTTCTAAAAGAGTTTTGTTTCTTCGCTCTGCAACCCCGTTTTGTTGAGGGGGTTCCGGGTGCAGTTAGCTGGGATACAATCCCTTCATCTGACAAGTAGATCAAAAACTCATCGCTGAGGTACTCGCCTCCACGATCGGATCATAGAGACTTGATCCGTTTTTCCCTATGATTCTCTGCTTGAGCCTTAAATTCTTTGAATTTGTCAAAAGTCTCAGATTTATGCTTCATAAGGAAAATATAGTCGTACCTTGAGTAATCATCAATAAAAGTGACGAAATACTCATAACCTCCTCTTGCTTTGATTGACATTGGACCACATACGTCTGTGTGAACGATTTCTAACACTTCTTTGGCTCTATTCCCCTTGGCTCCGAATGCCCTCTTGGTCATTTTACCTTCCAAACATGATTCGCAGGTTATGATTTGTTCAACTTGGAGAGACTCCAGTGAACCATATTCTACCAACCTTTGGATCCTCTTTGGATTAATATGTCCCAATCTTAGATGACATAGAAGTGTCTCGTTCACGTCTGATGAACGTTTTCTTTTATCGGAAACAGTTGATGTGTTATAGGATGCATTTCGTGAGTGGTGTGCACAGTTAATTGTATAGAGATTATTTGACAACGTTCCATGACAGATAAATTTATCATAAAGAGAAATGGTATCAACTTTATCAAAAGTAACCGAATATCCATCAAGGTAAAGTTAAGAAACCGAATTTAAATTCTTTCTAAAACTAGGAACGTAAAGAACATCTCTTAAAATTAAAACTCTGTCTTCAAAAGACAGGTGCACTTCTCCCACTACTTCAGCTGCCACTCTCGTAGCATCGCCAAGTGTGATGAGGATCTCACTCCCACTAAGTTGTAAGGTCCGCTTGAACCCCTGTAAAGTGAAACAAACATGATGAGTGGACCCCGTATCCACCACCCATAAATGGGAGGCATACGCCGCTAAGCAAGTTTCAACAACTAGTGCGTGAGAATTACCTTTCTTTCCATTCCTTTTGGGTTTGGAACAGGTTGTCCTCCAATGTCCCTTTTCACCACAGTTAAAACATTTTCCTTTTGGTACTTTCTTGACACCTATCCAACTAGCTGTCTTTCTCTTACTTTTCTTAGTGATGAGTTTGCTTTGGATCTGACCACTTTCCTTTTCTTGAGTCTTGCCTTCCATTGGCCTAGATCTCGAGAAAAGACTTTTGGTCACCAATGCTTCGTCTTTCTTTCCTAAATGCTTCTCTATTTTCTCCAAGACTTCTTGTAGAGTGTCCATAGTAAACATGTGATCGCTTATCACAAAACTACAGTAAAACTCATCAAAACACCTTGGACGAGTTAGGAAAAGAAATTTGATTTGGGTCTCATCACAATACTTAGTACCGAGATAGGCAAGCTTGTTAAAATGACGTTTTATTCTGAGAACATGCTCCCTTACGGGTGTTCCCTCAGCCATTTTTAGCCTAGCCACGTCGTCGTTTTTAAACTGATTGATCATGCGGTCTTTTGTCAAAAATATTTCTTCAAGACTTTGCGTAATTTCCGCAGCAGATTCAACACCTTCATGAATGTATCTCAAATCACCAGACAGTGAAGTTAAGATTATACGCTTCATAGGTTCGTTAGTCTGCTCCCAGATATTATACAAGTATCTTTCCGCATCTGATGATCCTTCAGTAGGCTTACGAGGCGTGGGTACATCAAGAACCCAATGATGTTGTATTTGTGCAGTGAGGACAATAGTAAGTTTACGACTCCAATCAACGAACTTTTCACCAGTAAGCAAATTGTCTTTAAGTATATTGAACAGTGGATAAAAAGGTTGCGACATGATGAACCGAAATAAATAATAATATGCATAAGCACAAATATATCACAAGGTTCGATCACATGCATCATATTAAAATCTCAAAAAAAAATATGAACATGCATCAGCCAACATCTCAAAACAGTTTAAATAAGCCACGTGGGGTGGGTTATTATTTAAACACATTCAAGCAGGTTACAAACAAGAAAACAGTTACAAACCTTTAATATCCAGATTAATAGTTGGCTCCCACTTGACCAATATAAAATTGACAGGGACTTCGGGGAAGTATATGCATATCAATTTTATACCTAAGTAATAACCATGATTAAATACATAATTATTATTTTGCTTTGAACGAGCCTCGTGGGGAGGGTCATCGTCGCCACTAATAATAATCCACAATCATCCGTTTGGAATTTATTCATGTGAAAGCCATCTTTTGACCGTCCCGTGGGGGGAATTTCTCCAAAAGAATTCACAAATAAATAAATCATGGAGGTCAATATTAATTCAATTTTATTATCCGGAATAAAATTGTCAATTAATTGTTTAAGCATACTTAGTAATTTTCGAAGTTGAGATTTTTCCAAAACATATTCTCATGCATCGCATAATTAAACACAATTTAAATAAGCACAAAAAAAATACAAAACATCAAAACAAAAAAATTAAGCACATTGGGAACATATATCCAATTGTCACGGTTAATTTTTGTCATGTCTTGATCTCGAGAAATCGTCTTCATAGCCTTCATCGTTCGTCTCGAAAAGCTCCCACTTGATCGTCTTAAAAAATGCCTCGTCAAGCGCGTCATCGTCGCCCGGTCGAGTGCACTCGGCATTTCTCGTGTCGTCGGCGCCCGTCGCGTCGCCCTTCGCGCCCGCCCATCGCCGAATGGCCTTCGGCATTTCTCGGCGGATCTCGGCGGGGCGCGCCAGCGTACCAATGGCGCCCGCCCATGTCGAATCCCGCCTACGCCCGCATCGCCACCCGCCGGCGATCCGTCCATGCCGTCATCTAGCGCCCTTTGGCACGAGTCGCCGCCAGCGCTTTGCCTCGATCGGTCACGATCCGCAGCGCTCGGCCTATCGGCCTTGCCCCATGCCGTGTGCACCTGCGCGCGTCCACGTCGTGCGCGTGCCTCCCTTGGCACAGTTTCGCGCGACGCACACTGCTTGCACCCGGTTCCGAATCCCATCTTTTAATTCTTTGTCTCCGCCTCCGTTTCCGATCCGGTTAAAATTTATTTACAAAAATAAATAAGCCTAGATCTAGACTAGTCTATTACATTGAACGAATCAAATAAATCCTAATCTACTCGTGAATTTTCTCACGAGGCAAAACGAATTCGAACGAATTGAATAAAAAAAAAACCACAATTTATATGTATGCATAAATATGAACATTCATCAAATACAATGACAATTGGATACTTGCAAAAAAGATCTAGCAATTCTACTATCCAATTTTAAATTTAATGAAAACAAATTAAATTATAATTTAAAACTCAGAGCCCGAAACCGAGGATCTGATACCAGTTGTTGGGGAATTAATTGCCCGGATCTATTCGGGACGAATATTTAAATACAAATTTAATTCTAACAATTATTACTAGCATGAATTAATCCTATATTAATTCAAATAATAATTCAACAACAAATCATGCATATAAACAGTTCACATAAATCCTACGCATGCGGAATTGCTACGGGTTTACGTGAACTAACCTGTTTGGAATGGCAATGGACTCGGTTGATAAGAACACACCAGAAAGCCTTCCCAAGTATTCCCTAGCCCTTGCTCGTCAATCCGGTGGAAGAAAACTCGCGAACAATTAACAAAAGGGAAAATAAATTATTTGTTGCACCACCTTTGTAGATTTCTAATTTTTCCAACACATGGAATTGCACACTCACAATTGAAGATTTTCGAAAATACACAATCTGTCGACGTTTCAAAATATTTGATATTTTATCGACGCTGATATTTTTCCGAAAAACCAATTTTCGTGTTCACCTGGGGATGAAACATTCACCCCCTATTTATAATGAGGGGTTGGTCGAAATTTTAAGTGGAAATAAAGATGGGAAAATCTTTATCTTGATCTCCAAGAAATCTTGAATATATCCCATATATTCTTTTCTCCATAATTAAATATTCCACAATAATCCCAACTCCTCTTGTTATGGTATTTTTCGAAAAATAAGGAGTAGGAATCCAAGATTTGGATCTTCTTGAATTTATGAGATATTCTTGTATTCCAAGAATACATATCTTCCATAATGTATTTTCAAGAAAATCAAGAAAATCCTTCCTTCCCTTATTTAATCAAAATTTTCGAAAATCCCTTAACAAATAACCAAGTGGGAGATTTCTTGAATTTAATGAGATAATCTTGTATTCCAAGAATACTTATCCTCATGCCATAACAAAATTCAAAGAAAATCTTTCTCCCCATTTTATTTATTATTTTAAAAAAATAGGAAAATTAGACAACAAAATTTATTTTATTTTTAAACACCTTTTTCAGTTATTGGACTTTATGTTTGGGCTACTTGAGGGGCCTTTAGGAGAATTAAGATTGGACCTTCCAATGGATCTTGAATTATCAATATTGAGCCACAATATTATTCAAGCCCATAAATATTAATTAATCCCACTACATAATTAATATTGCACTATCCATCTTAACCCATATTACTGTTAATATGGCTCCCGGTTATTATTTCCCGTGCTTAAGATTATCTAGCCCATTAATTAATTCAAGCCACTGAAATAGCTTTCCATTAATTAATATCTTTTATCCTTGGTTAAGGAACGGTTCAACATTATTATCCATACCGGAAATAAATTCCACTTACAAGATTTGGTATGATAAATCTTATGAACCTCCCAAGGGGGCAAATAAAACTAGCGTACTCACACACGATTCTTCGTATTAAATCTTAGCAATCTTATGTGACCAGTAATATTGCCCAAGATATAAAGTATTGAATCTTATTGATTCTCTACCCATCATAAGTCAAAGCAATAATTACTAACCACACACGATCCTATTTAAGGGACGAAGATTAAGAAATAACGAATCACTGAGGTCTAATTCTTCCTGGTTCAGTGCTGAAGAATTTATCCTCCTGTAGGTCCTTATTCAATGCATCAGTCATGCACTAGTGTAATCTCTTGGTCAAGACAAGCCAATCTGAGCCTTACACTTCAACATTTCACGATGGATTGTTCATTTCCCTCTAGGTCGTGAACCGCATACTTTTAGTTACAAGGGACTGTTAATTTAATCTTCTGTGATCTGGTATCACTAAATTAACTACAATGTAACACGTACTTTTTATTGAACAATTATGCAATAAATATATGTAACATTCAATGATATTTAAAGCATCAGTGATAAATAATTTATTTCAGTAAATAAGACAGAAAATTCAGTTTGGTTATACAAAGTAGAAGCATACTTTCCAGTATAACCCCAACAATTGTTATCACCGAAAATTGGTAAATCTCCTGGCTTGGTAGTGCCCCTAGACGTAGTCATTCCTAGCGAACTGGGTAACCAAATCTGTATTATTTAATTTCGTGTTCTCTTAATTTCTCCATAATTGCAATTTAAATCCTAACACCTGGTATCTAGAGCATCTCGTTCAAAGGATTTGGTGGCAGCAATTATGATGGCTGAAGGGAAATCGCCTGTTGAGAAATTTGATGGAACATATTTTAGATTCTTGAAATTGCAGATGGAGGATTACCTGTACGGTAAAGATCTGTATTAACCTTTGGGTGCAAAACCAGAAGACTTGAAGGACGACGAGTGGAAGTTGCTGGATAGGAAGGCGATGAGTGTGGTTCTTTGTCGCTATCCAGGAACGTCGCCCTCCACACGGTAAAAGCAAAAACCACAAAGGAGATGTTGGAGATTCTGATTGAGATGTATGAAAAGCCATCTGTAGTGAACCAGGTTCATCTGATGTGGAGGCTATTCAACCTAAGGATGGCAGAGGATACTGTGGTAGCCAATCATCTCAACGAGTTCAATATGACCATAGCCCAATTGAGCTCGATTGACATTGATTTTGATGATGAGGTTCAAGCCATAATTTTGTTGTCTTCTTTACCAGAAAG
Source organism: Stenogyne calaminthoides (assembly GCA_037126765.1). Taxonomy (NCBI): domain Eukaryota; kingdom Viridiplantae; phylum Streptophyta; class Magnoliopsida; order Lamiales; family Lamiaceae; genus Stenogyne; species Stenogyne calaminthoides. The sequence continues at coordinate 14,501,763 of JBBCBC010000014.1, forward strand.
TTGGAGTGGGACGGTGACGGCCGTTAGTGCTTCAGCAGGTAAGGTGAAACTTAAGTTTGATGAGGTTAGAGATCTAATCATGAGCGAAGAAATTCACAGGAAAGAATTGGGTGTGGCCACGGGATCAGCCTTGAGTGCAGATAACAGAGGCAGATCATAATCTAAAGGTAAAGGGAAATCGAATCGAGGTAGATTGAAGTCGAGGGGCAAAAGTAAGCCCAAGAAGGACAAGAGCCAGATTGAATGCTACAACTGTCATGAACTTGGTCATTAAAGAGACAATGTTCAAATTATGTTTCGTCTCCATGAGACCGTCTCACGCAAGTGTGCCTCATTTTCTTATTATCCTTTAGGTAAGGAGGGAACGAAAGAGAGAAAGTCATATGTATTATTCACATTTTAAATATGTATATATATGTATTTAACTCAGACAATATAAATATATTTAGTCCAAATTATATTTGGATATGTATAAAAAAATAAAAAATGTACACTTCATTACAAATCGGGCTTCCATGGGCTAAATTCCTAGTTCCGCCACGGCAAATAATCACATCACATATAAATTTTCATTGCATTATAGAATAATTAATCACTTTTCACGGTTTTTCCAAAGATCTCTCTTCAATCCCACTGGGTCCCACATGAGGACCCCTCTTAAGTCCCCTGTTTTGTACGGTGGTTTCTCCAAAGACCTCTCTTCAATCCCGGTTCCCCGAGGACCTCTCTAGTATTCCCAACGTCCTTGTTTGATAACCCGGTGGTAGGATTCTCCTTCGAACAATTAACAAAAGGAAAAGAAAAATTTGTTGTACCACCTTTGTGGATTTCTAATTTTTCTAACACATGAAATTATGTTGGGAATGAAAAAATCATCCCCTATTTATAACCAAGGAGGTGGTCGAAAATTTTGACAAAATTGGATATGGGAAGATCTTTAATTCTTGTGCAAGAAGTAATCTTGAATATATCCAATATATTCTCTTTCCCATAAATAAATTTTCCACAAAAATCTCCTCCCTCATAAATAGGTAATTTTCAAATAAATAAGGAGTAAAGAATCAAGATTTGATTTTCTTGAATTTATGAGAAAATCTTGTATTCCAAGAATACTTATCTTTTTCCATAAAACCTTTTCAAGAAAAATCAAGAAAATCTTTCCTTTTCTTTTTCCTATTTTTTTCGAAAAACATGGAAAAATAAAGCAAGTTTTATTTTAATCACATTTTTCAGTTATTGGACTTTATATTGAACTACTTGAGGGGCCTTTAGGAGAATTAAGATTGGACCTTCCAATGGAGTCTGAATTATCAATATTGAGCCACAATATTATTCAAGCCTATTAATATTAATTAATCCCACTACGTAATTAATATTGCACTATCCATCTTAACCCATATTACTGTAATATAGCTCCCGATTATTATTTCCCGTGTTTAAGATTATCTAGTCCATTAATTAATTTAAGCCGCTGAAAAGCTTTATATTAATTAATATTTTTTTCCTTGGATTAAGAACATCTAAACATTATTATCCATACTGTTGGGGTTATACTGGAAAGTATGTTTTTTACTTTGTATAACCAAACTGAATTTCTTATTTATTTACTGAAAATAAATTATTTATCTGTTGCATTAAATATGATTGAATGTTATATATATTTACTGCATAATTGTTCAATAAATAGTACGTGTTACATTGTAGTTAATTTGGTGATACCAGATCACAGAAGATCAAATTAACAGTTTCTTGTAACTAAGTACAAATTCACAACCTAGATGGAAATGAACAATCCATCGTGAAAGGTTGAAGTGTAAGCCTCTGATTGACTAGTCTTGACCAAGATATTACACTAGTGTATTATGATGCACTGAATGGGACTTACAGGAGGATAACTTCTTCAGTTCTGAATATAGAAGAATTAGACCTCAATGGTTTGTTATTTCTTAATCTCCATTCCTTAAATAGGATCGTGTGATATTAATAATTATTGCTTTGACTTATGTTGGGTAGAGAATCAATGAGGTTCAATACTTTATATCTTTGGCAATATTATTAGTTACATAACGATTGCTAAGATTTAATACAAAGAATCGTGTGCAAGTACGTCTTGCGTGATTTGTCCCCTTGGGAGACTCAAAAGTTTTATCATACTAAATCTTGCAAGTGGAATTAGTTTTCGGTATGGATAATAATGTTGAGCCGTTCTTAATCCAAAGAAAAAGATATTAATTAATATGATGCTTTTCAGTGGCTTAAATTAATTAATGGACTGGATAATATTAAACACAGGAAATAATAACCGGGAGCCATATTACAGTAATATGGGTTAAGATGGATAGTGCAATATTAATTATGTAGTGAGATTAATTAATATTTATGAGCTTGAATAATATTGTGGCTCAATATTGATAACTCAAGGTCCAATGGAAGGTTCAATCATAATTCTCCTAAATGCCCCTTTAGTAGCCAAAGATAAAGTCCAAAAACTGAAAAAAGTGTTTAAAATAAAAGAAATATTGTTGCCTAATTTTTCTTGTGATTTTCGAAAATAATGAGGAGGAGAGAGAAAAGATTTTCTTGGAAAGATTTTATGGAAAATGATAAGTATTATTGGAATACAAGATTATCCCATAAATTCAAGAAAAATCAAAGATCTTATTCTACCTTATTTGAAATTTTCGAAATTTATATAGATTGAGAAGAAAATATATTTTGTGAATATTATGAAAATAGAATATATGATATATGTTCAAGATTGTATCTTGGGAAGATACAAAGAAATTTTATAATCCTAATATTGCATCAAAATTTTCGCCCCCCATGATATCTATATATAGGGGATGAATTTTTCATCCCCAACATAATTCCATGTGTTGGAAAAATAAAAAATCCACAAAGGTGGTGCAACAATTTTACTTTTTCCTTTTGTTAATTATTTGAAGGAGATTCCTACCATCGGGATATCAAATAAAGACGTGTGAATACTAGAGAAGGTCGTTGGGTGTGTGATCAGATTCTCTACCGATTAATCCGCCAAAAGGTACGTCTTACGTGACTCCTAGAATTCCACATGTGTAGGATTTACGTGGCAATTTTGTACGCATGATATGTTGTTGTGATTTAATTGTTATTTGAATTAATATAGGATTAACTCATGCTAGTAATAATTAAATTAATTTAAATTTGTATTTAAATTGCACCTCGAATAGATTTGGGCACCCTATTTCCCAACACATACCGGAAACAAATTCCACTTGCAAGATTTAGTATGATAAAACTTCTGAGCCTACCAAGGGGACAAATCACGCAATACATGCTTGCACACGATTCTCCGTATTAAATCTTAGCAATCGTCATGTAACTAATAATATTGCCCAAGATATAAAGTATTGAATCACATTGATTCTCTACCCAACATAAATCAAAGCAATAATTATTAATTTCACACGATCCTATTTAAGGGACGGAGATTAAGAAATAATGAACCAGTTAGGTCTGATTCTTCTATATTCAGTACTGAAGAATTTATCCTCGCTGTAGGTCCTATTCAACACATCATAATGCACTAGTGTAATCTCTTGGTCAAGACAAGCCAATCTGAGTCTTACACTTCAACCTTTCACGATGTATTGTTCATTTCCATCTAGGTTGTTAATTTGTACTTATTTACAAGGGACTGTTAATGTGATCTTCCGTGATCTGGTATCACCACATTAACTACAATGTAACAAGTACTATTGTTTGAACATGTATGCAATAAATATATATAATATTCATTCATATTTAAAGCAACAATGATAAATAATTTATTTTCAGTAAATAAGATAGAAATTCAGTTTGGTTATACAAAGTAAAATCATACTTTCCAGTATAACCCCAACAATCTCCCACTTATACTCAAAGTCTGCTTTTAAGTATACTGCAACACGTCTCGTATTCTACGTGACATCTAATGTCACCTACACGAACCTAATAACATTTCTCCCACTTATATTCAAAGCAGATTGGCAACACTCTTGACACCCATTCCTTCCAAATGTCTCTCGAATGTATTCTGAGGCAGACCCTTTGTGAATGGATCTGCTACGTTGTCTTCTGATGCGATCTTTGCCACCTCTATCTGTCCTCTCTTAACGATTTCTCGTATAAGATGGTATTTTATTTCTATGTGTTTGATGGCCTTGTGGGCTCTTGGTTCCCTTGAATTTGCAACTGCTCCGACATTATCACAGTAGACCGTGATAGTGTTGGGCGAATCCGAAACTACGTCCAAGTCCACTAAGAAGTTCTCGAGCCAAACCGCTTCTTTCGCTGCTTCACAAGCAGCTACATATTCGGCTTTCATGGTAGAATCTGCGATGTATTTCTGCGTAACGCTTCTCCATATCATGGCTCCTCCTCCCATGCAGAACACACTACCCAAGGTAGACTTTCTGGAATCTAAGTCTGATTGGAAATCTGAGTCCATGTAACCGATGGGAATTAGACTGTCTAATTGATAAACCAACATTCTATCCCGAGTTCTTTTCAGATACTTCAGAATGTTTTTAACTACTGTCCAATGTTCTTTCCCTGGGTTACTCTCATATCTTGCTACCATGCCAACGGCAAAGCAGATATCCGGTCTCGTGCACAACATTGCATACATGAGGCTTCCGACAGCCGAAGCATAAGGAATGTCTTTCATGTCATCTATCTCCTTTTGTGTCTTGAGACACATTTCCTTGGATAGATGGATTCCATGTCTGAAAGATACAAAATCTTTCTTGGAATCTTGTATGCTGAATCATTTCAAGACAGTGTCTATGTATGAAGCTTGCGATAAGCCTATCATCATTTTCTTGCGATCTCGAGTGATCTTGATTCCAAGGATGTGACCGGCTTCCCCTAAGTCCTTCATATCAAAATATTTTGACAGCCATGCCCTTACGTCTGACAATATCTTTACATCGTTCCCGATGAGTAGAATATCGTCCACGTATAGTACTAAGAATACAAAGGAAGTTTCGACACGTTTCTTATACACACAACTCTCGAAATCATTTTGATTGAAATCATAGGATTTTAAAACCTGATCAAAACATTGATTCCAAGCACGGGATACTTGCTTCAGTCCATAGATGGACTTCTTGAGCTTGCAAACGAGATGTACTTAGCCTTTTTCAACAAAGCCTTCGGGTAGTTGCATATAGATATTTTCTTCAAGACTTCCGTTAAGGAAGCTGTCTTGACATCCATTTGCCAGATCTCAAAGTCAAGGTGTACAGTTATCGACAAGAGAATACAGATGGACTTAAACATGGCTACGGGTGAAAAGGTTTCCTCATAATCGATCCCTTCTTTCTGACTGTACCCTTTCGTCACAAGTTTAACTTTGAAAGTTTCTACCTTCCCGCCCGGTCCTCTTTTTCTCTTGTAAACCCACTTGCATCCAATGGGTTTTACCCCATTAAGTGGTTCGACTAGCTCCCACACTTTATTGTGATCCATTGAACCCATCTCAACTTCCATTGCTGTTTGACACGAATCTGCATCCTTGTCTTGGATTGCCTCGTTGTAGGACTAGGGATCTGATTCATTATCACCGGGGACCAAGTCCGAGGACTCTCCCATCCACTATGTTGGGAGATGAATTTAATATAAGAGATTTTGATTAGATCCCAAAACCCCTGAGTAAGATATGTATCACGACAACTTGGTAGATAGGACTCAGGTTTCAAATAGTTTATATTTCAGGATAATCTGCACCATGTATAGTCAGCAGATTTAGATCAGGATAATTTAGTATGTTAAAACTTCACTGAACAATGAAGAATATATTGAGGGGGAACTCAGTATATTCTGAAGTCCTGAAAGACTCAGTAGTCCTGAAGACTTAAAACACCTGAAGACTCAGAAGACCTGAATACTCAGAAGACTTGAAGATCTTGAAGACCGAAGATCATGAAGAGGCTTTGTACTAAAGCATAAGATCCTGAACAACTATTTTATGAATAGTGTAATGTTCAATTTTAGTACAAACAAAGAGAATGTTATGCATACGTAGACTTTAATGATTGTATCAGTTCAGTATAGTTGATAAAAAAGAGCCGTTTGTTTTGTCTCTGCTCAAAGGAAGATTTCAACCAATGAGAAGGCAACAACAACGTACCCTACTGACACTGAAAGCGACATCTCATTAAGGAAATGTCAGGACTGATATCATCCAGTCTGCAGAAGAGAGTGATAGGTTGTTTGGTTGAATATTACCCAAACCATGCAAGGGCGAGTTCAAACCATAATATAGTCGTTTATCACTAACCAAAAGAGAAAACCCTTGAAGCTATCTCCTCCAATAGATAGTTTTTCAAGAGCGACTCTTAGAGTTGCCTATAAATACCGAAGGCCTTGCACACAATCAAGGTTACGGGAAATCAAGCAACTCCAGAGCTCATACTTATTCAAGTTTATTTTGGAGCACTCGAAACCCTAAAGATTTTCCAAGTGTTTCACTTTGAAGAGAGCTCACATACTAAGCTTAGTATTTTCTAAGATCCAAATCTTAATAGAGATATCCTAGCCTTTGCATTCGTTCTTATTGTAAAGGATATCTCAACCTTAGTTGGAAACCAAACCAAAACCCAAACCCTCAATGTTAGTAAGTTTGAGTAGTTGATTGTTTGGAAGTTGAGAAAGTTATAAAAGTTAGTAAGCTGCGTTGTTCAGTCTGAAAGCTTGAGAGAGTAGTAGTTCTGAGTACTAGGATTCAGGTAGTAGATCCTAGGGATCAGATTACCTTTGAGAGGTGATTTGATCAGTGTACCTTGGCACTCTAAACCAAGTGGATTCCTGAAGTGTTTAAGGAATTCTCCTGAGGATCAGGGAGAGTGGACGTAGGAGCTTGAGTCTCTGAACCACTATAAGTTTACTGTGTTAATTGCTTTCTGTACTGCATTTGCTTGTTTGCATATTTCACTAAAAACATTAAAGGTTTTCTGACTCAGTTGGAATCAATCCACTGAACTTTCATTAAATTGATCACAACCTTAATCATTGTTTTCATAAGGAAAAAGGTATATTTAGCAAAGTAAAACGAGTATAAACTTAGGGCCTACACTTTCCGCACCTTAGTTAGCTAGTATAGATAGCTCTCAAACTGAGCCACTCTTCTAAGGACTCAGTAAGTTGGTTATATGTGCAAAGCTACTCAGGATTGTAGTACTCTGGATCAGTCGAACTAATCTGAAGATCTAAAAGCTAACTAAGGGTGATTGTCTCAGTAGACTTTAATTCAGAGTGATTTGTGCTTTTCAGGACTTAAACTCAGGATAACCTGACTCACTGATCAGCATAGTTTTAAAGTTGAAAAATTACTATACACGTGTATTCCCCCCCCATACACGTGTGTGATTCGTATTTGGGACCAACAAGTGGTATCAGAGCAGTGGTTCAACTGACCACTTACTTTGGTAGCCATAGTCTTATTTGCTGAAAGACTTTGGTGGACTACTGAATATATCTTATTGCTGATATCTTACAAGGCTCATTCATCATGCCTTCTAAGAAGCTACCTATGTTCTCTGTTGAGAACTATGACTTATGGAGACTGAGAATGCAGGCACATCTGTACTCTAAACATGAAAGAATGTTGTGTCTCAAGGACCATTTAAATATACTATTGTGAATCCCAGAACTAGTGATGCTGAGAAAAATTATCCCAGAGATGAATTTCCTAAGTCTGATGACCAACTTACTCCTGAGGAGAGAAAGTTAGTCAACTTGGACTATATTGCTAAAGATACTCTATATAGCACTATTATGATGGTGTTATGGGAATGATTTCTCATTGTGAAACTGCTAAAGAAATATGGGACACACTTGCTATCATGTATCAGGGCACTGATCATATCAAAGAGAACAAATTATCTGTAGCCATTATGGCTTTGAAATTGAAGATGGTGAATCTATTGAAAGTCTTGAGGTCAGATTCACTAGCATCATGAATGATCTGAGCGCTCTTGAAAAAAAGATATCAAAAGAGAGAAATTGCACTGAAAATCCTTAGAGGACTCTCTAAGAAATGGGATATACATGTTGTGGTGATTGAAAACACCAAAGATATTACATCTATGCCATATCAATAAGTTTTCTCTGAACTGAAAGCTTATGAGTTTGTGATTGATAAGAAAACTAAGAAGTCTGATAGCAAAGATGAATCTTCATCTAGCAAAAATGTGGCCTTTAAAGCTAAAGAGAAAATCTGTAAAGCTAAAGAGCCTAAAAACCCACCTGCCAAAGATCAGGATGAAAAAGATGAAAGATATGCCCTGATGGCAAGGAGGTTTGAAAGACTCAATGGCAGATTTGGAAAGTACAAAAGGTATTATAAGGATGCAGGTACAGGAACAGGAACAACTCAGAAACTGAGGACAAGACTGCTGACAGGAAGAGAGACCACAAAGCTGAAGGCTCTTCATCCAGGAAGAAGGATTCCAAATCCAAGGAAGAAAGTGATCAGGATGATGATGCCAACATATGCTACAACTGTAAGAAGAAAGGTCACTTCCGGTATGAATGTCCTGAGTTAAATTCCAAGGAAAGAAAGGAAAGATAAGCAAAAAGAGACAAGAAGTACTATAGCAAAAAGGCAATGGTTGCTGAGGAAAATGATGCTGAAGAGGAAGGTTCAAGCTCTCTAGAAGATATGTTCTCAGATAGTGACAGTGATGATGTGTGCGTTGTTGCTATTGAGGAGGTAAATTCTTCTATCTCTGTTGCTGCTCCTACACAAGCACCTGAGTTTTCAATTCTTCTGTAAACATTAATTTCGATCTGATAGGTTCTTTTGAGAGCCTGATGAAAGATTATTCTGTGCTACAAGAACTGTTCATTGAAACTCAAGAGCAAAATAAGGAATTGATTGCTGATAATCTAAAGTGAAAAAACTTTAATATTGTTGAGATCACTTCTCAATTGATGGGAGTTACTGATGAACTAGATGTTCTGAAAGTACAACTTTCAGAGAAAGAGAAGCTGATAGTTGTCCTGAATGAAAAATTAGAGAAATCCACTAAGGAAAATAAGCTAATCAAAACTGAATTCAATGACCTCTTTGAGAAACATGAAACTCTAAAGAAATGTGAAGATAGTCCGCAGAGAAAGTTAGCTCTATTGAATTCTGCATCTAGTGCAATAGATGAAATTTCGAGTTATCAAAGACCTACAACTATAAAAACTGGATTGGGATACATTCCAGGGGGAACTTCACAAGGTTAGCTTAATAATGCTTCAACTAGTGGCACTAAGATGGTTTTTGTAAAACCCGCAGTTCGTACTGACCTTTTTATTGAAGAACAACCACGAGTTTTAGACAAGGGTAAAGGACCTATGGTTTCAGAGAACCTGAAGGTTCAGAGTGGAAAGCCTAAACCCCAGGAAAAGGCTAGAAACCCTGAACACTCAGTAGGAAATCCTCAGGCTAGTACTTCAAGGTCTCAAGCCAAGAATACATTCCTGAAAAAATCTGCACTAAACCATCAGAGGAATTTTCATAAGAGAAACACCCAGCACCGATATTCTCAACTGAAAAGACCAAGTCCTCAGAACACTAAAAGACCCAAATTTTAGTATAGAAGACCCAAACCCCACTTGCCTGAGGGTAAAGGTCCTCTGAACCCAAGTTAGTAGAAACCTAGACCACCTGCACCAAAGCCAAAGCATCTGAACAAGAGGCCTGAACCCAAGAAGAACTCTAAGGCTCATGTTCATGCTAAGGCTGGCACTCATACACATGATACTATTAAGGCACCAAGAGTGGTGAATGTGTATGTAGATGTTTATGGAAGATAAATTAGCCGCTCTAAAGTAATTAGAGTTGTGAGGCAGATTTGGATTTCAAAAGGTACAACTAACCTATTAGGACCCTACCAAATGGGTACCTAAGGCCTGATCTTGTTTCAGGTGATGGAGTTGGGCACTGAGGTGAATGAAGACAACATAGCCCTGATGAGTGGAGATGAAGTTGCACCTGCTGCATGGTATTTGGACAGTGGATGTCCATGGTGTATCTTATGTGTCTGGTTTAAAGCATAACTTGCTTTCTATCCGTCAATTCTATGATAAAGGATTCAGTGTTGAGCTCTCAAAGAACTTATGTTATGTGAAAGATAATGTGTCACATCAAGTACTGCTAACTGGTACTAGAAAAAGAAATGTGTATCTTGCTGATTGGAGGTTAACTCCTATGGATACATGTTTAGTTGCTAAGAAAGCTACTGATAGCAGTTGGTTATGGCACAAAAGACTGAATAATTTCAACTTCAAAACTCTGAACAAACTTGCAAGATTAGCACTTGTGAGAGGGTTACCAAATGAAGTCTTCAGTAAAGAACATGTGTGTGATGCTTGTAAAAAAGGCAAACAGATAAGGGCATCATTCAAAAGCAAAGTAGAAGTATCTACTGAAAGGATACTTCAATTGTTACATATGGATCTATTTGGTCTAGTAACACCTTTGAGTACTAATGGAATCAAATATACACTTGTAGTAGTTGATGACTACTCTAGATACATATGGGTCATATTCTTACTCAGTAAGAAAGAAACCCTGACAAAACTGCCTGAATTACTGAAGAGACTCAGTAATGAAAAGAATCTGAGTGTGGTCAAAATCAAATCAGATAAACGCACTGAATTTATCAACCATATTATATCTTATTATTGTGCAGCAAGTGAAATAACTCATGAAACATCAGCTGCAAGGACTCCTCAACAGGATGGTGTTGCTGAAAGAAGAAATAGGACCCTGAAAGAAGCTGCAAGGACAATGATTGCTGAAGCTGATATCCCTAAAAGATTTTGCGCTGAAGCTATCAAGACTGCATGCTACTCTCAGAACAGATCCATACTGACAAAGAATCAAGGAAAAACACCATATGAACTATGGAATGAAAGGAAGCCTCTTGTCTCTTTCTTTCGTGTGTTTGGTTGTATGTGTTTCATTCATAATAATAGTAAAGATCAGTTGAAAACCTTTGATAGCAAAGCTGATGAAGGAATATTCTTGGGATATTCTGAAGTTAGTAAAGCCTTTAGAGTTTACAACTGTAGGACCCTTATTGTGGAAGAAACACCTCATGTTGTGTTTGATTAGTCTACTTATGTTCATAGAAAATAGGAACATGACTCAGGAGACTTAACTAAAAGGTTCACCAGACTAAGCCTGACGAACAAAAATGCTGATAAACCATCCAATGAGCCTGAAATGAAGGAGTCAATTGCCTTCTATGAATGGAGTGAATCTGACTCAGAAGAAGAAGCTCAGGATGAAAATAATTAGGCTGGTGGACCTCAGGATGATAGTTATCCACTGAAAGAAAGCCAATACACAGAAGCTGATCCACCTGAACTGACTCCAATTCAACATCAAGTAAGTAATGTCGATGAAGATGTGGTCACAGCTGAGGCAAACTCTGAATCTATCAACCAAGGGTGAACAAATGTCACTGACAATGTTCTGAATGAAATTTCCCCTGAGGAAGATGATTCCCTTTATCCATCCTTGTTGTTTCCTGAATTTAATGATATACCTGAATCTAACATTTATGATAATGAGGATACCACTGAAGGGGGAACATCAAGAAGATCTTAGATGGATAACCACCCTTCAAGTCAGATTGTTGGTGATCCATCAGAAGGTGTTAAGACCAGAAGGTTCCATGGTGAAAGTGTTTTATTCTGCTGCTTCCTATCAGAGAAATAACCCATTGAAATTGAAGAAGCTCTTCAAGATTCCTTTTGGATTATTGCTATGTAAGAGGAGCTGAAATAGTTCACTAGGAATAAAGTTTGGGAGCTAGTAGATAGACCTAAGAGGCACAATGTTATTGGAACCAAATGGGTGTTCAAGAACAAGAGAGATGAGAACAATGTCATTGTAAGAAATAAGGCAAGGCTAGTTGCACAAGGTTATTCCCAAGAGGAAGGCTTGGATTATGATGAAACCTTTGCACCAGTTGCAAGACTAGAAGCCATCAGATTATTTCTTGTGTATACTACTCACATGAAGTTTACTGTTATCAGATGGACGTGAAGAGTGCATTTCTGAATGGTGTGCTTAAGGAAGAGGTTTATGTGGAACAACCTCCTGGCTTCGGTCAGAATAACCAAGTTTACAGGCTCAGGAAAGCCTTGTATGATCTGAAGCAAGCTCCCTGATCATAGTTTTATCAAAGGAACTGTTGATAGAACACTGTTCAGGATAGAAGATGGGAAAGATATCTTACTGGTTCAAATTTATGTGGATGACATCATTTTTTGATCTCCAAATCATTAGATGTGTGAGAAGTTTTTAGCTCCGATGAAAGGAAAGTTTGAGATGTCAATGATGGGGGAGATGAATTTCTTTCTAGGACTTCAAGTCAAGCAATCTAAGGAAAGAATATTCATCAACCAAGCAAAGTACACTAGAGATCTGATTGCTAAGTATGGTGTACAACATTGCAATGCAGTTAGGATTCCCATGAATACTAATTACAAGATGGATCCTGATCCTGAAGGCAAATCAGTCAATCACACTGATTATAGAGGGATCATTAGATCACTAATCTATCTCACAACAAGTAGGCCTGGCATTACTTTTGCTGTTGGGATATGTGCAAGATACCAAGTTAATCCTAAGGCTAGTCACATGGAAGCTGCCAAAATGATCCTGAGATATCTTAAAGGCCCAGTAAATAGAGGATTATGGTATCTAGCTGATGATAACCTTGAGTTAACTGGTTATTCAGATGCTGATTATGGAGGTTGTAGGATTGACAGGAAATCCACTTCAGGAACTTGTCAATTTCTTCGAAGTAAACTAATATCTTGGTTCTCTAAGAAACAGACTTCAATTACAACTAGTACTACTGATGCTGAATACATGGCTGCAGGAAGCTGTTGTGCAAAGATTCTTTGGCTCAGACAACAATTGAGGGATTATAAGATAATAGCCAATGAAGTACCCATATTTTTTGAGAATAATAATGCAATTGCTATTACACAAAATCCGGTATTGCACACCAGATGCAAACATGTTGATATAAGACATCATTTTATTAGAGACCATGTTGAGAAGAAAGATATCAGGATGGAGAAAATTCATACTGATAAACAAAGAGTTGATATTCTTACTAAGCCTTTAGCTGAGTCAAGATTTCAGGAACTATCAGTAGAATTAGGTATGTTAGATCCAGGTGAGTGAGATCACTAAAGGGAGAAGTCCTTCAGGTGCATGAAGTTATTCAGGGAAGAATAACTCAGGACAAAATATTCTCAGGATGGAAACTGAGACTCAGGATAATTTTGTCATGGCCAGTATTCAGTAAGGTTAAGTATTCGATTAATCTTGAAAGTAACACTCGCACATGCATTAACTCACAACATTTATTTCACTCAGTAATCATTTGAAATAAATGACAAAAGACATGAACTTTAAGCGGGAATGTTTGGAAGAATTCTATTGGTTGAAAGTTGAGGTGCAGACGAAGAGTTGCCTCGATTAGAGTGAAACATAATTTTGTCATCCTAATGGTTGCTACTTATTCAAATACATCAGATCAAAGCCTATAATAGCAATTCCTCGAAATTAATCCAACCTTTCAGATTAAATCTCAACCGTTCAAATCTTATTTTCTAAGATTTAATCTCAACCCTTGATCTAAGTTTTCAGATCATATAAATACCCAAGTGTTTGCGTTTTAAGCTTCACTTTACACATTTCTATCAGAAACACAAACACTCCATGATAAAAAACCTAGCAGAATTGGAAAAATCGTACTATGAGCATGTGGTTGCTATGATCGACAACAAAACCACATCAATAGAAGAAGAAGCCCTAAATATGCTTCGGAGTGCTTGACTAACCAGGTTAGTGAGCAATATGCCAGAGAGGGAACTCACCCAGGAGATTCTCAAATTCGTCACATGTCTTCGAGAAGGTGAGAATGGTGATTTAGTTTCTTAATTGAGTTTTGGCTCAAGGGAGGTCAAACTGTCTATGTCGGCCATTAATGACATTTTTGAGTTGACAGATAGAGGTGAGGACCCATCGACGTATATGGCCGGAAAAGAGGCAAGAAATTCTTAATCGTTTTGCAGAAATGAAGAAAGAGTTTAAAGGAGCTCTGCATAAACGATGCTTGAAGGCAAAATACAAAGTCCTGATTGATGTTGTGGCCAAGTGCTTGATGAGCACTTCTGGTAGTTTGAGCAAGTAAGCCGGAACAAGTTGAGGCTTATGGCCGCAATTGAAGATTCTCCAAAGATGGACTTCAACTGGTTGAAATTTCTGAAAGATTGTATCTTTCATCAGAAAGCTAAACTTTCATTTTCGAAAGAGGCCTTCAAGAAATCTGGAAAAGTTATGTTTGGAACTAAGATTGGGTACCTCAATGAAACATTACCAGAGAAAATGAATTTTCGATTTTTGGAGAAATTTTTTCAAGAAATCGAATCATGTTCAGGAGGCCTAAATCTCAGAAGAGGAAACCAGCATCATCAGGAAGTCCAAGTTCCACATCTCAGGAGGAACCGGAAGAGTCTGAATCCGATCAAGACAATGTACTTCTTACTGAGGTGATTCAGAAAAGAGTCAGGATGGAATCAGCGAAGCAGGCTGAAGCTTCAGAAGAAGAGGAGAAGAAAAGAATGTCTCTTGAATTGTTGAGAGTAAAGAGAGAGACCGGTGAAAAGAAGAATGCTCAGGAAGAGCAAAAGAAAAAGAAGAAACGGCTCATGACCATCCGTGAGCTAGAATCAGGAGAGAAATCTCCTTTGGATACTCTTGCCAAGGTGGTATCACAAACCACTGAGGAAGAACCAACTTAGGAAGAAATCATTTCTGAAGGTGGCGGTGATGAAGATGTCTTTATCTAAGTTCTCAGTACAAGCATTGGAATCGACAGGATTACCCGAGAGATCTTCACAGTTTCTCAAAAACCTGCTGAAGAAAGCCAAAGTACAATCCCACCCACACACCCCACAGAGCCAAACATAACCATACCTTCAGATGCCATTTGTAGCTCTGAAGAGGAGGCACCTTTTCCTGAACTAAGGAGAGGTGAGGCGGAGGAGAAGGAATGGAAGATTACGGCAGAGCATTTTATCGTTGATAAGTTTCCTGAACTCTCAGAGTTCCCTAACCTTCAGGATGTGTTTATCAGGCTAAAGACTACCATCCTGATTGCCAATCAGAGCTTTTCCATGATGCTGAGGATTGACAACTTCAGAGGTGAGGAATTTTGGGCTGAGGAGATTGCAGAGTTGGATGCCTTTCCAGTCTTGGGAAAGAGGAGACTAAGGATCAAAAATCCTGAATTTGATGCCTTAGTAAAGAAGAAGATTGCTGAAAGGAAGGTTGTCTCGCAACCTGAAGGGGAGGCCAGTGAAAAGGATAAAGATGATCAAGAACCTGAACCTGCTCAGGAGAAGGAAACCACATAAAGGGTTCTTGAAAAGGGAAAAAAAGTTGTTGAATCAAGTGTTGATGCTACTATTTAGGGGGGACAAACTCAGGATGTTCCACCCATACAGATGTTCATGTTTGGTAAGACCATTCAATATCAGAAGGAACCTGAAGTCACCATCACAGAGTTGGCAGATGTTGGAGTTCAGACTGATACCGAGGCAGAAATTCCACCTCCACCACCTCCAATTGTTGACTTCACTCCTATTCTAGACAAGCTGACCAAGTTGGAGCCCTTGGTAGATGAAGTGTCAAAGATTGCTGAAGCTCAAGCTTCTCAGGACAACACTCTAAAGTTACTCATTACATCGATGGTAACATCTGATCAGGTAACTTTGTTGTCTTCTACCATTGATAATAAATTTGCTGAGATAGACACTAGGATTAGTGGTGTGTCTAAGGAGTTATTGGGAGAGGTTGAGAAGATATTTGAGGAAAGGGATAAGGCTTTGGAAGAGAAATTGACTGCATGAGCTGATGAGGTGATTAAAGCTGCAGTTGAGGAAATGAGCACATCACTCATGACCAAGATGTGTGCTACTTATGGGGGTCTTGCTAAAGAAACATCAACTGGTCTGAATGTTCTTCAGAGGATTCAGGATTAACACTTCCAAATTGCTGCAGAATTAAGGTCTGTTGGGAGAGAGCAATTACATATGGATAGAACACTTTATGAGCTCATAGTGAATTATGATGCCAAAAAGGGGGAAAGTTATGATAAGCTTGCCGCTCTACCTCCACTAGAAGGAAAAAGGCTTGAACCTGAGACTGTAGTTCACAGAGGTGGAAAGAGGAAGGAACCAGAAGTGTTGATTGATCCTGAAGTTGCTGCAGAAATCATTGAAGAAAGAGCAAAGAGATAGAGGACTCAGGAATCTAACAAAATGGGAGAAGCTCATGGAGTTTTGAACCCTCAAAATAAGTCTATTGCTTTCATTGAGAAGCCAGCTGAGAAAAAGGCACGATCTGTTAAACCAACTTAAGTTACCAAGAAGCCAATCAGAAGACAACTTGTAGAAGAATTTTCAGAAGAAGAAAATCCTGAAGCTGAGAAGGATGAAGAATTTGAGACAGATGAGCTGTTCAGAGAAGGTTTTAGGAGTTATGATGTGTCATCCAAGAGGCTGAATTGGGATTGCACAACTCTATCAAAATGATGGAAGCTGAGAAGAAGAAGAAAGCTGCCTTATCTATTTCTGGAGCTGGGATGACAAGGAAATAGAGGGAAGATGCCAAGAGGATCAGAGGAGGATTTCAAAGGTTTGTTCAGAGAAGGAGAGGAACTAATCCAAGAAAGAGGCAGTGGCCGCACTTGGACAAGTGGATGCCCATTGAGATGAATGACACATGGGAGAAGGCCAAGAGGGAGTTTGTGTACAGAGATGATGCATTCATTGCATATCTCCGGAGATATTATGCTGATGTGTGTCAGAAATGGTTCAACCTGTTTGATCAGTTGGACTATCAGCTCAAAGCACCTGCCCAGATGAAGTATCAACCTCCAAAGTACAGAAATAACATGATCAACTATGATGCCATCAAAGAAGAATTTCTGGACAATATTCAATTCCTCGAGCTGACTAGAAGTGATCCTTAGAGCACCTTGGAGAGAGAAGAACTCAAGAAAAGATACTATGGTCAATTCAACTTGGGGCCACCACCTGATGAGGTTGAATCTGATGATGAATGAATATGCTTATCTATGTGTCTTTCTATCTTTTGTATCAGTAGAGTAGGATGAATCCATGTATCCTGTACTCACTTTTCTGCATTAATGAAAACTCTACTGATTGTTGTGTTCTGAAAAGATAATATCTCATTATCTTACTGATGTGTTCTTGTTTGCCAAAACTTGGTTACTTATCTTAGGAATTGAAACCTGATTTGACGATAGATTCTTTTTACTTTGAAATTGTAACAATATGGTTTTGGCATCATAAAAAAGGGGGAAATTGTTGGGAGATGAATTTAATATAACAAATTTTGATTAGATCCCAAAACTACTGAGTAAGATATGTATCAGGACATCTTGGTAGATAGGGCTCAGGTTACAAATAGTTTATATTTCAGGATAATCTGCACCATGTATAGTCAGCAGATTTAGATCAGGATAGTTTAGTATGTTAAAACTTCAGTGAACACTGAAGAATATATTGATGGGGAACTCAGTATATTCTGAAGTCCTGAAAGACTCAGTAGTCCTGAAGACTCAGAAGACCTGAAGATCATGAAGACTGAAGATCCTGAAGAGGCTTTGTACTAAAGCATAAGATCCTGAACAACTATTTTATGAATAGTGTTATGTTCAATCTTAGTACAAACAAAGAGAATGTTATGCATTCGTAGACTTTAAGGATTGTATCAATTCAATATAGTTGACCAAAAAGAGCAGTTTGTTTGTCTCTGCTCAAAGGAAGATTTCGACCAATGAGAAGGCAACAACAGTGTTGGGAAATGAATTTAATATAAGAAATATTTTGATTAGATCTCAAAACCCTTGAGTATGACATGTTCAAAATAATCTAGATAGTTAGAATTCAAGTTTTAGTATAGATAGATCGGGGAAGTATCACCATATATATGCAATGAGGATACCTACCTCGACGAGATTCGTGAGGTTAAAAAAAACCGAGGGGGGGGAACCGTTTCTTGACTTAAAGCATCTGAAGACTCAGAAGACCCAGACTCAAATCACCCTGAAGACTCAGATTACCCTGAAGACTCAGATGTTGGGAAATCTGTATTTTAATTTTGATGGAAGTTCCAAAATAGGTTGTAATAGGACCAGTCAGACCTGTTAGCTGACTGATGACTTAGAATCGGATTAAGATGACCAGCTGAAATGTATAGATAGCTGATGTAAAAGATAGGTCACATATTGAGGGGGAACTCAATATGTATAGGTCAGGTCGAAGTATCAGATGACCCAGATAAGGTCAGATGATCAGAAGACTAAGAACAAATCAGAAGACAAGAAGTCAGAAGATCAGGTGAAGACAGAAGACACTGAAGACTCAGATGAACCTGAAGTCTCAGATGAACCTGAAGACTCAGATAGACACTGAAGACTCAGATGAACCTGAAGACTCAGATAGACACTGAAGACTCAGATGAACCTGAAGACTCAGATAGACACTGAAGACTCAGATAAACCTAAAGACTCAGTAACAAACCTGAAGACTCAGTATGACTGAAGACACTGAGACTCAGAGTCACCTGAAGATCAGAAAACTACCAGAAGACCTGAAGACCTATATCAGCGGAGTCTGCGTATTGAGCTAAGACAATATGCATCAGAAGACTCAAACAAGGTAGACTGATCAGTTACCTGATCAAGTCAGCTCACACCTGGTGTCAATCAAAATTATACACCAGACAAGACGAATCTTCTACAAAAGGAATATCAATCGTCTAACGGACAAATTACTGAAGTGTCGCCTCGCGATGCCAAGGAGAAAGCGACACGTGCACAAAAAGAGCTGACAATGCGGGATACGATGCTGCGGACAAAAACGATGCTAATCATGCCTACGGCCACGCCGATAATCGGAGCACGTCACAATCATATCCTACAACCTACCAATATAGACCGAAATTCAAATTGCTCTCCAACGGCTCTTTGATTTCGAGGTCTATAAAATGAGATTGCTTCTCAATTGAAAAAGAAGGGACAAGAGGAAAAGAAGAAAGCAAAGAACAAACATGAAGACACCGCAAAAGAAGCAAAAACTACAGCAAAATCTCCGCTCAAAGAACACCATATTTGAAGATTATTCTTAGAGTGTTCATCCCATTTGTTCTTAGCAAGAAATCCTATCCACTAACATTTTGGCAACCTAAAACACCAGGATAGATTTTCAGTTGGAACCCTCAAACATTCTTTACCCAAACGCAAGTTAGGTTAAGTTTGTTCCCGGAAGGTTTCACACTAGGGATTCCAGTTTTCTGATTTCTAGTTCGGTTGAGTGTGAACTCGATAAACATCTGTTGAGTGTGAACTCGATAAACATTTGTAGAGTGTGAACTCAATAAACATCTATCGGCCATCCCGTGAGGGATATATGTCCCGCAGGTTAAGTTCGGTTAAGTTCAGTTAAGGTTCCCCTGTGTTAAGGGAAGAGTGGACGTAAGACGGGTTTCGTCTGAACCACTATAAAAAGTCTTGTGTGCATTTACTTGTTTTCTTATTGCTTTACACTATTCACACAACTGAGTTTAAAACTTCATACATATTCTAAGTTAAGTTCAGTGTGCACCAAGCAACTGATCTGATCAGGTTGACACCTTAGTCAGCTGGTTGAAAACTGACTTAAGAATCTGAATTGATAAAACTGGTTTTTCACATGGGTTAAAACAAGCTTCCGCACTCTCAGTTAGACTGACAGATATCAAACTGATCTACCCTCAGGCACTCACTAGCACTCTGATTAGACAATCTGCAAATCACACATGATCCGCACGAAAAGTTTTGGAAGTCTATTCACCCCTCCCCTCTAGACTTCCACCCTCACAAAACTCGTTCGGGACCTACAAGTGGTATCAGAGTAGTGGTTTTATAGACCACTGGCTTTGAGTATCATCGATTCTTGAGGAAGAATCTTTGTGGTCATTTGAACAGATCTTGAAAAACCATTTTCAAAACTCATTCGTTTTCAAAATCACTCAGCATGGATATTACCTCTGGTATGTATCATGATCTGCCTAAGTTTTCAATTGATGAGTATGCAGATTGGACTATATATATGTGCAACTATTTGGGATCGATAAGCGGCAGAATGATGGAAGTCATTGAACGAGGACCCATCATTATATATCATGACAACCCAGCAGTTGGAGGAGATCCAGATTTTGCACCGGGAAGTCTTGTACGAAAAATCCTAGCCCTGATGGATGCAGAAGAAAGAAAGATGTATACTTTAGATACAATCGTCAGGTATATAATCATGAAGACGATGGATAAAGTCACCAAGGAGAAAATAAAGTATCTCAAAACCGCGAAACAAATGTGGGATACTATTACTGAGATGTGCGAAGGTAATGATCAGATCAAAGATAGCCGATTACAAGCTGAACTGGTGAAGTTCGAAAAGCTCAAGATGCTGCCCAACGAGACCATCAACGAGCTCGATGGGAGGATCACCATGTCAGTAAATAAGCTACGAGAACTTGGAAGAGAGATGTCAGACAAAGATATCAACTACAAGATCCTAAGATCTCTCACCAAGAAATGGGACATAAAGGTCACGGTAATCAAGGATTCCCAAGACATTTCTAAGATGAAGCCGAGTAGCTTGTTCCTAAGCCTTAAAGCTCACGAGTTCGATTTAATCGAAAGAGGACAAGAAGATGAAGATGAAACACCTGCTGAAGCCTCAACATCAAAATCAGTTGCATTCAAAGCAACCAGCAGCAGATCCAAGGCCACTGAACCCTTTGGAAACATAATGAGTCAAGCAGAACAAATCGCTTTGCTTACTAGGAAACTTGAAAGATCTAATACTCAGCTTGGTAAGTATCGCAGATTCTACAAAGACTTTCAAGACAACAGAAGAAATAGGAGGACAACTGACAGATCACTAGAAAGAACCAGATCTGATGATCGAAGAGATCACAGAGAAAAAAAGAAAAGAGATGATCTGTCAGATGAGAGAAGAGTTAACAGATCTGACAGAAGGAGTTCAGATTACCATCAGAAAGGGAAGTCACCTGACAGATCCTACAGACGGATTGACTCACCTAGCAGAGGAAGTTCCGTAGATCGTAGATCATGCTTTAACTGCGAGAAACCAGGTCACTACAGCACCGACTGCCCTGACCTGACTCCCAGAGAAAGGGAAGAGAAATGGAACAGAAGAGAGCAAAGCCTCAGAGATAGAAAAGCCATGGTCGCTGACACATCTGGAATTGATGATTCCTATCTACCTTCTGAGGATTCTGGCTACTCATCTGTAGAAGACTTCTGTCTGATAAGCAGTGCTGTTGATTTCCACGAGCATGAAGATCTGATATTCTCTTCAGATGACGATGAAATCTGCCTGATGGCCAGGGAGGAAGACCAATCTGAGGTAACCTCCAAACCTTCTGCTTTTTCAATTTCCATACCTGCTATTATTAGCACACCTGCTGGAGAGATTGACTTGCAGCTCTATTCTGAGCAATTGCTTGATGATCTCTCTGAGGCAGTAGACACTTATACAATAGTGGAAGCTGAAAATGACAAGCTAAGGATCAGAAATAATCAGCTTGTTAAAGAGAACGCTGTCATTAAAGCTACTGAACTGAAATCAGCTGAAACTGTTCAGAAGGTAACTGAGGAACTTAACGTTCTGAAAGATAAATCTTCTGATCAGGAGAAGCAGATCAAAGATCAGCTAGCAATCAACAAACAACAAGCTGATGATTTCAAAATTCTTCATGTTAAATTTGATGAGCTATTCCGACTACATGAGAGTCTAAAATCTACTGAGGATAGTTTGCACAAGAAAATAGAGGTTTTCACGAAGTCATCAAAAACTGTTCAAGATATGAACACCTATTTTCGAATGCCGACTAACAAGAAGGGAATTGGGTATGAGAACCCTTCTACATCCTCAAAAGCCCGTTTGATTCACTTCAGAAGGGTGTAATCAAACGAGTCTCTGACAAAGATACAAAAAAAACTAAACATGTATCTAATAAGGGAAAAAGGCCTGCTGAGTAAGTAAGGCAAGTGCCTAATCAGAAAGGGAACAAAAATGGACCCCAACTGATTAAGCATCAGTCGACGAATCAACAGAAGAACCCAGTTCTTCTGAAGAAACCTCAACCTGATCAGCAGATTAGGTATCAGAAGAGACAACCTGTAAGAAGGAAATCTAATATGAGACCCAATCAAGGTCAGCTGCCTAATAAGCAAGCTATAGGTAAACTGCAAAGACCATCTATGCCAAGAAGATATGAATCTTTTGATGGTAGCAATCGTACCTACCCTTATAACCAGAGATCTAGGGCTACTGCACCTGAGCCACACTGGATTAAAAGAAGACAAAATATAAAGAAAAATCCCAAGTCTTCTAAGTCACCCAAGGCTCACACGAATAATCATACTAATCAGAAAGCATATAAAGAGACGTATGATTATGTTGATATGTATGGGAGACAAATCAGACCTTCTAATCTATCTGATTTTCATAGAAGTGCTCTGTTTGTGTGGATCCCTAAATCCACCACTAACCCCCCAAGACCCAATTCCAAAGGGGTACCTAAAGCTTGATTCGATTGCAGGTTCGCGTGGGACTGACCAACAAAGGAGGTGCACAAGCAACTATCTGGTACATCGATAGTGGATGCTCAAGGCACATGACTGGAAGCAAACATCTCCTTAGCTCTGACAAAGAACAAGAAGGCCCACGTGTACTCTTCGGTGATGATAACTTTGGTTTTACCAAAGGATTCGGAACCTTAGAGAATGATGATGTACAAGTAACTGGAGTCTCGTATGTCGAAGGATTAAAGCACAATCTACTATCAGTATCACAATTCTGCGACAACAGATTCAGTGTTGAGTTCTTGAGCGACAAGTGTACGATTAGGAATCGAGTCACTCAACAAACCTTGCTAACTGGTTCAAGGAAAGGGACGATCTACACAGCAGATTGGAACAGTTGCCCTAGGAATACATGCTTAATTGTTAAGAGTTCCAAAAGTAGTAGTTGGCTCTGGCACAAAAGAATGAGTCATCTGAACTTCAAGACTCTTAACAAGATAGCTAGGATGTCTTTGGTTGAGGGACTTCCGAATGAGATATTCTCCAAAGATCAGACATGTGCCGCATGTCAGAAGGGAAAACAAGTTAAAGCCTCATTCAAGGGAATACCTGGACCGGCATCCAATAGAGTACTGCAACTGCTCCATATGGATTATTCGGACCAGTTACACCAGTCAGTCTCAGTGGACGCAAATATACTCTAGTAATCGTGGATGATTATTCCAAGTTTACTTGGGTTGTATTCTTATACAAGAAGAACGAGACAACGACAAAGATACCCGAGCTGCTCAAGAAGCTACAAAACAAAAAGGGTGTTAGCATAGTAAAAATCAGATCAGATAAAGGTACAGAGTTCCTGAATTCCTTTATCACTGACTTTTGCACTAAGTTTGGTATACAGCATGAGACGTCAGCTTCAAGAACGCCACAACAAAATGGAGTAGCAGAACGGAGAAACAGAACTCTCAAGGAAGTTTGCTTCGACTATGTTCTTTGAACATGCCACACCAAGCCGTTTTGGGGCGAAGCAATCAATATCTTGCATGCCATACCGTAAACAGATGTTTCTCGACTAAGACTCACTTCAAAACATCTTATGAACTTTGGAAGGGCAGAAAACCTCGTGTTTCATACTTCCATATTTTTGGGTGCAAGTGTTTCATTCACAACAATGGGAAAAGTCAGTTGAAGACTTTTGAGGCCAAGTCGATGAGGGCATATTCTTAGGATATTCCTCATCCAAAGAAGACTTTCGGGGTTTACAACAAAGCGAACCCTAGTTGTGGAAGAAACACCCCATATGTGGTCTTTGATGAGACATCGAACAAGAGAAAGTTTGCCTCGTAACAAGCCGCACCAGATCAACCGCTACTCCGACACGCGAGAAAATAGATCGCCTAAGTATCAAGGAGAAAGAAGCTGAACACGTAAAAGTGTACATCCCAGAACTTGATCTTGCTGATTCAATAGGTCAATCGGACCTAAGGTACGCGCATTAACCGATTGAAGAAATTTCATTCTGGTACCGAGATAAAGATCAACCGAACCATCCGGTTGGGGAACTCTGAAGTTCCTATTTAACATCATCACACATGATGAGTTCAACATCAGCTGAGACATGTTCTTATCAAGTGGATCATAATTCTGCACCACTCCCAATCAATAGTAATGAACTATCAGATATGGATGATGTTCTCCAAACAGACGCACATCAGAAAAGAAGGACCTGGATTACCAGTCATCCAGCTGATCTGATTATCGGAGACCCATCTGATAGAATCAAAACTAGACATCAGATTGGTGAAAGTGCCATGTACTGTTGTTATCTGTCTTTGAAGGAACCAACTACAGTAGAGGAAGCTCTACAAGATGCAAGCTGGATTCTAGCCATGCAAGAGGAACTGGAACAGTTTGAGAGAAATCAAGTTTGGAAACTGGTGGACAGACCAACCCATCAAGATGTGATTGACACGAAGTGGGTATTCAAGAACAAGAGAGATGAAAAAATATCATAACCAGGAAAAAGGCAAGACTTGTTGCTAAGGGGTATTCACAATCAGAAGGAAATTATTATGATGAGACCTTTGCACCAGTCGCTCGCCTAGAAGCCATTCGGCTGTTTCTGGCATATGCTGCCCACAGAGGGTTCACTGTGTATCAGATGGATGTAAAGAGTGCATTCTTAAACGGGGTACTAGCAGAGGAAGTTTATGTCGAACAACCTCCAGGCTTTGAAAAAGGCAACCAAGTGTACCGATTAAGGAAAGTTCTATACGGACTGAAACAAGCACCTCGAGCTTGGTATGATACACTCTCTCAGTTCTTGATTGACAGCGGGTTCACTAAAGGAATAGTGGATAGAACCTTATTCAGAATAGAAGATGGAGAAGATATTCTGATGGTTCAGATTTACGTGGACGACATCATCTTCGGATCTCCCAACAAGAAGCTATGTTCAGCAAATTGATGCAAGGGAAGTTCGAGATTTCCATGATGGGTCAGATGAATTACTTTCTGGGTTTACAAGTCAAGCAGAGTACAGAAGGGATATTTATCTGCCAGGCGAAGTACACAAGGAATCTACTGGCAAAGTTTGGAGTTCAACATTGCAAGGAAGCCAGAATTCCCATGATGACCGGGTTCAAGATGGATCCAGATGAAGATGGTCAGAAAACGAATCAGAAAGAATATAGAGCTCTGATTGGATCACTACTATACCTGACTGCCAGCAGACCAGACATTACTTTTGCAGTAGGTGTATGTGCCAGATTTCAAGCAAATCCAATGCAACGCCACCTAGAAGCAGCTAAGCGGATTCTCAAGTATCTGAAGGGGACTGTAAACCTTGGTTTATTTAACCCATCATATGAAAATCTAGAGCTTAGTGGGTATTCTGATTCAGATTACGGAGGTTGCAGAATCGACAGGAAGTCAACCTCAGGTTCATGTCAGTTTTTGGGAAATAAACTGATCTCATGGTTTTTGAAGAAGCAGACATCAGTTGCGACATCTACTTCTGAAGCAGAATATATGGCTGCAAGAAGCTATTGTTCCCAACTGCTCTGGCTAAGTCAGCAGCTGAGGGATTACAACATCGTAGCTAAGAACGTACCTATATTCTGTGACAGTAATAGTTCTATTGCAATCACTCAGAATCCTGTTCTACATACAAGATGAAAGCATGTGGATGTCAGACACCATTTTATCAGAGATCACATTGAAAAGAAGAATATCAGGATGGAAAAGATCCATACTGACAAGCAGAAAGCTGATATCTTAACTAAGCCGCTAGCTGAGATCAGATTCAGAGAGTTATGCAACGAGCTAGGGCTTCTGGATCTCGGAGAAAGTGCACCAGAAATGATTGATGGTTTGATCTCCAGAACCAGTTGGTTAAAAGACTAACCAGGTTAAGTGAAATCAGTTGAGTTAAGAATCTCAACTGATCAGACGACCAGACGAGGAGCCGATCTGAAGTTCAGATAAGGAGCAGATCAGAAAGTCAGATAAGTAGCCGATCTGAAGTTCAGACAAGGAGGAGATCAGTTCAAGACATATCAGATTAAGGGGGAACTGATCAGATTGGAAGATAATTTTATAAGTCGATTAAAGCTGCAGTCAACAAGCAAGTCAAGTAAAGCTACAGATCACATAAGTCAGAAGAAACAACACAACAATGAAATAACATAATTTTTCATTGATAAGGACCCAGAGGTCAGATTTACAAGTTACAAGTGATATCACAAGCTACAAGTGCTACAAGCTATCTTCAAGTGATATTTCAAGTACAAGAAGACCCGGAGGTCATAAACCATAAGCCCTAAGCTAACCCTAGGCAGGGAAGAAGAGAGAGAGTTCAAGGTATGATGCTCTCATTTTCCCTCGATCCTAAGAAGGGGCGTCAGAGAGGCCTTGAGAATCCTGAGCCAATCTCAAAAGCTTCGGAGTGAGGAGCGAGAGCGGGCATTGAAGGATCTTTAAGCTAGGAGCCATTAGACCTAAAATCAATGGGCTTTCCAGCTGTTAAATGGGACACAGTGCCACAGGTTTGGTCACAAAGACCATATGGCCATGAGTGTCTCATGCAAATATTGAGTTTGATACACAAGATTGTATATCAAACCCATGTTTTGTTTCAGACTGAGTCTGTTGATGCTAATTCCGTCATCTCGATAGGCGCACAAGGTGCATACGGTTAGGAGAAGTGCCTTCTCATTTGCCTTAGCAGATCCACCTCCATGGTGGTAAAGAAGGTTAGCATTGATCGTATGTGAAATCTTAGATGACGACGAAAGCAGTGTGAAGGAACACACAGGGTTGATTTGAGAAGCTGAATTCATTGGAAAAGGGTTAAAGGTTCCCACCGGAAGTTTCACCGGAAATAAGGAACTCATCGGAAAAGCATGAAGTATATGCTAAAGAAGATGAATGGTTTATGTTGTGTTGTTTGCCCAAACACCCCAGGCTAATTTATAGAAGGAAATTAGGGGTATAAATGCAAATTTATTTTCTCAGAAGACCTTAAGAGAAATTTGCATCGACAACGCGTATGGAACACGCGGCTAATGGTTGGATGAGTTAACGGTGTGATTAATCACAGCGTATCTATGCCATTATTATGGAATGTCAAATTGCGTCGATTTGGGAATCGAGGCAACTTTTGGACTCCCCGAAGTAAAAGTTTTGGCGGGAGTTGACTTCAGTAAATACAGACTGATTAGAAGAGGACTGAAGGTTGAAGTGTATCAGATAAGTGCATTAGAAAAGAGTATCATATAAGTGGATCAGATAAGTGGCGAAGTGTTTCAAGCAAGAATCTGATCAGATGAGTGAGATATTGTTCGAAAATGCATAAGGCAACCATCAGATAGGTCAACAAATACCAGATCAGATCACTGTGGTAACTAGTTGATTACAATATCAATCAGTCAGATACGTTCTCTTATTTATCCCTTTCTGAATACCTTACATGCGTTATTTAAATAAATAATTTATTTTACTCTGTTCATGACGCATGCTCTGCAAAACTATTAATGCGGACTTGGAAATGTGTATTTAATGTGTTTTATTGCGAATTTTCGAGTCCGAAATACGAGAAGACTTATTTACTCAATCGTGCGATTAAAATGTTTTTTGGCCGAATAATCTCAGCCATCGATTTCAAAACACGGATATTTGAGTACTTTGGAAAGTTGTGCAAAAAGGTTTTTCCCTCAAATACTATAAAATCCAAATATTTCTCAGAAAACTTCTTTCCACTACTTCGTCTTCCCAAAGCTCTTAAGAGATCAATATTTTCAAAATCTTCAGAGAATTACCTTCGAAATCAATTGATTCTACTCTTCCGATTTCTAAATCATTCGAATCAATTTATGGTAATTTCTTGTTTCAAAATTGCATGATTTCAATTTCTCTCTGGTACCTAGGTTTACAAATCGTGATGATATATTTCTGTAATTCTTATTAGATCTAAATTCTTCTTTGCTAAATTGGTGCTAAAATTACCTGTTTGACTGAATTTATTGAACTATCTTACTCAAACTAAACATCAATTTGCATATTGTACAGAAATGGCATATCTTGTTTCACGACCGGGCCAAGGGAAAAAGTTCTGCAACTTTGCATCAATGAAGAAATAAATCATTGATGAGAAGTATGTAGTATTCACCATCACCTCAGACCCTGAATCGCTGGAAATTCTGGAGTGCTTGCGAGCGGGTGGACTTGAACGCTATTGCTCTACACATCAGAACATCGTCCACGCACATGAAGCTATGGAGTTTCTATACAATCTGCAGAGGGATGAAGACAATGATGCTGACTTGATTTCTTCCATTGGCGGACTAGAAGTTCGAGTGTCGAATGACGATCTCCAGAGGATATTCGGCCTAAATCGAGGAAGCATCAACCCAGAGACCTACACGACTGATGTAGGAGAAAAGGGATTTCTTGAAGCCGAGCTGTTGAGACCAGCAAATAAGGAGAACACGATGAACGTCAAAGCCTTCTATCTGAAGAGGAAATATCGCCTTCTCCTTGAAATTGTTCAGAAGGTGATCATGTGCTCAACCTACAGTCTTGATGCAGTCACTTCATACAAGATAAGTGTCATGGCTGCAATAATCAAGAAGGCTTCAGATATCGATTGGTTGGGTATGGTCAAAGCAAGATAGAGAAAAGACTCCGGGAAGTTCGAACTGACCCAGAGCATTGAAGTGTGCTTATCTTCCAAGTGCTCCTTTATACACAAAATCTCTATCATTCTGTCAGATAAGCTGCCACAAAATTATAAATGGAACGAGAATGGAGTGAAGATTTACCAAGCAAAGCACAAGGCCATACTGGGCAAGGATGAGTCCCTACCTGGACAAGCTGATGAAGATCCAACTCCTTATGTGCCCAAACCCAAGGGAGAAAAGGAGGGAAAAGATAAGGCAATTGCATCGTCTGAAGTGTAAAAAGAGGCCATTCCAGAGAAGAGGATGAAGAGGAAGGATCTGGCCAAGAAACCAGATGCTCAGCGAAAACGTCAAAAGAGAGTCTCATCTCCTCTGAAAACTGCTCCAAGTTCTGCCCAGCAAGTCAGCAGAACGAAGGATCTGATGCAAGTAAGATCAGAAGAAGAGATAGCAGTCCGCTATGAGCCAACTATCAGAGAAGTAAGGGAAGAGCAGATGATCGCAGCAGAAGGAGAGAAATCTGTCAGAGGGACAGAAGTGGAGCAACCTGAGGAAGAATCACCATCTGATTCTCTGCCTCTCACCAAGATCGTCCAGAGAGCAAGATCGCCAACGCCCACTTCCAAATCACCATCACCCTCTCCTAAAAAATAATCATCACCTCCCCACAAAACCTTCTCACCCTCACCCTCGCCTATCAAATCACCAACATCTCCCACACTACCAATCAATGAACCAGTTCAGGAAACTGAACACCCTCAACACGCTGAAAATGAACCTGAACTACAAACATCTCAATCCCCGATCAAGTCTCAAGAACCTTAGAGATCTGACAAGCGAGTGTCCATCTCTCATAATCCCTTCAACACCAGAACCGTGCTTGCTTCACATGCTCCAGAAAGCCCCATCATAAGGATAATGAAGCAACAAATCAAGGAGTATCTGCTTGATATGTGCCCTGAATTGGATCAACATCCTGGCATCCACCAACAGATAGAAGAGATTGTGTTCTGGAGGGATATCAGACTGAAAAGCATTGAAGAATTTCTGATTCTCATGACAACTCTGGGATCAGATTTCTTTGTAGATTTGGAGTTGAAGTGCTTGAACACTGCTGGGATTGAAAGTGCTTTTGAATTAGCATCTGATGATGATATCAGATGGTTGATTCACGAAAGGTTCAGAATTGCTGATAACAGGGAGGAAACCGTTCAACCTCTTACAGATCAAGAGGGAGCTGCCGATGAACCAAGAATGGGTGCTGCAGATGAGACCTGACTTGGCAAGGCATCAACATCTAACCAGACTGCTACGATGAGCTCTGATACCCTGGATCATTATACTGAGAAGATTCAGGATGGGATCAAGGCTGCATTTGAAGACAAATTCGCAGCTCTCACAGCAGATCTGATGAAGCGATTTGAAGATGAGCAAGCAAAACTAGTTGACAAGGAACAAAGTCACACAGTTGGGATGCACAATACCATCCTTTCTGAAGTAATGCAACTAGTAAATCCTCTTGCTGAGAAGCTCAAACTCCAGTCTGACAAACTCACAGTTCAGACAGAGATGCTCAATCATACACATGTACTTTTGGAGAATGTCTGGGCATCCTTGGACAAAACTAACAACCAATTGGATATGGGTTGGAAACATTTTCTAGCTTCTACAGAATGAGCAAGACAGGAAATCAAATTTGCTCTCAGACACTTCTTCACTCCTGCACCTTCTGCCACCATTCAGATTACTCCTCTTGTTGTCGAGGAACTCGGAGAGGAGATCTCACGGCAATTAACTGCTCTGAACCGCAAGATGTCCAACCTCTTTGATGAAACCAAAAAGGGGGAAGGAAAAGAGAATAAAGAGAAGGAAGAAAAACAGACACAGTTGGTAACAATTTCATCTCTACCGAAAACCACTGTATCTGACTTGCCATCCACTCCATCTACTGATCTCATTGCCGAAGTAAAAAAAACTATGGAACAACATAGCAAAGATATCACTGAGCTGAAAACTGCTCTTTCAGAGGTTACTGCCAGAGTCGACAAGATTGAAGACTTTTCTTCGTTCGTACAGAAAAGAATGGAAACTGATGATCAGGCCAGGAGCCTAAACTCGCTAAGAAATTAGCTGAAGAAGACGAACAAGATGAACCTGAGCAGACTCTAAGAAGGAAGAAAGGCAAAGGCAAGATGGCAAAAGTTACTGCGGAAGATCAGAGACAAGGCCAATCACTCTCTACCAAAAGCCAGATGACTCCTGAAAAAGTTCAAGAGTTGACAAGACAGAGAATAAGAGAGGCCGCCATCAAGAAGCAGAAGTTAGCAGAGGCTAAGGGACTAAATATCGCTTACATCCGAAGGAAGAGGAAGAACGAAGCTGCAGCAGAGGAGATTGCTAGGGAGAAGAATGCCCTTCCGGCACCTGTTAAAGACATCCTCTGTGCACGGCTAGATCTGCTTCCAGAATGGGATCAGATCAGAGGAAAATGGTTATGTGACGTCTACATCCTGGAGAAGATTCCAATTCATCAAGATCAGACTGAAAATGATGATGAATTCCGGAACTGGTTAGAAACAAAGTATCCAGACTTCTACAAGACTGTGATGAAAGAAGGAAAGATCATGTCACTGATACCAGAAGCTCCACCCTTTGAAGTACTCCTTCCACCTTTGCGTCCAGACAAAAAGCTAGATCATGTTAAGTTCAAAAATGCCTACTATGGATTTGCTGAAAAAAGAGGGATCCATAGAAGAGAAGAGCTGGACAAACTAATGCAAAGGTTGTACAAGATGTTTGGCATCCCCAAAGAGCTGCAAATGTTCAAGTACACCTGAAGAAGACAACTTGGAATCAGATGATAGATACGCTTTTCAAGTATTCTATAATGCACACACCTATCTGAATGAAATATTCATCTCACTGATTCTAAGACAACATCTCATTGTCTTCTGAGGTATGTACTGTTTACATTATCTACATTTCCATTCATGGTATCTGTTTTTCTGATTAAGTGTTTTGGTTCCATCTAAAAGGGGGAAATTGTTGGGAAATATGTATTTTAGTTTTGATGGAAGTTCCAAAACAGGTTGTAATAGGACCAGTCAGACCTGTTAGCTGACTGATGACATAAAATCAGATTAAGATGACCAGCTGAAATGTATAGATAGCTGATGTAAAAGATAGGTCACATATTGAGGGGGAACTCAATATGTATAGGTCAGGTCGAAGTATCAGATGACCCAGATAAGGTCAGATGATCAGAAGACTAAGAACAAATCAGAAGACAAGAAGTCAGAAGATCAGGTGAAGACAGAAGACATCATGAGACTCGGATGAAGACTCGGGGATGAACTCGAAGACTCAGATAGACACTGAAGACTCAGATGAACCTGAAGACTCAGATAAACCTGAAGACTCAAGAATAAAACTCAAGACTCAAAGAGATGGTGAAGACATCGAGACTCAGAGTCACCTGAAGATCAGAAGACTACCAGAAGACCTGAAGACCTATATCAGCGGAGTCTGCGTATTGAGCTAAGACAATATGCATCAGAAGACTCAAACAAGGTAGATCGATCGCCCATTCGATCAAGTCACTCACACCGTGTCAATCAAAATTATACACCGCACAAAGACTTAATCTTCTACAAAAGGAATATCAATCATCTAATGGACAAATTACTGAAGTGCCGCCTCGCGATGCCAAGGAGAAAGCGACACGTGCACAAAAAGAGCTGACAATGCGGGATACGACGTTGCGGACAAAAACGATGCTAATCATGCCTACGGCCACGCCGATAATCGGAGCACGTCATAATCATATCCTATAACCTACCAATATAGCCCAAAATTCAAATTGCTCTCCAACGGCTCTTTGATTTCGAGGTCTATAAAATAGGATTGCTTGTCTTTTGAAAAAGAAGGGACAAGAGGAAAAGAAGCAAGCAAAGAATAAACACGGTGACACCGCAAAAGAAGCAAAAACTACAGCAAAATTTCCGCTCAAAGAACACCATATTTGAAGATTATTCTTAGAGTGTTCATCCCATTTGTTCTTAGCAAGAAATCCTATCCACTAGCATTTTGGCTACCTAAAACACCAGGATAGATTTCCAGTTGGAACCCTCAAACATTCTTTACCCAAACGCAAGTTAGGTTAAGTTTGTTCCCGGAAGATTTCAGACTAGGGATTCTAGTTTTCTGATTTCTAGTTTGGTTGAGTGTGAACTCGATAAACATCTGTTGAGTGTGAACTCGATAAACATTTGTAGAGTGTGAACTCAATAAACATCTATCGGCCATCCCGTGAGGGATATAAGTCCCGCAGGTTAAGTTCGGTTAAGTTCGGTTAAGGTTCCCCTATGTTAAGGGAAGAGTAGACGTAAGACGGGTTTCGTCTGAACTACTATAAAAAGTCTTGTGTGCATTACTTGCTTTCTTATTGCTTTACACTATTCACACAACTGAGTTTAAAACTCCATACATATTCTAAGTTAAGCTCACTGTGCACCAAGCAACTGATCTGATCAAGTTGACACATTAGTCAGCTGGTTGAAAACTGACTTAAGAATTTGAATTGATAAAACTGGTTTTTCACACGGGTTAAAACAAGCTTCCGTGACTCGGTTAGATCGACAGATATCAAATCGACCGCCTCGGGCACTCAAGAAGATTGAACATCAGTTCCTACTGACTCACTAGCACTCTGATCAGGCAATCTGCAAATCACATCTGATCCGCACGATAAGTTTTAGAAGTCTATTCACCCATCCCCTCTAGACTTCCACCCTCACAAAACCCGTTCGGGACCTACATCAGAAGACCCTGAAGACTCAGATCACCCTAAAGACTCAGAAGACCCTGAATACTCAGATCACCCTGAAGACTCAGAAGATCTGATTACCTGAAGACCTGGCGATTATCTACCTAAGGACATATAGACTGAGGGAGTCATACATTTATGAAAAATAAATGTTGTCGAAATAGTTGATTGCAGACAAAAGGAATTGGAACTAAGTGTCTTTTAAGGTTGTCTCATTCAGAGAGATTGACCTAAAAGAGCCGTTTTGTTTGTCTCTATTCACTGAAGTCAAGAACCAATCAGAAAGAGACAACACTGTTCTTTACTGATAGTGAAAGCGACTTGTCCCTGAGAAAGTCAGAGTTGCTGGGTTCCAGTCTGCAGATTCAAAGTGATTGGCTGCATTGGTTACATATTACCCAAACCATGCAAGGGCGTGTTCAAACCCTAAAATAGCCATTTATCACTAACCAAATAAGAGAGCTCATTTACTGAGCCTAGATTCAAGCAAATGTTCTAAGCTTAGTTAGAGATATCCTAGCCTTTTACCTTGTGTTCTAAATTGTAAAAGGATATCTCACCATAGTTGGAAACCAACCAAACCCAAACCCTATTGTTTAGGTAGTTTGTGTGTGTGATTGTTGGAAAGTGAGAGTTGTAAAAGGGTTAGCAAGTTGTAGTTAAGTTCAGCCTGAAAACTCTAGAGAAGAAGTTAGTAAGCTGCTTGTGACAGTCTGAAAGCTTGTGTGTGTTTGAGTTAGTAAGCTGCAGTGTAGTTAACCTGAAGTTCATAGAGGAAAGTTAGTAAGCTGCTGAGTTCAGTCTGAAAGCTTAAGGTAGTAGTAGAAGTGAGTTAAGGAATTTCTCCGAAGATTCAGAGAGAGAAGACGTAAGAGCTTTGCCTCTGAACCACTATAAGTTACTGTGTTATTTACTTTCTGTTTTGCATTATTTGTGTTGCATATCTTCACTCAAAGCATATTGAGTTTTCTGATATTCAGTTGGAATCAATCCACTGAGTTTGCATTGAACTAAGCACAACCTTAACCACGGTTTTACTAAAAGCAAAGAGATTTTCAGCAAAGTTAAAACGAGCTTAGAACTTAGGCCCTACACATTCCGCACTCTTGTTAAGCTAGAACAGATAGTTGTCGAACTGAACAAACTCAACTGAGTATTCAGTAAGATAGTTATCTGATCCAAGCATCTCAGGACTCTATTTTAAATACACTCAGATCAGTTGAGCTAATTTGAAGTCACTGAAAGTTGTTCAGGGTTATTGTCTCAGTAGACTTTGACTCAGGACGATTTGTGCTTCTCAGTACTGACATTCAGGGTAACCTGACTCACTGATCAACAAGGTTTTAAAAGTTTGAAAAATCACTATACACGTGTATTCCCCCACCATACACGTGTGAGACTCGTTTACCCCGGGACCAACAAGTGGTATCAGAGCAGTGGTGCAACTGACCACTTGCTTTGGTAGCCATAGTCTTGTTACTGAGACACTTTGGTGGTCTACTGAATAGATCTTACTGTTGAATATCTTACAAGGCTCATTCATCATGCCTTCTAAGAAACTACCTATGTTCTCTATTGAGAGCTATGACTTATGGAGACTCTGGATGTAGGCACATCTGTACTCTAAACATGAGAGAATGTAGAGAGTTGTGTCTCAAGGACATTTTGAGTATAAGGTTGTTAATCCTAGAGTTACTGATGCTGAAAAGGATGATCCAAGGGATGAATTTCCCAAACCTGATGATCAACTTACTCCTGAAGAGAGGAAGTTGGTTAACTTAGACTATATTGCTAAGGATACTCTTTACAGCACTATTGATGATGGTGTTATGTGAATGATTTCCCACTGTGAAACTGCCAAAGAAATTTGGGACACACTTGCTATCATGTGTCAAGGCACAGATCATATCAAAGAAAATAAACTATTTGTTGCCATTGCAAAGTTTGACAGCTTTGAAATGGAAGATGGTGAATCTATTGATAAACTGGAAGTTAGATTCACTAGTATCATGAATGATCTGAATGCTCTTGGGAAAAGATACCCAAAAAGAGAAGTTGCACTGAAAATTCCTAGAGGACAATCTAAGAAATGGGATATACATGCTGTGGTGATTGAGAACACACAAGATATTGCTTCTATGCCATATCAACAGGTTTTCTCTGAGTTGAAAGCATATGAATTTGTGATTGATAAGAAACCAAAAAGCCGGAATGCAAAGATGATACCTCATATAGCAAAAATGTGACTTTTCAAGCCCAAGGAAAAATCTGCAACACTAAGGAACCTGAGATTTCATCTAATAAAAATCAAGATGGAAAGGATGAAACAATTGCCCTGATGTCAAGAAGGTTTGAGAAACTTAATCGCAAATATGGAAAGTACAAAAAGTACTACAAAATACCAGATACAGGAACATGAACAACTCTGAAACTGAGGGCAAGTCCACTGAGAAGAAGAAGGACCACAAAGCAGAAGGGTCTTCATCCAGAAAGAAGGACTCCAAGACCAAGGAGGAAAGTGATCAAGATGATGATACCAACAGATGCTACAACTACAAAAAGAAGGGTCACTTCCAGTATGACTGTCCTGAGTTAAGTCCCAAGGAAAGAAAGGAAAGGCAAGCCAAAAGAGACAGAAAACTCTCTAGCAAGAAGGCTATGGTTGCAGAAGAAGAATATACTAAAGAAGGATCTAGCTCTTCAAAAGAAATGTTTTCAGATAGTGATAGTGATGATGTCTGCCTTGTTGCTATTGAGAAGGTAAATTCTTCTATCTCTGTTGCAGCTCCTACACAAGCACCTGAGTTGTCAAGTTCTTCTGTAACCAGTAATTTTGACCTAATGGGTTCATTTGAGAATCTGATGAAGGACTATTCTATGTTACAAGAATTGTTCATTGAAACTCAAGAGCAGAATGAGGAACTGATTGCTGACAATCTAAAGTGGAAAAACTCTAATGCTGCTGAGATCACTTCTCAATTGATTGGAGTTACTGATGAACTTGATGTTCTAAAAGTACAACTCTCAGAGAAAGAGAGAGTGATAGAGGCCCTGAAGGGAAAGTTAGAAAAATCCACTGAAGAGAATCGATTTATCAGGACTGAATTCAATGACCTCTTTGAGAAACATGAAACTCTAAAGAAAAGTGAGGATAGCTTGCGGAGAAAGGTAGCTCTATTGAATTCTGCATCTAAAGCAATAGATGAAATTCAGAGTTATCAAAGACCTGCAACTATAAAGGCTGGATTGGGATATAATCCAGGGGGAACCTCACAAGGTCATCTGAATGTTGCTTCTTCTAGTGGCACTAAGACTGTCTTTGTTAAACCGATGGTTCGTACTGATCTTCCTATTGAAGAATAACCCCATGTTTTGGACAAGGGTAAAGGACCTATGGTTTCAGAGAACCTGAAGGTTCAGGATGGAAAGCCCAAACCTTAGGGAAAAGCTAGAAAACCTGAACACTCAGTAGGAAATTCTTAGGCCAGTACTTTGAAGCCTCAAGCTAAGAATACCAACCAACCTGAAGTAATTTTCACAGAACCATCAGAGGGATCTTCAGAAGAGAAACACTCTGCCGAGAAATTCTCAACTGAGAAGACCAAGTCCTAGGGATACTGAAAGACCCCAATTTCAGTATAGGCAACCTAAACCCCACTTGCCTAAGGGTAAAGGTATCCTGAACCCAACTCAGCAGAGACATAGACAAGTTACACCAAGGCCAAAACATCTGAACAAGAGGCCTAAACCTAAGAAGAACTCTAAGGCTCATGTTCATGCTAAGGCTTACACTCATACACAGGATACTGCTAAGGCACCAAGAGTGGTGAATGTGTATTGTTGGTCCCGGTGCAAACGAGTCTCACACGAGTATGGGGGGGGAATAAACGTATACAGTTATTTTTAAAACTTTTTCTCCACTGTGATCAGAAGGGTAAGGTTGTCCTGAGAATTTTGCCCTGAGAAGCACAAATCGCCCTGAGTCAAAGTCTACTGAGACAATGATCCTGAGCAGCTTTCAGAAGCTTCAGATTAGCCCAACTGATCCTGAGTTTTATCAGAGATCCTGAGAAGCTTGGATCAGATAATTATCTTCTTGAATACTTTCGGTAGAGTTAGTTTCGTTTTTGGTAACTATCTGTTCTAGCTAATCAAGAGTGCGGAATGGTTGGCCCTAAGTTTATACTCGTTTTAACTTGCTGAAAATCTCTTCCTTAATAAAACAGTGGTTAAGGATGTGATCAATTTGATGCAGTTTTAGTGGATTGATTCCAACTGAATATTAGTAAAATATGCTTTCAGTGAAAATATGCAATAGATATAATGCAGAACATAAAGCAAACAACACAACAATTATAGTGGTTCTTAGACTCAAGCTCCTACATCCACTCTCTCTGATCTTCAGAGAAATTCCTTAACACACTTCTCCTAAAGCTTTCAGGCTAACTCACTGCAGCTTACTAACTTTTCTACCTTGAGTTTTCTAGCTGACTCACTGCAGCTTACTAACTCAACACACACAAGTTTTCAGACGACCACAAGTAGCTTACTAACTTCTCCTCTAGAGTTTTCTGGCTGACTAACCTGCAGCTTACTCGCTCTTTACAACTCTAACTCACCAACAAATCACACACTCAAACTACCTTATCAAAGGGTTTGGGTTTGGGTTGGTTTCCAACTAGGGTGAGATATCCTTTACAAAAAGAACAAAAGCAAAGGCTAGGATATATCTACTAAGCTTTGGATATTTCTATCAAATCTAGGCTTAGTGAATGAGCTCTCTCCAATAGGAAACACTTGGGAAAATTCTAGGGTTTTCGAGTGCTTCAATTTGCAATAATACGATTGAGCTCTTTGAGTTGCTGCAATTTCCCATACCCTCTCAATGGTTAAGGTCACTGGTATTTATAGGCAACTTCTCCAAGGTTAACCTTTGAAAAACTATCCGTTGGAGGAGATAGCTTCAAGAGTTTCCACTTCTGGTTATTGATGAACGACTATTTTTAGGGTTTGAACACTACCTTTCATGTTTTAGGAAATATGCAGCCATGTAGCCAATCACCAATTTTTGCAGTCTGGAGCATAGTACTACTGTCGCTTTCAGTGTTAGTAAAGTACAGTGTTGTCTTCCTCTGATTGGTTCTTGTCTTTAGTGAATGTAGACAAACAAAAATGGCTCTTTTAAGTCAATCTCTCTGAATGAGACAACCTTAATCAACACTTAGACTTAGTTCCTTTTGTCTGCTCTTGAATGTTTTGGGCAATATCTATTCTTTTGTAAATGTTCGTTTCCTCAGTTTTGTATGTATTCAGATAGATATTTCTTCAGTGCCTCTGAACATTCAGGTCTTCCTGAGTCTTCAGTAACTTCTGAGTCTTCAGCATCTTCAGTATCTTTTGAGTCTTTAGTTTCTCAGTATCTTCTGAGTATTCAGTTCTTTAGTATCTACTGAGTCTTCAGTAACAAAACCTGATTAATATCTGCTGACTATACATTGTGCAGATATCTTACTTAACTATTCTATACTGAAACCTCACTCAGACTATCAGGATTATCCTGAACATGTCATACTCAGGGGTCTTGGGATCTAATCAAAACTTTTTATTAAATTCATCTC
Source organism: Stenogyne calaminthoides (assembly GCA_037126765.1). Classification (NCBI taxonomy): domain Eukaryota; kingdom Viridiplantae; phylum Streptophyta; class Magnoliopsida; order Lamiales; family Lamiaceae; genus Stenogyne; species Stenogyne calaminthoides. The sequence continues at coordinate 14,541,118 of JBBCBC010000014.1, forward strand.
CCAACAATTTCCCCCTTTTTGATGATGCCAAAACCATCTTGTTACATTTAAGAAAACCTAACATATACTCAGGTTTCAGTTATCTATTATAATCCAAAATGGCATAACCCAATAATTTCAAACCACAGTGGCATATCAAATGATTAAAGACATGTAAGAAGATAATGAGATATTATCTTTGAGCATAAAAGATAAACTTTTCATTGATCAGTAGATAGTCATTACAGCTTACAATGAACTTTCAAAAAAAAAAAAAAAACACATATAGTAAAAAAAGTCTTCAATCTTCTTCCACGTCATCATCAGGGACTTCAAGATTGAACATCCCATAATATCTCTTCTTCAATTCATCCCTCTTCTTGATGATTTCTGGATTGCTTCCTATTAGTCCCAACTGAACGTCATCTTCAGCAACTTCTTTGGCAATAGCAGCTTCAATAACTCCTGTGCTGAATCTAGGTGCTGGGTACTTGTACTGACCAGTGCCTCCAGAGACATTTTGCTCATCAGCAAGATTTATCCACTTTTGTAGATATTCAGGGTAAAAAGTCAGCAGATATTCTAGGAAGGCTTCATTGCGGTCAGGGCATCCTCCTCTCCATTCCTACAGAACATCATGATTGAACCAGAAGGTTCTCTTAACCTCTTCCCAACCATCATTGATCTGGAGTGGCATCCATTTATCAATGTGTGGCCATTTATGCACTTTGGTTTTTTCTTTGGATTTGCCCCATCTTTTTTCCCATAAAGTTCCTGAAGCTTCCTCTTCTGCTCTGCTCTTCTTCTTTCTTTTTCCTGGTTAGCTCTGCTCCTGATACAGACATTGCTTGCCTTTTCTCTTTTTCAGGACGCAGGCATGAGCTTGTTGTGCCAATCAAAATCCTTGACTTGAGCACTTGTATCATAGGTTCCAAAACCTTCCTGGAGCAGTTTCTCTGATTCAGTTTCTGTCTCTTTCTGAATTTCAAATTCTTCAGGTTAACAGAAGTCAACAATCAGTCTCCTCTGAATTGGTTTGGTAGAGACTTTCTTCTTCTTTCTCTCAGCTTCAACAAATGCAACTGACTTCCTTTTCTCAGCTCTTTTTGGATCAGCTGTCTCAACAACAACATGAGCAACAGCTGTCAGGCTTGTTTCAGTCTTTCTCTTCTCTGATCTCCTCAGTATCATAGCTTCCTGAGCTGTCTCTCTGTCAGTCTGGAAGAACTCAGTATCTACAGGCTCAACTGACTTCAACTTTTCAGTTGCCTCGATTTCTTGTAGAGTCTTCAGAACATGTTGAGCTTTGAGTTCCTGCTGAGCTTTCTTCTCAAGGGTTTTCTTCAAATGTTCATCTAACTTACCCTTTGTACAATGAGAAGTCCTTTCCCCCTTTTTGGCATCATAAATTGGAAGGATCTGGGAAAGAGTAGCATCCATGTGGAATTGTTCCTTGTTAATAGCTCTAATTTCTCCAGCTAGAACATCTAACTCATCATCCATACGCCTCAGGACATTCTTTCCAACTGAAACCTCTTCAGAAAGTGGAGCAAATTGTTGGGCAAGAACTCCTTGCACCAGTTCTGTCATCTTGTTCATGAGTAATGAGCTCATGTTCTCAACAACTAACTTGATCATCTCTTCATTTTTCTCAGTCAACTTCTTCTCCAGATAGGCTTTCCTCTCATTGTACTTAGCAGTAAGCTCTTCAGATATTCTCTTGGACATTTCTCTCATCTGAGTATCCAGATCAGAAATCTTAGCAGTCACTTCCCCCTGAACTGCTTGAATTTCAGTAGATGTGCTAAGCTTAGCCATGTGTTGAGCTTGTTCATGGAAAGCAACATTCATCCTCTTGGATTGATCAGCCATCATCAATTCTATCTGTGTAAGCTTGGTTGTCATTGACTCAACCTTTTTTAGTTCATCCAAGATAGGAGCCAGATCAATCATCTGAGCATGACATGTTTAGCCAGATTGAACCTCACTCTGCATACCAAAATCAACAAACTTAATGATAGGTTCTTCAGTAATTTTGGCATAATGAATAGTAGTGCCAAAAGGTACCTGAAGGGGTCTATCTTCAGTCTGAGGAATTTCAGTAATAACAGCTGGCATGACCTTCTCATCTTGAGTGTCCATCTTTTCAGGTTCAGGTCCTTTCTCAGCTTGAGTGTCATTTTCAGGTTCAGGACCTTTCTTTCCATCTCCATCCTTGTCCTTCTCAGGCTCAACTTTCCTACTACTTTCTTCTACCACTTGGTTTCCTCTCAGCAATCTTCTTTTAACCAAGTTGTCAAAATCCGAGACCTTCATCCTGAGTTTTATCTTCCTGAATCCTGAAAATTCAGTAAGAATTGTTGTTTCCTTAGACCACCATTCTTCTCCTCTGAATGCATCAATATTCAGCATCTCTGGCAAGGTCTGGTTCAGGATGTAAACTGTTGTTCTCAATCTGATGAATAGATCCTGAAGGTCAGAGAATTCAGTGAGCTCAGGATATCTATCCAGGACAAATATTTCTCCTTTGCTTCTCCACTCAGCTTCCTCAGCTTCACCTTTTTGTAGTGGTGGAGGCACAGTTTTCTCAGTGGGTTGGATAATCTGTAGGGCAGATGGATCAAGGAATGGTTCAGTGAGTAAAACATCAAGATTAAGAATATCCTGGGATTCATTTGGCTCTGAGGGGTGTGAGGGTGGGATCTGTATTTGGCTATCCTTAACAGGTTGTTGGGAACCTGTAAAGATTTCTTGAGAGATTTTAGCTTTAGCAATGGAGGTTCCCATTACTTCAGAAAAAACATTCTCCTCCTCAGCAACCTCCTTTTCTTCAATATTCTTCACCACCCGAGCTAACTTCTGGAGTGGTGATTTCAGACCTTGCTGAGTTTCAGTTTGGCTTCCTTCAGTTTCACTGGCCTTTTTTTCAGCAATTGTCTGAAGCCTTTTCCTTTTCTAAGGGGCTAAGGCTTTTGTTTTCAATTTCTCTCCAGCCTCCCTCTTTGCTTTCAGTAGGGTCTTCCCCCTAGCTTGCTTGTCATCCTCCAAGCTTGACTCAGTGGATTGCTGAACTGTTTTCCTTGTTTCCTTTACTGACTCAACCACTGGAGCCTCTTCCTCAGCTTCTTCTTCAACAGTCTCCTCCTGAGACTCAGCAGGCTTTTCCTTTTTGCCTTTCATCCCTTTCTTTGTGGATCTGAACATAATTTTGGATGTAGGAAAAGCTCTTGAATCTGCAAAGATATCTTCATCTTCTCTGCAAGTTTCCAAGATGAAAGCAATCTTGGTGGCGTGTAATATTCTTTTCTTGATTACAATAGTACCATCCTTCTCCCTTTTTACATGATCAGCTTAATCACTGACTATTGTTATCAGATATTGCAACCAATTAAATGCTCTGGAAGGAGAGTCTTCAATAGCAGCCATCAACCTCAGCTTAGGCTTACTAATCTGTTCAAGGCTTCCAGTCCCACTCATGAGGCATCTGCTCAAAATGTCAAGAAGTACCCTATACTTGGGTTTCAAATACTTCTTATTCAATGTGGCCTCAAGTTTAACAGTTCCACAATCCCATCCAAAAATTCTTGCTCCCTACCCATCATGTACAAAGTAAGATTCTCCCCTCTATCATTCAACTCATAAACAACATTTAAATTCTTAGGAATGATGTAAAGCTCTCTAACAAAATCCACATACTTTGTACCATGTTCCAAATGCTAGACGGTAATCCTAGAATCAATGCAATTATCATCATCAAGTTGCATATTGGCTACCGATTACCTCTCTTGGGTATTCTACATCTGGGCGATTCGCTACCAGGCAGGTGAGTTTAGCCAATCGGATCATGTGCAGCGCCTCTTCCTCATGTGCTGCATTTGCTGTACCATCTAGAGAAACAACATTCTCATAGCATGGTTTGTTGGAGATAGCAAGTTTGTCAAAGATTGTGAGAGTCATTTTTTGAGAATTTCTGTGAAGGGTTTTGAGATAGGTGAGAATTCTGGCAGTCGAAGATTTTGAAGCAGAGTGTATGTGAAGACGAAGGTTTTTGAAATATAGTATAAAGGAAGTTTGAAAGAGGTATATAATTGGAATCGGTTTTGATCTAAGAATAATCGTGCAGATTAGAGAATCAACGGTTAGGATCAATTTAGGCTAAATCGGGTAGTTGAAAGGACAACTAGAGAGTATTAGCCGACAACTTTTATCCTTATTGGTGATTAATGAACAGCGCATTTAAATATTGTTCCTGCAAACCATTGACTTTCCTCAGGTGTTTTATTATTTATTGCCAATGATTTCTGAGATTCAGTTAGACAATAAATGAGGTGCATGAGTAAATAACCTCTTCAGACTAATTTTAACCATCAGTCTTACTGAGTTTTGACCTTGATAAAATGTCAGTATAAAACTGAGTACTGAACTTCAGGATTACTGAGTTTCCCAAGACTCAGTGTTCAGGACCTTCATTTTATCCTGAGTTTTTCAGTAGAACCTGAAAAACTTCATGCATCTGAAAACCTTCAATTTTTCAGATTTGCCTTATTCACCTGGATCCAACATACCTAATTCAACTGATAGTTCCTGAAATTTTGATTCAGCCAAAGGTTTAGTCAAGATATCAGCTCTCTGTTTATCAGTATGAATATTCTCCATTCTGATATCCTTCTTTTCAACATGATCTCTGATGAAGTGATGTCTGATATCAACATGCTTACATCTGGTGTGCAATACTGGATTTTGTGTAATAGCAATTACACTATTATTATCACAAAATATAGGTACTTCATTGGCTATAATCTTATAATCCCTCAATTGTTGTCTGAGCCAAAGAATCTGTGAACAACAGCTTCCTGCAGCTATGTATTCAACTTCAGTAGTACTGGTTGCTATTGAGGACTGTTTCTTTGAAACCATGATATCAGTTTACTTCCAAGAAATTGACAAGTTCCTGTAGTAGACTTCTTGTCAATTCTACATCCTCCATAATTAACATCTGAATAACCAGTTAATTCAAGGTTATCATCAGCTGGATACCATAATCCTCTATTCACAGTGCCTTTAAGATATTTCAGAATCTTTTTGGCAGCCTCCATGTGACTAGCCTTAGGATTAGCTTGGTATCTTGCACATATTCCAACAACAAATGTAATATCAGGCCTACTTGTAGTGAGATATAGCAATGATCCAATGATCCCTCTATAATCAGTGTGATTTACTGATTTGCCTTCAGGATCAGGATCCATCTTGTAGTTAGTATTCATGGGAATTCTAACTGCATTGCAATTCTGTATACCATACTTAGCAATTAGATCTCTGGTGTATTTTGCTTGATTGATGAAAATTCCTTCCTTAGTTAGTTTCACCTGAAGTCCAAGAAAGAAATTCATCTCCCCCATCATAGACATCTCAAACTTTCCTTTCATCAGAGCTGAGAACTTCTCACACATCTGATAATTTGGAGAACCAAATATGATGTCATCCACATAAATCTGACCTAGTAAAATATCCTTCCCATCTTCTATCCTGAAAAAAGTTCTATCAACAGTTCCTTTGATAAAACCATGGTCAATAAGAAATTGAGAGAGTGTATCATACCATGCTCTGGGTGCTTGTTTAAGACCATATAAGGCTTTCCTGAGCCTGTAAAATTGGTCATTCTGACAAAATCCTGGAGGTTGTTCCACATAAACCTCTTCTTTAAGCACACCATTCAGAAATGCACTTTTCACATCCATTTGATAGACTGTGAATTTCATGTGGGCAGCATATGCAAGAAACATTCTGATGGCTTCTAGTCTTGCAACAGGTGCAAAGGTTTCATCATAGTCCAAACCTGCTTCTTGGGAATAACCTTGTGCAACTAGCCTTGCCTTGTTTCTTACAATGTTGTTGTTCTCATCTCTCTTATTCTTGAACACCCACTTAGTTCCAATCATATTGTGCCTCTTAGGTCTGTCCACTAGCTCCCAAACTTCATTTCTTGTGAACTGATTCAGCTCCTCTTGCATAGCAGTAATCCAAAACGAATCCTGAAGAGCTTCTTCAATCTCAGTAGGTTCTTTTTCAGATAGGAAGCAGCAGAACAAAGCACTTTCACCATGGAACCTTCTTGTTTTAACTCCTTCTGATATATCACCCACAATCTGACTTGTAGGATGACTATCTAACCATCTTCTCCTGCATGTTCCCCCTTCAGTAGTGTCCTCAACATCAGAAATGTTAGGTTCAGGTAATTCATCAAATTCAGGGAACAACAGAAAAGGAGAGAGTGAATCATCTTCCTCAGGGGAAATTCCATTCAGAACATTGTCAGGGACATTTGTTCCCCCTTAGTTGATAGATTCAGAGTTTGCCTCAGCTGTGACCACATCTTCATCAGCATTACATCCCTGAGTCTGAACTGGTGTATGTTCAGATTTGTCAGCTTCAGTGTGTTGGCTTTCCTTCAGTGGAGAAATTTCATCCTGAGTCCCACCATCCTGAGTATTTCCATCCTGACCTTCTTTGTCTGTGTCTGATTCACTCCATTCATAGAAAGTGATTGTCTTCTTCTTTTCAGGCTCAAAGGATGTTTTATCACTCTTTTTCAGGCTAAGTCTGGTGATTCTCTTGGTCAAATCTCCTGAGTCATGTTCATGTTTCTTCTGAACACAAGTAGATTCATCAAAAACAACATGAGGTGTTTCTTCCACAATAAGAGTCCTACAGTTGTAAACTCTGAAGGCTTTACTGACTTCAGAATATCCTAAGAATATCCCTTCATCAGCTTTGCTATCAAAAGTTTTCAACTGAATTTTACCATTATTGTGTATGAATCATTTGCAACCAAACACACGAAAGAAGGAAATAAGAGGCTTCCTTTCATTCCACAGCTCATAAGGTGTTTTTCCTTGATTCTTGGTCGGCATGGATCTATTCTGAGAGTAGCATACAGTGTTGATAGCTTCAGCCCAAAATCTCTTAGGAATATCAACTTCAGCAATCATTGTTCTTGCAGCTTCTTTCAGAGTCATATTTCTTCTTTCAGCAACGCCATTTTGTTGTGGGGTCCTTGCAGCTGATGTTTCATGAGCTATTCCATTTACTGCACAATAATCAGATATAATATGGTTGATAAATTCAGTGCCTTTATCCGATCTGATTTTGACCACACTCAGATTCTTTTCAATACTGAGTCTTTTCAGTAATTCTGGCAGTTTTGTCCGAGTCTCTTTCTTACTGAGTAAGAATATGACCCATGTGTATCTAGAGTAGTCATCAACTACCACAAGTGTATATTTCCTGCCATTAGTCCTCACAGGTGTTACTGGACCAAAGAGATCCATATGTAACAGTTGTAGTATTTTGTCAGTAGACACTTCTACTTTGCTTTTGAATGATGCTCTGATTTGTTTTCCTTTCTGAAAAGCATCACATACATGATCTTTACTGAACACTTCATTGGGTAACCCTCTCACAAGTGTTAATCTTGCAAGTTTGTTCAGGGTTTTCAAGTTTAAGTGATTCAGTCTTACTTGCCACAACCAACTGGTATCAGTGGAACTTTTTACAACCAAATATGTATCTTTAGTAGTTAACCTCCAATCAGCAAGATACACATTTCCTTTTCTAGTACCAGTCAGTAATATTTATTGTGAAGTATTGTCTTTCACATAACATAAGTTCTTTGAGAACTTAACACAGAATCCTTTGTCAAAGGCTATGCATTTTTGCTCAACATAGTCAGTTAGTAATTGCTTATATCCTGTCATGTGTCTTGAACATCCACTGTCCAGGTACCATGTAGCAGGAGCCAATTCAATTCCACTCATCAGGGCTATGTTGTCTTCATTCAGCTCAATGCCCTTTTCCTTCACCTGAAAAACATATCAGGTCTTAGGTACCCATTTGGTGTAGGGTCCTACCAGGTTAGCTGTACCTTTAGGAACCCAAATCTGCCTGATAACTCTAATTACTTTAGAGTGGCTGATTTGTCTCCCATAAACATCTACATACACATTCACCACCCTAGGTGCCTTGGCAGTACCCTGTGTATGAGTGCCAGCTTTAGCATGAACATGAGCCTTAGAGTTCTTCTTGGGTTCAGGCCTCTTGTTCCAATGCCTTGGCTTTGCTGGAGCTGGTCTCTGTCTCTGCTGACTTAGGTTCCGGAAACCTTTACCCTTAGGCAAGTGGGGTTTAGGTTGCCTTTACTGAAATTATGGTCTTTTAGTATTCTGAGGACTTGGTCTTTTCAGTTGAGAATATCTCTGCTGAGTGTTTCTCTTCTGAAAATTCCTCTGATGGTTCAGTTTAGATTTCTTCAGGTTGGTATTCTTAGCCTGAGGCTTTGAACTGGCCTAAAAATTTCCTACTGAGTGTTCAGGTTTTCTAGCCTTTTCCTGAGATTTTGGCTTTCTTCCCTGAACCTTCAGTTTTTCTGAAACAATAGGTCCTTTACTCTTGTCTAAAACTCTGGGTTGTTCTTCAGTAAGAAGACTAGTACATGCCACTGGTTTAACAAAGACAGTCTTAGTGCTACTAGAAGCAGCATGTGAGGTTCCCCCTAGATTATATCCCAATCCAGCCTTTATAGTTGCAGGTCTTTGATAACTCTGAATTTCATCTATTACTTTAGATGCAGAATTCAATACAACCAACTTTCTCTGCGCACTATCCTCACCTTTCTTTAGAGTTTCATGCTTCTCAAAGAGGTCATTGAACTCAGTTCTGATAAGCTGAATCTCCTCAGTGGATTTCTCTAATTTTCCATTCAGGATCTCTATCACTTTCTCTTTTTCTGAGAGTTGTACTTTCAGAACATCCAGTTAATCAGTAGTTCCCATCAATTGAGAAGTGATCTCAGCAGTTTTAGAGTCTTTCCACTTCAGATTCTCAGCAGTCAGTTCCTTATTCTGCACTTGAGTTTCTATGAGCAGCTCTTGTAACACAGAATAGTCCTTCATAAGATTCTCAAAGGAATCCATCAGGTCAAAGTTACTGGTGACAGTTGAAATTGATAACTCAGGCGCTTGTGTAGGAGCAACAACAGAGATAGAAGAATTTACCTCCTCCATAGCAACAAGGCAGACATCATCATAGTCACTATCTGAGAATATCTCATCTGAAGAACTGGATCCTTCTTCAGATTGTTCTTCTTCTTCAGCAATCATAGCCTTCTTGCTGGAGATCTTGATGTCTCTCTTGGCTTGTCTCTCCTTTCTTTCTTTGGCACTCAGCTCAGGACTATCATACTGAAAGTGACATTTCTTCTGGCAGTTGTAGCATCTGTTGGTATCATCATCCTGATCACTTTTCTCCTTGGTCTTGGAGTCCTTATTTCTGGATGAGGAACCTTCTGTCTTGTGGTCCTTTCTTTTCTCAGTGGATCTGTCCTCTGTAGGTCCCGAACGGGTTTTGTGAGGGTAGAAGACTAGAGGGGAGGGGTGAATAGACTTCTGAAAACTTTTCGTGCGGATAAGGTGTGATTTGCAGATTGCCTGATCAGAGTGCTAGTGAGTCAGTTTGGACTGATGTTCAATCTTACTGAGTGCCTGGGAGCAGATCAGTTGCATATCTGTCAATTTAACTGAGAGTGCGGAAGCTTGTAAATACCCGTGTGAAAAACCAGTTTATCAATTCAGATTCTTAAGTCAGTTTTCAACCGGCTAACTAAGGTGTCAACCTGATCATATCAGTTGCTTGGTGACTTAGTTGGATATTGGGATATTTGTGGTTCGTTTTCAGCGTGTTGAGGGTGTTCAGTGTCCTGAACAGGTTCATTGATCGGTGGTGTGGGAGATCTGGGTGATCTGATAGGTGAGGGTGAGGGTGAGAAGGTTTTGTGAGGAGAGGGTGATGGTGATTTGGAAGTGGGCGTTGGTGATCTTGCTCTCTGGAAGATCGTGGTGAGAGGCTGAGAATCAGATGGTGATTCTTCCTCGGTTTTGCTCCTTACGTCGATGATTTCTCTCCTTCTGCTGCGGTCATCCGCTCTTCCTTCTTCTGCGGTAGTGGGCTCGAGGCGGGATTATCTCCTCTTCTGATTCCACTTGCATCAGATCTTTCGTTCTGCTAACTTGCTGGGCAGAACTTGGAGCAGTCTTCAGAGGAGAAGTCACTCTCTTCTGACGTTTCCGCTGAGCATCTGGTTTCTTGGCCAGATCCTTCCTCTTCATCCTCTTTTTCGGAATGGCTGTTCCTGCGGATGATGATCGGTTGCCTTATCTTTTCCCTTCTTTTCTCCCTTGGGTTTGGGCACATAAGGAGTTGGATCTTCATAAGATTGTCCAGGTAGGGACTCATCCTTGCCCAATATGGCCTTGTGCTTTGCTTGATATATCTTTGCTCCATTCTCATTCCATTCATAGTTATGTGGCAGCTTATCTGACAGAATGATAGAGATTTTGTGTATGAAGGAGCACTTGGAAGATAAGCACATGATATTGCTCTGGGTCAGTTCGAACTTCCCGGAGTCTTTCCTCAGTCGTGCCTTGACCATACCCAACCAATCTATATCCGAAGCCTTCTTGATTATTGTAGCCATGACACTGATCTTATACGAAGTGACAGCATCAAGACTGTAAGTTGAGCACATGATCACCTTCTGAACGATCTCAAGGAGAAGGCGATATTTCCTCTTCAGATAGGAGGCTTTGATGTTCGTCGTGTTCTCCTTGTTGGCTGGTCTCAACAACTCGGCTTCAAGAAATTCCTTTTCTCCTACATCAGTCGTGTAGGTCTCTGGATTGATGCTTCCTCGAGTTAGGCCGAATATCCTCTAGAGATCGTCATTCGACACTCGCACTTCCAATCCGCCAACGGAAGAAATCAGGTCAGCATCAATGTCTTCATCCCTCTGTAGATTGTATAAAAACTCCCGGGCTTCATGGGTGTGAACGATGTTCTGATGTGTAGAGCAATATCGTTCTAGTCCACACGCTCGCAAGCACTCCAGAATTTCTAGTGATTCAGGATCTGAGGTGATGGTGAATACTACATACTTCTCATCAATGATGTCTTTCTTCATCGATGCAAAGTTGCAGAACTTTTTCCCTTGGCCTGGTCGTGGAACAAGATATGCCATTTTTGTACGATATGCAAATTGATGTTTAGTTTGAGTAAGATATTTCAATAAATTCAGTCAAACCAGTAATCTAAGCATCAATTTAGCAAGTAAGCGTATAGCTCCTATAAAAATTACAGAAACATATCATCACGAATTATAAACCTAGGTACCAGAGTGAATTGAAATAATGCAATATTTAAACGAGAAATTACCAGAAATTGATTCGAGGATTTGAGAAATCATAAGAAAAGAATCAATTGATTTCGAAAGTAATTCTCTGAAGATTTTGAAAGTTTTGATCTTTTAAGAGCTTTGAGAAATATTTAGATTTTATAGAAAACGAGGGAAAACCTTTTTGCACAACTTTCCAAGGTACTCAAGTATCCGTGTTTTGAAATCGGTGGCTGAGATTAGTTGGCCAAAAAGTATTTTGATCGCACGGTTGAGAAAAGTAGTCTTCTCGTATTTTGGACTCGAAAATTCACAATAAAACGCATTAAAAACACATTCCCAAGTCCACATTAAAAGATTTGCAGAGCATGCGTCATAAAGTGAAAACAGAGTAAAAATAATTTATTTAAATAACGCATATAAGATATTCAGAAAGGGATAAATAAGAGAACATATCTTATTGATTGATATTGTAATCAACCAGTTACCACTGTGATCTGATCCGGTACTTGTTGACCTTACTGATGGTAGCCTTAAGCATTTCCCAACAATATCTTACTTATCTGATCAGATTCCTGTTTGAAGCACTTCGTCACTTATCTGATCCACTTATCTGATTCTCTCATCTGATGCACTTATCTGATTCACTTCATCCTTCAATCTTCTTCTATTCAGCCCGCATTTACTATGCACTTAAGTCAAACTCCCGCCAAAGCATTTGCTTCGGGGAGTCAAAAAGTCACCTCGATTCCCAAATCGGCGCGATTTGACATTCCGTAATAATGGCATAGATACGTTGTGATTACTCACACCGTCAACTCATCCAACCATTAACCGCGTGTTCCTTACGCGTTGTCGATGCAAATTTCTCTTAACGTCTTTTGAGATAATAAATTTGCATATGTACCCCTAATTTCCTTCTATAAATTAACCTGGGGTGTTAGGCAAAAACAACACAACATAAACCATTCATCTTTTTTTAGCATATACTTCATGCCTTTCATATGATTTCCTTATTTCCGGTGAAAACCTTTAACCCTTTTCCAATGAATTCAGCTTCTCAAATCAACCCTGTGTGTTCCTTCACACTGCTTTCGTCGTCATCTAAGATTACACATACGATCAATGCAAAGCTTCTTTACCACCGTGGAGGTGGATCTACTAAGGCAAATGAGAAGGCACTTCTCCTAACCGTATGCACCTTGTGCGCGATATCGAGATAACGGAATTAGCATCAACAGACTAAGTCTGAAACAAAACTTGAGTTTGGTATACGATCTTGTGTATCAAACTCAATATTTACATGTGACACTAGTGTCCGTTTGGTCCTTGTGACCAAAACGTAACCTAATGCCCCATTTAACAAATTTGGAGAGCCCATTGATTTCAGGTCTAAGGGCTCCTAGCTTAAAGATCCTTCAAGGCTCGCTCTCGCTCCTCTCTTCGAAGCTCTAAGAGTGGATTTCAGGATTCTAGAAGCTTCTCTGTGCCCCCTGGGTCGGAGAGAAGAAGAGCATCAGCTCTTATAATCTCTCTCTCTCCTTCCCTGCTTTGGGTTGGCTTAGGGTTTATGGTTTATGTAGCGACCTCCGGGTCTTCTTGTACTTGAAGCTTGTAATACCACTTGAAGATTGCTTGTAGGTAGCTTGTGATATCACTTGTAACTTGTAAATCTGACCTCCGGGTCCTTATCAATGAAAAATTCTCTTATTTCATTGTTGTGTTGCCTCTTCTGACTTACGCGATATGTAGCTTTCAACATGCGACTTGCTTGTTTCTTGCAGACTTTAATCGACTTATAAAGTAATCTTCCAATCGGATCGGTTCCCCATAATCGATATATCTTGAATCGATCGCTTCTTGTCCGAACTTGGATCGGCTACTTATCGACTTTTGATCTGCTCCTTATCGAACTTGGATCGGCTCTCAAAATCTGGTAAATCGATCGGTTGAGATTCCTAACTCAAGCGATTCCTCTTAACTAGTTAGTCTTTTAACCAATCGGTTACGGAGATCGATCCACCAACCATTTCGTGCACTTTTCTCCGAGATCCGAAAGCCCTACTTTCGTTGCATAATTCTCGAATCGATTTATTAGCGGCTTAGTTAAAATATCGACTTTTTTGCTTGTCGATATGGATCTTTTTATTTTGATATTCTTTTTTCAACGTGATCTCTGATAAAATGGTGTCTGACATCCACGTGCTTGCATCTTGTATGTAGAAACGAGGATTACGAGTGATTGCAATAACACTATTATTATCACAGAATATAGGTACGTTCTTAGCTACGATGTTGTAATCCTCATTGGCCGACTTAGCGAGCGATTTGGGAACAACGACTTCTCGCGACCATATATTACGCTTCATTTAGTAGATGTCGCGAATCGATGTCCGCTTCTTCGAAAACCAAGAGATCGGTTTATTTCCGTAAACCGACATGAACACGAGGTTGACTTTCGTCGATTTCGCAACCTCCGCAATCGTAATCGAAATACCCACTAAGCTCTAGATTATCATCTGATGGGTAAAATAAACCAAGGTTTACTGTCCCCTTCAGATACTTGAGAATCCGCTTAGCTGCTTCTAGGTGGCTTTGCATTGGATTTGCTTGAAATCAGGTATAGTAGAGATCCAATCAGAGCCCTATATTCTTTCTGATTAGTTTTCTGACCATCTTCATCTGGATCCATCTTGAACCCGGTCATCATGGGAATTCTGGCTTCCTTACAATGTTGAACTCCAAACTTGGCGAAGAGATTCCTTGTGTACTTTTTGCGCAGATGAATATCCTTCAGACTCGCTTGACTTGTAAACCCAGAAAGTAATTCATCTGACCCATCATGGACATCTCGGACTTCCCTTGCATCAACTTGCTTGTTGGGAGATCCAAAGATGATATCGTCCACGTAAATCTGAACCATCAGAATATCTTCTCCATCTTCTATTCTGAATAAGGTTCTGTCCACTATTCCTTTAGTGAATCCGCTGTCTATCAAGAACTGAGAGAGTGTATCATACCAAGCTCGAGGAGCTTGTTTCAGGCCATAAAGAGCTTTTCTTAAACGGTACACTTGGTTGCCTTTTTCAAAGCCTGGAGGTTGTTCAACATAAACTTCCTCTGCTAGTCCCCCATTTAAAAATGTACTCTTTACGTCCATCTGATACACAATGAACCCTCTGTGGGCAAAGATATCCGAAAAAGACGACCGAATGGCTTCTAAGCGGCGGATCGGTGCAAAGGTCTCATCATAATCAATTCCTTCTGATTGTGAATACCCCTTAGCAACAAGTCTTGCCTTATTCCTAGTTATGACATTATTCTCATCTCTCTTGTTCTTGAATACCCACTCCGTGCCAATCACGTCTTGATGAGTTGGTCTGTCCACTAGTTTCCAAACATGATTCCTCTCAAACTGTTCCAGCTCCTCTTGCATGGCTAGAATCCAGCTTGCATCTTGTAGAGCTTCCTCTACTGTAGTTGGTTCCTTCAAAGTCAGATAACAACAGTACATGGCACTTTCACCAATCTGATGTCTAGTTCTCAGCATTTTTAGAGTCTTTCCACTTGATTCTCGTGATCGGTTCCTTGTTTTGCTCTTGAGTTTGATGGAGCGATTCTTGTAAATACGAATAGTCCTTCATAAGATTCTCAAATGAATCCATCAGTCAAAAATTCTTTTTACAGTTGAACTTGAGAACTCATGTGCTTGTGTAGGAGCAACAAACGAGAGATAGAAGAATTTACCTCCTCTACGACCATAAGGCGGATATCATCATTGTCACTATCTCGAGAAAATCTCATCTCGAGGCTGGAACCTTCTTCGAATGTTCTTCTTCCTCCAAGAATCGAGTTTTCTTCTTTGGAGAACTTCTTGTCTCTCTTGGCTTGTCTTTCCTTTCTTTCTTTAGCACTTAGCTCAGGACAGTCATATTGAAAGTGACCTTTCTTCTGACTGTTGTAACATCTGTTGGTATCATCATCCTGATCACTTTCCTCCTTGGTCTTGGAGTCCTTCTTTTGGATGAGGATCCTTGACTTTTACGGTCCTTTCTTTTCTCGGTGTATATCTGTCCTCGACTTTTTGAGTCTCTCTTGTACTGTGATTCTGTAATATTTCTCATATCCGCTATTGAGTCTTTCAAACCTCCTTGCCATCGATCTTAGCTTATCCTCCTGCTCATCCCGATTTTTTGGCAAGTGAGTTCTCGAACTCTCTAGACTTCTGAGATTTCTCTTTGGCTTTGAAAGCCACATTCTTGCTAGATGAAGAATCATCTTTGCTGTCAGATTTCTTAGATTTCTTGTAAATCACAAACTCATAAGCTTTCAGTTCAGATAAAACTTGTTGATATGGCATGGAATCAATATTTTTGGTGTTTTCAATCACCACAGCATGTATATCCCATTTCTTAGATAATCCTCTAAGAATTTTGATTGCCACTTCTCTCTGTGGGTATCTTTTCCCAAGAGCATTGGATCATTCATGATCTTTAGTGAATCGACCTCAAGTTTGTCAATGGATTCACTATCTTCCATTTCAAAGCTATCAAACATTCCAATAACAGAAAGTTTGTTTTCCTTAATATGATATGTGCCTTGACACATAACAAAGCCAGTGTGTCCCATATTTTTTTTTGTAGTTTTCACGGTGAGAAATCATCCCCATAACACCATCATCAATAGTGCTATACAAAGTATCTTTAGCAATGTAGTCAAGATTGACTAACTTTTTCTCTCATCGAGGAGTAAGTTGATCATCGATTTTGGAAATTCATCTCTGGGATCATTCCTCTCGATGATCGATGATTAAGGATTCACATGATAAATTTGAATGGTCCTTCGTAAACCACTCTCCACATTCTTTCATGTTTTGAATGAGATGAGCTGTATTCTCAATCTCCATAGATCATAGCCCTCAACAGAGAACATAGGAAGTTTCTTAGAAGGCATGATGACTGAGCCTTGTAAGATATCAGCAACAGATATATTCAGTAGACCACCAAAGTCTTTTCAACCAAATTAGACTATGGCCACTAAAGCAAGTGGTCAAATTGAACCATCGCTCGATACCACTTGTTGGTCGGTTGCTAACGAAGTCTCACACGTGTATGGGGGAATACAAGTGTTCAAATGATTTTTAAAACTTTTCTTTCACCGAGGTCGGATGGGTCGTTATCCCGATGATTTGGTACGAGAAGCACTGATTGCCTCGAGTCAAAGTCTCTTCGAGACAATAATCGGAAGCCGCTTTCAAAAGCTTCAGATTAGCCCAACCGAGCTCGAAGTTTTATCGGAGATCTCGAAGTCGCTTGGATCGAGATAATTATCTTCTTGAACCCTCGAGAGAGTTAGTTCGATTTGGTAACTATCTGTTCTAGCTACTCAAGTGTGCGGAATGGTTGGCCCTATGTTTATACTCGTTTTTAGCTTTGTTGAAAATCTTCCTTTTAATAAAATAGTGATTAAGGCTGTGATCAGTTGATGCAAGTTCAGTGGATTGATTCCAACTGAATATCAGTGAATTATGCTTTCAGTGAAAAATATGTAATAGATAATAATGCAGTACAGAAAGCAAAACAACACAGCAATTTTTAGTGGTTCAGAGACTCAAGCTCCTACATCCACTCTCTCTGACCTTCAGAGAAATTCCATAACCACTTCCTAAAGCTTTCTGGCTAACTCATTGTAGCTAACTCACTTTTCTACTTTGAGTTTTCTGGCGTACTCACTGCAGCTTACTAACTCAACACACACAAGTGTTCAGACTACCACAAGTAGCTTACTAACTTCTTCTCTAGAGTTTTCTGGCTAACTCACTGTAGCTTACTAACTCTTTACAACTCCAACTCACCAACAAAACACACACAAACTACCTTACAAAGGGTTTGGGTTTCTGGTTGGTTTCCAACGTGGATGAGATATCCTTTACAATAAGAACAATGCAAAGGTTAGGATATCTCTACTAAGCTTTGGATATATCTTATCAATCTAGACTTAGTGAATGAGCTCTCTTCAATGTGAAACACTTGGGAAATTCTAGGTTTTTCGAGTGCTTCAATTTGCAATAATACGAATGAGCTCTTGAGTTGCTTTCAAATTTCCCGTAACCTCTCAATGTAAAGGGTCACTAGTATTTATAGGAAACTTCACCAAGGTCACTCTTGAAAAACTATCCGTTGGAGGAGATAGCTTCATGAGTTTCCTCTTATGGTGTTTGATGAACGGCTATATTTAGGGTTTGAATACTCCCTTGCATGTTTTAGGAAATATGCATTCATGTAGCCTATCACCACTCTTTGCAGTTTGGAACATAGTACTACTGACATGCTTGATGACACAGCCGCTTTTCAAAGGTCGATAAAAATCTTTGTGTTGTCTTCCTCTAATTGGTTCTTGTCTTCAGTTAAATGTAGACAAACATAACTGCTCTTTTTGGTCAATCTCTCTGAATGAGATAACCTTAAACAACACTTAGACTTAGTTCCTTTTGTCTGCACATGAATGTCTTAGGCAATATCTATTTTTCTGAATATTCGCATTTTTCTCAGTTTTGTAATTTTCAGATAGATATTATTCAGTGCCTCAGAACATTTAGGTTATAATGAGTATTGATATCTTCTTGAGTCTTGATAATCTTGGGTCTTGATATCTTCTGTGTCTTGATGTCTTGAGTCTTGATGTCTTACGAGTCTCGGTGTCTTACGAGTCTTTAGTGTCCTCTGAGTCTTCAGTGTCTTCAGTGACATACTGAGACTTTAGTGACATACTGAGTCTTTAGTGACATCTTGAGTCTTGATGTCTTGATGACATCTTGAGTCTTGATGACATCTTGAGTCTTTAGTGACATCTTGAGTCTTGATGTCTTGATGACATCTTGAGTCTTGATGACATACTAAGTCTTCAGTTACTTACTAAGTCTTCAGTTTCTTCAGAAACTTACTGAGTCTTCAGTTTCTTCAGAAACTTACTGAGTCATCAGTTTCTTCATAAACTTACTGAGTCTTCAGTTTCTTCAGAAACTTACTGAGTCTTCAGTTTCTTCAGAAACTTACTGAGTCTTCAGTTTCTTCATAAACTTACTGAGTCTTCAGAATCTTCAGAAACTTACTGAGTCTTCAGAATCTTCAAAATCTGACCTGATCTATATCTGCTGACTATACATGGTGCAGATAACTTCATAAACACTCTATACTGAATCCTGACTCAGACTATCAAGATTATCCTGAACATGTCATACTCAGGGGTTTTGGGATCTAATCAAAATCTCTTTATTAAATTCATCTCCCAACAGACATCCTTGCTATCTTATTAAGAGTTTTAAAGTTCAGATGACTCATTGTTTTGTGCCAGAGCCAACTGCTACCTTTTGAACTCTTAACAATCAGGCATGCATTTCTTGGACAAATGTTCCAATCTGCTGTATAAATTGTACCTTTTCTTGAACCAGTTAACAAGATCTGTTGAGTAGCTCGATACTTGATAGTACACTGATCAGTCGAGAACTCAACACTGAATCCGTTGTTGCAGAATTTTGAAACTGATAACAGATTATGCTTTAAACCTTCGACATACGAGACTCCATTAACCTGTACATTATCATTCTCTAAGGTTCCGAATCATCTGGTAAAACCAAATTTATCATCACCAAAGAGTACATGTGGGCCTTCTTGTTCTGTGTAAGAGCTAAGGAGATGTTTGCTTCCAGTCATGTGCCTTGAGCATCCACTATCGATGTACCAGATAGTTGCTTGTACACCTCCTTTGTTGGCCAAACCCATGCGAACCTGCAATCAAATCAGTCTTTAGGTACCCCTTTTGGATTGGGTCCTGAGGGGTTAGAGTTGGTTTTAGGGATCCATACAAACAGGGCACTTCTATTGTAATCAGATAGATCAGAAGGCCTGATTTGTCTCCCGTAAACATCTACATAATCATACATCTCTTCATATGCATTATGATCAGTATGATTATTTGTGCGAGCCTTGGGTGGATCAGAAGACTTGGGATTTTTCCTTGTTGTTTGTCTTCTTTTAACCCAGTGGGGCTCAGGTGCAGCAACCCTAGGTTTCTGATTATAAGGGTAGGTATGACTGCTACCATCAAAAGACTCGTATCTTTTTGGCATAGATGCTCTTAGCAGTTTACCTTTAGCTTGCTTGTTAGGCAGTTGACCCTGATTAGGTTTCAGATTAGATTTCCCCCTGAGAGGTTGTCTTTTCTGATACCTAATCTACTGATCAGGTTGAGGTCTCTTCAGAAGAACTGGGTTCTTCTGTTGATTTCTCAGTTGATGCTTGTTCAGTTGGGGACCATTTATGTTCCCTTTCTGATTAGGCACTTGCCTTTCTTGTTCAGCAGGTCTATTTCCCTTATCAGATATAAATTTTGCTTTATGTGTATCTATATCAGAAACTCGTTTGATTACACCTCTTTGAAGTGAATCAGACGGGGCTTTTGAGGATGTAGAAGGGTTTTCATACCCAATTCCCTTCTTATTAGTTGTCGTTTGAAAATAGTTGTTCATATCCTGAATGGTTTTCGAAGATTTCATGAAAACCTGTATTTTCTTATGTAAACTATCCTCAGTTAATTTCAGACTCTCATGTAGTCGGAAGAGTTCATCAAACTTGGCTTGTAAGATTTTTAAATCATCAGCTTGTTGTTTATTGATAGCTAGTTGTTCCTTAATCTGCTTCTCCTGATCAGAAGAGTTAACTTTCAGAACTTTCAGTTCTTTAGTTATCTTCTGAGCAGCTTCAGCTGATTTTAGTTCAGCTGCTCTACTGACAGCATTTTCCTTAACAAGCTGAGTATTTTCAATCCTTAGCTTATTGTTTTCGGTTTCCACTATCGTATAAGTGTCTACTGCGTTAGAGAGATCATCAAGCAATTGCTCAGAATAGAGCTGCAAGTCAATCTCTCCAGCAGGTGTGCTAATCATAGCTGGTGTGGAAACTGAAAGAGCAGAAGGTTTAGAGGTTACCTCAGATTGGTCTTCCTCCTTAGCCATCAGACAAATTTCATCATCAGAAGAGAATATCAGATCATCGTAGTGGTAGAAATCATCAGCGTTGCTTATCAAATAGAAATCTTCTACAAATGAGTAGCCTGAATCCTCAGAAGGCAGATAAGAATCATCAATTTCAGATGTATCAGCAACCATAGCTTTCCTGTCTCTATAGCGTTTCTCTCTTCTGTTCCGCTTCTCTTTTCTTTCTTTTGGTGTCAGATCTGGGCAATCTGAGCTGTAATGACCTGATTTCTCACAGTTGAAACACGCTCCATGATCACAGAACTTCTTCTGCCAGGTGAGTCATTCCATCTGTAGAATCTATCAGGTGACTTTCCTGTTTGCCTGTAATCAGAATTTCTTATCTCAGATCTGTTGTCTCTCCTTTCATCAGACCGATCATCTCTTTTCTTATCTTCTCTGCGATCCTCTCTGTGATCATCTCTTAGGTCACCTCCAATAGCTGGGTTGTCATGATAGATGATGATGGGTCCTCGTTCAAGAAATTCCATCATCCTGCTGCTTATTGACCCCAGATGGTTTCTCATGTATATCGTCCAGTCTGCATACTCATCAATGGAAAATTTAGGCAAATCATGATAAATACCCGAAGTATTATCAATGCTGATCGTGAGTTTGAAAACAAATGAGATTTGAAAAAGGTTTTTCAAGATCAGTTCAAGTGACCACAAAGGTTCTTCCTCAAGAACCGATGATATTCAAAGCCAGTGGTCTGTAGAACCACTGCTCTGATACCACTTGTAGGTCCCGAACGGGTTTTGAGGGCGTAAGTCTAGAGGGAGGTGAATAGACTTACGAAAACTTTTTCGTCTTGCATCGGTGTGATTGCGGTTTTTGCTCGATCATAGTGCAAGTGAATCGGTTTGATCGATATCCAACTTCTTGTCGCTGAGGCGGATCGATTCGGTATCTATCAGTTTAACTGGTTGTGCGGAAGCTAGTTTATACCCGTGTGAAAAACCAGTTTATAACAAATCGTCGGTTCGGGTGCTTTCAATCGATGACTATGGAGTCAATCGACCGGATCGATAACTTGGTGCTAGGTGATCCTAACTTTCGTAATATGTATGCAGATTTAATCAAGTTGTGTGCAATAGTGTAAAGCGGTTAATCAATCGTAAATGCACACAAGATTTATAGTGGTTTGGACAACGGTCCTACGCCCACTCTTCCCTATCACAAGGGTACCAACTTAACCAATGGACTTAGATTATTGTGTTAGTCCAACACATTACACCCAGATATTTATAGAGCTCTCACTCAACCGATCCTTAAATCGTAACTAGAAACCCTAGTCTGAAATCTTGCTAAACAAACTTAACCTAACTTTGGGTTTTGGGTAAGATTTGTTGTTTGTTCCAACTTTGAAATCTATCCTAGTATTTAAGTAGCCTAACAGCTAAAGGATAAGATTTATGTGCTAAGAACTATGGGATGAACACTTAGAAAAATTAATCTTCAAGGTTGTGTTCTTTGTGAGGAAATTTGGCTATAGTATGAGCTTCTTGATAATTTCCATTTTTTTCACTCTGAAGAGGAATCCCATATTTATAGACCCCAAAATCAAAGAGCCATTGGAGAGCAATTTAAATTTCCGGCTATATTTGGTAGATATGTAGGAATTGATGTGACGTGCTTCAGGGACGGCATGGCCGAAAGCATGGATAGTTGTCTTTTATAGTCGTTTGACCAAGCAGTACCAAATCCTGTATTGTCGGCTCTGTTCATACGTGTCTTGTTCTTATTGATTAACAAAAAAAAAACTTTTCAGTGTTTGTTCTACCAACTAAAGTTTACATTCTTCTTGTTCAGATCAACAACTTATGACTTGGTGAAACATCAGTTACCACCTGGTGTGAGCTGGCCTGATCACTTACAACTGATCAGTCTACCTGATAGAGTCTTTTGGTGCCAGTTGTCTTAGCTCAACTAGCAGACTCGGCTGATGTAGGTCTTCTAGTCTGATCTTCTAGTAGTCATCTGATCTTCAGGTCTTCTGAATTTGAGCTTCATGATTTCACTCAGATCATCTGACTTTATCAGATCGTCTGATCTTCTGTCTTTCCCTTGCCTTCTAGCCTTCTGACTTCAGTTGGTCTTTTGTTCTCAGCTGGTCTTTAGATCTGACCTATACATATTTAGTTCCCCCTCAATATGTGACCTATCTTATACATCAGTTGTTCTATACAATAAGTATCAACTGGTCATCTTATAACTGGTATTTAAAAACATCAGTCAACTAACAGGTCTGACTGGTCCTTTTACATATGTTTTGGAACTTTCATCAAAACTCTAAATTTCCCAACACATTCAGCAGCTCACATGGTGGAAGTTTATCACTAAGTGATCCTCTTTCAGCCAGTAGGAGCGTAATTGGAGTTGCATTGCCTGAGCAACAAAATCCAAGTTGGCTGAATGAGAACATCATAGTTGAAACTCCCGCTCAAGAGGCATTCGGAAGTGTTGCTCTTGAGGCCTCCCCGGTCAATGATGAAATCTTTGCACCACAAAATTTTCACGATCAGAATGTGCAACCTGAACAACCCCAACTCCGTAAGTCTACTAGGGTTCGTAATCCACCCACTAGATATTATGGTTTCCTTGTAGAGGAAAATGATGATGTGGAGATCCCGGATAAAGATGATCCTAGAACTTATACTGAGGCAACATTAGATGTTGACTCAAAGAAGTGGCATGAAGCCATGAAATCCGAGATGGACTTGATGTACACCAATCAAGTCTGGGACTTGGTTAAGTTTCCGAAAGGGGTTAAACCAGTAGGTTAAAAATGGGCCTTCAAACGTAAGACTGATGCAAATGAAAAAGTACAAACCTACAAGGCTAGGTTGGTGGCGAAAATAGTCAACACGAAGGCATTGACTATGACGAGAATTTCTCACCAGTTGCTAAGATCAAGTCCATTCAAATTTTAGTTGCGGTAGCAGCACACCTTGATTATGAGATTTGGTAGATGGACGTCAAAACAACTTTCCTCAATGGCAACATTGATAAGGAAGTGTTTATGACTCAACCGGAAGGTTTTATATCAAAGCCAAAATCTAATCTTGAGTGCAAACTTAAATGATCCATTTATGGATTGAAGCAAGCTTCTAGGAGTTGGAATATCCAATTTGATGAAGCTGTCAAATCATTTGACTTCGTCAGAAACTCGAAATATCCGTGCGTCTATCGAAAATGCAGTGGGAAGAATGTTGTCTTCATAGTTGTGTATGTCGATGACATACTAATTATGGGAAACAATATCCCACTCATGCAGTTCGTGAAAGAGTGGTTGTCAAAGACCTTCATGATGAAGGATATAGGTGAAGCCTGCTACATCTTAGGGATCTAGATCCATAGGGATAGATCCAAGAAGATGTTGGGGCTGTCACAGTCCACCTATGCAGACAAGGTGTTGAAGCGATTTGCAATGGAGAACTCTAAGAGAGGTTCTCTACAGGCATGTCATGGGATAAAGCTGTCTAAGAAGGATTGTCCTTCCACAGGCGTTGATATCAAGCACATGAAGGATATACCATATGCATCTGCAATTGGTTCCATCGTGTACGCCATGACTTGCACTAGGACAGATGTGGCCTTCGCTGTCAGCACCACTGGTAGATACCAACAGAATCCGGGTAAACCTCACTGGATTGCTGACAAGAACAATCTCAAGTACCTCAGACGTACTAAAGATTGCTTTCTGGTCTACGAAGGACAGTCAGAGCTAGTTGCCACTGGCTATGCTGACACTAGTTTCTAATCAGACTGTGATGATTACAAGTCACAGTCAGGCTGACGGTTAGTTGGAATAGTTCCAAACAAGAGACAACCGCAGACTCAACAATCGAAGTTGAGTACATTGCTATGGCGGAAGCTGCTAAAGAAGCTGTCTGGATAAGACAGTTCTTAAGTGAACTAGGGGTAGTTCCAAGTGCCAGCAATCCAATAAAGTTGTTTTGTGACAACACTGGTGTGGTTGCGCAAGTTAAGGAACTGAGATCCAATAATAGAAATAATCATGTACCGAGGCGTTATCACTTGATAAGAGAGATAATCGCTAGAGGAGAGATAGAGTTAGAGTGTGTTCCCACGGAAGATAATTTGGCTGATCCTTTCACCAAAACTTTGAGTGTTCATGTACACACTAGACATTTCAATGGTCTAGGGGTTAGACATGTAGGTGATTGGCTTTAGTTCAACTGGGAGACTGTTAGTGTTAGTGTCCTAGAGACAATCCATTGTAAGGACATAATGCTAAGATAATATTCAATATTGGTTTAATATTATTGTTTTTTTAATATTAAATGTGTGGCATTACACTTGTTAGAGTATTATATTTGATTGTTTACATTTGTTCTTATCTGTTTTCCCTTGAGTCATTGTTGTCATTGAGGTCGTGAGAACTCGGATGACTTAAGCATGATTCTCAAATAGCCCCGATCAAGGATCATCAAGAAAGGGATATTGATGATGCAGTTGAGATTGGTGTGCGATCTGTATCATACTCTTAGAGAGTCTAGTAAGATCTCACTTACTACGAGATACTAGGTATCTCATGATGGATGCACAAATACCTTAGAGGGTATTGGTATACTCATCCGAGAAACCCTTTCATGTAGTTCCACTATATATGTCTACGGGTTGAGGACCCATTCTTTGATCGAGCAAAAACTCTTCAGGTACAGGACCCATTCTTGGATCGAGGTCGTCGCGGCTTCCCTTCTTGTTTGTCTTTTCAGTGTTCAATTCATTACATTGTGTTTCACTATCTATTACAAGTATTTGTTTACTAGATGTTAATGCAGAATTGAAATGAGATGAAGAATAAACCAAACAACCTCTTTCATCCACCTGGTCACCCTTAACAGTGCCGACTAACCCACTTTTAGTGGGGAATTTTATACAAAAATAAATAGTTGAGGACGCAGCCTCGAACTCATGCTCAAAAGACCTCCCAAGAAACCCATTATAGGAATTCAGAAGGTCAATTACAAGGAAATCTAAAAGTCTAGTAGCCCTAACCTTATCATCTAGGGTGGACACTAGCTCGACAGCTAGACGAATCATGCCAAACGGCTTCACAGTTGCATCCCCAAAGCCTTTTACGACGTGGTCGCATGGGGTAATGTAAGCATCAAATTCCCCGAGCTGGTCTAAGTTTTGTTGAGGTTATACATGAAAGTATGCTTTTACTTTATATAACCAAACTGAATTTATTTCTGTCTTATTTACTGAAATAAATTATTTATCACTGATGCTTTAAATATCATTGAATGTTACATATATTTATTGCATAATTGTTCAATAAACAGTACGTGTTACATTGTAGTTAATTTAGTGATACCATATCACAGAAGATTAAATTAACAGTCCCTTGTAACTAAATGTACGCTGTTCACGACCTAGATGAAAGTGAACAACCCATTGTGAAAGGTTGAAGTGTAAGGCTCAGATTGGCTTGTCTTGACCAAGAGATTACACTAGTGCATGACTGATGCACTGAATAGGACCTACAGGAGGATAAATTCTTCAGCACTGAATTACGAAGAATTAGACCTCAGTGGTTTGTTATTTCTTAATCCTCGTCCCTTAAATAGGATCATGTGTGGCTAGTAATTATTGCTTTGACTTATGACGGGTAGAGAATTAATTAGATTCAATACTTTATATCTTGGGCAATATTCCTGGTCACATGTGATTGCTAAGATTTAATACGAAGAATCGTGTGCGAGTACGCTTGTTTGATTTGCCCCCTTTGGAGGTTCATAAGATTTATCATACCAAATATTGCAAGTGGAATTAGTTTCCGGTATGGATAATAATGTTGAACCGTTCCTTGACCAAGGACAAAAGATATTAATTAAAGGAAAGTTATTTCAGTGGCTTGAATTAATTAATGGGCTGGATAATCTTAAACGCGGGAAATAATAATCGGGATCCATATTAACAGTAACATGGGTTAAGATGGATAGTGCAATATTAATTATGTAGTGGGATTAATTAATATTTATGGGCATGAATAATATTGTGGCTCAATATTAGATATTCAAAGTCCATTAGAAGGTCCAATCTTAATTCTTCTAAAGGCCCCTCAAGTAGCCCAAACATAATGTCCAATAACTGAAAAATGTGTTTAAAATAAAATAAACTATGGTTTCTTATTTTTCCAATTTTTTCAAAAACATGAATAAAAGGGGAGAAAGATTTTCTTTGAATTTTGTTATGGAATGAGGATATGTATTCTTGGAATACAAGATTATCTCATTAAATTCAAGAAATCTCTCACTTAGTTATTTTTGTGGGATTTTCGAAAATTATGAGAAATAAAAGGAAAGAAAGATTTTCTTGATTTTCTTGAAAAGATATTATGGAAGATATATATTCTTGGAATACAATTGTATCTCATAAATTCAAGAAGATCCAAATCTTGGAATCTTTATCCTAAAATTTCGAAAATACCATAACAATAATAGAGTGAGATTTTTATGGAATATTTTAATTATGGAGAAAATGATATATTGGATATATATTCAAGATTTCTTGGAGATGATTGTTTCATCCCCAAGTACAATTCCATGTGTTGGAAAAATTAGAAATCCACAATGGTGGTGCAACATAATTTTATTTATTTTCTTTTGTTAAATTGTTCGCGAGTTCCTTCCACCGGATTGTTGAACAAGGATAAGGGAATACTTGAGAAGGTCTTTTGGTGTGTTCGTATGAATGGGATCCATCTTCTCAACGGTTGTTACTCCGATAGGTTAGTTCACGTAAACCCGTAGTAATTCCGCATGCTTAGGATTTATGTGAACTGTTTATATGCATGATTTGTTGTTGAATTATTATTTGAATTAATATAGGATTAATTCATGCTAGTAATAATTGTTAGAATTAAATTTGTATTTAAATATTCATCCCGAATAGATCCGGGCAATTAATTCCCCAACAACTGGTATCAGAGCCTCGGTTTCGGGCTCTGAATTTTAAATTGTAATTTAATTTGTTTTCATTAAATTTGGAATTGGATAGTAGAATTGCTAGATCTTTTTTGCAGATATCCAATTGTCATGGTATTTGATGAATTTTTATATTTATGCATGCATATAAATTGTGGTTTTTAATTCGATTCGTTCGAATTCGTTTTGCCTCGTGAGAAAATCCACGAGTAGATTAGGATTTATTTGACTCGTTCAATGTAATAGACTAGTCTAGATCTAAGTTTATTTATTTTTTGCAAATAAATTGTAACCGGATCGGAAACGGAGGCGGAGATGAAGAATTAAAAGACGAGATCCGAATCGGTGCAAAGCGGCGCGCACAGAAGCGCTTAAACGTACAGGGGAGGCACGCTATGATGCGGACGACGCGGCGCAGCGCCATGGGCGGGGGAGGCCGATGGGCCGAGCGGATTGGGATGAGGGGCGCGGCGCGCGCAGTGCGGCGGATCGGGCGGATGCGCCAAAGGGGGCGAGGCGAGGTACGGGCGAGGAGGGATCCGGCATGGGATCCGGGCGGGCGGGCGACGAAAGTGCTTAAGTCTGCAGAGACATAATGCACCGCCGACGCTTTGCCAAGAAGTGCCGAGCAACTTCTTGGGCAACGTGTGTCGAGTTTTTATGTGCAAGACGGCGCGATCAACACGGCCGGGGAAGTACAAGGCGTGCACGCCAACCCGCGATCTGGTCGGTGACGTGGCTTGACGAGGCATTTTTTTCAAGACGGTCAAGTGGAAGCTTTTTGAGACGAATGATGAAGGCCATAAAGACGATTTCTCAAGATCGAGACTTGACAAAATTTAACAGTGACAATTGGATATATGTGCCCAATGTGTTTAATTTTTTTTGATGTTTTGCATTATTTTGTGCCTATTTAAATTGTGTTTAAATATGTGATGCATGAGAATATGTTTTGGAAGAATCTCACCTTCAAAAATTACTAAGTATGTTTAATCAATTAATTGACAATTTTATTCCGGATAATAAAATTAAATTAATTTTGACCTCCATGATTTATTTATTTGTGGATTCTTTTAGAGAAATTCCCCCCACGGGACGGCTAAAAGATAAATTTCACATGAAAAAATTCTGAAAGGATGATTGTGGGTTATTATTAGTGGCGACGACGACCCTCCCCACGAGGCTCTTTCAAAGCAAAGTAATAATTCTGTATTTAATCATGGTTATTACTTAGGTATAAAATTGATATGCATATACTTCCCCGAAGTCCCTGTCAATTTTATATTGGTCAAGTGGGAGCCAACTATTAATCTAGATATTAAAGGTTTGAAACTATTTTGTTTGCAACCTGCTTGAATGTGTTTAAATAATGATCCACCCCACGTGGCTTATTTAAACTATTTTGAGATGTTGGCTGATGCATGTTCATATTTTTTTTGAGATTTTAATATGATACATGTGATAGAACCTTGTGATATGTTTGTGCTTATACAAATTGTTATTTATTTCAGTTCAGCATGTCGCAACCTTTTAATTCACTATTCAATATACTTAAAGACAATTTGCTTACTGGTGAAAACTTCGTTGATTGGAATCGTAAACTTACTGTTGTCCTCACTGCACAAAGCCATAACTGGGTTCTCACTACACCTAAACCAGAAAAGCCAAATGATGAATCAACTAAAGCGGTTAAGAAAGAGTATGCTGACTGGGAGCGTTCCAACGAAATGGCAAAGTGTACCATCTTGGCTTCAATGTCAGATGTGTTGCAACACCAACACCAAAACGTTGAGACCGCTGCAGACATCATGACTAGTCTTAAAGCGATGTTTCAACATTAGAACCATGTGGCTCGTCAGATCACCATGAGGGACTTGCTCTCTATGAAAATGGTGGAGGGAACGCCCGTAAGGGAGCACGTTCTCTAGATGATGGCTCACCTTAACAAACTTGAGGTTCTTGGCGCTGAATACGACATCGAGACCCAAATTGATTTCGTGCTCCATTCTCTGCTGAAAAATTTTGAACAGTTCAGGCTGAACTACCAAATGAATAATCAAAAGTTCTTGATGCCTGACTTGTTGCAAGCTTTGGTCTCGGCAGAGGCGATATTGGGGCAAAAGAGCCAAGCTTTGGTGGCAAACAGACCGTCTTCTTCTTCTAGGCCAAACGGTGGTAAGAAAAGAAAAGGGACAAAGGCCACAAGCAAGTGAACTCAACTATTACCAAGGGCAAGGAAAAGGTGAAGGGAGGTCAAGGAGTGAGTAAGCCAGCTAAGGGGAAGTGCTTCAATTGCGGTGAGAAAGGACATTGGAGGTCAGCCTGTTCCAAACCCAAAAGGAATGGAAAGAAATGTAATTCTCATGCACTAGTTGTTGAAACTTGTTTAGCGGCGTATGCCTCCCATTTATGGGTGGTGGATACGGGATCCACTGATCATGTTTGTTTCACTTTACAGGGGTTCAAGCGGACCCGGCAACTTAGTGGGAGTGAGATCCTCATCACACTGAGCGATGCTACGAGAGTGGCAGCTGAAGCAGTGGGAGAAGTGCACCTGTCTTTTGAAGACAGAGTTTTAATTTTAAGAGATGTTCTTTACGTTCCTAGTTTTAGAAAGAATTTAATTTCGGTTTCTAAACTCTACCTTGATGGATATTCAGTTACTTTTGATAAAGTTGTTACCATTTCTTTTTATGATAGATTTATCAGTCATGGGACCTTGTTGAACAATCTCAATACAATTAATTGTGCACACCACTCACGAAATGCATCCTATAACACATCAAATATTTCCGATAAAAGAAAATGTTCATCAGACGTGAACGAGACACTTCTATGGCATCTTAGATTGGGACATATTAATCCAAAAAGGATTCAAAGGTTGGTAGAAGATGGTTCATTGGAGTCTCTCCGGGTTGAACCAATCCCAACTTGCGAATCATGTTTGGAGGGTAAAATGACCAAGAGGGCATTCGGAGCCAAGGGGAATAGATCCAAAGAAGTGTTAGAAATCGTTCACACAGATGTATGTGGTCCAATGTCAATCAAATCAAGAGGAGGTTATGAGTATTTTGTCACCTTCATTGATGATTACTCAAGGTACGACTACATTTTCCTTATGAAGCATAAATCTGAGACCTTTGACCAATTCAAAGAATTTAAGGCTCAAGCATAGAATCTTAGGGAAAACGTATCAAGTCTCTACGATCTGATCATGGGGGCGAGTACCTCAGCGATGAGTTTTTGAACTACTTGTCAGATGAAGGGATTGAATCCCAGCTAACTACACCCGGAACCCCTCAACAAAACGGGGTTGCAGAGCAAAGAAACAAAACTCTTTTAGAAATGGTTAGATCAATGATGAGTTATGCGGATCGAACCAAGTCGTTGGGGTCATGCCTTGGAAACAGCGGCTTATATTCTGAACTTGGTGCCATCCAAGTCGGTTCCTAAAACTCCCAAAGAATTGTGGATCGGGCGCAAGCCCAGTTTGAGACACATGAGAATTTTGGGGTGTCCGGCCTACGTGTTGGACAAGGAAGCCAGAAAATTGGATCCTCGATCAGAATTAAGGTTGTTTATAGGGTACCCCGAGGGAACAAAAGGGTGTATGTTATATGGTCCTGAGGATCAAAAGGTGGTAATAAACACCCACTTTAGATTTTTGGAAGAAGACTATATGAACGAAAGAAAGCCCAGAAGTGAGATTACCTTAAATGAGCTTAGAGGGCTAACCTCAGTGCCAAGTGTACAAGATGACATACCAAATGACACAGTTACACAACCGGAACCTCGACGTAGTGGGAGGGTTGTGAGACAACCCGAGAGATTCATGGGGGTAGGAGAGTCCTCGGACTTAGTCCCCGGTCAAGATGAATCAGACCCATGGACTTACGATGAGGCAATCCAAGACAAGGATGCGGTTTCTTGGCAAACAGCAATGGAAGCCGAAATTGGTTCTATGGATCATAACAGAGTGTGGGAGCTAGTCTAACCACTTAATGGGGTCAAACCCATTGACTGCAAGTGGGTATACAAGAGGAAAAGAGGACCATACGGGAAGGTGGAAACCTTCAAGGCAAGGCTTGTGGCGAAAGGTTATACTCAAAAGGAGGGGATCGACTATGAGGAAACCTTTTCACCTGTAGCAATGCTCAAGTCCGTCCGAATTCTCTTGTCGATTGTTGTGCATCTCGACTTTGAAATCTGGCAAATGAATGTCAAGACGGCTTTCCTTAACGGAAGTCTTGAAGAGGAGATCTATATGCAACAACCCCAAGGCTTCATTGAAAACGGCCAAGAACACCTAATTTGCAAGCTCAAGAAGTCCATTTATGGACTCAAACAAGCATCCAGAGCTTGGAACCAATGTTTTGATCAAGTAATAAAGTTTTATGGGTATGATCAAAATGAATACGAAAGTTGTGTGTACAAGAAGCGTGTCGGAACTGCATTGGTATTCTTAGTACTATACGTAGACGACATTCTGCTCATCGGTGACGATGTAAAGGTGTTGTCAGACGTAAGGGCATGACTTTCAAAATAGTTTGATATGAAGGACTTAGGGGAAGCCGGGTACATCCTTGGGATCAAGATTACTCGAGATCGCAAGATAATGATGATAGGCTTATCGCAAGCTTCATATATAGACACTGTCTTGAAGCAATTCAGCATGCAGGACTCCAAGAAAGGCTTCGTACCTTTCAGGCATGGAATCCATCTATCCAAGGAAATGTGCCCTAAGACACAAAAAGAGATAGATGACATGAAAGACATTCCTTATGCTTCGGCTGTCGGAAGCCTTATGTATGCAATGCTGTGCACGAGACCGGATATCTGCTTTGTCGTTGGCATGGTGGCGAGATATCAAAGTAATCCGGGAAAAGAGCATTAGACGGCAGTTAAAAACATTCTGAAGTATCTGAAAAGAACTCGGGATAGAATGTTAGTTTATCAGTCAGACAGTCTAATCCCCATCGGTTACACGGACTCAGATTTCCAATCAGACTTTGATTCCAGAAAATCTACCTCCGGTAGTGTGTTTTGCATGGGGGGAGGAGCCATGACATGGAGAAGCGTTAAGCAGAAATGCATCGCCTATTCTACCATGGAAGCCAAATACGTAGTTGCTTGCGAGGCAACAAAAGAAGCGGTTTGGCTCAAGAACTTCCTAATGGACTTGGATGTAGTTTCGAATTTGCCCAACACAATCGCTATTTACTGTGATAATGTTGGAGCAGTTGCAAATTGAAGGGAACCAAGAGCCCACAAGACCAGCAAACGCATTGAAAGGAAATACCATCTTATACGAGAAATCGTTAAGAGAGGAGATATAGAGGTGGCAAAGATCGCGTCAGAAGACAACCTAGTAGATCCATTCACAAAGGGTCTGCCTCAAAATACATTCGAGAGACATGTGGAAGGAATGGGTGTCAAGACCGTTGCTAATCTGCTTTGAGTATAAGTGGGAGATATTATTAGGTTCGTGTAGGTGACATTAGATGTCACGCATTAGAAACTACACGAGACATACTGTAGTATACTTAAAAGCAGACTTTGAGTATAACTGGGAGATTGTTGGGGTTATACTGGAAAGTATGCTTTTACTTTGTATAAGCAAACTAAATTTCTTTCTGTCTTATTTACTAAAATAAATTATTTATCATTGATGCTTTACATATCATTGAATGTTACATATATTTATTGCATAATTGTTCAATAAACAGTACGTGTTACATTGAAGTTAATTAAGTGATACCAGATCACAGAAGATTAAATTAACAGTCCCTTGTAACTAAAAGTACGCTGTTCACGACCTAGATGGAAATGAACAATCCATCGTGAAAGGTTGAAGTGTAAGGCTCAGATTGGCTTGTCTTGACCAAGAGATTACACTAGTGCATGACTGGTGCACTGAAAAGGACCTACAGGAGGATAAATTCTTCAGCACTGAATTAGAAAGAACTAGACCTCAGTGGTTCGTTATTTCTTAATCCTCATCCCTTAAATAGGATCGTGTGTTGCTAGTAATTATTGTTTTGACTTATGACGGGTAGAGATTCAATGAGATTCAATACTTTATATCTTGGGCAATATTACTGGTCACATTCGATTGCTAAGATTTAATACGAAGAATCGTGTGCGAGTACGCTTGTTTGATTTGCCCCCTTGGGAGGTTCATAAGATTTATCATACCAAATCTTGCAAGTGGAATTAGTTTCCGGTATGGATAATAATGTTGAACCGTTCCTTGACCAAGGACAAAAGATATTAATTAAAGGAAAGTTGTTTCAGTGGCTTGAATTAATTAATGGGCTGGATAATCTTAAACACGAGAAATAATAATCGGGATTAATCGAGAAATAATAATATGGGCTAAGATGGATAGTGCAATATTAATTATGTAGTGGGATTAATTAATATTTATGGGCTTGAATAATATTGTGGCTCAATATTAGATATTCAAAGTCCATTAGAAGGTTCAATCTTAATTCTCCTAAAGGCCCCTCAAGTATCCTAAACATAATGTCCAATAACTGAAAAAGATGTTTAAAATAAAATAAATTATGGTTGCTTATTTTTCCAATTTTTTCGAAAAACATGAATAAAATGGGAGAAAGATTTTCTTTGTATTTTGTTATGGAATGAAGATATGTATTCTTGGAATACAAGATTATCTCAATAATTCAAGAAATCTCCCACTTAGTTATTTATGTGGGATTTTCGAAAATTATGAGAAATAAAGGGAAAGAAAGATTTTCTTGATTTTCTTGAAAAGATATTATGGAAGATATGTATTCTTGGAATACAAGTGTATCTCATAAATTCAAGAAGATCCAAATCTTGGAATCTTTATCCTAAAATTTCAAAAATACCATAACAATAAGAGAGTGGGATTTTTATGGAATATTTTAATTATGGAGAAAAGAATATATTGGATATATATTCAAGATTTCTTGGAGATCAAGAAAGAGATTTTCTCTTCCTATTTTCCTAGAAAAAATCGGCCACCACCCTCTTATAAATAGGGGATGATTGTTTCATCCCCAAGTGCAATTCCATGTGTTGGAAAAATTAAAAATCCACAAAGGTGGTGCAACATAATTTTATTTTTTTCCTTTTGTTAAATTGGTCACGAGTTCCTACCACCGGATTGTTGAACAAGGATAAGGGAATACTTGAGAAGGTCTTTTGGTGTGTTCGTGTGAACGGGATCCATCTTCTCAACGGTTGTCACTCCGAGAGGTTAGTTCACGTAAACCCGTAGTAATTCAGCATGCGTAGGATTTATGTGAACTGTTTATATGCATGATTTGTTGTTGAATTATTATTTGAATTAATATAGGATTAATTCATGCTAGTAATAACTGTTAGAATTAAATTTGTATTTAAATATTCATCCCGAATAGATCCGGGCAATTAATTCCCCAACAAGAGAATCAATGTTATTCGATACCTTGTATCTTGGGCAATATTATTAATTACGTGACGATTGCTAAGATTTAATACGGAGAATCGTGTGCAAGTACGGCTTACTTGATTTGGTCCAAGATGGTTCATTCGAGTCCTTGCTGATTGGACCATTTCCAACTTGCGAATCATGCTTGGAGGGTAAGATGACCAAGAGGGCATTTGGAGCCGAGGGGCTTAGAGCTAAAGAAGTGTTGAAGATCGTTCACACCGATGTATGTGGTCCAATGCAAATTAAAGCAAGAGGTGGCTACGAGTATTTCGTTACATTTATCGATGATTACTCACGCTATGGATATGTTTTCCTAATGAAGTATAAATCTGAGACCTTTGCTAAATTCAAAGTATTTAAGGCTCAAGCAGAGAATCATAATGAAAAGAGTATCAAGTTTCTACAATCTGATCGTGGAGGTGAATACCTCAGCGATGAATTTTTGAACTACCTGTCGGATGAAGGGATTGCATCCCAATTGACTGCACCTGATACCCCTCAACAAAATGGGGTTGCAGAACGAATAAATAGAACGCTTCTAGAAATGGTAAGGTCAATGATGAGTTATGCGGATTTACCAAAATCTTTCTGGGGTTATGTCTTGCAAACAGCAGCTTATATTCTAAACTTAGTGTCATCCAAATCGGTTCCCAAAACCCCTAGAGAATTGTGGATGGGGCGCAAGCCCAGCTTGGTACATATGAGGATCTGGGGGTGTCCGGCATACGTGTTGGACAAGGAAGCTGGTAATTTGGATGCACGTTCGGAATTAAGGTTGTTTATAGGGTACCCCGAAGGAACAAAGGGAAGCATGTTCTATGGTCCCGAAGATCAAAAGGTCGTAATTAGTACGCACTTTAGATTTTTGGAAGAAGACTATATGAACGACAAAAAGCCTATGTTGGGAGATGAATTTAATAAAGATATGATTTTGATTAGATCCCAAAACCCCTGAATATGACATGTTCAGGATAATCTTGATAGTTGAGTCAGGATTCAGTTTTAGAGTATTCAGGATGATATCTGCAAAATGTATAGTCAGCAGATATAGATCAGGTTAGGATCTGAAGTTTCTGAAGAACTCAGTAAGTTTCTGAAGAAACCGAAGTTTCAGTATGAAACTGAGGTTTCTGAAGAACTCAGTATGAAACTGAGGTACTGAAGACAGTATGAAACTGAGGTACTGAAGACTCAGTATGAAACTGAGATACTGAAGACTCAGTATGAAACTGAGGAACTGAAGACTCAGCATGAAGACTCAGTATATCAGTCAGTATATCTGTAAAGACTCAGAAGACCCTGAAGACTCAGAAGACTCTGAAGACAGAAGACTGAAGACTGAAGATCAAGAATACTGAAGGCACAGTAATTACTGAAGACTCAGTAATGTACTGAATGCTCAGTATAAACCAGAATGTTCCGAGGCACTGAAAATATCTATCTGAAGGATGCAATACTGAGAAGATCGCAATTCCTTAGAAAAATAGATATTTCCCAAGACATTCAAATGCAAACAACATGAACTAAGACAAAGTGTTGTTAAGGTTATATCACTCAGAGATTGTAACCAAAAAGAGTCGTTGAGTTGTCTACCTTTAACTGGAGATAAAAGTCAAAAAAAAGAAGACAGCACTGTACCATACTGACACTGACAGCGATAGGTCACTGAAAGATGTCAGAAGTACTAAAGTTCCAGACTGCAAAAAGTGAAGACCGGCTACATGAAAGGCTATTGCCTAAAACGTGCTAGGGAGTGTCAAACCCTAAATATAGTCGTTTCTCACACACCATAAGAGGAAACTCACGAAGCTATCTCTTCCAACTTATAGTTTTTCAAGAGTGACCTTGGTGTATGCCTATAAATACTTGTGACCCTCTACATTGTAAGGCTACGGGAAATTTGTAAGCAACTCAAGAGCTCAAACTTATTATTGCAAGTTGAAGCACTCGAAAACCCAAGAATTTCCCAAGTGCTTTAAATCGAAGAGAGCTCATTCCACTAAGCCTAGCTTGATAAGATATATCCAAAGCTTAGTCGAGATATCCTAGCCTTTGCATTGCTCTTTATTGTAAAGGATATCTCATTCTAGTTGGAAACCAACCAAGAAACTCCAAACCCTTTGTAAGGTAGTTTTAGTGTGATTGTTGGTGAGATTGGAGTTGTAAAGAGTTAGTAAACTCTATTGAGGTAGTCAGAAAGCTCTAGAGAAGAAGTGAGTAATCTATCTTGGATAGACAGAAAGCTTGTGTGAGTTTTGAGTTAGTAAACTACAGAGGTAGTCAGAAAGCTCAGAATTAGAAAGGTTAGTAAAACTGAGGTAGGTCGAGAAAAGCCTTAGGAAGTGATTAGTGAATTTCTCTGAAGAGATCAGGGAGAGTGGACGTAGGAGCTTGAGTCTCTGAACCACTATAATTTGTTGTGTTCTTTGCTTTCTGTTTTACTTGATTTATCTGTTGCATTACTGTGTTTTGAAAGCATATTTTCACTGATATTTCAGTTGGAATCAATCTACTGAAAGTAGCATATAAATTGAATCACAGCCTAATCACTATTCCATTAAAGGAAGGTTTTCAGCAAAAGCTTAAAACGAGTATAAAATAAGTGTTGGGATATTTTAGTTTTGATGAATTATGCCAAAACATTATCAACTTGTGTTTTTGAAGCTAATCTACAGATAACAAGTTGAGGGGGAACGAGAGAACAAGTTGAGGGGGAACGAGATAACAAGTTGAAGGGAACTCATTTAAATCGACGTAAATGATCGAGATCGACGAGGTCAGAGACGAGGACCGATCGAGATCGATGAGTAAGATGAGTTCGGAGTTAATCGATGAGTATGCAAAATCGGAAGAAAAGATAAGCTAAGCCGGTGATCGGAAGAATCGGGTTACCCGATCGAAGTGACGGATCGAAGACCAGATCAGATGACCAGATCAGAAGAGGAGGTTGCAGATCAGTAGAGGAGCAGATGAGACTGATCGAGATCAGACGTGATCAAGATCAGATAAGCTAACATGATATGCTAACCTAATATGCTAACCTGATGTACTAACCTGATGCAGATAAACTGATATGTCGACTGATGCTATATCGACCGATCATGTGAGCCGACGATCAAAGTAGAAGAAACCAGATATCGAAAACCGTAAACAAGATACCAGATCAAAGTAGAAATCATCGTAAGAGAAGTCATCGAAGTCATGTTCATCGAGAATTTAACGCTATCGATGATCGCTTAGCCCGACCTAAGGGTCGATTGTCCAAGTCGTAAGAGTCGAACTTAGTTAGCTTGAGTGTCAAGATACTCCGACGGACAAGGTCCCACAAGAGAAGTTCTGGTCAATCAAGATCCTGAAGACTCAGAGAAACCTGAAGACTCAGAAGATCCTGAAGAATATAGCCATTAGATTCAGCTGACGTGGACCAATGAGAGGAAGACAACAAGCCTAAAAAAGCTGCAAAAAACTACAGAATAATATGGATTTGAATGTGACTCATTCCAACGGTAACATTCAAATCCACACTATAAATACAAGTTCCTCCTTCATTATCAGGAGTGGAAGTGGGAAATGGGTGAAAACACCATTGAAGCTACAGAGCCAAATCATCTAGCATTTCCACCATAGAACACAGAGCAAGAAATACACGCATATATTCAAGAAGTGTTCTACCCTAGATCTAAGCATAAATGCCATATCCTAAGCTTAGAGAGATTTTCCCAACCTTAGCATTGAGGCTAAACAAATGTAAGGGAAAATCTCAACCTAGTTGGAAACCAAACAATCTTATACCCAAACCCAAGAGTTGGTTAAGTTTGTAGGTGAGTGTGAACTCGGTAAACATCTAGCAATCCCGAAAGGGAGGGTAGGCAATCCCGTGAGGGTGATAAGTCCCGTTTGAGTGTGAACTCGATAAACATCTGTTGGGTGTTGGACTAACACGTTAAACTAAGTCCAGTCGGTTAAGTTGGTGCCCCTTGTGATAGGGAAGAGTGGATGTAGGAGTTGGACTCCGAACCACTATAAAATCGTGTGTTATTTACTGCTTTAGGTTCATACTTGTCATATGCATTTGATTATAAGCAAAACAACACACATGAGTTTAAAAGCAAAAAATTAGGAATCACTCTACCCTCACCTCTGTTTTATATGCATCGAACGACATATTCGCTTCCGCACGCGCAAAATCGGTTTTCAAATCGGGACCAACAATTGGTATCAGAGCGGGAGTTCAAAAGGTCACTGTATTTTCAAAATGACAATCTGAACTGATATTTTTAAACAAAAACCCGATCTCTGTATAATTGCATATATTCTAATATTTTGGCTTCATTATAAAAAAGGGGAAATTGTTGGGATATTTTAGCTTTGATGAATTATGCCAAAACATTATCAACTTGTGTTTTTGAAGCTAATCTACAGATAACAAGTTGAGGGGGAACGAGAGAACAAGTTGAGGGGGAACGAGAGAACAAGTTGAGGGGGAACGAGAGAACAAGTTGAGGGGGAACGAGAGAAAAGTTGAGGGGGTAAATGATCGTAAATGATCGAGATCGACGAGGTCAGCAGATTTAGACCGACGAGATCGATGAGTAAGATGAGTTCCGGAGTTAACTGGATGAGCCGCGGCAAAATCGTAAGAAAATATAAGCTAAGCCCGATCGTAAGAATCGGGTTACCCCGATCAAAAAGTGACCAGATCGAAGACCGGATCGATGACCAGATCGTAAGAGGAGGTTGCGTTAAGATCAAGAGAGGAAAAGAGATGAAACTGATCGAGATCAGACGTGATCAAGATCAGATAAGCTAACCTGATATGCTAACCTAATATGCTAACCTGATGTACTAACCTGATGCAGATAAACCGATATGTCGACCGATGCTATATCGATCCGATTGGAGCCGATCGATCAAAGTAGAAGAAACCAGATATCGAAAAACCGTAAATCAAAGATACCAGACGCGAGAAATCATCAGAAGAGAAGTCTCCAAAGTCATGTTCACCGAGAATCCAAACGCTACTTATGAATCAGTAAGCTGACCTAAGGGTCGATTGTCTGAAGTCTCAGAAGAGCTGAACTTAGTTAGCCCGAAAGTGTCAAGATACCCCGATCGCATAAGGTCCGGCCAAGAGAAGTCTATTTGAATCAAGATCCTGAAGACTCAGAGAAACCTGAAGACTCAGAAGATCCTGAAGAATATAGCCGTTAGATTCAGCTGACGTGGACCAATGAGAGGAAGACAACAAGCCTAAAAAAGCTGCAAAAAGCTACAGAATAATATGGATTTGAATGTGACTCATTCCAACGGTAACATTCAAATCCACACTATAAATACAAGTTCTTCCTTCATTATCAGGAGTGGAAGTGGGAAATGGGTGAAAACACCATTGAAGCTACAGAGCCAAATCATCTAGCATTTCCACCATAGAACACAGAGCAAGAAATACACGCATATATTCAAGAAGTGTTCTACCCTAGATCTAAGCATAAATGCCATATCCTAAGCTTAGAGAGATTTTCCCAACCTTAGCATTGAGGCTAAACAAATGTAAGGGAAAATCTCAACCTAGTTGGAAACCAAACAATCTTATACCCAAACCCAAGAGTTGGTTAAGTTTGTAGGTGAGTGTGAACTCGGTAAACATCTAGCAATCCCGAAAGGGAGGGTAGGCAATCCCGTGAGGGTGATAAGTCCCGTTTGAGTGTGAACTCGGTAAACATCTGTTGGGTGTTGAACTAACACGTTAAACTAAGTCCAGTCGGTTAAGTTGGTGCCCCTTGTGATAGGGAAGAGTGGATGTAGGAGTTGGACTCCGAACCACTATAAAATTGTGTGTTATTTACTGCTTTAGGTTCATACTTGTCATATGCATTTGATTATAAGCAAAACAACACACATGAGTTTAAAAGCAAAAAATTAGGAATCACTCTACCCTCACCTCTGTTTTATATGCATCGAACGACATATTCGCTTCCGCACGCGCAAAATTGGTTTTCAAATCGGGACCAACAATAAGGGCCAACCATTCCGCACATCTGAGTAGCTAGAACAGATAGTTACCAAACTGAACTTACTCTTCTGAGGGTTCGGTAAGTTAGTTATCTGATCCAAGCAACTCAGGATCTTTGAAAACTCAGGACTCAGTTGGGATTATCTGAGGTATCTGAAAGCAGCTCAGGATCACTGTCTCAGTAGACTTTGACTCAGAGCGATTTGTGCTTCTCAGGACCAAATCATCAGGACAACCTAACCCAAGCTGACCTCAGTAAAAGAAAAAGTTTTAAAATCACTGAACACGTGTATTCCCCCCCCATACACGTGTAAGACTTTTTGCACGGGACCAACAAGTGGTATCGAGCGGTGGTTCAACTTGACCCCTTTGTGTTGACCAAAGTTTTATTTGCTAAAATACTTGTGGTCTATCCGAATCGATCTTATTTCTTTGAACTCTTAAAAGACTCGGATAAAATGTCTTCTAAGAAACTTCCCATGTTCTCGAGAGAGAACTATGATTTATGGAGACCGAGAATCACGGGCTCATCGTATTCTAAACATGAGCGTATGTGGAGAGTGGTCTCTGAAAAGGCCATTCCAATTTCATTGTGGTGAATCCAGAGGAACATAAACCGAGAGAAACGATCCGTAAGCAATTTCCTAAGTCTGATGACCAACTGACTCCTGAGGAGAGGAAGTTAGTCAATCTAGACTATATTGCTAAAGACACACTATACAGTACAATTGATGATGGTGTAATGGGAATGATCTCTCACTGCAATACTGCAAAAGAAATTTGGGATACACTAGATGTAATGTGCCAAGGCACAGATCATATCAAAAAAAACAAACTTTCAGTTGCAATTGGAAAGTATGATAGTTTTGAAATGGATGAAGGTGAATCTATAGACAAATTGGAGGTCAGATTCACTAGCATTATGAATGATCTAAATGCACTTGGAAAGAAATATCCACAGAGAGAAGTTGCAATGAAAATTCTTAGAGGTCTTTCTAAGAAATGGGATATACATGTCGTGGTGATTGAAAACACCAAAAACATTAATTCAATGCCATATCAACAAGTCTTCTCTGAGCTGAAGGCTTATGAGTTTGTAATTGATAAAAAAAAAAAAAAAAAAAAAAAAGAAAGATGATTCATCATCTGGTAAAAATGTGGCCTTCAAAGCCAAAGATAAAACCTTAAAACTAGAGAGTCCGAGAATCATTGCTAAGAATCGGGATGATCAAGATGAAAGCAGTTACCAAAGACAATCTTTGGATTGGGAAATTCAGAGGGGCACCTACACTTCAAAATCAAGCAAAAGACAATCTTTTGTAAAATCAAGGGCACCTACACTTCAAAATGGAAATGCCTATGGTTGTAGACAAGGGAAAAGGACTATGGAATGAAAACCGAATGATCGGGTAAGAAAGCCCAAACCTCGGGAGAAGGCTAGAAAACCCGAGCACTCGATTCAGAAAAATTCGAGCAAGTACTTCAAAGCCTCGGGCTAAGAATGCAAACCCGAAAGGATCAGACTTGAACCATCAGAGGAATCTTCAGAAGAAAAACATTCAGTAGAGACATTCTCAACTGAAGAGACCAAGTCCTCAGTATACTGAAAGACCCAAATTTCAGTACAGGCAACCTAAACCCCACTTGCCTAAGGGTAAAGGTTACCTAAACCCAAGTCAACAAAGATTCAGACACTTTTTTACGAAGCCAAAGCAAATGAACAAAAGGCACATGCAAAAAAAAACTCTAAGGCTCACGTTCATGCTAAGGCAAGCACTCATACACAGGAAACTGCTAAGGCACCCAGAGTAGTAAATGTGTATGTAGATGTTTATGGAAGACAGATCAGCCACTTTAAAGTGATTAGAGTTGTGAGGCAGATTTGGATTCCGAAAGGTACAGCTAACCTTGTAGGACCCTACACAAATTGGGTACCTAAGAATTGATCTGTTTTTTAGGAGGAAAACAAGGTCACTTAGCTGATTGAAGATCACATAGCACTGATGAGTAGAGATGAAAAAGCCCCTGTTGTATGGTATCTTGACAGTGGATGCTCAAGACATATGACAGGATTCAAGAAGATACTCAGTGACTATGTTGAATAAAGAGGCCCTCAGATCACTTTTGGAGATAACTCCAAGGGACAGACTGAAGGATATGGAACTATGGAAATCGACTCGGTTCATATCCATGGTGTTTCATATGTATCTGGATTGAAGCATAACTTGCTTTCAATAAGCCAATTCTATGATAAGGGTTTTAATGTTGAGTTCTCTAAGAACTTATGTTATGTGAAAGATGATATCTCACAAAAAATATTACTGACTGGTACTAGAAAAGGAAATGTGTATCTCGCTAATTGGAGTTCAACTCCTAAAGATACATGTTTGGTTGCAAAAAGTTCCACAGACACCAGTTGGTTATGGCATAAAAGAATGAATCACCTAAATTTCAAAACCCTGAATAAACTTTCAAGATTAGCTCTTGTGAGAGGGTTGCCTAATGAAGTGTTCAGTAAGGAACATGTTTGTGATGCGTGCCAAAAAGGAAAACAAGTTAAAGCATCTTTTAAAAGCAAAGTAGATGTTTCTACTG
This sequence comes from Stenogyne calaminthoides, assembly GCA_037126765.1. NCBI lineage: Eukaryota > Viridiplantae > Streptophyta > Magnoliopsida > Lamiales > Lamiaceae > Stenogyne > Stenogyne calaminthoides. The sequence goes on from JBBCBC010000014.1 coordinate 14,584,381, forward strand.
AGAGAATACTTCAGTTGTTGCATATGGATCTTTTTGGTCCAATAACACCAGTGAGCACTAATGGCAGGAAATATACACTCGTAGTAGTTGATAACTACTCAAGATATACTTGGGTCATATTCTTACTCAGTAAGAAAGAGACTCAGATAAAGTTGCCTGAATTACTGAAAAGGCTCAGTATTGAGAAAAATCTGAGTGTGGTCAAAATCAGATTTGACAAAGGAACTGAATTTATAAACCATATTATATCTGATTATTGTGCAGCAAATGGAATTACTCATGAAACATCAGCTGCAAGGACCCCTCAACAAAATGGTGTTGCTGAAAGAAGGGACAGGACTCTGAAAGAAGCTGCAAGGACAATGATAGCTGAAGCTGATATTCCTAAAAGATTTTGGGCTAAAGCTGTCAACACTACATGCTATTCACAGAACAGATCCATGCTGACTAAGAGTCAAGGCAAAACACCCTATGAGCTTTGGAATGAAAGGAAGCCTCTTGTTTCTTTCTTTTGTGTGTTTGGTTGTAAGTGTTTCATACACAATAATGGTAAAGATCAGTTGAAAATATTTGCTGATGAAGGAATATTCTTAGGATATTCTGAAGTCAGTAAAGCTTTCAGAGTTTACAACTGTAGGACTCTTATTGTGGAGGAAACACCTCATGTTGTTTTTGATGAATCTACTTGTGTTCAGAAGAAACAGGAACATGATGCAGAAGAACTGACCAAGAGAATCACCAGATTAAGCCTGAAAAAGAATGACAAAACATCCACTGAACCTGAAAAGAAGAAGTCAGTCACCATCTATGATTGGAGTGACTCAGACTCAGATAAAGAAGTTCAGGATGGAACTCAGGATGGTGAGACTCAGGATGGAAAGTCTTCACTGAAGGAAAACCAACACACTGAAGCTGACCAATCTGAACAGACACCAGTTCAGACTCAGGTATGTGATGTCAATGAAGATGTGGTCACAACTGAGGTAAATTCTGAATCTATCAACCAAAGGGGAACAAATGTCTCTGACAATGTTCTGAATAGAATTTCCCCTGAGGAAGATGATTCCCTTTCTCCTTTTCTGTTGTTCCCTGAGTTTATTGAACTAACTGAACCTAACATTTCAAATGTTAAGGATACTATTGAAAGGGGAACATCTAGAAGAAGATGGTTAGATAGTCATCCTACAAGTCAGATTGTGGGTGATCTAACTGAAGGTGTCAAAACAAGAAGGTTCCATGGTGAAAGTGCACTATTCTGCTGCTTCCTATCAGAAAAAGAGCCTACTGAGATTGATGAAGCTCTACAAGATTCTTTTTGGATTATTGCTATGCAAGATGAGCTGAATCAATTCTCAAGGAATGAAGTATGGGAGCTAGTAGATAGACCTGAAAGGCACAATGTCATTGGAACCAAGTGGGTATTCAAGAATAAAAGAGATGAAAACAACAACATTGTAAGAAACCTTTGCACCTGTTGCAAGACTAGACGCCATCAGATTGTTTCTTGCATATGCTGCCCACATGAAGTTCACAGTCTATCAAATGGATGTGAAAAGTGCATTTCTGAACGGTGTGCTTAAAGAAGAGGTTTATGTAGAACAACCTCCTGGTTTCAGACAGAATGACCAAGTTTACAGGCTCAGAAAAGCCTTGTATGGTCTTAAGCAAGCACCCAGAGCATGGTATGATACTCTTTCTCAGTTTCTTACTGACCATGGTTTTGTCAAAGGAACTGTTGATAGAACTCTGTTCAGGATAGAAGATGGGGAAGATATCTTACTGGTTTAGATATATGTTGATGACATCATTTTTTGATCTCCAAACCATCAGTTGTGTGAAAAGTTTTCAACACTGATGAAAGGCAAGTTTGAGATGTCAATGATGGGAGAGATGAATTTATTTCTAGGTCTTCAAGTGAAACAATCAAAGGAAGGAATCTTCATCAACGAGTGCAAAGTACACGAGATCGATTGCAAAATATGGTGTCTGAGATTGCAATGCGAGTTAGAATTCCTATGAATACTAACTACAAAAGTTGGATCGATTTCGAAGGTAAATCGATGAAGTCATACTGATTATAGAGGAATCATTGGATCATTGCTCTATCTCACAGCAAGTAGGCCGGATATAACATTTGCTGTTGGGATATGTGCAAGATACCAAGTTAATAATAAGGCTAGTCACATGGAAGTCGCAAAAAGATATCTTGAAGTATCTTAAGGGCACGATGAATAGAGGATTATGGTATCCAGCTGATGATAACCTTGAATTAACTGGTTACTCAGATCTTGATTATGGAGGTTGTAGAATTGACGGAAGTCCACTCTGAGGAACTTGTCAATTTCTTGGAAATAAGCCGATATCTTGGTTTTCGAAGAAAGCGGACCTCGATAGCAACCAAGATCATTGAAGTGAATACATGGCTGCAGAAGGAAAGGCTGTTGTGCTTGCTCGATTCTTTGGCTCAGACAACAATTAAGGGATTATAAAGTTGTAGCCAATGAAGTACCAATATTTTGTGACAATAATAGTGCCATTGCTACTTCACAAAATCCGGTATTGCACACCAGATGCAAGCATGTGGATATCAGACATCACTTCATCAGAGATCATGTTGAGAAAAAGGACATCAGGATGGAGAAAATTCATACTGATAAGCAGAGAGCTGATATCTTGACTAAACCTTTGGCTGAATCAAGATTTCAGGAACTATCAGTTGAATTAGGGATGTTGGATCCAGGTGTATAGAGTAAAATCTAAAAATTGAAGGTTTTCAGATGCATGAAGGTTTCTCATAATTTTACTTAGAAGCTCAGGATAAAATGGAAATACTGAACTGAGTCTCAGGAAACTCAGATTCTTGAAGGTCAAGACTAAATTAGCATCTTGAACCCATTCAAGATTTTCGATTATCATCTTGACATTTTATCAAGGTCAATAATCAGTAAGACTGATAGAGGGAAATTAGTCTGAAGAAGTAATGACTCATGCGACTCATTTATTGCTTAAGTAAAACTCAGTAATCATTTGCAATAAATACAAAACACCTGAAGAATGCTTTTGGGCGGGATCTTTGAAATTCCTAAGAAGATCAACAGTCATTAAATGCTCAGTTACATTTAATAACCAATGAGGTTAAAATGGCGGCTTACTTTTCGGAGGATCGACCTTTCGCATACCCGATTAATCTACGATTAATCTCAACCGTTGTTTTTCACCTAACCGGTACGATTCCCCACGATCTCACGATATATATTCTTTGAGAAGCCTTTTCAAGCCAATTTTATTAAACCCTTCATTCCCAAAATCCTCTGCAAATAAAATCCCTCTTTTACCAAAAAAAAAAAAGCTTCATCGCTCCAAACCCTAAATCTTCAAATCTCAAAATGGCTCCTACCATATTCGAAAGATTGGCCGAAACAAATAAGCCATGGTATGATTACGTGCTTTCTCTAGAGAGTACTTCCAATGCCAAGCACGAAGAAGAGGCGCTCCACTTGATTCGGTTGGCAAAATTGACCAACCTCGTCGCGAACCGACCGGAGGCGGAGTATACTCGCGAGGTAATAGAGTTTGTCGCTAATTTGGAAATAGATGAGGATGAGTGTATTGAGTCCAAGATTTCTGTTTCGCATCTTGAACAATCAATGAAGTATGTGGATTTTGTTCGAGAGCTTTATATTGACCCTAAGCATTTAAACGACGTTTTTGAGTTATGCGATAGGGGAGATGACCCCTCATTGTATATGTTGGGATGGGAGCAAGAGTATCTTGATGGGATTACTGAGAATCCTGTTAAGTTTGAAGCAACTCTGCATAAGCGGCATTTAAAGCCGAAGTACAGAGTGTTGATGGATATTGTTGGAAAGTGCATCATGAGTCGATCTGGAAGCTTTGAGCAGATCAGCACTCCCAAACTCCGACTGATGGCGGCGATTGAGGACTCACCAACCAAGGATTTCAACTGGCTGAAGTATATGATCAAGGTGGTGAGTGAGCAAGCCAAGGTCATAAAAAGGGAGGATGGCGTAATATCGATCAAAGGCAGGATCCTCCATGCCACCAAAATAGCATTTATTTTGGAAATGTGCCGAGAGGAGGAGGATATCTTTTCCAACTCTACTCCATTCCATAAATCCAAAGTAATGTTCAAGCCCATTGCTGCAAAGAGGACTATCAAGGGAAAGAGAAAAAGGTGAAATCACCAGTTACGGCTGCTGCTGAAGAAAGCCAACAAACCAGGGGGAAGGTTTTGTTGGATGCCAAGAGGGAGCAGGGTGAGAAATTGAAGAAGCAAAAGACCCTTGCTCCAAAGCGCAAAAGAATGGTGGTTCTCACTGATGAGGATGAAGAAAGTGAGACTGGGGAGATTCAGCCTGAGAGCCAAACTGGTCAGAAATTGCCTTTACTTGTATTGGCTCAGGCTATCTCAAAGGCACAGGATCAAACTGAGGAGCAAGTCTTCTCTGAGGTTCTTGAGACGTCGCTTAGTTCTGATAAGTTCTCTCAAGAAATCTTTCAAGCTGTCTCCTCGTTCCACCAGGCTCAGGATGAAAATCTCAGACTTTGATGAGCTTGTGAAGAGGAAGGTTGCTGAGAGGATTGCTGAAGTTGGTGCCCCAAGCTCCAAAGACAAAACTCAGGATGGGGACCAACAAGGGGATAATGAGAGTCAATCTCAGAAGGAGAAAGACTCAACTGATGCTGATCAGGCTGCTGTCGAACATCCTCAGACTGAAGTTAGCCTTCAGGTAACTTTTGGCACTATTAATAATTATGCCAGGATTACTGAAGTTCCTATCTTTAAATCTATAATGTCGATATGCGCGATCGAGGCTCAGTGGACACCCGGGCTCGGTGGTGAATCCAGACTCAGACCGAAGTCTGAAGCCCTGGGATTCAAATGAAGCTCGAGTTCAGACCGAGACATGGGGATGAACAACCAACTCATGAGGCACAACAGATCAGATATGCTCCTGAGATTGACCTCTCCCCTGTGATGGAGAAGCTGGAGAAGGTTGAGCCAATCCTGAACAAAATTGCTCAGATGGAGGAGGTTTTGGCCAACCAAACTCGAGAAGATTGACACTTGAGTTCTTCTTGAGCTGGTGCTACGTCAGATACTCGATGCATGTCGGCCTCCATGGAAGGAAAATTAGAAGAGAAGATGGAGGGGGTCAAGGGTCGAAGCTTAACGCAGATTTGAAGCCGAAGCATCGTGAAATGACTCAAATTCTAGAAGCAAAGTTGGTAGAGAAGAATGAGATGCTGGTGAAGAATGTTGTTGAGGAAATGAGCTCAATGCTCATGGCCAAGATGACAGATATGTTCAAGGAAGCTCTCTCTAACCAATTTGCTCATCTGTCTGAAAAAAAAGAATTCTCGATGGCGAAGAACCACCTCGTAAGGCTCGAGGAGGAGCAAGATCGGATGGCGGGGAGGTGCGGAGTGTCAAGAAAAGAACAATACCATATGGACACAGCACTCTCCAGGCTTCTGCCAGAGTATGGTTCCAAGAAGGGGGAAAGACCTGGAGCTGATCTCAGGGTTTTATTGGAACATACTCTGGAAGGGCAAGGTTGTCAAGGATCTTTGAAAAAGAAGATCATTGCGAAGCCATGAAGGAGATAGAGGCCAATCGAGAAGCTAAAGTTCAAGAAGGTGGAGAAGTTAATCTACACTCGGGTTTCAGAGAGAAACAATGCAAGAAGTTGCAATAGAGAAACCGAGTGGTAGAGGAAGAATTGGTACAAGCCTATTTGGTCTTTGAATTGCCCATCAAGAGAAAGGCTATGGCGATGGAAGAGCTCGAGGGCAAAAAGAGCAAAGGCTTCTAAGCCAATTCAGAGAAAACTATTGTTGGATATTGAAGAATCGAGGTTGAGCCAAAGAAGAAGGTCTTCAATACCGTAAGCGCCTGAAAAACACTCCAAATTGAACAAGCTAAAAGACTGCCGCTACATTTTACGGTGTACCAAAGTGATCGGAAAAAGAAGGTAGAAGAACGATGAGAAAAGAAGGAGTGGGTTCAAAAAAAAGTTCGCAAGCAAGAGGAGAGGGAACACAAAAGCACGAAATGACCGTGATGTTGACAAATGGATGCACCCGGCTCAACGATGCATGGGAAGAAATTAAGAGAACTTTTGGTTCTATTATGATGACTCGAGAGAATGTAGAGGGAGAGCTCAGATCCCAATGAGGCTTTCATCGACTATCTCCCGACCTTCTATCCTAAATATCTTCAAAAATTTGGATAAATCTTGCGAGATGAAGGAAATGTGCAGATAACCGCCCCTGGTCCATACGTGTACCCTCCTCCCAGGCTGGAGAATGGCTGTGTAAATGAGAAAGCCATTGCTCAAGAAATATCTCAGTACGCCATTCAGTTGGGTCTGACAGGGAACAATCCTGATATCATTAAAGAGAGAGATGCACTGAAAAGAAGATATTATGGAATGTTCAACCTTGAAGTCCCTGCTGATGAGGTAGAAGAAGATCAGAACTGAAGAGCTGAGCTGAAGAACGGAAGAAGACTAAAGAATGAAGACTCAGAAGATTCATGTAATTCTTCATTTTTTTGTCTTTTTGATTTTGTTAGATAAGATTCATTGTAACTTGTAACAGTCTACCTATCATCAATGAAAACTTATCATTTATGCTCAAAAGATAATATCTCATTATCTTATTTACATGTCTTTTAATTTTGATAAGCCTGAATAATTGTCTCTGAATTAATTGTTGGGAAATTAAGTATTTGGTGATGAATCCTTTGAGAGATTATTTACTGAAGAAATTGTTGGGAGATTAATTGTTGAGAGACTCATTAGTTGTGGGGGAAATTGTTGGAAAACTCTCTGTTGGAGATAAAAATCAATCTTGTAATAGGATAAACTGAAACCTGAGTATAGGTTAAGTATGTTTGTAACAGGATAGGTTTTGGCATCATCAAAAAGGGGGAAATTGTTGGGAGATGAATTTAATAAAGATATGATTTTGATTAGATCCCAAAACCCCTGAATATGACATGTTCAGGATAATCTTGATAGTTGAGTCAGGATTCAGTTTTAGAGTATTCAGGATGTTATCTGCAAAATGTATAGTCAGCAGATATAGATCAGGTTAGGATCTGAAGTTTCTGAAGAACTCAGTAAGTTTCTGAAGAAACCGAAGTTTCAGTATGAAACTGAGGTTTCTGAAGAACTCAGTATGAAACTGAGGTACTGAAGACAGTATGAAACTGAGGTACTGAAGACTCAGTATGAAACTGAGATACTGAAGACTCAGTATGAAACAGAGGAACTGAAGACTCAGCATGAAGACTCAGTATATCAGTCAGTATATCTGTAAAGACTCAGAAGACCCTGAAGACTCAGAAGACCCTGAAGACTCAGAAGACTCTGAAGACAGAAGACTGAAGACTGAAGATCAAGAATACTGAAGGCACAGTAATTACTGAAGACTCAGTAATGTACTGAATGCTCAGTATAAACCCGAATGTTCCGAGGCACTGAAAATATCTATCTGAAGGATGCAATACTGAGAAGATTGCGATTCCTTAGAAAAATAGATATTGCCCAAGACATTCAAATGCAGACAAAAGGAACTAAGAAAAAGTGTTGTTAAGGTTATATCACTCAGAGATTGTAACCAAAAAGAGTCGTTGAGTTGTCTACCTTTAACTGGAGATAAAAGTCAAAAAGAGGAAGACAGCATTGTACCATACTGACACTGACAGCGACAGGTCACTGAAAAGATGTCAGAATTACTAAAGTTCCAGACTGCAAAAAGTGAAGACCGGCTACATGAAAGGCTATTGCCTAAAACGTGCTAGGGAGTGTCAAACCCTAAATATAGCCGTTTCTCACACACCATAAGAGGAAACTCACGAAGCTATCTCTTCCAACGGATAGTTTTTCAAGAGTGACCTTGGTGTATGCCTATAAATACTTGTGACCCTCTACATTGTAAGGTTACGTGAAAATTTGTAAGCAACTCAAGAGCTCAAACTTATTATTGCAAGTTGAAGCACTCGAAAACCCAAGAATTTCCCAAGTGCTTTAAATCGAAGAGAGCTCATTCCACTAAGCTCAGAAAGCTTGTGTGAGTTTTGAGTTAGTAAACTACAGAGGTAGTCAGAAAGCTCAGAATTAGAAAGGTTAGTAAACTACATAGGTAGTCAGAAAGCCTTAGGAAGTGATTAGTGAATTTCTCTGAAAATATCAGGGAGAGTGGACGTAGGAGCTTGAGTCTCTGAACCACTATAATTTGCTGTGTTCTTTGCTTTCTGTTTTGCTTGATTTATCTGTTGCATTACTGTGTTTTGAAAGCATATTTTCACTGATATTTCAGTTGGAATCAATCCACTGAAAGTAGCATATAAATTGAATCACAGCCTAATCACTATTTCATTAAAGGAAGGTTTTCAGCAAAAGCTTAAAATGAGTATAAACTAAGGGCCAACCATTCCGAACATCTGAGTAGCTAGAACAGATAGTTACCAAACTGAACTTACTCTTCTGAGGGTTCAGTAAGTTAGTTATCTGATCCAAGCAACTCAGGATCTCTGAAAACTCAGGACTCAGTTGGGATTATCTGAGGTATCTGAAAGCAGCTCAGGATCACTGTCTCAGTAGACTTTGACTCAGAGCGATTTGTGCTTCTCAGGACCTAATCATCAGGACAACCTGACCCAAGCTGACCTCAGTAAAAGAAAAAGTTTTAAAATCACTGAACACGTGTATTCCTCCCCCCATACACGTGTAAGACTCGTTTGCACCGGGACCAACTGCCTAGAAGCGAGATTACCTTAGAAGAACATAGGGGGCCTACTCCGTTGCCAACTGTACAAGATGACGTACCAAGCTTCACACCTACACAACCAGAACCTCGTTGTAGTGGGAGGGTTATTAAACAACTCGAGCGATTCTTGGGGATAGGAGAGTCCTCGGATTTGATCTCAGGAGAAGAATCAGATCCGTGGTCCTACAACGAGGCGATCCAAGACAAAGATGCAACTTCTTGGCAAACCGCAATGGAAGTCGAGATGGGTTCAATGGATCACAATAAAGTGTGGGAGCTAGCCGAACCACCTAATGGGGTAAAACCCATTGGATGCAAGTGGGTATACAAGAGAAAAAGGGGACCGGACGGAAAGGTTGAAACCTTTAAAGCGAGACTCGTGGCGAAAGGGTACACTCAGAAAGAAGGGATCGACTATGAGGAAACCTTTTCACCCATAGCCATGCTCAAGTCCATCTGCATTCTCTTGTCGAGTGTTGTGCACCTAGACTTTGAGATCTGGCAAATGGATGTCAAGACCGCTTCCCTTAATGGAAGTCTTGACGAAGAGATCTATATGCAACAACCCAAAGGCATCATTGAGCCAAGAGCATCTGATTTGTAAGCTAAAGAAGTCCATTTATGGGCTGAAGCAAGCATTACGTTCTTGGAATCAATGTTTTGATCAGGTTATAAAATCCTACGGTTTTGATCAAAACAATTTCAAAAGTTGTGTTTATAAGAAGTGTGACGGAACTGCCTTGGTATTCTTAGTACTATACGTAGACGACATTCTGCTCATCGGGAATGATGTAAAGATGTTGTTAGACGTAAGGGCATGGCTGTCAAAACAGTTTGATATGAAGGACTTAGGGGAAGCCGGTCACATCCTAGGGATCAAGATCACTCGAGATCGCAGGAAAAGAATGATTGGGCTTTCGCAAGCCTCATATATAGACACCGTTTTGAAGCGATTCAGGATGCAAGACTCTAAGAAAGGTTTTGTGCCTTTCAGACACGGAATCCATCTATCCAAGGAGATGTGTCCCAAGACAATAAAGGAAATAGATGACATAAAGGGCATTCCTTATGCTTCGGCTATGGGAAGCCTCATGTACGCGATGCTGTGCACGAGACCGGATATCTGCTTTGCCGTAGGTATGGTGGCAAGATATCAAAGTATCCCTGGGAAAGAGCATTGGACTGTTGTTAAGAACATTCTGAAGTATCTGAAGAGGACACGGGACATAATGTTAGTTTATCAATCAGACAGTCTAATCCCCATCGGTTATACGGACCCATATTTCCAATCAGACATAGACTCCAGAAAGTCAACCTCGGGTAGTGTGTTTTGCATGGGGGGAAGGAGCCATGACATGGAGAAGCGTTAAGCAGAAATGCATCGTTGATTCTACCATGGAAGCCGAATATGTAGCTGCTTGTGAAGCAGCGAAAGAAGTGGTTTGGCTCAAGAACTTCCTAGTAGACTTGGACGTCATTCCGAATTTGCCCAGTACAATCACGGTTTACTGTGATAACGCCGGAGCAGTTGCAAATTCTAGGGAACCGAGAGCCCACAAGGCCAGCAAACACATAGAAAGAAAATACCATCTTATACGAGAAATCGTTAAAAGAGGAGACATAAAGGTGGCAAAAATTGTGTTCGAAGATAACCTAGCAGATCCATTCACAAAGGGTCTGCCTCAGAGTACATTCGAGAGACAAGTGGAAGGAATGGGTGTCAAGAGCGTTGTCAATCTGCTTTGAGTATAAGTGGGAGAAATATTATTAGGTTCATGTAGGTGACATTAGATGTCACATAGAACACGAGACATGTTGTAGTATACTTAAAAGCAGACTTTGAGTATAAGTGGGAGATTGTTGAGGTTATACTGAAAAGTATGCTTTTTACTTTGTATAACCAAACTGAATTTCTTATTTATTTACTGAAATAAATTATTAATCACATGTTGCATTAAATATGAATGAATGTTATATATATTTACTGCATACATGTTCAATAAGTAAGTACATGTTACGTTGCAATTAATTTGGTGATACCAGATCACAGAAGATCAAATTAACAGTTCCTCGTGACTAAGTACAAATTCACAACCCAGATGGAAATGAACAATCCATCATGAAAGGTTGAAGTGTAAGGCTCAGATTGACTTGTCTTGACCAAGAGATTACACTAGTGCATTATAATGCGCTGAATAGGACCTACAGGAGGATAAATTCTTGATCTTGAATATACAAGAATTAGACCTCGGTGGTTCGTTATTTCTTAATCTTAAATCCCTTAAATAGGATCGTGTGAAATTAATAACTATTGCTTTGACTTATGATGGGAAGAGAATCAATGTGATTCGATACCTTGTATCTTGGGCAATATTATTAATTACATGACGATTGCTAAGATTTAATACGGAGAATCGCGTGCAAGTACGGCTTTCTTGATTTGTCCCCTTGGTGGGCTCAGAATCTTTATCATACCAAATATTGCAAGTGAAAATTTATTTCCGGTATGGATAATAATGTTGAGTTGTCTTTAATCCAAGGACAAAGATATTAAGTAATATAAAGTCTGTTCAGTGACTTAATTAATTAATAGACTAAGATAATCTTAAACGCGGGAAATAATGACCGGGAGCCATATTATTGTGAAGTCGTAATATGGGTTAAGATGGATAGTTCAATATTAATTTTATAGTGGAGTAAATTAATATTAATGGGCTTGAATAATATTTTGGCTAAATATTAAAGTTTCATAGACCATTGGAGGTCCAATTTTAATTCTCCTAAAGGCCCCTCAAATAGCCCAAATTAAAGTCTAATTAATGAAAATGAGAAGAAAAAATTATTGCCTATTTTTCCTAATTATTTTTTAAAAAAATAGATAGGAGAGAGAAAATATTTTTTCTTGATTTTCTTGGAAAGATCTTGTTGGGAGATGAATTTAATAAAGATATGATTTTGATTAGATCCCAAAACCCCTGAGTATGACATGTTCAGAATAATCTTGATAAGTTGAGTCAGGATTCAGTTCTAGAGTATTCAGGATGTTATCTGCAAAATGTATAGTCAGCAGATATAGATCAGGTTAGGATCTGAAGACCCTGAAGAACACAGTAAGTTTCTGAAGAAACTGAAGTTTCAGTATGAAACTGAGTATCTAAAGACTCAGAAGACGCTGAAGACTCTGAAGACTCTGAAGACTCAGAAGACGCTAAAGACTCAGAAGACTCAAGACTCGAAGACGTCAAGACTCGTAAGACTCAAGACTCAAAAAATCAAGACTCAAGACTCGGAAGACCTCAAGACTCAAGAAGTCAAATAGAAGATCAAGAATCAAGATCAAAAAATATCAAGGCACGAAGAAATTATCAAGACTCAATAATGTACTGAATGCTCAGTATAAACCTGAATGTTCCGAGGCAATCGAAAAATATCTATCGAAGGATACAACATCAAGAAAAACGCGATTACTAAAAAAAAAAAAAAAAAATAGATATTGCCCAAGACATTCAAATGCAGACAAAATGAACTAAGACAAAGTGTTGTTAAGGTTATATCAACTCAGAGATTGTAACCAAAAGAGCCGTTGAAGGTGTCTACCTTTAACTGGAGACAAAAGTCAAAAAGGGGAAGACAAAGATACCACTATACGATAATCGACAAAGGATGTGTCATTTGAAAAAAAGATGTCAAGTCTGAAGTTCGATCGCAAAAAGTGAAGACCGGCTACATGAAAGGCTATTGCCTAAAACGTGTTAGGGAGTCTCAAACCCTAAATATAGCCGTTTCTCACACACCATAAGAGGAAACTCAAGGAGCTATCTCTCCAATGGATAGTTTTTCAAGAGTGACATTGGTGTATGCCTATAAATACTTACGGGAAATTTGTAAGCAACTCAAGAGCTCAAACTTATTATTGCAAGTTGAAGCACTCGAAAAACCAAGAATTTCCCAAGTGCTTTATTTCAAAGAGAGCTCACTATATTAAGCCTAGCTTGATAAGATTTATCCAAAGCTCAGTCGAGATATCCTAGTCTTTGCATTGTACTTCATTGTAAAGGATATCTCATCCTAGTTGGAAACTAACCAAGAAACCCCAAACCCTTGAGAAGGTAGTTTGAGTGTGATTGTTGGTGAGAAGAGTTGTAAAGAGTGAGTAAACTACATTGAGTAGTCAGAAAGCTCTAGAGGTGAAGTTAGTAAGCTACAGAGGTAGTCTGAAAGCTTGTTTGTGTTTGAGTAAGTAAACTACGGAGGTAGTCAGAAAGCTTAAGGTCGGGTTGAGTAAGAAAACTACGTGGAGTAGTCAGAAAGCTCAGGGCCGAGTTGAGTAAGTAAACTACGCGAGGTAGTCAGAAAGCTCAGGAGGTGATTAGTGAATTTCTCTGAGGATCAGAGAGAGTGGACGTAGGAGCTTGAGTCTCTGAACCACTATAAATTGTTGTGTTGTTTATTGCTTTATTTATCTGTGCTTAACTGTTGCATTGACTTAAAACTGAAAGCATAATTTTCACTGATATTCAGTTGGAATCAATCCACTGAAGTTGCATAACTGAATCACTACCTAATCCTTATTCCATTCAAAGGAAGGTTTTCAGCAAAGCTTAAAACGAGTATAAACTAAGGGCCAACCATTCCGCACCTCTGAGTGGCTAGAATAGATAGTTACCAAACTGAACTTACTCTTCTGAGGGTTCAGTAAGTTAGTTATCTGATCCAAGCAACTCAGGATCTCTGAAACTCAGGACTCAGTTGGGATTATATGAGGTTTTTAAAGCGGCTCGGATCACCTGTCTCGATAGTCTTTGACTCGAGCGATTTGTGCTTCTCGAGGACCAAATCATCGAGGACAACTCCGACCCAAAAGTGACCTCGAATGAAAAAAGTTTTTAAAAACCTTGAAACGTGTATTCCCCCCCATACACGTGTAAGACTCGTTTGCACCAGGACCAACAAGTGGTATCAGAGCAGTGGTTCAACTTGACCACCTGCTTTGTTGACCAAAGTTTTATTTGCTAAGAATACTTGTGGTCTATCTGAACTGATCTTATTTACTGAATTTTTAAAAGACTCAGATAAAAATGTCTTCTAAGAAACTTCCCATGTTCTCAGTGGAGAACTATGATCTATGGAGATTGAGAATGCAGGCTCATCTGTATTCCAAACATGAACGAATGTGGAGAGTGGTCTCTGAAGGGCCATTCCAATTTACTGTGGTGAATCCCAGAGGAACAGAAAATGAGAGAAATGATCCTAGAGCAGAATTTCCTAAGTCTGATGACCAACTGACTCCTAAGGAGAGAAAGTTAGTCAATCTAGACTATATTGCTAAAGACACACTATACAGTACAATTGATGATGGTGTGATGGGAATGATTTCTCACCCAATCTTTTGCCAAAAAGAAATTTGGGATACACTAGCTGTAATGTGCCAAGGCACAGATCATATCAAGGAAAACAAACTTTCAGTTGCAATTGGAAAGTTTGATAGTTTTGAATTGGAAGAAGGTGAATCTATTGACAAATTGGAAGTCAGATTCACTAGCATTATGAATGATCTAAATGCACTTGGAAAGAAATATCCACAGAGAGAAGTTGCATTGAAAATTCTTAGAGGTCTTTCTAAGAAATGGGATATACATGCAGTGGTGATTGAAAACACCAAAAAAATTAATTCAATGCCAAATCAACAAGTCTTCTCTGAGCTGAAGGCCTATGAGTTTGTAATTGATAAGAAATCTAAAAAGGCTGACAGCAAAGATGATTCATCATCTAGTAAGAATGTGGCTTTTAAGGCCAAAGATAAAACCTGTAAAACTAGAGAGTCTGAGAACTCCCATGCCAAAAATCAGGATGAGCTTGAGGAAAAGCTAGCACTGATGGCAAGGAGGTTTGAAAGACTTAATAGTAGATTTGGAAAATACAAAAACTATTACAGGAATCACAGGTACCAGAAGAAACCTGAGGACAGATCAACTGAGAAGAAGAAAGACCTGAAAGCTGAGGAATCTTCATCCAAAAGGAAGGACTCCAAGTCCAAAGAAGAAAATGATCAGGATGATGATGCCAACAGATGCTACAATTGCCAAAAGAAAGGTCACTTCCAGTATGATTGTCCATCCGAAAGAAAAGCTAAGGAGGAGAAAGAGAAAGGCAAGCTAAAAGAGATAAGAAGTTCTCTAGCAAAAAGGCCATGGTTGCAGAAGAAGAACATTCTGAGGAGGGATCTAGCTCTTCAGATGAAATATTCTTAGATAGTGAAAGTGATGACATCTGTCTGATGGCCATTGAGGAGGTAAACTTTTCTTTCTCTGTTGTTGCTCCTACACTAGCACAAGAGTTGTTAAGTTCAACTGTAAACAGTCATTTTGACCTGATGGATTCTTTTGAGAGTCTAATGAAGGACTATGCTATTTTACAAGAACTGCTAAATGAAACTCAAGAGCAGAATAAGGAACTGAAGGCTGAAAATCTTAAGTGGAAAGATGTTGGTCCCGATGCAAACGAGTCTTACATGTGTATAGGGGGGGAATACACGTGTTCAGTGTTTTTAAAACTTTTTTTCTTCTTCGAGGTCACTTGGGTCGGATAATCTCAAGATTAGGTCCGAGAAGCACAAGTCGCTCGAGTCAAAGTCTCACCGAGACAAGTGATCTGAGTCGCTTTCGTAAAACCTAGATAATCCCAACCCGAGTCCCGAGTTTGAGAGATCCCGAGTTGCTTGGATCAGATAACTAACTTACTGAACCCTCAGAAGAGTAAGTTCAGTTTGGTAACTATTTGTTCTAGCTACTCAGATGTGCGGAATGGTTGGCCCTTAGTTTATACTCGTTTTAAAGCTTTGCTGAAAACCTTCCTTTGATTGAATAGTGATTAGGCTGTGATTCGGTTATGCAACTTTAGTGGATTGATTCCAACTTAATATCAGTGAAAAGTATGTTTTCAGATTCAAGTCAATGCAACAGTTAAGCACAGATAAAAAAAGCAATAAACAACACAGCAATTTATAGTGGTTCAGAGACTCAAGCTCCTACGTCCACTCTCTCTGATCCTCAGAGAAATTTACTAATCAATTCTGAGCTTTCTGACTACCTCGCGTAGTTTACTTACTCAACTCGGCCCTGAGCTTTCTGACTACTCCACGTAGTTTACTTACTCAACCCGACCTTGAGCTTTCTGACTACCACCGTAGTTTACTTACTCAAACACAAACAAGCTTTCAGACTACCTCTGTAGCTTACTAACTTCACCTCTTAGAGCTTTCTGACTACTCCGCGTAGTTTACTCACTCTTTACAACTCTTCTCACGAACAATCACACTCAAACTACCTTCTCACGGGTTTGGGGTTTCTTGGTTGGTTTCCAACTAGGATGAGATATCCTTTACAATGAAGTACAATGCAAAGGCTAGGATATCTCGACTAAGCTTTGGATAAATCTTATCAAGCTAGACTTAGTTTAGTGAGCTCTCTTCGAAATAAAGCACTTGGGAAATTCTCGGTTTTTCGAATGCTTCAACTTGCAATAATAAGTTTGAGGTCTTGAGTTGCGTATAAATTTCCCGTAACCTTACAATGTAGAGGGTCACAAGTATTTATAGGCATACACCAAGGTCACTCTTGAAAAACTATCAGTTGGAGAGATAGCTTCGTGAGTTTCCTCTTATGGTGTGTGAGGAACGGCTATATTTAGGGTTTGACACTCCCTAACACGTTTTAGGCAATAGCCTTTTTGTGTAGCCGGTCTTCACTTTTTGCAGTCTGGAACTTCGTACATCTGACATCTTTTTCAGCGACACATCCTTTGTCGATTGTCGGTATGGTGCGATGTTGTCTTCCTCTTTTTGAGTTTTGTCTCCAGTTAAAGGTAGACACCTTCAACAGCTCTTTTGGCTATAAACTCTGAGTTGATATAACCTTAACAACACTTTGTCTTAGTTCCTTTTGTCTGCATTGAATGTCTTGGCAAATATCTATTTTCCTGAGAAATCGCGTTTTCTTCAGTGTTGAATCCTTCAGATAGATATTTTCAGTGCCTAGGAACATTCAGGATTATACTGAGCATTCAGTACATTACTGAGTCTTTAGTAATTATTGTGCCTTCAGTATTCTTGATCTTGATTCTTGATCTTTCTTGTCTTGGCGTCTTGAGTCTTACGAGTCTTGAGGTCTTTGAGTCTACGAGTCTTCGCGTCTTCCTCGAGTCTTCTGAGATGTCTTGACCGATATCTCGAGTCTTCATCTTTGAGTCTTTCAGTTATTCAGTTTCATACTGAGTCTTCAGTATCTAAGTTTCTCCTTCGAGTCTTGATTCTCGATTTCCGAGTCTTGATTCTCGGTTTCTCGAAGTCTTGATTCTCGATTTCTCCTTCGAGTCTTGATTCTTCAGATCCTAATCTGATCTATATCTGCTGACTATACATTTTGCAGATATCATCCTGAATACTCTAAAGCTGAATCCTGACTCAACTATCAAGATTATTCTGAACATGTCATACTCAGGGGTTTTGGGATCTAATCAAAATCATATCTTTATTAAATTCATCTCCCAACAATTTCCCCCTTTTTGATGATGTCAAAACCTATCTTGTTACAAACATTTAACCTAAGCTCAGGTTTCAGTTTATCCTATTACAAGATTGGTTATATTTTCAATAAATTTCCCCCTTAAATAATGAGTCTCCCAATAATTTCCATACAGAGAATTTTTCAACAATTTCTTCAGTAATGAATCTCTAAAAGGATTCATCACCAAATACTTAATCAATTTCCCATATTCAGACAATTAATTCAGAGACATTCATTCAGGCATATCAAATTTAAAAGACATGTAGATAAGAAAATGAGATATTATCTTTTGAGCAAGAATGATAAATCTTCATTGATGATGATTTTGAGTTTACAGTTTACAATGAGTTTATCAAAGCAAAAATAAAAGACATAAAGATTGAAAGATTACAAGAGTCTTCAGGTGAGTCTTGATCTTGATTTGGGCTCTTGAGTTCTTACGCTCTTGATCTTGCTCTTGATCTTACGCTCTTGATTTCCATTTTCTTCGATTTCATCAGTGGGCACTTCCAGGTTGAATATTCCGAAATACCTCTTCTTCAGAGCATCTCTTTCCTTAATGATATCCGGACTGTTCCCTGTTAAACCCAACTAAGCAGCATATTGAGCAATCTCTTGAATAATGGCTTTTTCATTCACCAGGCCACTATCAAGTCTTGGAGGAGGGTAGGTATATGGACCGGGGGCTTCTATCTGCACCTTTCCTTCATCCGCAAGGTTCATCCAGCTTTGGAGATATTTAGGATAGAAGGTTAGGAGATATTCAATGAACGCTTCATTCTGATCTGAGCTTTCCCCTCTCCATTCCCTGAGCACATCATAATAGAACCAGAAGGTTCTCTTGACCTCTTCCCACACATCGTTTAATTTGATAGGCATCCATTTATCAACATGTGGCCATTTTAGTGATTTTGATGTCTCTCTCCTTTTGCTCGCAAACTTCTTGAATCCACTCCTTCGCTTGGCTCCTCTTGATCTTCTTTCGATCCACGAGCACGCTGAGACCGAAGCGGCGACTTTCTTGCTTTGTTCTATCTGGAGTGTCTTCAGAGCATTCTTCGTATTGAAGACTTTCTTCTTCTGCTGACCTGCGGACTGGCTTAGAAGCCTTAGCACGTTTGCTTTCAGGTTCAACAATGCCCAAGGCTTTCCTCTTCATAGGCAATTCAGCAGCAGCCTGGCTTGTTCCAACCTTAGCTCTACCACTTAGTTTCTCTTTTGCCACTTCAAGCATGGTTTCCTCAGAAACCTGAGTGTAGCTCGGCTTCTCCACCTGAACGAACTTCATCTTCTCAGTAGCTTCGACTTCCTTCAAGGCTTTGGATAGGCTATACATTTCAGCTTCCTTTTACGCCTTTTTCTCCAAAGTATGTGCCAATAACTTCCTGAAGTCTTCACCTTCTTTTTCCCCCTTCTTGGCACCGTACTTTGGAAGAAGTCTGGAGAGTGCTGTGTCCATGTGGTATTGCTCTTTGCTCACACAGCGTACCTCTCCTGCTAACTGATCTTGTTCATCTTCCAGCCTCCTGATGTGGTTCTTAGCCACAGAAAATTCCTCAGAGAGATGGGCAAACTGGCCAGAGAGAGCATCTTTAAACATCTCTGTCATCTTGGTCATGAGCATTGAGCTCATTTCCTCAACAGCAGATTTGATCAGCACTTCATTCTTCTCTGCCAATTTCTCCTCTAGAAATTCAGTTCTCTCATGGTCTTACATTTTGATTCGGCTTTTCATTTCGACCTTGACTCCCTCCAGCTTTTCATTCAGCTTGTCTTCCATGGAGGTCATCTTTGAGGTCAGAGTGTCTTTAAGTTGCACCAGCTCTGAAGATGTACTCATATAGCTTCGAGATCGTGGGAAATCGTACCGGTTAGGTGAAAATCAACGGTTAAGATTAATCATTGATTAATCGGGTATGTGAAAGGTCGATCCCCGAAAAGTAAGCCGCCAATTTAACTTGATTGGTGATTAAATGTAACAGAGCATTTAATGATTGTTGACCTTCTTCGGAATTTCAAAGATCCCGCCCAAAAACATTCCTCAGGTGTTTTGTATTTATTGCGAATGATTACTGAGTTTCACTTAAGCAATAAATGAGTCGCATGAGTCATTACTTCTTCAGACTAATTTCACTCTATCAGTCTTACTGAGTATTGACCTTGATAAAATGTCAGTATGATACTTAATCTTGAATGGGTTCGATATCTTCTTGAAATCTTGACCTTGATAAATCTGAGTTTCACGAGACTCGATTCAATATTTCCATTTTATCTGAGCTTCTCGGTAAAATTACGAAAACCTTCATGCATCGAAAACCTTTGATTTTTTAGATTTTACTCTATACACCTGGATCGACATCCCTAATTCAATTTGAAAGTTCGAAATCTTGATTGACCAAAGGTTTAGTCGAATATCGGCTCTCTATATCGATATGAATTTTCTCCATCCTTATGTCCTTTTTCTCGACATGATCTCGATGAAGTGATGTCGATATCCACATGCTTGCATACGGTGTGCAATACGGATTTTGTGAAATAGCATTGGCACTATTATTGTCACAAAATATTGGTACTTCATTAGCTACAACTTTATAATCCCTTAATTGTTATGCAGGCGAAAAAAATCGAACCGGTGACTTAAGTGCACCATGTATTAGAGGATTATCTTTGGTTTGTCCAAAGTGATTGATAAAAACAAATATCGGGTTACTTCGAGATGTTGATTAAGTTCTGTAGTGGACTTTCAGAAGTCCAATCCTGCAACCTGTCAATTTCTTGGAAGTAAGTCGTTAATTGGTTTTTGAAGAAATATCATCAATTTGGATACCATAATCCTCTAATACATGGTCGCAGGAAGATACTTGATTATTTTTCGCTCGCATAATAATTAAGGGATTATAAGGTTGGAATATTCTGAAGTACCAAAATTTTGTGACAATAAGCTCTTAGGATATTTCAGGAAATTCCAAGTGTTTCACACCAATAAAGTCCTGTGGTTGTAATCACTTCATCGTAGATCATGATGAGAGAAAAGGACATAAGGATGGAGAAAATTCATACCGACGAAGCAGAGAGCTGATATCTTGACTAAACCTTTGGCTGAATCAAGATTTCAGGAACTTTCAGTTGAATTAGGGATGTTGGATCCAGGTGTATAGAGGAAAATCTGCAAAATCCTTCGTTTCCAAAATTTCCTCTGCAAAATCAAAACCCTTTGCCCAGAAATCTTCATCTTTCTAAAAACCCTATTCTCTCAAAAAATCCTTCAAAATGGTTCTATCTATCTATGAACGTTTGGCCGAATCCAATAAACCTTGGTACGAGTTCGTTGTCTCGCTCGATAGCACAACCAACTCCAAACCAGAAGAGGAGGCTCTGCATATGATTCATTTGGCCAAGCTCACCAATCTTGTCGCAAACCGACCGGACCAAGAATACGCGAAAGAGGTAATCGGGTTCATCTGTAATCTGACGATAGATGAAGAGGATGGTGTAAATTCTAAGATTACTGTATCACATATAGAGCACTCGTCTAAATACATCGATTTTGAAAGGGAATTGTATATAATTCCAAAAAATTTAAACGATGTTTTTGAGCTTTGTGATAGAGGAGAGGATCCTGCTGTGTATATGTTGGGTAGAGAGCAGGAGTATTTAGATAGGATTGCTGAGAATCCTGTAAAATTTGAGGCTACACTGCATAAGAGGCATTTGAAGCCACAATATAGAGTTTTGTTGGATATTGTGAGCAAATGCATCATGAGTCACGGGGAGTTTTGAGCAGATTAGTACCCCGAAGCTCCGATTAATGGCGGCGATCAAGGCTTCACCCACCATCGACTTTAACTGGCTCAGATTCTTGATTCAGGTGGTGACGGAGCAAGCCAAGGTCATAAAAAGGGTTGACGGGGCTATCTCGATCAAAGGCAAGATCCACCATGCCACCAAAATAGCATTTATTTTGGAGATGTGCCGAGAGGAGGAGGACATCTTCGCCAATTCGACCTCATTCCCTAAGACCATGGTGCTTTTCAAGCCCATTGCTATGAAGAAGCAGGCCATCAGAGGAAAGAAAGAGAAGAAAGTGGAATCACCGATTGCTGCTGCTACTGAAAAGGAAACCCAACAAGCCAGGGGGAAGGTGCTGTTGGAAGCCAAGAAGGAGCAGGGTGAGAAATTAAAGAAGAAAACCCTCGCTCCCAAGCGCAAAAGGATGGTGGTTCTCACCGATGATGATGGCAGTGATTCTGAAGAGATTCAACCTGAGAGCCAAACCGCTCAGAAATCGCCATTAGAAGTCTTGGCTCAGGTTATCTCTAAGGCATGAGACTGGATCGAGGAGCGTGTCTTCTCCGAGGTGCTCGAGACATCGCTCAGTTCAGATAAAATTTCTCAGGAAATATTTAAAGGAGCTCAGGCCTCAGAGATTCCTACCAAAGATGTGCCAGCTCAGATAGCGGAGCCAACTCAGAGTCAATCTGAGGTCATGCCACCAGCCTCAGAACCCACTCGTGATGCAAACCGAGGACCTAATTGCACAAAATTCGGGATCTTCTTTGAGACTCAGGAGCAGCTTAATATTGATGAGCTCCTGAGTGATCTACTTCTTGATCCTTCAGCTGATGCTTCGACTGAACCTGAAAGCCCGAGATTGAAGAAGGGCGGTCAAGAAACCGAGGAGGAGCAAGGGGAACGGTTCATCCTTGACCGCTACCCCGAGCTCGGCTCATTCCTCGATCCGCAAGATATCTTCTTGATTAAGGTCGACGGTTTTCATCCTCAATCGGACTCTTTAGGAGACGCTTAACATTCTTTGCATTCGGGGGAAGACTGGTGGAATGAGGAAACAGCTATCCTGACTGAGTTCTCAGGATTCAGGAAGATAAAGCTCAGGATGAAAATTTCCGATTTTGATGAGCTAGTTCAGAAGAAGATAGATGAGAGAGGAGAGCTATGAAGTTGGTGCCCTAGCAATGGAGAGACAAATCTCAAGATGGGGACCATCGGGGAGATCGAGGATCGACTTCGAGATGGAGAAGGAAACTTCTTGTGCTGATCAACCTGAAATCATTCAACCTCAGACTGAAGCTAGCACTCTTCAGGTACCTTTTGGCACTATTAAAAATTATGCCAAAGTTATTGAAGTTTCTATCTTTAACTCTGAATTGTCTGATGAACTGACTGAGGCTCAGTTAGAGACTGGAGCTCAGGATGAAGGCGATTTCAAAAGAGACCGACCCTCGGGTTGTGTCTCGAACCCTGGGATGATCAATCAAAGATGTGAAGGTGCATAATGTTCCTGAGATCGATCTCACTCCCATAATGGAGAAGCTTGACAAGGTTGAGCCAATGATGAACAAAATCGCTCAGATGGAAGAGACATTGGCTAGCCAAGCTCAGAAGATGGAGAATCTGAGTTCATCTTCAGAACTGGTGCAACTTAAAGACACTCTGACCTCAAAGATGACCTCCATGGAAGACAATTTGAATGAGCAAATTTGGAGGAGTCAAGGCCGAATGAAAGTCTTTGAACTTAAATAAACACCGAGAGAACTGAATTTCTAGAGGTGAAATTGGCGAGAGAAGAACGGCGTCGATCAAGTCTGTTGTTGAGGAAATGAGCTCAATGCTCATGACCAAGATGATGAGATGTTTAAAAAGCTCTCTCTCGCCGGTTGCCCATCTTTTCTCAAGAATTTTCTATGGCTAAGAACCACCTCGGTGAGGCTAGAAGATGAACAAGATCGGTTAGCGAGCAGGAGAGGTCTTATTTTGTGAGCAAAGAGCAATACCATATGGACACAGCACTCTCCAGACTTCTTCCAAATTAAGGTGCCAAGAAGGGGAAAAGGCCAGGTGAAGACCTCAGGAAGTTATTGGCACGTACTTTGGAGAAAAAGGCGCAAAAAGAAGCTGAGAAGAATATCCTATCCGAAGCCTTGAAGGAAGTCAATGCTACTGAGAAACTGAAGTTCAGTGAGGTGGAGAAGCCGAGCTGCACTCAGGTTTCTGAGGAAACCATGCTCGAAGTTGCAAGAGAGAAACTGAGTGCTAGAGCTAAGGTTGGAACAAGCCAGGCTGCTGCTGAATTGCCTATGAAGAGGAAAGCCTTGGGCATTGTTGAACCTGAGAGCAAGCGTGATAAGGCTTTTAAGCCATTTCAAAGGAAGCTGATTGAAGAATTAGAAGAGTCTGCAGGTCAGGCTCAGAGAAAAGTCTTCAATACAAAGAATGCTCTGAAGACACTCCAGATAGAACAAGCAAAGAAAGTTGCTGCTTCGGTCTCAGGCGTGCCTGTGATCAAGAAGAAATTAAAGAAGAAGAGCAGAAGCGAAGGAGTGGATTCAAAAAGTTTGCGAGCAAGAGGAAAGGGACATCAAGAGCACTGAAATGGCCCCACGTTGATAAATGGATGCCTATCAAATTCAACGATAGTTGGGAAGAGGTCAAGAGAACCTTCTGGTTCTATTATGATGTGCTCAGGGAATGGAGAGGGGAAAGCTCAGATCCAAATGAAGCGTTCATTGAATATCTCCTAACCTTCTATTCTAAATTTCTCCAAAGCTGGATGAACCTTGCAGATGAAGGAAAGGTAGAGATAGTAGCTCCCGGTCCATATACCTACCCTCCTCCAAGACTTGATAGTGGCCTGGTGAATGAGAAAGCCATTATTCAAGAAATTGCTCAATATCTTTCGCCATTTGGTTTGACAGAAACAATCCTGGGATATCATTAAGGAAAGAGATCTTATTTGAAGAAGAGGTATTTCGGAATGTTCAACCTCGAAGTGCCCACTGATGAAATCGAAGAAGATGCAAATCAAGAGCGTAAATCAAGAGCGTAAGAATCAAGAGCCAAATCTGAAGATTGAAGACTTACCTGAAGACACTTGTAATTTTTCTATCTTTTTGTCTTTTTTTTTTTTTGATGAACTCATTGTAATCTGTAAACTCAAAATCATCATCAATGAAGATTTATCATTTATGCTCAAAAGATAATATCTCATTATCTTATTTACATGTCTTTTACTTTTGATATGCCTGTATGATGTCTCTGAATTAATTGTTTGAATATGGGGGAAATTTATTAAGCAATTAAGTATTTGGTGATGAATCTTTTGAGAGATTCATTACTGGAGAAATTGTTGGAAGATTCTCTGTATGGAAATTGTTGGGAGACTCATTATTTAAGGGGGAAATTGTTGAAAATATAACCAATCTTGTAATAGGATAAACTGAAACCTGAGTTTAGGTTAAATGTTTGTAACAAGATAGGTTTTGGCACCATCAAAAAGGGGAAATTGTTGGGAGATGAATTTAATAAAGATATGATTTTGATTAGATCCCAAAACCCCTGAGTATGACATGTTCAGAATAATCTTGATAAGTTGAGTCAGGATTCAGTTCTAGAGTATTCAGGATGTTATCTGCAAAATGTATAGTCAGCAGATATAGATCAGGTTAGGATCTGAAGACCCTGAAGAACTCAGTAAGTTTCTGAAGAAACTGAAGTTTCAGTATGAAACTGAGTATCTGAAGACTCAGAAGACTCTGAAGACTCAGAAGACTCTGAAGACTCAAGACTCAAGACTCAAGACTCAAGACGCTGAAGACTCGAAGACGCCAAGACTCGTAAGACTCAAGACCTCAAGACTCGAACACGCCGAAAAATGTAAGATCAAGATCGAAGATCAAAAATATCAAGGCATGTAATTATCAAGACTCAAGAATGTAATGAATGCTCAAGATAAACCCGCAAGACCGAAAATATCTATCTGAAGGATACAATACTGAAGAAAACGCGATTACTCAGAAAAATAGATATTGTCCAAGACATTCAAATGCAGACAAAAGGAACTAAGACAAAGTGTTTTTAAGGTTATATCAACTCAGAGATTGCAACCAAAAGAGTCGTTGAAGGTGTCTACCTTTAACTGAAGACAAAAGTCAAAAAGGGGAAGACAGCATTGTACCATATCGACACTCCGCAAAGGATGTGTCCTTTGAAAAAAAGATGTCAAGCAATGGGTACGAAGTTCGATCGCAAAAAGTGAAGACCGGCTACATGAAAGGCTATTGCCTAAACCGTGTTAGGGAGTCTCAAACCCTAAATATAGCCGTTTCTCACACACCATAAGAGGAAACTCACGGAGCTATCTCTCCAACGGATTGTTTTTCAAGAGTGACCTTGGTGTATGCCTATAAATACTTGTGACCCTCTACATTGTAAGGTTACGGGAAATTTGTAAGCAACTCAAGAGCTCAAACTTATTATTGCAAGTTGAAGCACTCGAAAAACCAAGAATTTCCCAAGTGCTTTATTTCGAAGAGAGCTCACAATACTAAGCCTAGCTTGATAAGATTTATCCAAAGCTTAGTCGAGATATCCTAGTCTTTGCATTGTACTTCATTGTAAAGGATATCTCATCCTAGTTGGAAACCAACCAAGAAACCCCAAACCCTTGAGAAGGTAGTTTGAGTGTGATTGTTGGTGAGAAGAGTTGTAAAGAGTGAGTAAACTACGTGGAGTAGTCAGAAAGCTCTAGAGGTGAAGTTAGTAAGCTACAGAGGTAGTCTGAAAGTTTGTTTTTGTTTGAGTAAGTAAACTACGGAGGTAGTCAGAAAGCTCAAGGTCGGGTTGAGTAAGTAAACTACGTGGAGTAGTCAGAAAGCTCAGGGCCGAGTTGAGTAAGTAAGCTACGCGAGGTAGTCAGAAAGCTCAGTATGTGATTAGTGAATTTCTCTGAGGATCAGAGAGAGTGGACGTAGGAGCTTAAGTCTCTGAACCACTATAAATTGTTGTGTTGTTTATTGCTTTCTTTATTTGTGCTTAACTGTTGCATTGACTTAAAACTGAAAGCATAATTTTCACTGATATTCAGTTGGAATCAATCCACTGAAGTTGCATAACTGAATCACTGCCTAATCACTATTCCATTCAAATGAAGGTTTTCAGCAAAGCTTAAAATGAGTATAAACTAAGGGTCAGCCATTCCGCACCTCTGAGTAGCTAGAACAGATAGTTACCAAACTGAACTTACTCTTCTGAGGGTTCAGTAAGTTAGTTATCTGATCCAAGCAACTCAGGATCTCTGAAACTCATGACTCAGTTGGGATTATCTGAGGTTTCTGAAAGCAGCTCAGATCACTGTCTCAGTAGACTTTGACTCAGAGCGATTTGTGCTTCTCAGGACCAAATCATCAGGACAACCTGACCCAAGCTGACCTCAGTAAGAAAAAGTTTTAAAAACACTGAACACGTGTATTCCCCCCCCATACACGTGTAAGACTCGTTTGCACAGGGACCAACAGATCTTATGGAATAAGTATTCTTGAGATACAAGTTTATCCCATAAATTCAAGAATGGAAAAAGATCTAATGTCTTCCCTATTTTATTTGATTTTTTCGAAAATAATGGACAAGAAGGGAGGAGAAGATTTTATTGGGAGATATTTTGGGAAATAGAATATATTGGATATATTCTAGATTGTATCTTGAGGAAGAAGTAAGGAAATTTCTCAATGTCCAACATGCCCAAATTTTCGTCTCCCCCTAGTCCTATAAATAGGGGATGAATTTTTCATCCCCAATGTAATTTCATGTGTTGGAAAAATTAGAAATCCACAAAGGTGGTGGCAAATATTTTTATATTTTCTCCTTTAAATTAAAATCGTTCGTTGATAATCCTCCCACTGGATTACGTTCGTGGACTTGGGATATATTTGAGAAGGCACTTTGGGTTAATCCATCGTCTCAACGGTTGTCTCTACAAGAGGTATGTAATCTCGTAACTCCTAGATTCCG
This sequence comes from Stenogyne calaminthoides, assembly GCA_037126765.1. Classification (NCBI taxonomy): domain Eukaryota; kingdom Viridiplantae; phylum Streptophyta; class Magnoliopsida; order Lamiales; family Lamiaceae; genus Stenogyne; species Stenogyne calaminthoides. The sequence goes on from JBBCBC010000014.1 coordinate 14,611,548, forward strand.
CATGCTTAGGATTTACGTGGATTATGTGTACGCATGTTGTTTATTTGCTTATTAATTATTATGTTGAATTGATTTAGGATTAATTCATGTTAGTAATTAATTAATTAATTTAAATATGTATTTAAATTCACCTCGAATAGATCCGGGCACCTCCCAACATGTTATTCCCTTGAGGCCACTTGACAAATCGTTTAACAAACCATCATCATATGGCCTCCAGAGCTGCTTCAGTAAGTCCCTACACTCGCTAGTGTAGTGACCTATTTGTGCCTGGTATTGGCAGAACTTATCGGGGTTCTGCTTACTCTTGTCCTTGATTGGGTGAGGCGGATGTGGTAGTTCTCGCCCTCTAATCTGGGCGTAGACATGACCAGGTGTCATGCCCAAAGCTTCCACCAGCTTCACCGGAATAGTGTCTTTGAATGGCTTGAAGCTGCGGGGTACCTTGTAGTGACCCCCGATTTTCTTGGAATTCTTCTTTGGTTCCGCGACTTTCTTTGTCTCGAAGAGTAGGGACTCCAGTAGTTCCGAAGTATGAATCAGGTCACTAGCCCACCTTCGGAAGTCGGTGTAGCTAGTCAAATAGTCGGCGGTCATATGTTGCCATAATTTGGTCCCCTTTTTGAGGCCGCTAACGACCTCAAGTAATTTTGCCTCATCCCCTAAAGGATCTACTTCAAGAATGAGCTTGTCGATCCTTTCAACGTAGGATTGATCAGACTCATTTTTGCCTTGCTAAATATTCATGAGGTGCTGCCTGGTCGCAGGTCGGGGAGCCATTGCCGAGAAGTGGCTTAGGAACAGTCTGGCGAGCTGCTCGAAAGTATTCACCGAGAAAGGTGGTAATGAGGTGAACCACATATGAGCCTAGTCGCTCAATATTAGTGAGAACAACCTGCACTTGGTCGCGTCGATTGACCCATGGAAGCCATGTAGGAATTGTATTTCGCTACATGGACCCTCGGGTCCGATCTCCCATTGTAGCGGTCTATGGCCGCTGTGCTGATTTTCCTCTGGGTAGGCACCAGAGTGACCATGGTGCCTAGTGGAGAACCTATGACGACGAGGTTAGTGTCTGTCCCCATCGGCCCATTCCGATTCTCCACCCGTTCCATCAGTTGTTGAACTGTTTGGGCCAATGTTGCGACTAGTCTGGATGGCACCCTGCCCATCACCATGGTGGACAGCCGAGCCCTTTGGCACCTCATCATGGTGCAAGTTCAGTGCATAATCCTCTGTTGGGATACCTTATTTCCAGGATCTATTGGAATGACCTCATAAACACAAATTTAAATTACCGATTATTACTAGCATGAATTAACCTACGTAAATTCATATAATAATCAATCCAACAATAACATGCAAACAATAATTCATGTAAAAGATCCTAGAATGCGGAATTTCTAAGAGTTTGCGTAAACTTACCCGTTGGAGTGACAGCTTCTAAGACAGTCAGGATCAGGTATCTAGCTACCAACTGAAAGTCCTTCTCAAGTATTTCCAAGTCCTTGCTCAACAACCTTGGCGGAAGGTTCTCCAATGAACAATTATGAAACAAAGGAAAAATAAATAAATTGTTGCACCACCTTTGTGGATTTCTAATTTTTCCAACTCATGGAATTGTGTTGGGGATGAAAAATTCATCCCCTATTTATAATAGGGGGGGAGGAAAATTTGGGTCCAGGTTAGGAAAGATCTTTTCGTTATCTCCAAGAAATCTTGAATATATCCCATGTATTCTTCTTTCCATGTGTATTTTTCCACAAAAAATCTCGCACCCTTATTTAGCCCTAATTTTCTAAAATAATAAGGAGATTTGCAAGATTGGATCTTTCTTGAATTTATGTGATATTCTTGTATTCCAAGAATACATATCTTTCTCAATAAAATCTTTTCAAGAAAATCAAGAAAATCTTTCTTCCCTTTTATTTCTCTATTTTTCGGAAATTGCCTTTAAAGAAACCAAGTGGGAGATTTTTTGAATTTATTGGATAATCTTGTATTCCAAGAATACTTATCTCCTTTCCATAAAATCTTCCTCCTTCTTTTTCTTTAATAATTTCAAAAATTAAGGAAAAATATGCAATAAAATATTTAATTTATTTTAAACACCTTTTCATTTAATGGACTTTAATTGGGCTACTTGAGGGGTCTTTTGGAGAATCTAGATGAACCTCTCAATGGGCTTCTGAATTCCAATATTGAGTCACAATATAATGCAGCCCATTAATATTAATTAATTCCACTATATAATTAATATTGCACTATCCATCTCAACCCATATTACGGTAATATGGCTCCCGATTATTATTTCCCGTGTTTAAGATTATTTTATCCATTAATTATTTAAGCCACTGAAAAGCTTTATATTAATTAATATCTTTATCCTTGGAGTAAGGACAGCTCAACATTATTATCCATACCGGAAAATTAAATCCACTTGCAAGATTTGGTATGATAAAGGTTCTGAGTCCACCATTGAGCCCATCTCGGCTTCCATTGCTGATTGTCAGGATTCTAAATCCTTGTCTTGGACCGCCTCTTTGTAGGACCAGGGGTCTGATTCACTATCCCCAGGGATCAAATCCAAAGATTCTCCTATCCCCATTGTAGGTCCCGAACGGATTTCGTGAGGGCAGAAGTCTAGAGGGGAGAGATGAATAGACTTCTGAAAACTTTTCGTGCAAGATCAGGTGTGATGGCAAGTTGCCTGATCAGAGTGCGAGTGAATCAGTTTGGACTGATATCCAACTTACTGATCGCATGTTGGCAGATCAGTTCGGTGTCTATCAGTTTAACTGATGTGCGGAAGCTAGTTTATACCCGTGTGAAAAACCAGTTTTATCAAATCAGATTCTGAAGTTTGTTTTCAATCAGCTGACTAGATTGTTAAGCTGATCAGATCAGTTGCTTGGTGCAGACTGATCCTAACTCAGAATGTATATGCAGTTTAAACTAAGTTGTGTGCAGAACTGTAAAGCAGTTAAGAGCAAGTAAATACACACAAGATTTATAGTGGTTCGGACAACCAATCCTACGTCCACTCTTCCCTATCACAAGGGGCACCAACTTAACCAACTGGACTTAGCTTATTGTGTTAGACCAACACATTACAACCAACAGATGTTTCAAGAGTTCTCACTCAACCGATCCCAGAAACCAGAACTAGAAACCCTAGTCTGAAATCTTGCTAAACAAACTTAACATAACTTTTGGTTTTGAGTAAAGATTTGTTGTTGTTCCAACTGGAAATCTATCCTAGTGTTTATGTAGTCTAAAGCTAGAGGGTGAGATTTCTATGCTAAGATCAATGGGATGAACACTTAGAAATATTCTTCAAATTTGTGTTCTTCGTGCGGAAATTTTGCTATAGTTTGAGCTTCTTGATAATTTCCATGTCTTCACTCTGAAGAGCAATCTCATATTTATAGACCTCGAAATCAAAGAGCCGTTGGAGAGCAATTTAAATTTCAGGCTATTTTTGGTAGGTTGCAGGATTGATATGACGTGCTTCAGGAACGGCATGGCTGAAAGCGTGAATAGTTATCCTTTATAGTCGTTTGACTATGCAGTGCTGAATCCCGCATTGTCAGCTCGTACATACGTGTTTTATTCTCATTGGTTAACAAGTACACTTTTATGTGTTTGTTCTACCAACTAAAGTTGACATTCTTCTTATTCGATAAAATCGTATGATGCGGTGTAACATCGGTTGACACGGTGTGGCCGCTTTGATCGGATAAAACCGATCGATCTACGATAGAGTTTTCTGGTGCCAGTTGTCTTAGCTCAACTAGCAGACTCGGCTGATGTAGGTCTTCTGGTCTTCTGGTCTTGATGTTCTGGTAGTCATCTGATCCTCAGGTCTTCTGAACTTGAGCTTCATGTCTTCACCTGATCATCTGACTTCTTCTGGTCTTCTGACTTGACATGTCTTGTGTTTCTAACTCGACTTGTCTTCTGGCCTTCTAACCTCAGCTGGTCTTCTGATCTTCAGACCTGACCTATACATATTGAGTTCCCCCTCAATATGTGGCCTATCTTATATATCAGCTGTCTATACAATAATTATCAACTGGTCATCTTAGAACTGGTATTTAAAACATCAATCAGCTAACAGGTCTGACTGGTCCTATTACAATCTGTTTTGGAACTTCCATCAAAACTGAATACAAATTTCCCAACACCCATGAATCTCTCAGGTTGTCGAACAACCCTCCCACTACTACGAGGTTCGGTTGTGTCGGTGTGATGCTTGGTATATTAACTTGTACAGTTGGTATTGGAGTTTGCCCTCTTAATTCATCTAAGGTAATCTCACTTTTGGGCTTTCTATTGTTCATATAGTATTCTTCCAAGAATCTAAAGTGTGTACTGATTACAACCTTTTGATCTTCGGGACCATAGAACATGCACCCTTTCGTTCTCATGGGATATCCTATAAACAACCTTAACTCTGAACGTGTATCCAACTTATCGGCTTCCTTGTCAAGCACGTATGCCGAACACCCCCAGATTCTCAAGTGTCTCAGACTGGGCTTGCGCTCGGTCCACAACTCTCTCGGGGTTTTGGGAACCGATTTGGATGGCACTAAGTTCAGAACATAAGCTGTTGTTTCCAAGGCGTGATTCCAAAATGATTTGGGTAGATCTGAATAACTCATCATGGATCTGACCATTTCTAAGAGCGTTCTGTTTTTTCGTTCTGCCACCCCATTTTGTTGAGGAGTTCCGGGTGCAGTCAACTGGGAAACAATTCCCTCGTCTGAGAGGTAGTTTAAAAACTCATCACTGAGGTATTCACCTCCACGATGAGATCGTAGAAACTTGATACTTGTTTCCTTATGCTTCTCAGCTTTGGCTTTGAACTCCATTAATTTATCAAAGGTTTCCGATTTATGCTTCATAAGGAAAATGTACCCGAACCTTGAGTAATCATCGATGAAATTCACAAAATACTCATAGCCACCTCTAGCTTTGGTTGACATTGGACCACACACGTCAGTGTTAACGATTTCCAACACTTTTGTGGCTTTAGTCCCCTTGGCTCGAATGCCCTCTTGGTCATTTTACCCTCCAAACATGATTCGCAAGTTGGAAATGGTTCTGGCTGTAGGTCCTCCAGCGAACCATCTTGCACCAACCTTTGAATCCTATTCAGATTAATATGACCTAATCTGAGATGCCAAAGAAGTGTTTCGTTCACGTTATCTGAATGTTTTCTCTTATTTTTTTGAAACAGTCGATGTGTTAAAAGATGCATTTTGTGAGTGGTGTGCACAATTTATAGTATAGAGATTGTTCCATAAAGTTCCATGACAGATAAACACATCGTTACGAAAAACAGTAACTTGTTTATTAAAACAAACATAATATCCATCAGCAAAAAGTTTAGAAACAGAAATAAGGTTTTTTCGAAAAATAGGAACATAAAGAACATCTCTTAAAACTAAAACTCTGTCTACAAAAGACAGGTGCACGTCTCCCACTGCTTCAGCTGCTACTCTCGTAGCATCGCCCAGTGTGATGAGAACCTCACTTTCACTAAGTTGTCGGGTCAACTTGAACCCCTGTAACTTGAAACAAATATGATCAGTGGACCCCATATCAACTACCCACGAATGGGAAGCATACATAGCCAAACAAGTTTCAACAACTAGTGCATGAGAATTACCTTTCTTTCCGGCCCGCTTGGAACAGGCATCCCTCCAGTGTCATTTCTCACCGCAGTTGAAGCACTTCCCCTTTGGATTCCTCTTGACACCCATCCATTTGACTGTCTTTCTTTTACTTTTCTTAGTAGTGGGGTTACTTTGGTCTTAACACTTTACCTCCTCATCTATCTTGCCTTCCATTGGCCTAGATTTTGTGAGAAGATTTTTAGTCACCAATGCTTCATCCTCTTGTCCCAAATGTTTTTCTATCGTCTCCAAAACTTCTTGTAGAGTGTCCATAGTGAACATGTGATCGCTCATCACAAAACTACAGTAAAACTCATCGAAACATTTTGGAAGAGTTAGGAACATGATGAGTTAGAAATCGACTTGAGCCCCATTACAACACTTAGTACCAAGATAAGTAAGCTTGTCAAATGGCGCTTAACTTTGAGAACATGATCCCTTACGGGTGTTCCCTCCGTCATTTTCAGCCTTGCCACGCCATGGCATTTAAAGTGATTGATCATGCGGTTTTCTGTTAAAAACATTTCCTCAAGACTCTGCATGATTTCCGCAGCAGACTCAACACCTTCATGAATGTATCTCAAATCATCAGACAAGGAAGTCAAGATTATACATCTCATAGGCTCGTTGGCACGCTCCTAGACATCATACAAAGATCTCTCCGCATTAGTTGATCCTTCAGTAGGCTTGTCAGGCTTGTGTGCGTTAAGAACCCAATAGTGTTCTTGTGCATTGAGGACAAATTTCATATTACGTTTCCAAATAACATAGTTTTCACCAGTAAGTTGATGTTCTTTGAGCATATATTTTGGTGGATTAAAAGGTTGCGACATGCTGAACTGAAATAAATAATAATTGTATAAGAACAAAATTATCACATAATTTTGATCACATTATTCATATCAAAATCTCAAAACAATATGAATATGCATCAGCCGACATCTCAAAACAGTTTAAATAGGTCACGTGGGGTGAACTGTCTATTTAAACACATTCAAGCAGGTGACAAATAAGAACATTTACAAACCTTTAATTCACAATTAATAGTCGGCTCCCACTTGACCAATATAAAATTGACAGGGACTTCGGGAAATTATATGCATATCAATTTTATACCTAAGTAATAACCATGTTTAAATACAGAAATATTATTTCGTTTTGAACGAGCCTCGAGGGGAGGGTCATCGTCGCCGCTAATAATAATTCACAATCATCCTTTTGGAAATTTATTCATGTGAAATCTATCTTTTGGCCGTTTCGAGGGGGAAATTTCTCCAAAAGAATTCACAAATAAATAAATCATGGAGGTCAAAATTGACGTAATTTTATTATCCGGAATAAAATTGTCAATAAATAAAACATACTTAGTAATTTTCAAAAGTGAGATTTTGTTTTTGACAATTCAAATATCATGCAGACACATTAACAAATAATAATGCATGAAATTAAAACAAGCATCAAGAAAAAATAAATCAAGTTGGGCACACATATCCAACTGTCATTTTTTAAATTTCAAGCTTTGATCTTGAGAAATCATCTCTTTGTAGCCTTCATCGTTCGTCTCAAAAAGCTCCCACTGGACCACAACAATTCTTTAAAAAAAATATCCTCCGTCTAGGGTCGGGAGGACGTTCGGTGCTTACGCCTACGCCCGGAGGCTCCGGGCATAGGCACCTGTCATCCGGCCACGTCGAACAGCACGCAGCCAGGATGCCCGCTCGCATCCCAGCTAGCAGTCTCGACCAGCCGCCCAGTGCCGTGCACGGCACCTGGGTGATGCGTGCGCCGTGCGCAGCGTGTGTCGCCCGCCTGTGCGAGTCTCTGAGCGCGTCGTGCTCGCGCCCGCCCGGTGCTCAGCCACACGACCTTGCCCCATGCTACGCACGCTGTCTGCGTACGGTTCTGGATCCGTCTTTAATTCCCCGTCTCCGTCTTCATCTTCGATTTGGTTACAATTTATTTTACAAAAAAATAAATATACCTGAAATCTAGACTAATCTATTACATTGATCAAATCAAAATAATCTAATCTACTCGTGGATTTTCTCACGAGAAAAATGAATTCGAACGAGTCGAATTAAAAACCAACAATTATTTACATGTAAATAAGCACATTAAAATATCATGACAATTGGATACCTGCAAAACAGATCTAACAGTTCTACTATCCAATTTCAATTTTAATGAACAACAATTTAAATTACAGTTTAAAAGATCAGAGCCCGAACCAGGGCTCTGATACCAGTTGTTGGGATACGTTATGCCAGGATCTATCGGGATGACCTCATAAACACAAATTTAAATTACCGATTATTACTAGCATGAATTAACCTACGTGAATTCATATAATAATTAATCCAACAACAACATGCAAACAATAATTCACGTAAAAGATCCTAGCATGCGGAATTTCTAGGAGTTTATATAAACTTACCCGTTGGAGTGACAGCTTCTAAGACAGGCAGGACCAGGTATCTGGCTACCAACCGAAAGTTCTTCTCAAGTATTCCCAAGTCTTTGCTCAACAACCTTGGTGGAAGGTTCTCCAATGAACAATTATAAAACAAAGGAAAAATAAATAAATTTTTGCACCACCTTTGTGGATTTCTAATTTTTCCAACTCATGGAATTGTGTTGGGGATGAAAAATTCATCCCCTATTTATAATAGGGGGGATGCGAAGATTTGGGTCCAATTAGGGTTCGGAAATATATTTTCTTGATCTCCAAGAAATCTTGAATATATCCCATATATTCTTCTTTCCATGTGTATTTTTCCACAAAAATCTCACACCCTTATTTAGCCCTTATTTTCGAAAATAATAAGGAGATTTGCAAGATTGGATCTTTCTTGAATTTATGAGATATTCTTGTATTCCAAGAATACATATCTTCTCCATAAAATCTTTTCAAGAAAATCTTTCTTCCCTTTTATTACTCTATTTTTCGAAAATTGCCTTTAAAGAAACCAAGTGGGAGATTTCTTGAATTTATGGGATAATCTTGTATTCCAAGAATACTTATCTCCTTTCCATAAAATCTTTCCAAGAAAATCTTTCTCCTTTTTCTTTAATAATTTTGAAAATTAAGGAAAAATATGCAGCAAAATATTTAATTTATTTTAAACACCTTTTCATTTAATGGACTTTAATTGAGCTACTTGAGGGGCCTTTTGGAGAATCGAGATGGACCTCGCAATGGGCTTCTGAATAACAATATTGAGCCACAATATAATTCAGCTCATTAATATTAATTAATTCCACTATATAATTAATATTGCACTATCCATCTCAACCCATATTACGGTAATATGGCTCCCGGTTATTATTTTTCATGTTTAAGATTATTTTTTCTATTAATTAATTAAGCCGCTGAAAAACTTTATATTAATTAATATCTTTATCCATGGAGTAAGGACAGCTCAACATTATTATTCATACCGGAAAATTAATTCCACTTGCAAGATTTAGTATGATAAAGGTTTTGAGCCCACCAAGGGAACTAATCATGCAAGACTCTCCAAGCACACTATTCTCTGTATTAATTTAGCAACTGTCATGTAATTAATATTATTGCCCAAGATATAGGGTATCGAAGTCGCAGTGATTCTCTTCCCATTATAAGTCAAAGCAATAATTACTAATCGCACACGGTCCTTATTAAGTGACAGAGATTAAGAAATCAACAACCACTGAGGTCTAACTCTTCATCCCATAAGTCAGTGCGAATGAGTTTATCCTCTCTGTAGGTCCGCTTCAGCGCATCAAATGCACCAGTGTAATCTCTTGCTCAAGACAAGCCAATCTGAGCCTTACACATCAACTTCTACCAATAGATTGTTCAGATCTATCTAAGTTGTGAAACATGCACTTGTTTACAAGGGACTGTTAACGTGATCTTCTGTGATCTGGTATCACCACGTTAACTACAATATAACACGTGATATTCTATGAATGGTTTGCAATAAATATATATAACATTCAATCATATTTAAATCAACAGTGATAAATAATTTATTTCAGTAAATAAGTGTTTAATACATAGATTATACAAAGTAAAAGCATACTTTCACGTATAACCCAAACATCCTCGACATCTACCGGAGCTTTTTGTGCCCCCGGATTTCCAAGGCGGCCGAACATGTTGTTCAAAACCACGGGTCTTTCAATTTGGGGGTGCCGATAGTTTCGGGTGTTTGTGTGCCTCGCCGCCAGGTAGGCCAGTTAGCCTGCCGATCATCCTCCTCCAATCAAGGGACCCTTACCCTTGGAGGTTTCAGAGTCATGAGGAGTCTTCTTGGTCGGAGGTTGTTGATGATAGCCAAGACGACCTTTGCATCCTCCGGTGTCTAGATGAGGTTCCACCAATTAGGGGTGGCCGCCGGGGCCCTCTGGCGAGTGCAATGGGAACTTGGAGAAGCCTCTACACCATCACGGACGTAAGTCTCATGCCTGGTAGCGTCATTTTAGTTGATCGCCATTGATGAAAAGTTGAAAAGGGAATGGGTTTTCCAAGAATGTTGAACAATTGGTAGAAAATACTTCCCACAGACAGCGCCAATTGTTGTGCCCAGTTTACAATTCTGGCCAACAAACAATAAACAAGTGATAAAATAACAATTTAGACGATTAAAACAAGTAAAAGTCACAAAGTTAGATTACCCAATTCGTCTATGAATAAGACTACGTCTAGGGACGACCAAGCCAGGAGTATATTACTATTATTTCTGCCTAGAACACTAAGATTTGCTAACCTTTTTCTAGTGTAGCCGAGATGACCTATTTATACAATGATTTCTGCCTCTTAGGTTGGAATTTACATAAGGAAAAACAATATATGAAGCTTCAATCCCGCTGGCCGAGAATTCATCTTCTCCGGGTCAATAATCGCTATAGTTAATAAGCGTCATTTGCGGACCGAGCTTCAAGGGTGGATCTTGTGGCTTGTCGGGTGTTTCTTATAACTGATGGAATCTGCGACTTCACGAAATCCGGCTTGCGGAGTCCTGGTTCTGAGTCGCCTTCCCTGGTCGTTGATCGCAACCTGTTGTTCCTACAACTTTTGGGTAAGTCGTATTTGCGTGCGGTGGAACAGTGACTCTGTCCTTCTGATAGGATTATCCTGTCTCTTGACTGGTCTCTCGATCATCTGGCCTTCAGGACATTAACCTTTAGCCTTCTGGTTTATGGAGCCTTGCCCCCAAGTCACTTTTATCTGGTCACCGGCGGGTGACTTGTTGTTGGGATATTTTAGTTTTGATGAATTATGCCAAAACATTATCAACTTGTGTTATTTAAGTTAATCTACAGATAATAAGTTGAGGGGGAACGAGAGAACAAGTTAAGGGGGAACTCATGAAATCAGACGAAGATGATTGAGATCAGACGAGGCTGCAGATGAGGTTGATCGAGATCAGATGAGTAGGATGAGTTCCGAATTAACTGATGAACAGTAAAATCAGACTGATGACACGAAACCCGTTCGGGACCTACACTTGTCAGCTTCGCAACTTGTCCATAGGTCAGTTTTATCTATGCTACAACATAGTGAAATCAAATTTCTCTTAAGATTAGGCACAAATCTGACATTTGTCAAGATTCTTATCTTTCCATCAAACATTTTGATTTTGACAGATCCACTACCCTTAACTTGATAGCTTTCATCATTCCCCAACAACACAAGACCTCCATCATAGAGTTTTAAGTCTATAAACCAGTGCTCTATAGGACACATATGAAATGAACAGCCAGAATCAAGCACCCACTCATGAGAGAGTTTATTGTTACTTACAGTCATGGCTTCTGCACTTTCATAGCCTTGTTCAGCAACTTATGCTTCTGCTTTTGGAGGTTCTTATGGTTTCTTCTCTTTATCTGAACAATTTTTCTTCAGATGACCAAGTTTGTGGCAATGGAAGCACTTTCTCTTTTCCACAAAATCAGAACCCTTCTGATCTTGTTTAGTGGATTTCCCATCTTTCTTCTTCTGAAACTTCTTCTTGCCACCCTTGAATTTCACGATCCTTTGAAGGTTTCTTGTCAGTTTGGATTTGCAGAAACTTAGTCTTGATTGCAGATTGCATTTCATCAAACTTCAGTTGTTCTTGCTTCCCAAACATCAAAGCATCTTTGAAGTTTTCTAGAGATTTAGGCAATGAGTTCAGTAACATCAAAGCCTTGTCATCATCATCCAACTTTACCTCTAAACTTTCAAGATCATCCACAGACTGGTTGAACTCATCAAGATGCTCACTCAAGTTCTTCTCCTCTGTTATCTTGAAACCAAGAAGCTTCTGCTTCATGTAAAGCTTGTTTGACACAGACTTGGTTTGATATAGATCCTCCAATCTTTTCCACAGATCTATGGTCGTTTTCTCCTTAGAAACTTTCCTTAGAGGTTTATCTCCAAAACATAGTATTATAGCACTGTGAACCTTCTCCAGGATTTCTGTCTTCTTGGCTTACTCTCTAGCTGCACCAGTAGATGAAGCTGCTGGCCATTCATCAACCCAAAGTCATTCTTTCCTTTGAATTTCTCAACATCAAACTTCAATGATCCCATTTTCTCCCAAGCTTCCCACAGACGGCACCACTTGTTAATCAATATTGGATTGAATCACAAGATTCAAAGCTCATAAATGAAACACACTCAAAAAATGAATGAATCAAAAAATGCAAAAAAGAACACCAACAACGATTTATGTGGTTCGGTTGTAAACCTACATCCACGGGATCAGAGCACACTCCACTACTAACAATGAATCAATCCAGTATAGTTACAAGCATCAATTGATCGAGAATTGGATCGAATTGATGAAACTCTCAAGAACCCTAACTCTCTCAATTGAATATGAACCTCTCTGAATAATCCCCCAATAGAGATGATAATTGGCAAACCTATGACTACTAGATGCAAACCCCTAACAGAATGTAACTAATTCAATGATGGAACCACTTTGATTTTGCCTTAGAAGCGTGTACAGTAGGTTTGCAGCGAAACATAGTAACTAACTTGATTTCAGTTAGTTATCGGCTTAGCATGGAACCCAATTTTATAACTTGGCATTCGATTCTTTGGCTCGGTCCGGTTCTTAAGAAGATAGGACCGGTTCCTGAATCAGCTTACTCAAATGAATTAGTTTGAACATCTAACACCTCTTGACTCCACAGGAAGTTTATACCAATGGGTAGGGTGGGAGGGAATACTACAAATTGCCAACTACCTTGAACGGGACAAACGGGACAAAATATTGGCAAAACAAAATTGAACTTTTGTATTTTGGAACTACACAGTTACAACGATGAACACCAGAGTTCAACCCGTATAAGGTTAGTTCCCAGATTATGCATGTTTGGATCTGGATTTTTGAGCTTAAATATTTTTATGAACCAATTTTACGGTTGCCTTTCGATTGGGGGACTTCTTTCGGGTCCTTCTTATTCTAGTGGGGTTGACTTAGTTCACCCCCCATTTCCCTTGGCATTTCCGGAGAAACGCCATGGCTATCTTCAAATGCTTTAGAGTTTTGATATCATCCAGATTTTTGAACCATCCTTCTTCAGATGAGGACGATTCCTTGGGAGTGTTCAAAACAGTTTTTTTTGTTTTTTTCCCATTGGAATTGATGGTGAAAGATTCGTGAATAGGTCTTGACAAAAATTAATAAAATTTTATCAAAGTACCTCTCTTCTAGCACCAATTGTTGCTACCTAAATTTTACGTCTAGGACAATAAATAGCAAATGTGAATGCAATAGAATTAATTGCTCAAGAACACAAAGAGTGGTTTGCACTTAAGTCTTTTCTGTGCTAAAAGGTCGACCATTTCATTGAGTGATAAACCCATATTTATAGAGTTACAAAGCATTAATACAATCATCTATTGTGCCCAAGAAATCAGTTTTCATTAAATCTGTGAAGCTGCCATGTTCTTGATTAGCCGTCACGGACATTGCGCCTTGATCCCTACTTCCTGATTTGTCTCCTTTGCATTTCGGCGACGTGGCACGAGCCCTTTCTATAGCCATAAAGTCCTCTCGTCTCCACAACGGTCCTTCAATGTTCTTCTCAGCCCAGCTCTTAGGCAGCGACTTTAAGTTTCTTCTAAGCTCGCTCATCCTAGCTTCACAGCTCACCATGTGATGGACGTCGCCCTATAATTATATGGATGCCTTGTGAATTATGGGCGTAGCCACGTGGCATGATTGTTATATGTGGGGTACAACAAAAATAAAAATTATTAAAATAATAATTTAATAATACAATTATTATTTAATAATAACATTATCCACACATTAAGTGGATAAAGGTAAAATGGAGAAGTTAGTTAACTTCTGGGAAAAATAATGAGATGAGAGATTTGATTTTTCTCTCATTCAAGATGACGTAAATTATCATAACTAAATTTTCTCTCTGCTCTACGTTCTTCCCACAGATACTGAACTTTAGAAGGAAGAAAAAGAGATTTTGGTCTTCTCATATAAAAAATAGGCATTGCATATATACTCAAATCAAAATGGCAAATTATATATCGTGGAATATGAATCAGTTTGTGATTAAATCCATGTGATTGATTGCTAACAACGAGAATCACAGTACCTATGTAGAATTCAGTCGGGTTTTATTTTTTCCATTACATGCCTGGAATTATAGAGGTTTTCCTCTTGTTCCAGCATATGAGCATATTAAAGTATGATTATTTTAACATATGAATTGTAATGGATTAGAGTATGACTGTAATTTCAATAATTTCCTATATATAAGACTTCTTCAAATATAGAGAGGTAGAAACTCATGTCCCATTTTATCAATTTACACAAGCTAATTTTTCATTAATTAGACTAGTTTATTGCCCATGCAATGCACGGGCTGATTGTAAATATTTTTTAAGGTAAAATTAAAATATTATTATAATCATGAATATATGGCGAATTGGCGACAAATAATGGTGGATATATAATTTTTTGTTTTTTAATTGTTAACTCCTTTAATTTTTTATGACATGAATGTTCAAACTATCTACTATATTAAACATAAAAATAAAAATATATTAAAATAATAATTTAATAATACAATTATTATATTTTTTATTATAATAACATTATTTTCCAGGAAAACATTAATGAATGGATAAAGGTGAAAATTGGATTGAATTTAAACTTAGGTGTTGAAGATGAATAATGAAAAGTAAAAAGTTGAAATTTATGCAATACTAAAAATATTTATTTTTTTATAAGATGTAGAACTAAGAATTTAAAATTTAACTTTTCATAAAAATGCAAAGTTTATGAAAGTTCACATGTGGTTTTCTCCTAAAAAGTTATCAATTAAAAAAGTCATTTTTGTGCATGACATCTTACCATATCAAGAGCTTCATGTTAAGTAATCTAAAATAAAAAATAGACATTAAAAATCATTTTATCCATCAATTTGAGGTCCTAGAAAATACATATCATCTAAAATACCAAGTAGACAAAAATTTTTAATGTCAAAAATTTAATGTAAAATCTTGTATTTTGTAGGCTAAAAATATACATACCCTTAGAATTGTCAAAAAAAAGTTCAAATCAAATCTTAACGGAACCTTTCAATTCTTTGAAACTTTGTATTTTGGCTTGTATTTCCCAAATCAACTACTGATGATAACCTTCATTGCAATAAATTCATCTTGCTTCAATTTACATCTCTCCCACATACTTTCCTCCTAAACTTCTCTCAATTTGCACAAAAGTAACCAACTTTTAATAGGTTGGGAAACAACGCATTCTACCATTTTCAAATCTACATCCTCATCATCTTTCTCCATGAAATTAATTACTCTCGAACACAAATGATCTCAATTAGTAACAAACCATTCTTTTAGCTATCTTAACTTCACAAAACCTCTTTACAATCAAGTTGGTTCCTGACAATGAACAACTTCACGTGTGTCATATCAACATCCATCAGAGGCTCAATCCCGTCTAGCAATGGGTCCAAATCTGAATTGCAGATCATATTATTTTAAGTTATTAACAATTATCCTAGCAAGCAGACATAACAACGACACAAACATTCATTTAAAAGTAATCTTCACCAGTTATGCTCATTAAAAAAGGCATCAACGGCAAGATAAAATAACTAATTATCATCATCAAGAAAACAAAATAAGTGGCACAAATGCCAGAACACACAATTGGCAGAGGCAAAACGACAGTAGTTCTTATTAGGCTAACAGTGCACGAAAAATACCTTGATGGTAAATAGAAGACTCATACATTAAGTATGATTATAAAACTTAGAAAGAGAACACTGCTATCTAAGAGGTTGAGAGAAACAACTACCCAAATTTTATTGTATCTTGTTCTTCAAATCCTATTATTCACTCCCTTCATTTTCATCTTCAACTCTTCTCAATAGCTTTTGTTGAATATCACCTTCGAATTACTGATTTTTTGTCCTCTTTCATCTAATTCACATTTTAAAAAAGCTTGCATTAAGATACAATGTTCTTCATGTACAAAAGATAAAATTATAATTAGTAGAGAGTATAGGATCTATCATCTCATAACTCTACATGGAAAATGACAACGTGGTGTGAGGGAGTGAGAGTTGGGGAAGCAATGAGCAAATAACAAATAACGTGGTATCCGTAAAGGGAATAAACAAATTTAAAAGCTTACATGGAAATCTGAGAGTTGTTCTTTGGTCAATTATGCAGTCTTGAGTCGAGACAGTCACAACATTTTTTAGTTAATTCTTGTATGCCTTGGTGTTAGAAGAGACTTGATAAGATTCCAAGATATCTACTTTCATCGTGGGATTACCTCTGGTTCAGACTACAGAAGAATCACATAATAAAATTAAGCTTTAGGATATAAGGTTACAGTAAAACAACAATGAGAAAAAACACAATATAATCCATGATTAACAGTCAAAACTATGCCTCGACCTGCAATAATTATGCTCAAACATACTTATTCAAGCCATGGAAGAAAATAAACTATAAACATAAGATTAACCCCTCAAGTTAACCAATATAAATATTTTATCCAAATTAAATCCTAAAATAACACTTTTACCCCATCAATAACTAAATCAAAGTTACGTCTCAATTAGTTTGTCTGCAAACTTTGTTTAAATATGCGTAAACGTCCTCAATGCATTTAATTTTTGAAGTCATAATGAGTTTAAGTATTCACATCTCTATAAGATAGCTCCAATTTTTGACAAACTAATCTTATTCCTTGATCAATTTCTATTTACTTGAATTAGAATATTAGCTTTTAAAAGTCCAACGGAAGAGGATTCACACACCAACATAATACATACAAATATAGATAGGGAAACAGTTTAACTTGATCAATGCAATTTCAAGTCTTAAACTGGATATAGATTTTGTAAAAACTAATAAACTGAAAATACTAAAATTGCATTACAATTGTTAAAAAAAAAAAAACTAAGCATCATGGAGGAATACATTTCATGGCGTCAGTTGTCACCCAAGATTAGCAAATTATATTATGAAATTTTTTATTTTTCTGTAAGTGCATACTGAAAAAGTGAAATAGTTTGTGTCCTAAACCAATCTAGAAATGTGTTTGAGCAAAAATATGGTCCCAGAATCAGAGAATCCCGATAAGTAGAAGTCTTGGGACTTCATATCAATTGACACTACATGTTTATGTTTCACCAGTTGACTAATAATCTTTCTATACTTGAACGCGGACACATTTTTTTTCTTTCTAATGCACTACACATGTGCAATTCAACATATCTAATCCAAAAGGTAGTCAAATATTTACTGCTAAAGTAATAGGGATTGAAATAGATTTTTGACAATCATACATCTATATATTGCATTAGAACAGTGTACAATACATAAAACATATAAATGAATAAAACTCCTAATAAAAGAAACCTTAATCACCCAGCACGAAAGAAAAATGTAAAGCTCTATCCATTAGATTCTTAGAAACTCACAAATAAAATCATAATAAATACATAGTTGGGAGATGGAATAACCAATACCTTGTTGTAAATTTATTATTTAAAGTGTTTCAAAAATATATTAATTATCAAAACTTATCCACCAAGTTTGTTTCCTATTTCTTCTCAACTGAAATAACCGTGCTTATCTTATAAACAAAACTAAGTCTGGTTTTTCTTAACAAATTCTCGGTCAATTCTTCATTTTCTTTCCTATTTACTCGGTCAAAAATATTGAGTATCAAGTTAATTGTCGTTGCAACTTTTAAGCGTGGAAGAAGTCCACTTCTTATCAACTTTGCCAACGTGCATCTCTATATATATACAACATATATTTTCGTGAATAAGGAGAAGTGTGACACATTAATTTTTCTACGTCTCTATAATAGTGCTGGGTTAATATTTTGTTTGCTCCTGATCCTAGGTTTATCTTTGCTGCCTTCATTAGACTCACGTCGATCGCCGCATACATTTTTTTTTTATTGTTTTAAGAGTATAAATTTTGTATAATAAAATGGAAATAATTTATTTAGCTCAAAGTGCTATTTGATTTTCTCTCTTAAGATATGGTGTTTCGTGCTCGTTATTTTGATTGATTGCTAAAAGAGAATCTCTATTGAGAACATAATTCTTTTACATATTCTTCTGAAAGCATCATCAAATTTGATTTTAATTGCACTAATGGCTAGAGTTAGACTTTTCCCTATGCTAACGTGATAGTTCCTGTTTAAAGCAACTTTTAAAGCTTCTCCTTCAACCTTGAGAAAAATCATTTTAATGGTTGCTTGTAGAATTTCAATTTCCAATATTTCTTATGTGCCTATTCTCTATTGAAATGAAATGTGATTTATGTTCTTTTTTTTTTACGTGGGTTTTTCCATAACATGTTTTTTGTGAAAGAAATAGATTCTTCTTTTGAATTTGTGTCAATTAGCAGATGTATACATCGATGGAAATAGGAAAGATTATTGCATGAGGAAAGCATATTATTTCCTGGAATTGTTTTGATCAATGTATGGCACGAGTGGAAAAAAAATGGTTAAGACGATATTGCATGAGGAAAGCATGTTATTTCCTGGAATTGTTTTGATCAATGTATGGCACGAGAAAAAAAAAAGTTAAGTCGATCAGTTAAGGTGGTGGCATGCATAATGTGAGCAGGAACTCTGTTAGTTATATAATTATGTGAATGATAGTATTATACTTAATGTGTATTGTGTGTTGTAGACTTAGAGTGCAGCAGTTTATTATTAAGTTCTTATCATGAATTTACTCCACTTTATTCACTTTTAATTATTTACAAATATGTGGGGATATTTTTCTAAAGACACTTTGCTTGCATATAGAATTCTTGTGTGCTGAAAAATGATTTGTTGTGGGTTAATATTATTGTTGAGACAAAGAATGCTGGATTTCATTTAAGTTCTATAAACGTGAACTATTTTTTCATGCACATGGAGTTTGATTACTCTTCCGAATGAAAAATATCTTTTGCAAATGTTTTTAAACATACCTTATTGAGAAGGATTCCTGAATTTTTTCAGATTATATTATTTCAAATGATTCAATATTTTTTTTGAAAGATTATTTCTATTTGAATTAAGTCCTTAAACAAAATTGAAACGTGATTTCTAAATGATTTATCATCAGGTTGTACATCTATTGGTTGTGAATGAATTTTTAAATAGTTTTACTCAAAATAAAACTTTTTTTATTTTGACATTGTATCACAAGTGTATACAATTTTGTCCATTTGAGATTTAATAAATTATCTTCTATTTACAAATATTTTATTCATCAAATGAACGTCTAAATAATTTTTTAAATAGAGATTTATATTATGAGATTTATCTAAGTAGCATGAGAGATGTGATCAAGTTTGTTATCTAGTGACTTTACTTCTCTTGAAGTAGATAGTTGTGTATATCAAGGTGATCTTATGGCTCAATTTGAGTTTGCACAAATTATTGAGAATTTGATGCACAAACTATAATTATTAAACATACTATGATGTCACAGTTTTATACTTTGATTATTTGGCAATGAGGCCATGAAACTAAGAAATTGCTTAGTTTGTATTCCGTTTTGATGAGAAATCGACACTCTATTGTCGATGCTTTGTGATCGCTAAGAAGCAATAACCATTGCTAAGAATAAAACTTTCAATGGTAAACTAGACATAATCGTATACGAAATGAAGTGGTTAACCAGCTGGTAGAAGATGAAATGATTTGACTAGTCTTAATTGAAGAGGAATAGGACAACCCAATTGAAAATTAACAGTGATGGGAACCCAACCTTTGTGATTGGAGATCCCATGAATAAGGTTCATATGGGTAATAACAAGCCACTTGTTAGTTCTGCTAGCACCTTAAATTATATCCTTTCCTAATTGTGTAGTGCTTTAACGCAAATGATTTCTAAAATGAGTGTGGTGTTTTACTGCAAATGGAGAGGATAAGCTAAAAACTTTTAATGAGTCATAGCCCTTATGGGTGGTATATTATTTGCAGAATATACTTTGATGAACTCACCTATATGAGTGTGGAGTGGGGCCGCTCCTATGAGACCTTGGCTAAGTCTCTAGAGCACTCATGAATAACCAGGCACGCGCATGGCCTATTCGCGCACAACCGCGTTGAGCAACAAAATAAATACATGTAATGTGAAGGGTAAGCAATTTAAGTTACAACAATGAGTTATTGGTTCATAGAAACTGTATGCTTCACCGATGCTCAGTAATTTATACCTTATCTCTTTTAGGTCTGGTTCATAGTCCAAAAGACACCAGATTCGATGCATTACATAGTCCTGTGATACCCAGCTATTTTATTTTATTTTGGCATTTTATAAATCTTCTTCCTCGAGACTTTATAAATGATTTTATAAATATTTTTGAAATAGGTGGAGATTGTTGTAAATTTATTATTTAAAGTATTTCAAAAATATATTAATTATCAAAACTTATCCACCAAGTTTGTTTCATATTTCTTCTCAACAGAAATAACCGTGCTTATCTTATAAACAAAACTAAGTCTGGTTTTTCTTAACAAATTCTCGGTCAATTCTTCATTTTCTTTCCTATTTACTCGGTCAAAAATATTGAGTATCAAGTTAATTGTCGTTGCAACTTTTAAGCGTGGAAGAAGTCCACTTCTTATCAACTTTGCCAACGTGCATCTCTATATATATACAATATATATTTTCGTGAATAAGGAGAAGTGTGACACATTAATTTTCTACGTCTCTATAATAGTGCTGGGTTAATATTTTGTTTGCTCCTGATCCTAGGTTTATCCTAGAAGACTTGTTGAATCCTGGGGGATTGCTAAGTGTAAATCCTTAAGGACAGTGCATTTCAAGCACGCCTCAAGTGGTTTTCCTTTGATCTTCATCTTTATATTTTCCTTGTTTTATTTTGATCGTTGGATTTCCTAATATTTTCCAACATACCTTTCAGCAGAAAGAGGTGATATAAAGTTCTGAAAATCATCCAAACGCCTGAAAATAATTACACAGTGACTCTTAAAACGAAAATAATTACGCAGTGATGCTCAAATTGGAAAAAAAAACCTTACTCGTGATTTGAAGTCAGGGTCGCTCTTATTGGTGGCGAAGGGTGGGAAGTCGAAGGCTGGCTTAACATCGGCGGTGACGGGATGCAAGGAGGAGGGTCGATGGGAATTGCCTGTTGGGATTATACTAGAAAGTATGCTTTTACTTTGTATAATCAAAACTGAATTTCAGACTTATTTACTGAAATAAATTGTTTATCACTGATGCTTTAAATATCATCGAATGTTACATATATTTACTGCATAACTGTTCAATAAATTGTACGTGTTACATTGTAGTTAATTTAGTGATATCAGATCACAGAAGATTAAATTAACAGTCCCTTGTAACTAAAAGTACGTCATTCACGACCTAGATGGAAATGAACAATCCATCGTGAAAGGTTGAAGTGTAAGGCTCGGATTGGCTTGTCTTGACCAAGAGATTACACTAGTGCATGACTGATGCACTGAATAGGACCTACAGGAGGACAAATTCTTCAGAACTGAACAAGGAAGAATTAGACCTCAGTGGTTCGTTATTTCTTAATCTTCGTTCCTTAAATAGGATCACGTGTGGTTGGTAACTATTGCTTTGACTTATCATGGGTAGAGAATCAACGAGATTCAATACTTTTTATCTTGGGCAATATTATTGGTCACATGTGATTGCTAAGATTTAATACGGAGAATCGTGTGCAAGTACGCTTGTTCGATTTGCCCCCTTGGGAGGTTCATAAGCTTTATCATACCAAATCTTGCAAGTGGAACTAGTTTCCGGTATGGATAATAATGTTGAAGCGTTCCTTAACCAAGGACAAAAGATATTAATTAACGGAAAGCTATTTCAGTGGCTTGAATTAATTAATGGGCTAGATAATCTTAAACACGGAAATAATAACCGGGGAGCCATATTGACTGTAATATGGGTTAAGATGGATAGTGCAATATTAATTATGTAGTGGGATTAATTAATATTTATGGGCTTGAATAATATTGTGGCTCAATATTGATAATTCAAGATCCATTGGAAGGTCCAATCTTAATTCTCTAAAAAGCCCCCTAAGTAGCCCAACATATAGTCCAATAAATAAAAAAGGTGTTTAAAATAAAATAAATATTGTTGCCTTATTTTTCCATGAATTCGAAAATTATGGATAAAAGGGGAGAAAGATTTTCTTTGAATTTTGTTATGGAATGAGGATATGTATTCTTGGAATACAAGATTATCTCATTAAATTCAAGAAATCTCCCACTTGGTTATCCATAGAGAAATTTTCAAAAATTTTGATAATTAAGGGAAAGAAAGATTTTCTTGATTTTCTTGGAAAGATATTATAAAAGATATGTATTTCTTGAAATACAAGAATATCTCATAAATTCAAGAAGATCCAAATCTTGGATTCTTGCCCTATAATTTTCAAAAAATACTCCATAACAAAGAGTAGGTGGGATTTTGTGGAATATTATAATTATGGGAAAAAGAATATAGGAGATATATTCAAGATTTCTTGGAGATCAAGAAAAGATTTTCCCACATTGTTTTTGCCCCCAAAATTTACCACCACTACTCTATAAATAGGGATGATTCTTTCATTCCCAAGTACAATTTCCATGTCTTTGGAAAAATTAGTAAATCCACAAAGGTGGTGCAACAAAATTTATTTTCCTTTTGTTAATTGTTCTCAAGCGTCCTACCACCGGATAGTCGAGCAAGGATTAAGGGAATACTTGGGAAGTTCTTTTGGTGTGTCTAATCAACAAGACCATTGTCGTCCCAAGAGGTATGTTCATGTAAACTCGTAGAATTTTTCCGACGTCGTAGGATTTACGTGAATTGATTATATGCATGATTTGTTGTTGGATTATTATTTGAATTAATATAGGATTAATTCATGCTACTAATAATTATAAGAATTAAATTTGTATTTAAATATGCATCCCAAATAGATCTGTGCAACTTATTCCCCAACATTGTCAGCGGCAACTTGCGATTTGGAGGGATATCTGGAATTACCCTTCAATCATGGATATTACAATTGGTAAAATTAAAGAGACACTTGAGGGAAATTGCCAAATTGGAGAGACGCTGAGAAAGGGCGTTTCTAAGCCCTAGAAAATGAAGAGAAACAAACAAAAGAATTTTAATGCAGAAAGTAATGTTTTATGCAGAAATGATTTTTGAGTGGACACTTGGCAGCAGCTTGAGGGTGACACTTGGCAACAGCTGGTGAATGCTCTTCTCCTTTTATTATATAAGATTTCAAAATACTATTGGACCCTTATTATTACTATTTAATGATATTATAAGTTTAAAATTACAAGAAGATGGATAATATTTATTAAGGGTTTGGAAAAAAAATAGGTATTTAAAAAATAGATTTGTATGCCACATATTTGCTAACTCGGCATTGTGACTGAACTCCTCAAATATCATCGGCGTGTGCAAAAAGCATGATAGTAGACAATGTCATTTGTTCCTTCTCGGCGAAAATGGAACGAAAATCAGACCATGTGGTGAGTTATGAGACGAAATTGAAAATCTGGAAAGCTATGGAATCTTTTGGTGAACAGTGCAAAGTTATAGGATGATTTGGATTTAAATTCGGTGTATTGGGGGAAAAATATTTCTTTTGCAGATATTAGCAAAACGATAAATAATTAAAAACATTATTTTAAATAGGATCGCAAAGACAAGACAAAACTAATATGAGACGGTATATAAGACAGAGTATAATCTGGCCCAACCTAACCCTAACTTCTTTCAAAGCATTAAAACGTCATGTCCACGTGAGACCCATGGGCGGATCTATTTGGGGGCTGGACTGCGCTTCTGCCCAGTGCAACCCCCATATAATTTATTATATGTATAGATAGCCCATATTCTATGATGCATGGATTTTTTGAAAATTCACTGTTCACTATTGGATACGTCTAGGGTGCGGGTGCAATTCGCGTTGGATTTGAACGGGATACGCCACGTGGCGTATCCGTGAAGAATTTAAAAAAAAATTGAATACGCGTATCTGGTGTAGAAAGGGTGCATGAGCGATTTTTTTTTTTTCCTTTTTTGTACTTTCACAATTTTTCAAGAAATTCTAAATGGCCATGTTATTAACTACTAGATGTGTTATTGAATTGCACATTATTATGTAATATAACTTAAATTGACAATATATCACTTGTTTTTTAATTGAAATCTTTAGTATATATTATGTATAGAGCTGATGTTATTTGAATTGATATTTTCTTACTTAATTACATTAAAGTATTTAAAATGTTTAAATTTTATGTGAATTATATACATCTGATATATTAATTTTAAAAACTCTATATATTTTATAGGTATTATATATAATAAAATATAAATAAATAAATATATCTTATCGTATCGCCACCTTAAATTTTTTTAAAATTTGTATTCATATACCCATATATTATCGTCCTGGCAAAACGTAGCCCATATATAAAAGGCTCATTTGGTGAACTTGGGCCCAGTCTAAACTAATTTCCTATATTTAACTTACAAGTCCACACCCAATCAATACTTTAAACTATTGAATTGACATAAGTATTTTCCCAATTTTTGTGTTGCTCTGCAGCCTGTGCTCCCTTTTCTTATTCAGATTTCTTTTGTGTCTTTTTCTTTTCAACCCTTATTTATTATTTTTTATTATTGTCTAATAGTTACTTCGTATTTGGATATTGTCTTGTGTTTTAATCTAATAGAGATTTTATTAAAGATATAAACTCAACTATTAATAATTTTTATGTTTTAAAGTTTATAGGACATAAATTAAGTGAACATCAATTTACTTATGTGTAAATTTTAGGCATAATGCATATAAAAAATTCTAAACTATCAACTTTTCTTTCTTAAATCTCTAAAGTATTTTATGTTTTCGAAATCACTTAAAGTATCAAATTTTTATCTCATAAACTCTCTCAAAACGAAAACTGATAGAATTTTTCGATCACTTTAATAATCTCGTTCAATAATATACACATATTAGTTTTATTTAATTTGAAATTATATACAAGACTAAATTTCGCAAGTCACAATAAGCACTATCACATAAAGAATTTTTGTTGATATAATTTGCACAAAATACATTAAAAGAATTTCATTATTTCTCATCTCGAGTGAGCTCGTGAAATAAAATTCCTGTACTTTTAGAATTTTTAAAGAAATTAATAGAAGGATATATAAAAATAAATGAAAGTTTAAGAACCGTCATATACCTGAATGGTGTCTACACGTTATTTCTCATTTCACCCCACTATCAAATTCGGCATCTGCCCCTAGTGAGACCTCTCCACGCAAATTTATCTAGACAAATAATTAGAAACGTAGTACTCCCTCCATCCAAATTATATAGTTTGGTTTGATTTTGCAAATAGATTATAAGAAACTTTTTTGGAAAGGTTAATTAGACAAGTAAATATTCTATTATAATCATATTTAATGATTATTATAATTTCCAACACAATTAATGCACATGGTTATATTGGTAAATTAATTTAAAAATATTGCTTTATACAAAAACAAACCTATATATTTGGAGCATTCATAAAAGGAAAACAAGTCTATATATTTGGGACGGAAGGAGTAACTAATAACAATGAGTGCCGCCTAAATAATAAAAGATTGTATGTTTGTTTATGGATTGGGAAGCCGCTTTTGGGATTTCAAATCCAAAATTCCCGTTTTCTTATCAGGATTTCAGTATAGGATTTAAAATCCTCCAAAATTATACTCTATAATACCTACAATACATCTATTTTATTTTTTTAAATACAATTTCCAATACACTATCAATCATCTATCATACAGTATTCAATTATTATTATTTATTCAACTCAATACTCTCTCTGCTACTTTTTTTACTTTATTATCATTATATTATCATTTATATATTATCTTTTATAATATAATATTATTTTCTATCATCTACTTTTTCAAAATCTTACTTTATCAAATTCTACAAAATCCACATTCCCAAACATATATAAAATACATATACGTTTTTTACTGTATACCAAACCCTTCCAAATCCCCTCTACATGATTTTAAATCCT
The DNA here is from genome assembly GCA_037126765.1 of Stenogyne calaminthoides. Taxonomy (NCBI): domain Eukaryota; kingdom Viridiplantae; phylum Streptophyta; class Magnoliopsida; order Lamiales; family Lamiaceae; genus Stenogyne; species Stenogyne calaminthoides. The sequence goes on from JBBCBC010000014.1 coordinate 14,637,826, forward strand.
CTCAAAACTATAAACAAACATAGGTCTTGTATGCACCTAGGTGCACCGTGCACTCATAGTGCATTTATAATCATGCAATTTGTCATATTGAAAGATGCAATTTATTTATATTGAACAATACAATTATAACTATGAAATAAATAATTGTACGAATTAGTGTAAACAAGTTGCATATTTTCATATAATAAATTACATGATTCTAAAATTCACTATGAGTGCACAGTACACTTGAATGCACATAAAATCAATTATAATAAAAATATAACCTCTAAAGTGGTTGTGATTAAGATATGCGCTGTAGGATTGGTTATGGAGGCAAAAATAAGTCCAAAATTTATAAAATTGATCAGCTTTATTTGTCTCAGAGTACCGTGGACTCATAATGTATTTTAGAATCATGCAACTTGTTATATTAAAATATGTAATTTATTTATATAGAACAGTGTATATAGAAAAAATAATTATACGATTCAGTATAAATTAATTGTATTTTTTAATATAATAAATTATATAATTTTAAAATTTACTATGCTTGCACAGTACATTTGAATGCAAATTAAATCCACTTATAATAAAAATATGACCTAATGGTTATGGAGGCAAAAATAAGTCCAATTTATAAAATGCATTAGCTTTATTTGTCTCGGAATTAAACAAGTAGTTGGTCGTTGAACATAACTATCCGATGATTATGTATAGCTGTACTTCGACGGAAGCTTTTTCTTAAATGCAATTTGCTTTATGCTATTTAAAACATTAATTATGAGTTGGACTACAATACCTTTAATGCAATTTCAGATGTCTTATCAATTCATTTTAATTTATTTATTCTTTTCACCTATCGCATCCATCAATAAATTGTTTTGGGTGAATATCTTATGTCTAAATGTATCGTACACTTATATAATTAAATGATTTATTAAAAAAAATATTTAATTTATTGAATATATTAAACATGTTCAGTGAATATATGGATAGGGTTTGGGCGAGTACATGAATCTTAAATCCGTGTACCAGCTGCACATGAGAGTTTGTCATTTTTTTGGTTATTCAAATTTTTAAATTTTTTATTCTCTCCGTTCATAAATCTTATATCTGATTGATGTGACACATATTTTAAAAAAAATATAGATAAATATATAAAGTAAGAATATTATAAGGTATTGTAGGGTTCATTTATAAATAAAGTAATTATTTGTGAGTGAAGTACAATGACATTTAAAGTGAATAAATTATAATTGGGGGATAAAAATAAATTAATTTTTTCTATAAAAAGAGTATGCATAAAATTGATGAACGGACGAATAAGAGAAGTGTGCATAAAATTAATGAATATATTCTAAAAAAATATGAACATCTGCTCTTAATTATTTATTGCCAATTGCATTTGGTATTGTTGGGAAGGTCTCATCCAGTACGATATCACAATCATAATAATTGTTGGGTTAAAATATGTTGAGACGATTTTATACATAGGAGTGACATTATTATATGATTCATATGCTTATGAATTATATAGTTCAATCATAATTTAAAGAAAAGCATTAATAAAAAATGAAATTATATCTAATGTGTCAGACCGTGTCATGAGGCTTCCTTTAAGATAAATATTTTTATGAATTTAAGTTATCAGTGAATTTTTCCTTTTTTTAATAATGCTATTATATAAAAAATTTATTATTTTTATATACAAAAATTATCACTATTATGTAAAAAAAAAAATTACTATTTAAAAAATAAAGCACTTTTTTAAAGCATTGATAAATTTATGTGCACAATAATACTAGTTTTTGTGTATAATAATGATAGAGTTCATAAATCGATCGGGTTTCGTAAGAGTGTTACTCTTCCTCTAATTACTAAATTTTGTTTCCTTTTATATATCATAATGTATTTAATTAGAGTGGGTCTAATGTATTCCCAGATGCACCGTGCACTCATATGCATTTTAGAACCTTGCGACTTGTTATATTGAAAAGTGCAATTTATTAACGATTCAGTGTAAATAAATTGTATTTTTCAATATAACAAATCGTACTATTTTAAAATGCACTATAAATATACGGTGGACCTGAATGTATATAAATCTAACCATTTAATTAATATATATCCGACGAGTCAAATAACGGTAATGGCCTTCTTTAGGCATGTTTTGAAACACTTAAAACAGCTCCTAAAAGTATTTATTTTCACAGCTTTTGAAAATAAATGTTTCTGTAAACTGTTTTAAGTGTTTCAAAACACACCATTTATATGGTATGAGATGAGATTTGTGAGGCCATCTTATGAACTTTTGTTGGGTATATATTATTACGGTAGTACGTGAAAAAAAAAAGTTATGGCGTTAAAAATGGTGGATTTTATGTGCTCCAGGTGTTGGGATTATACTGGAAAGTATGTTTTTACTTTGTATAATCAAAATTGAATTTCGGACTTATTTACTGAAATAAATTGTTTATCATTGATGCTTTAAATATCATTGAATGTTACATATATTTCTTTGCATAACTATTCAATAAATAAATGCGTGTTACATTGTAGTTAATTTAGTGATACCAGATCACAAAAGATTAAATTAACAGTCTCTTGTAACTAAAAATACGCCATTCACGACCTAGATGGAAATGAACAATCCATCGTGAAAGGTTGAAGTGTAAGGCTTGGATTGGCTTGTCTTGACCAAGAGATTACACTAGTACATGACTGATGCACTAAATAGGACCTACAGGAGGACAAATTCTTCAGAACTGAACAAGGAAGAATTAGACCTCAGTGGTTCGTTATTTCTTAATCTTCGTTCCTTAAATAGGATCACGTGTGGTTGGTAACTATTGCTTTGACTTATCATGGGTAGAGAATCAACGAGATTCAATACTTTTTATCTTGGGCAATATTATTGGTCACATGTGATTTCTAAGATTTAATACGAAGAATCGTGTGCAAGTACGCTTGTTCGATTTGCCCCCTTGGAAGGTTCATAAGCTTTATCATACCAAATCTTGCAAGTGAAACTAGTTTCCGGTATGGATAATAATGTTGAACCGTTCCTTAACCAAGGACAAAAGATATTAATTAATGGAAAGTTATTTCAGTGGCTTGAATTAATTAATGGGCTAGATAATCTTAAACACGGGAAATAATAACCGGGAGCCATATTGACTGTAATATGGGTTAAGATGGATAGTGCAATATTAATTATGTAGTGGGATTAATTAATATTTATGGGCTTGAATAATATTGTGGCTCAATATTGATAATTCAAGATTCATTGGAAGGTCCAATCTTAATTCTCCTAAAGGCCCCCTAAGTAGCCCAACATATAGTCCAATAACTGAAAAATGTGTTTAAAATAAAATAAATCTTGTTGCATATTTTTCCTATTATTTTTCGAAAATTATGAATAAAAGGGGGAGAAAATTTTTCTTTGAATTTTGTTATGAAATGAAGATATGTATTCTTGGAATACAAGATTATCTCATTAAATACAAGAAATCTCCCACTTGGTCATTCATAGACAAATTTCGAAAATTTTGGAATATAAAGGGCAAGAAAGATTTTCTTGATTTTCTTGAAAAGATATTATGAAAGATATATATTTCTTGAAATACAAGAATATCTCATAAATTCAAGAAAATCCAAATCTTGGATTCTTGTTCCCTAATATTTCGAAATATTCGATAACAAATAAGAGAGTGGGATTTTGTGGAATATTTTAATTATGGAGAAAAGAATATATGAGATATATTCAAGATTTCTTGGAGATCAAGAAAAGATTTTTTCTCCCTATTCCACATGAAATTTCGTCCACCACCCTCTATAAATAGGGGATGAATGTTTCATTCTGAAAAGAACATTTGAAAATTGGTTTTTTAAAAAAATATATCGTCGATAAAATATTAAATATTTTGAAAAGCGTCGATGATTGTATTTTTTCGAAAAACGTCAATTGTGAGTAGTGTACAATTCCATGTGCTGGAAAAATTAGTAAATCCACAAAGGTGGTGCAACAAAGTTTATTTTCCTTTTGTTAATTGTTCGCAAGTGTCCTACCACCGGATAGTTGAGCAATGATTGAGGGAATACTTGGGAAGTTCTTTTTGTGAGTCTAATCAACAAGACAATTGCCGTCCCAAGAGGTACGTTAACGTAAACTCGTAGAAATGTAAATAAGTTGTATATTTTATTATAATAAAAATTTTATTATAATAAGTTGTATATTTTATTATAATAAAAATTGTGATCCTTAAACACTAAATCATGATCTATTCGGGCTGAGTGAACCATGAATCACTCGGGCCGGGTTCGGGCCGGATCCTTTTTTTATGATGTGTCAACTCCATGTTAATTTAACTTATGTGTCATTCAATGAGAAATTTGAGTACACATGTCATTTTTCTATTTGATACTTTTTATAAAAGAATCATATGTGTCATGAAACTTAAAGTTTTTGTGTATAACTAATTTCTAATTATTTAGGTATTTAAAATATATTTGAATGTTATAAAATGTGTAATTCATATTTATTACTTTATGTTTTATTTAACTATATAATACTATTCATTTATCTTTCTTTCGGTAATTTTTGTTTGACTTAGTTTAAGATAAATAAAATATTCTCATTCTAAATGTATTTTATCTTAGTTTGAATTATATTAAATTATTAATTTCTTAATAAATAATTTTATTTTATAATTGTTCTTATGTATATCTTAACATATTTTATGTGGTAAAAGTATTTTATATTATAATTTATTCACTTTTAATTTTTTTTTTTCATTATTACATACTATTAATTAATTTATTTATTAGTATTTTCTTATTCGATTTATTTTGTTTTGATTTGTAGACAATTTCATATTAAAATTGATAAATAATATTTGACACAATAATCTTATTTCAAGGTTTAAGAAAATTTACTAATATACACCTTAAATAATTATTAAATCATATTTAGTGTATTTATGCACATATTTATATTTTTAATTATTAAATATAATATTTATTGAAAATATTGTAATTTTTAATTAGAAACCGCGTAACACACGGACATTAAACTAGTTGATTATATATGTATAATGATAATAAAGTAAAAAATGAGGAGAGTGAGTATTTAATTAAATAGATAATAATAATTAAAAAATATGTGTTCGATAATTGTTAGTGTATTAAAAATTATGTCCTGTACTTAAATTTTTATAAATAAATGGGAATTTATGATTTAAAAATCCAAAAGCCACTTCCCAAATCATAAACAAACAAGGCTAAGGGTGTGCCACCCACAGCAGTGGGGCCACTTCCAACAAGGTGAAGGTCCCCAACTTTTTATGCATATAAATAAATATAATATTTATATGTTAGAATTATATTAAAATGTTGTAAAATTATAAGAGGTAGGTCTAATATAAATATGTCTTAGGATTTGGGGCCTTGGGATCGATTTCATTCTTCCGAATCACGTGAAGTTAGTAATTTTTACAATTAATTGTATAAGTAGTTTACTTATTTTTTTCTAAATATTGAACTATATTTGTTTGTTGCTTTGAATTTTTTTATTTTTTATTTTTAACAGCTGTTGCTTTGAATTTTTGAGTTTGGACATAATTAGTTCACGTCTCATTTTATTTATTTAATGAATGGAAGTGTCTTTATATAAATAATAACAATATATAAATTTAGACAAAAATTCGTATGAAACGTAATACAACTTAACACAATTAACACACCCTCCTCCTAAAATGTTTCAATGCCCAAATTACACTCGATCTCCCGCAAGTGTGACTCACTAATTTATTACGTAAGTTTGAAATAATTTTTGAACTAGGCCCTTCAAATCGTTGGATCCCTCTCTTTGATGATACGACACGTAAATTAATGAAAACCACCTTCAACCGAAGAAGCTAGTTGACAATTAATGGAAAAAGTGGTTGAGGGAGTCAAGGACGGACCTGTAGTGGGGCCAAGGGGTCACTGGGCCCCTCTACCCACTTGAACTTTATATATATATATATATATATATATATATGTATTATTTTATTTTATAATTCGGTATATATTTACGCGTGAGATCGATCTACCACAAATGATTGATTTTGATAAATTACAAGAATGATAAATTGGGTATTATCTGTGTTATGTTATACATTATCTTATGCATGAGATTGCCTCATATGAATTTTTGTCTTTATTTAGTTCGAATAATTTTTAAAAATATATAAAAAAATTCGAAAAGACATTTAATTACCAAATGTTATAAATTGGGCTAGGTCTTGTATGCACCTAGATCTTGTGATCTTATTTCATAACAAGATTTTAAAATTATAAGAACTTGTTATACTGAATAATGCAACTTATTAATACTAAATCGTGCAACTATCAATATGGAAAAATAGTTGCGCGGTTCAGTATAAATAAATTGCATTTTTCAATATAACAAGTTGCATGCTTTTAAAATATATTGTAAGTGCACGGTGCATTTGAGTGTATATATATGAGACCGGCTCACTCTATAAATTGGGCCCCCCTCAACGAAATTCCTGGGTCAGTACCTGAAGGTAGTGAGTGCATATATAGGGAGGGTACTATGATACTATGAAAACGTGCAGAGTTGAGAGGATGGATTTGGAGAGAGAGTTGAGGGAGGTGAGAGAAGCATTTAACGGTGGCAAAACCAGGGAGGAATCATGGAGGAGATTGCAGCTACAAAATTTGCTGTCTCTCCTTGTTGAAAAAGAAGATCATATCTTTACAGCACTTCAACAAGACTTGGGCAAGCATCCAGTCGAGTCCTTTAGAGATGAGGTATCTATACATACATATATATTTATTTCATTTTACTATTTGAGTATGCAAACTTTTTCTCGGAATAAAGTACTTCACTTTGTAAATACAAAGAAAAAGTATAGGGTGAATAAGCACACAAAAAATTATAAAATTGATAAAATGGTGCGATTTGTATTATTATAGGGTATTAATTGTGATAACGGAACTTTTTACTATATAAAGGGTATTACTCATAACTTTGAAGGGTGTGATATGATTTATATTACAATAAAAGTATGAGTAGTGATAACTGAAAGATGTGACTTGTATTATAAAATGATATTAATCGTGATAATTAAAGGATCATGCTTGTAAATATGGAACCAGTTTTACGGTGAACAAGTTCAATATGAGACCTACCCTTTGGAAAATTATTACCTTGTGAGACCATGAATGTCATATCATAAATACTCTTTTCGTCCGATTAATATAGTTCAATTTTTTGTTTTACTTAGATCAATAAAATATTATTTATTGTGCTTAAAATTCTGAATTGTTACTTATAAAATTTCTAATATATTCTTATTCATTGAAATGCGAAAATAATGGAGTAATGTTTGAATACAATACACATTAAATAAGTGTATTTTTAAACAATTTACAATATATATATTTTTAAATGACTATAATTTGGGATAAATTAAAAATGAAATATAATCTATCTGTGTGGAAAGGTAATACTCCCTCCGTCCCAAACTCGATTGCTACATTTTTGTTTCGGGCGTCTCATACTTGATTACCACTTTCTTTAAATAAAAATACTCACTTTATCACTTTATTACTTTATCACATAAAATACTAATAAATAATTCTTTTTAACACTAACTACCCATCACTTTATCACTTTATCACATAAAATACTAATAAACAACTCTTTATACCCATCACTTTATCATTTTTTCTTAAAACCCGAGCACACAATAAAGTGTCAATCGAGTTTGGGACGGAGGTAGTAGTATATAATCAACATTGGTTTTGTATATATAATATTATCTTAAAGAATTAATTAGAATTAGAAAATTTAAAGTTGTAGGAGAGTTTTAATAAGATGGCATATGCATGTGATGGTAGTACTTTTTTTAGGTTTGTGAACTTTAATATGATATCATGTGTGAAATATGTTTTTGCTTAAAATACTAATAAAGACATGTAACATTAAATTTAATGAAAAGACTACCGAGAAAATTGATCATCATTATTAAGGCGAGTGGGCCCGTGTGTCCCCAAGTGGCCCATGCGAGTTTACCTATTTAGGTGGTGGGCTTACAAATATTAAGCCCAATCCACCGGTGGGTCAAACCTGGTCAACCAGCCCAGCTCCTTTTAACATGTAGGTTTTTTTTTGCATCAGGTGTACCGTACACTTTATAGTGCATTTTTTAAATATACAATTTATTGCATCGAAATATACAATTTATTTGGTGAAATTAGTGTTCGTGGAATAAATTGCAAATTTCAGTATAAAGGTCTCACAATTATTTGCCCCAACTTTATGACACGCATATTAAAAAAAAGGTGTATTGAGTGAAATGTTGAGGGGTAATGTAGTAAATTTATATGTATAAAGTAAAATGAATTAAATAAATTGAGTGTATATATGGACCACAAAAGTAATGATATTTGGTGTAAATATACGAATACTGTAAGGATGGAGTATAGTAAGAAATTTCTTTTTTTAGGTGTGCGAATATTTGTGGGATGTCAAAAAAAAGAAATTGGGCAATTTTTTTTGGAACGAAGGAAGTACATTTTAGTGCAACTTTCAAAGATATATAAAGCGCACGTTGCATCGATTACATACATCTCCTAGCCTATTTTTGAGTTGCCGCAACCGTTACAAATATGTTTGATTATACCTATTAATTAAGGTATTGTTAGATTGAGAACTGATCATATCAAAAAAAATGAAAACGTGTCACGACAGAATCATTGTAGCAATGTGTTGTAGATGCTGTTTGTGAATGAATAGAGGGAAAAAATGACATAAGATGGTAATATTATTACGTTTTAAATTAATATTTTCAAAAAAGATTTCAAATGTAATTGAATATAAAATTAAGAGGCACATTTACATGAGACTGTCTCATATTGAGACGAACATATTATTATGCTTTAACAATTTATTCTTATTATAAAAAAATTGGGTGATGATTTATGCTAATTTGTACCAATTTTGCATTAGTTTTTGTCTAAAATTAATAGACAAAATGATATGATAATCTCATCTCTTCATTAAATATGTTTCCCATATGATGTTGCAACTATTTTTGAGACAATTTTAATTCAGCTTTTGAGGTTATGCAGGTAGGAACCTTGATTAAATCTGTAAATTATGCTCTGAAAAGTCTCAAGAAATGGATGTCGGGCAAAAAGGTCCTAGCTTCATCCACTTAATTACATCCTGTTTTTTTATTATATATATATATATATATATATTATTTGAAATTATAATTGGATGAGTGAAATTAATTACAGGAAGATTTGCCACTTGCTGCATTCCCAGCAAGTGCATATTTAGTCCCTGAGCCCCTTGGTGTTGTTCTCATCATATCAACTTGGAACTTTCCCTTTGGTACTTACAAATTTTAACTCCCTTTTTCTTTTGTTGGATTTTCTCTCACGTGATGTAATATATCTTCATCCCATAAAGATAATCATATTTATAATTCTAACAAATCATAAAATGTCATTTATTATATACGGATTTGATATATCTTGAAAGTGGATCAAAACTTATATATCATCAAACATGTGTAAGACGCCACGCATATCAAGAGTCCCATCATCATTTAATTAATTTATTTAATTAATTTAATCTTCTCATTAATTATATAAATCTAAACCCTAAATTATGAGCCCTAAACTATGAACCATTCGAGCCGGGTGAACCATGAACCATTTGGGCCGGGTTCAGGTTCGGGTAGGGTTGGGTCCAGGTCGCGTAAAAAAAAATTAATTATATAAACCTAAACCCTAAACTATGAACCCTAAACCATGAACCATTCGGGCCGGGTGAACTATGAACCACTCGGACCGGGTTTGGGTTCAGGTCGAATTGAGTCCATGTTAGGTATTTTTTTTAATATAATTAATGAAATTGGGTAAAGTATAGAATATATATAAATGAGAAGATCGAATTAATTAAAGAAACTAATTAAATGATAGTGGAGACCTTGCATATGTGGCGCGCCACATAAGCGGTGGACATATAAGTTTGTGTCCACCTGCGGACATATGATCAAATTCGTTATTATACATAAAGTTCTGAATTTTTATTTATAATTTTTCTTGATGTACTTTTATTTATTGAATAAAAAAATAATATGACAATACAAAAATAGATATTAAATGAGACATTTAAATAATTTATATACTTTATATAAAAATAACTATATTTAAAACAAATTTTAAAAAAAAAATGTTGCTATTTTTATAGGATGGAGGAAGTAATTAATTTAATATTTTTCTATATGCCCCAAATTGAATAACCCTAATGAGCCATCATTGTCATTCATTTATATTTTTGTCTTACGTGTTTTTCATCTAAGAGGTCACAAACAAGAAATCCGAACCTGTCCTGTTCACTCTTGTTTATAAGTAAATGTTATTCGATTGTGGAGTAGATCTCCTATGCTAAGTGTCACTATTATGTTTACAAAGTGTCACGGTTTAAAAATTAATTTTTAAACAGTAACACTTTATATACACAACAAAAATACTTGAAAAAAAAAGTTCACGTGAAGTCGGATTTACAAATTTTTTTGCCTTAACGATTGTGTATTTGTGAAATATATATTAGGACTATCATTGGAACCATTGATAGGAGCAATTGCAGCGGGTAACAGTGTTGTTTTAAAGCCATCAGAGTTAGCTCCAACATCTTCTTCCACTTTAGCCACTTTAATCAACACTTATTTGGATACTAAGGCCATTAAAGTCATTCAAGGTGATGCTTCACTTGGCGAGCAGCTATTGCAACACAAATGGGACAAGATTTTTTTCACAGGTTTTTTTTTTTATAATTAATTTATCTGATTTACTTATTTATAGTATGAAATTTATATCACTACACTTACAAATTAATATCATTACACTTATCAACTTTTTGAAATATCCATATTCATTGTTATTATATATATTTGGGTTAACCTTCTCGTATTTATTCAAAAATGATATTCAAATTGTAATTTGATACTCCAATATAAAAATCAAATACTCAATTCAAATTTTATATGTCCAAATGATATATACTCTTATTCACTTAATATTCGATTTTATGTTTGTCTCATATTGATTCAAAAATGATATTCAAATTATTTGATAGCATATTTTTCAATTTTTCAATTCAATTTTTTTAGAGTGGGTCTCTTGTACATTCAAGTGCATCGTGCACTCATGCAACTGAATGACCCAACTAAAAAAATAGTTGACCTATTGAATATATTAGACATGTTCTGTGGATACACAGATAGAATTGGGGCGAGTATTGCACATGAGTCTTTGCCAATTTTTTATTTCCTAATGATATTCGAATTATATCCAATGACTAATAGATGTTTAAAACCACGTATAAATTCAATGATATTAGATCTTTTATTAAAACCACGTATAAATTTAATGATATTAAATCTTTTATTAAAACCACGTATAAATTTAAAATAGTACTGTTTCATTAATATATATTAGTATTATTACTATAAAGTATTAGTTACAAAATCGGTGACAATTAAAACTGATTTACGCGAAGAGCAATTCAATAATGGGACGCCAATTCATATTCCCTCCGTCCTGGTATCAGTTTCTTCTTTTTTTGGAAAAGAAAAGTGAGAAATTTATAGTGGGACGGAGACGAGGAGTATGATTTCAGTTTCATTCTTCTGTGCTATTTTTCATGTTTCAAATCTATTCCACTTCATGAATCTTTAACACATGAACCAGGATTATGGTGGTTCATTGAATAATTTTTTATTTTTTAAATGTCATAAATTCACAATATAAACATAATGTGGAACACTAAAAATGAAACACGGATAGTTGGTGTAATTTAAGTGCATACTCATGACAGGTCATTCTAGAGTTGCCCGAATTGTGATGACTGCTGCTGCCAAAAATCTCACTCCCGTAACACTAGAATTGGGGGGGAAATGTCCTGCCCTTGTCGATTCCCTTTCATCTTCCAAGGATAAGCGGGTAATTTCATTTTTTTTTCATCTATATTGAACTCATCTTTACAAATACTATATAGCAGTTACAAAGTAAACTTTACATTTAAAATTGTCATAAATTTTAAAATATAATATTAAATGTATTTTTAGTTAGTGAAATGTGTAAAAAATATAAAAAAAGTCGATAGAAAAGGAGAAAATGTGTATATTTTAATATTAAATAAATGACAATTAATAAAATTTTGAATAAAAGTATAAATAGTTATAAAAAAAAATTAGGCCACAATTTGATAAAAAATGAAATATAAAATTTAAATTGAGACATCCAAGCGCTAAAAAAAATTAAGACATCCAAAATAACAAAATATAAAACTTTTATAAATACAGAAACAATGTCACTCCTTCATATATTGTAAAGTAATTAAGTGGGAGGATAATACTTTTGGAATAATATTACTTTGCACCTCATGAAATACATTTTTTTTAATTAAAAATTAAGAATATATTGACCGAAAAAACAAAGTTTGAGTGTATTTGTAAAAAAAAATTAGACTCTTGAAAAATTAATTAAAATTAGTAGAATTAATTAAAATCAGTGATTATGAGAAAATAATTGATTAATAGTAGAAATTTTTTAAACATGTTTTAAAAAAAATTAATAGTATATAACAAAAGCTCGTGAGCTATCAAAAGCATTCTTTTTAAGTTTTTAATAGTATTACATTTATAATTATAGGTAACTTGATTTATCTAATTACTGTATTTTGGTGAGAATGGTTTTGTCAGATGACAATTAATCGAATACTTTCGGCGAAATTCGGGACATGTGCTGGTCAAGCCTGCATCGCTATTGACTATATCATTGTCCACAAAAACTTCTCCTCCACTCTGGTATCAATTTAAAATTCTCTGCATATTCTTATTAGAGTAGCACCCCATGCACCAATTCAAATTGATGTAATTGGATTCAATTTTAATTTGAATGAATTATGCACTTTAAATCATAACCCTTAAACAATGAACCCTAAATCATATATGAACTATTCGGGCTGGGTTTGGGTCCGTGTCGAGAAAAGAAAAATCTAAAACTGAAATTAAAATTAAAAGAAAATTGAAATTGAAAAAAACAAAAAAAAAACTAAAACTGAAAAAAATAAGAAAAAAACTCCTAAAATTAAATTGCACCAAATTTATTTGGTGCAAATGGTACACATGAAAATTTGTCTATTATTATTATTATTTTTTTTATATACATGCATTAATTGCAATTAGTAATAGTAGTACAATATTGTTCCTAGAATTTTTAATAATATTTATTAAATTCACATCTCTTTATTTGATGACTCGATTTATTTATATAAATATAGTTGTTCTTAGACAATGATATGAATAGTATTTCAAATATTATAATGTAATTATATTAATCAAATGATACTAATGTAATATATTAAAATTAATTATAATACATAATATAATTTTAAAATATATTTTAATTTTTTTTTTTTTTTTTTTTTTTTTTAAGTTGGGTTTCGCTAACTAAATTTTTTGGTTCGGTCTGCAGGTAGAACTGCTGAAGGATGGGATAGAAAGAATGTTTGGTGAAAATCCAAAAGAATCAAAAACCATTGCAAAAATAATCAACAAAACTCATGTGTCACGCTTAAGGAGTCTCCTTGATGACCCTATGGTCAAAGCTTCCATCATTCATGGTGGTTCAGTGGATGAAGACAATCTGTAATACTCAAATTAACCGTCCAATGAGTCCAATCATCAATTTCTTTTTTATTTAATTAAAAATATAGTATACTAACATATATAAATATATATATTTTTTAATTGCAGTTTCATCGAACCAACTCTATTACTGGATCCTCCAGCTAATGCTAGAATCATGAATGAAGAAATCTTTGGCCCATTGCTTCCTATAATCACTGTGAGAAGTTAGACTGAATACATAAGAAAAATAATACTACTATTTTAATTAATTAATTAACTAATTAAAGTTTGGTTTTGGCAGTTGGAGAAGATTGAAGATAGCATTGAATTCATTAATTCAAAGCCAAGAGGACTTGCTATTTATGCATTCACAAATAATGAGAAATTCAAGAAGAAGTTATCATCTCAAACGTATTCGGGAAGCATAGTTTTTAATGATGCCATTATTCAGGTAACTTCATCCCTAACTTTTCTAAATTTACCTTAAGAACCCATTTGTTTAGTGAGATGGGATCATAAAGGATATGGAATCATATGAGATATTTTACTCTCATATGTGATATATTTAATTCTTCACATGTTTATTAAGATGTATTATAATATGCATTAATAAATATTTGGGCTTGGACAGCTGTTAAAAAAACCATTAGAGAGTGGTTATAACAACTGTCCAAGTAACAGCTGTCAAAGCTTGGACATCTATTAAAAAACCGTTGTCCAAAAGTTGGGCTTGGACAACGGTTAATAACCGCTGTCTAACTTTTTTTTTAATAATTTCATTTATTATATTAGATAGACAGTGGTTATAAACCTTTGTCCAATATATATTTTTTTAATTATTAATTTATATTTTAAAAATCATATAATAAAATCATAAACCAAAACTTATATATATATATATATATATATATGTCAAATACCATAAACCATAAACTAAAAATCCTATAATAAAACCATAAACCAAAACTTATACCACATATATACCAAAACATCAAATAAATAAATATACACATCATGAAATAAATAAACATACACATCATAAACATACGTCCATTACACCAAAAACATGAAATATATATCATCACAAATATATAATTTAATTACATGCTACCAAAATTTCAAACAACGATCACTCAATATCGTATGAATATAAGAATCGATTGTCCATCCAATCGTTTTTCCATTTCTCCAGTCTTTTCTTAGAGTAAGACTTGAGCTCACGTTCATAGATAAACTGCAAACAACGAATCAATCAATATAGTATGAATTTTTATTCAATCAATAATAATTTAAATAAATCGATAAATTGACTTTCATTGAGAGGAATGTTCGTTAGAGAACTGCGGATTATATCTTCAATAAAGCAACACACAAAATGTCCACAATGTTCATTATCTCGTTGCCTCGGAACCTGTTGATTAACAATTATAGTCACGTATTACAATTATGTTTTCTTTCTATTAATTTGATAATTTACTAAATTAAATTTACCTTAATGTTAATCCAGTTCACTTTATTTAACTTAGATCTTGAACCTTGACTCTGAAGGCGACTCCGATACATCGTCATCACACTATTATTATTATAATTAAAAAATAAAAATAGATTAAATATGCATAATTTTAAAAGTAAAACAAATCATTATATAGAATATTAAAAATGAACTTACGCTTCCATATATGAAACGAGATCAGGGCGATTTGAATAAACTCCATCCTGAGCTGGGTCCATAAAATACACACTTAATGTATTCATGTGTATGGCGATCAGCACCCAATGGTTCCTATATTATATTGAGAATATTAAAATTAACAACAAATTTAGCATATATATGTGCAAATATTATAAACATGAATACAAATTTTAACGAAATGTTTATAACTCACCCCACATTTGTTGGCCAAAAAATGAGATGATCGCTCCCAGTTTGATTCAGCATATGATTAACTAACCCATCCATGGTCTGTACCCTATCACCCAATATGCAAGACACTTGGGGGGAGACGAAGGAAGACATTCCACTTGCTCGGACATCTCTGGAGAGATATACCTCACCCAAATATCTTTAACCAACATATATACGCTAATTAATATTTAAAAAGAAAATTAAACTATACAGAAAGTGAATATTGAGAATTAGTAAACACATACCTGAGGTAAAGGGCTATGGTGGTTGCACTCAACCACTCGTCATTCAAGACTTCGCGCACATGTTCATCACTGACGAATTCTTGGAAAGTATTCTGATGAAAGTGAGCAAGCATGGGAACTGTGACGATCTCGAAAGCATTAGACGATACTATCCGGTGCACCCTAGACTGTACATAATCATCGTGATCTAAGTCTCCAGTCATGGGATAACCAAGTCTGAGTGCAGTGGAGTCCCTCGTTCTCCCCCTCTGACTGTCTACGACACCCCTCGATTTCTCTTTGGCCTTTTGTGGTGATTTCTTCCGAGGCATTTGTGGTGTCGGCAGATTCTACAATTAATTTGCAATATTATTTAGAACCAAAAATAAGATAATGAACTTTAATAACATATATTTTACCCTCATGGTGCTAGAGACCAAGTTGCTCGGCCATTCGATGAAGTGCCCGACCGCTGTTCCGATTGTGACGACTTCATCGATTGGTTTTGACACCGCTGAATCCTCTTGTCCGACTACGGCTACATCGAGTGTGACCCTCACGAAACCAGGAGTGATGAGAGGACCATGAATCATTCCATGGGAACTGTAAAACGTTCATGTGGCCACCAACCGATCGGGATCCTCCAAATAAAGGTAGCAAAAGGTCGTTTGCTGTTCGAATAAGATATTTAGTTAGAAAATTTTAATACACTAGTCTTTAATTTAAAAAAATGTGAGACATGCATATCTGATACCTGAGAGACGTTTTGAAGTGCCTCAATAAATTCGTCCCTAGGTTTAGATGAAAACATAGCATTAGTGACACTATGTTCACAGCTTGCTCCACTCGACGACATTCTGTGGCTCGTTCTTCTCTCGGACCTCAAACGTTCCACATCTTTAGACAACTTGGCAACCTATTCCGTTAGTATACCCACCATATTCATGGCTTGAAGACCAGGTGCCATCGCTAACGATGTCTTCATCACGCCATATCCGACACTCCGTAAGCGGCCGGGATGCTCCTGGAGACCTATAGCCCGTCCAAACAGATCATCAGGTCCGATAATGCGAATGTCATTAGGCGTCATGGTCTGAGAGAAACACTCCTGAATCACAAAAACAAAAGATTATTATTTAATTATTTGTTTATAAATAATAGTTTGTAATTGAAAGATAAATTAATGGATATATTACCGCTTCTTCGATGATGCGCTGTGCACTGGGATCGTGAATATTCCCGTCTCGACCCTTGTCGAAACGGGTAACAATAGGCTCACCGTCTCCAGCTTTTCTTCTTTCTTCTTTCTACGATAGTGATGAACGTGTCCCTTTATTAGATATATTAAAAGTGAATATATAAAAAAAATTAAAAGTTAGGATTTTGATCTCACCATATTTTCTCTTATTCATGCATAACCTTTTTTCGATCCACGATATCGCGCCTCCATCGACTTGGCTTGATCGCGATTTTTATTACTTCGATTCTACAGTATAATAGAAATATGATAAACACTGAAAAACTTAGGGCATTAGAAATTGAGGAAATGACATTGATCAATTTTACCTGGAAATCATCCTCCATGGCTCTGCTCACAAACTCCTCCCAGTATGGAGCCACCATAGAGTTATTCTGATACGCAGGAGGCGGACTAGCCGAGTAAAGACCAGTTTCTGGATCTCGTGTGTTACTTCTCAACCAAGTCCAAAAATTCTTGGCCATTACTCCAGCTTGGGACAATATTTGCTTCTTCTTTGTGTGGTAAAGACCTCTGAATGTAGTCTATACGCATATAACATAACAATTTAGTAAATTTAAGGGTCATACTACAACTTTCAATAAATATATAATTAACATACCGTAAGTTCGTCCCATATTCTTTCCTTCAAAGGAGTCAGTTTGGGGCTACGCCAGTCCTTGGCTGGCAGCACGATAGGGATCACGCTCCTGACTGCAGCTCCAATGTAGAAGGACAACGACTCACTCTCTTTTCCTATTGCCTGTCCAAACTCATTGAACGATAACTGCAATAACATAGTATTTAATTAGGTTCAACGATCAATCAATATATTTATCGATTTCAAACTGTTCAATTGTAATAAAATTATCTGAACTGTTTTCCCCTTGCTACGAGCTCTCTTAATAGATGACATGGTGACTATACCCCGAGTGCGCTTCTCCCGGGAGCTGCTAGTGGTGGTGGGAGCATCAGTGTCACACTCTCTCAAGTCATCAGGATGCTGTCGATCATATGCACCATGATCATATGCACCATGATCTCCATCATAATATCCATCATCATCTCCATCATCTCCGGGATATGGCAAACGAGACATGATCCTGTAAAGCAGAAGAAACAACATTTAATAAACAAAAAACAAACAATATTCAATAAACCAGAAGAAACAACATTTAATAAAGCAGAAGAAACAACATTTAATAAAGCAGAAGAAACAACATTCAATAAAGTCGTACCGAGGGTCGGTGTAGTGTCTAATTGCATGATTACAAAATTCTTTCACCCCATTCCTATACTCATCTGATAATCGATCTGCTCGAACCCACTTTCGATCCATATAGAACTAGAGATGCCTATAGGAAACACAATATGAAGACTGCTTCTCAAGACAATTATCTTAAAGTATTAAACCTAAAAGCATACCTAACCATACTTAATTTACATTCATTTTAATTTTCTAATTTTGAAATCCTTCCAATTTTTCATCACAATTTTTGTTACTTCTCAAGACAATATGTATCCTAATGTATCACCATTAATCATCATTAATCATTAATCACTATCCATTCATTAAATTAATAACCAAAATATATCCTAATGTATTAATCCTAATTTATGCTTAAATCCTCACACAAGCATATTATCAAACACCTTAAGTGCATTATTCATCTCTAACAAAATGTTCATTTCTAACACTAACAAAAATTCATTCAAGCCACTAACAACAATTAATCCAAGCTACTAACAACAATATAATTAAACCAACATTAATCCCACACTAACAACAATTAATCATAACAAGTTAGCTATATATCCTAACAATTAATCCCAAATATATATATATATATATAAACACATTTATATATATATATATATATATATATATATCCTAACAATTAATGTCAAACATATATATATATATATCCTAACAATAATTAATCCCAAACATATATATATATATATATCCTAACAATTAATCTCAAACATATATATATAAACACAATATTTATATATATATCCTAACAATTAATCCCAAACACACACACATATATATATATATATATATATATATATATAAATAAACACATGCAATATATATATATACATATATATAAAAGAAAAAATACCTATATATATATGGAGGAGGAAGGCGAGGGGGGGGGTAGGGGAGGGCAACAAGGGGGTAGGAGGAGGGAGGGAGGAGGGCATTTGACGATTTGGGGGAGAGGGAGAAGCTAGCTAGGTCAACAAATGACATTTACGATTTGGTTGGAGGAGGAAATCGGATTTACATGAGCGATTTGGGTGAGAGGGAGGAGCTAGGTCTTCGATTTTTGCGGGGATTTGGGGGGAGAGGAATAATTGGGGAGAAGAAATGAAGGCAACAGGGTTCTGGACTACGCATACGCGGAGCATATATCTGATAAAAAAAAAAAGACAACTTTTATTAACCGCTGTCCAAGTGTTTACTTAGACAGCGGTTATTAACCGTTGTGCAAGTGATCTTGCAATGCGGTTTAAAACCGCTTTCCAAGTTTTATTCTTGGACAGCGGTTTCAAACCGCTGTCTTTTTTTTTTTTTAATAAAACCGCTCTCCAAGCTATAACTTGGAGAGCTGTTTGAAAAAAGAGTTGTCCAAGTGCAGCTGTGCAAGCCTAAATGTGTAGTAGTGATGGGAATTCAATAAATAGTTATTGGTATTAGCAATATGCATAGAATGTGATATGAATAATCCAATTAAAATGGAAAAATAGAGTACGGGCAGAGGGAAAATGCACCAATAATAACAAACACTTGAAATGATAAGAAATAAATTTTTATCCCTTTTTTTTCCAGGATAATAAGCGGGTTCTAAGGGTTGAGATGATCCGTAGCTTGTTAGACCGTGAGATAATTCATAATTAAAAGTTTTATTCTATGCCAAGTTATTATTCAAAAGTGGAACTTCGATTTTCTTTTTAACTAGATGTTGTGATTTAGTAAAGATTAACTTAAGGCTTAAAAGATAAAAACAACAATAAAGGCTCTACTAGATAAAATATATCAATTAAAGTCTAGACATCTTATAATTTTTTTATTTAAATATAATTTTTAATTCATAATCTAAATATTTATGATAGATGATTTCATATATATGAGAACAAATGAAAAACATTAAGTTCCATATGCACCTGGTTAGATTCGCTCACTCACCACGTTTCACTTAAAGCTAGTGTCACGTTTAATTTCACGTTTTCAGTTAAATTTAGTGTTACGTTTCAATCATATTAGTTTTACATTAATGTATCGGAATAGCATGGATTCCACATAGAGATTTTATTATGAGTTTCTTAAAATTGGAGTACTTAAACAATTTGAATTGCTTGGTGTTGTAGTATGTTGCGGATACTCTTCCATTTGGAGGAGTGGGTGCGAGCGGGTTTGGTAGGTATCACGGCATATTCTCATTCAAAGAGTTCTCCCATGAGAAGGTCATTTTGAGAAGGAGCTTCCTTGTAGATTTTTGGTTCAGATATCCCCCATGGAATGACCACAAGTTGCTGCTCTTCAGATCTGCTTACAAATTTGATTATCTTGGTGTACTTCTAGTCATCTTGGGATTCAAAAAACGTTGAATTAGTTTAATGATTCAACACCAAATCTAAGCCAACACTCCCTCCGTTCGACAAGGATAATTATATTTTCATTTTTCATGTGTGTTAGATTTATTGTTATTTATATTTTAAAAGTTTGTGAATTGTTTAAACTACCTCTATTTAATTTATATTGGGAATGAATATGTTTATTATTCTCAATGAAATCTTTATTGTGACTATGTTTTAACACGTTTGTTGCACGTTTTACATAAGTAGTTCGTAACAATAGTGGTTTTTTTTTTTTTTGTGGAACCTGTTTTGTTAAATTTCAATTTTTGTGTTAAAATAAAAAATTAGTCGTAGAAATTTATTGATAAACTAAATTCTTGCTAGAATATATTAACCAATGTGTTTAAATCCTTGTTATCCTTGATAATAGTCATCTTGACTCTCCATCTGCTAGTAAGTGATCTGAGAATCTTGTTGTTTATCTCCTTTTCTGTGTATTGTTTTTCCAGGAAATCACACATTTTGTGTTGACACAAAAATTGTCACAATTTGTTACTTAAAGGTGACAGATTTTATTTTCGTCACCGAAAAAGTAGAAAACGTGACAATTATTTTTTTTGTCACCATTAATAATTATTTTCGTCACTAATTCATAAATTTCACGACGACAACAAAAAATTCGTCACAATAAAATTCGATGACGATAGTCATATTAATTGGTGACGATATTCAACGTCATGAATAATAATATTTTTGTGACAATGCTTTGTTTTGTCATTAATTATTCAAAATAATTAGTGACACACTTGTTTCGTCATAATATTATTTGGTGACGATCTTCATAGCAATTAGTGACGTTCTTATTCGTCGTATAATATAAAATTTTCATGACAATTTTATGTTTCGTCGTCAATTGTTCAGAGTAATTAGTGACATATTCTTTCGTCACCAATATTTAGATATGGTGACAATTAATAATTATTTGTCATTTTTAACAAAAGGAAGTCATAAATCCTATAAAGAGGATTTCACGACACAAGAATTTCGTCATCATTTGTTATGCAAACGTGACGAATTTGAATTTTTTCATTATAAGAATAAATTATGGACGGTTTTTATTTAGTGACAAAACTTTATATTCATCACTATTGTGCATGTATGGTGACGAAAATACATAATTTGAATTTTATCATAAGAATAAATTGTGGACGGTAATCATTTAGTGACACATTTTCATATCCGTCATTATTATCCACATACGGTGACCAAATTAAATAAAACGTCACAATACTCAAAACTAAAATGCAATAATAAAATTCGAACACAAGATCTCTAAATTAAACTTGAAAAGCAACCACTAAATAAGCTAGATAATTTTTATTATTTATGTTGAAATTTAATATTTATCATCTTTTAACCATTAGTTTTTCCATAAAAAATTAGCTAGATAATTTTTATTATTTATATTGAAATTTAATATTTATCATGTTTTAACCATTAGTTTTTCCATAAAAAATATGAAATTAAAAATTTGCATCCATCTAGGTTCGAAAACAAAACCCCTTGAAAGAATAGGTATTACTGCACCACTGGACCAAACACGTCTTTGCTTTTATTTTTTAAAATAAAAGTACTTCAATTCGAAACTCACCTAAATTTGTGCGAGAATCGATATGATATCAGCGACAAATTAGGGCTCATCTGTCATCCCAGAATCGCCTTCACCAGAAAATGGCGCTCCCGCGCCAGAACGATCTCCCGCGAAAGAATAGAGCAACGACTTCACTAGAAATTGCGCTCAATCCCTTCCCTCCCACGGTACACCCATTTACCATAACGTAGTCTATGTATTTAATGTAGTCTATTATGTACCATTGAAATAGGCATGTTTCTGGTGAAGGCGTTTCTGGAATTTTTGTTGCTGTCATGAAATTAGTGACGAATTTTTCCATTGAAATAGGCATGTTTGTGCTGATTTAGTGTGTTGAATTTAGCATAATTAGTGTGTTTTATTTGCTTTATTAATTTAGCCTCAGTGGGATTTAATTAGGGAGTGATGCCTATGTAGGTCCCGAATGGGTTTCGTGAGGGCAGAAGTCTAGAGGGGAGGGGTGAATAGACTTCTGAAAAACTTTTTCGTGAGATCAGGTGTGAATAACAAGTATGCCTGATCAGAGTGCGTGTGAATCAGTTTGGACTGATATCCAACTTACTGATCGCCTGAGGGCAGATCAGTTCGGTGTCTATTAGTTTGTTGGGAAATCTGTAGTTAGTTTTGATGGAAGTTCCAAAACAGTTTGTAATAGGACCAGTCAGACTTGTTGGCTGACTGATGACTTAGAATCAAGATAGGATGACCAGCTGAGTTGTATAGACAACTGATGTAAAAGATAGGTCACATATTGAGGGGGAACTCAATATGTATAGGTCGGGTCAGAAGACCAGACGGGTCAGAAGACCAGTTAGTCAGATGATCGGGTGAAGACATGAAGCCGATGACTCAGAAGACCTGAAGATCAGATGACTACCAGAAGATCAAGACCAGAAGACCAGAAGACCTATATCAGTCGAGTCTGCTAGTTGAGCTAAGACAACTTGCATCAGAAGACTCTAATGTAGTAGATCGTCGTTTTTATCCGATCGGTCACCACACCAGGTGTCAACTGATGTTGCACCAGATCATACATTGTCAATCAGACAAGAAGAATGTCAACCTTAGTTGGTAGAACAAACACTGAATAGAGTGTACTTGTTAACCAATGAGAACGAGATACGTACGTACAGAGCTGACAATGCGAGATTCGGCGCTGCATAGTCAAACGGCTAGAAAGGACAAAATACATGCTTTCGGCCATGCTGCCTCAAGACGCCACATCAAGCTCAAGAACTACCAAATATAGCCTGAAATTCAAATTGCTCTCCAACGGCTCTTTGATTTCGAGGTCTATAAATATGGGATCATACTTCATAGTGAAGACAAGGAAATTATCATCAAGCTCAAGCACAAGCAAATTTCCGCACGAAGAACACAAATTTGAAGAATATTTCTAAGTGTTCATCCCATTGTTCTTAGCATAGAAATCTTATCCTCTAGCTTTAGGCTACACAAATACAAGGATAGATTTCCAGTTGGAACAACAACAAATCTTTACCCAAACCCAAAAGTTAGGTTAAGTTTGTTTTGCAAGATTTCAGACTAGGGTTTCTAGTTTCTGATTTCTGGGATCGGTTGAGTGAGAACTCCTTAAGCATCTGTTGTACTGTGTTGGACTAACACATTAAACTAAGTTCAGTTGGTTAGTTGGTGCCCCTGCTGATAGGGAAGAGTGGACGTAGGACTGGTTGTCCGAACCACTATAAAATCTTGTGTGTTTAATCTGCTTTACCTGCTTTACACTATAGCACACTACCAGATTTGATATTGCATACATATTCTGAGTCTATATCAATTCTGCATCAAGCAACTGATCTGATCAGCTTGACACTTTATCATCTGAGTGAAAACAGACAAGCAGAATCTGATTCTATAAAACTGGTTTTTCGCATGGGTTAAAACTTAGCTTCCGCACATCAGTTAAACTGATAGACACCGAACTTATCTACCTTCAGGTGATCAGTAAGTTGGATATCAGTCCAAACTGATTCACTCGCACTCTGATCAGGCAACTTGCTTTCACATATGATCTTGCACGAAAAGTTTTCAGAAGTCTATTCACCCCTCCCCTCTAGACTTCTGCCCTCACAAAACCCATTCGGGACCTACAAGTGGTATCAGAGCAGTGGTTCTACGGACCAATGGCTTTGAGTATCATCAGTTCTTGAGGAAGAACCATTGTGGTCACTTGAACAGATCTTGAAAAACCTATTTTTTAAATTCATCTGCTTTCAAAACTCACAATCAGCATGGATAATACCTCTGGTATGTATCATGATCTGCCTAAGTTTTCTATTGATGAGTATGCAGACTGGACCATACTCATGAGCAACCATCTGGGAGCTATAAGCAGCGGAATGATGGAAGTTCTTGAACAAGGACCCATCATCATCTACTACAACAACCTAGCTGAAGGAGGTGATCCAGAATTTCTAGTTGGAGCCAGAATCAGAAAGTGTCCTTCTCTAATGGATGCCGAGGAGAGAAAATTGTCCTATCTGGATACTGTGGCCAGACATATCATTATGAAGACAATGGACAAGATAACTAGAGAGAAAATCAAGTATCTCAAGACAGCCAAACAGATGTGGGATACACTTGCTGAGATGTGCGAAGGAAATGATTTGATCAAGAACAACAGACTGCAAGCCGAACTGGTAAAGTTTGAGAAACTCAAGATGCTGCCTAATGAGACCATAAATCAGCTCGATGGAAGAATCACCATGTCTGTCAACAAGCTTAGGGAACTGGGACGAGAAATGTCAGACAAAGACATCAACTACAAGATCTTGAGATCACTGACAAAGAAATGGGATATGAAAGTTATTGTGATAAAGGATTGTCAAGATATTGCAAAGATGAAGCCAAGCAACCTGTTTCTGAGCCTTAAAGCCCATGAATTTGATCTGATTGAAAGAGGGCAAGAAGAAGATGATGAGTTACCTGCCGAAGCCACACCTGCCACATCAAAAGTAGTTGCATTCAAAGCAGCCGACAACAGCTCAAAGTCTACTGAACCTGTTGGAAACATCATAAGTCCGACAAAACAGATTGTTTTGCTGACCAGAAAACTTGAAAGATCCAACATTCAACTAGGTAATTATCGAAAATTCTACAGAGACTATCAGAACAACAGAGGAAGATATAGGAGGTCAACTGACAGATCACAAGAAAGAAATAGATCTGATGACGAAAGAGATGATCATAGGGAGGATCGCAGAGAGGATAAGAAAAGAAATGATCGATCTGACGAAAGAAGAGACAACAAATCAGAAAGGAGGAATTCTGATCACAGGCAAACTGGAAAGTCACCTGACAAATTCTACAGACGGAATGACTCACCTGGCAGAAGAAGTTCCGTGGAATGAGAAGCGTGTTTCAACTGTCAGAAACCAGGTCACTACAGTGCAGACTGCCCTGATCTGACTCCGAAAGAAAGAGAAGACAATCGGAACAGAAGAGAGCAACGATACAGAGACAAAAAAGCCATGGTTGCTGATACATCTGGGATTGATGATTCTTATCTGCCTTCAGAGGATTCTGGTTACTCATCTGTAGAAGACTTCTGTCTGATGAGCAATGCTTATGATTTCAACAACATAGATGATATGATGTTCTCTTCTGATGACGACATTTGCCTCATGGCCAAGGATGCTGATAATTCTGAGGTATCATCTAAACCTTCTGTGTTTTCTGTTTCCACACCTGTTGTGCTGAGCAACCTGCTGGAGAGTTGACCTGCAACTCTACAATGAGCAATTGCTTGATGATCTCTCTAATGCAGTAGACATTTATACTATAGTGGAAGCTGAGAACGATAAGCTGAGGTCAGAGAACAATCAGCTTGTTAAAGGTAATGCTGCAAGAAAAGCTACTGAACTGAAATCAGTTGAGACTGTTCAGAAAATGGCTGCAGAACTGGAGCTTCTGAAAGTCATGTGCGCGGAAGAATACCATGAAATGCATATAAAAACAGGGGTGAAGGAATGGTGATTCCAGATTTTTGCGTTTTAAGCTCATGTGTTGTGTTTTGCTTATAATCGAATGCATATGACAAGATAAGAACGTAAAGCAGTAAAGAACACATCAAGTTATAGTGGTTCGGAGACTCAGGCTCCTACATCCACTCTCCCTGTTCCTAGGGAAATTCCTTCCAACTGGACTTATCACCCTCTCGGGCTCGCCTCTAGATATTTAACGAGTTCTCACTCAAACTAGACTTATCACCCTCTCGGGCTCGCCTCGGGACTTATCACCCTCCACGGGATTGCCTACAGATGTTTACCGAGTTCACACTCCAACGGGACATATCACCCTCACTCGGGATTGCCTACCCTCCCTTTCGGGATTGCTAGATGTTTACCGAGTTCACACTCACCTACAAACTTAACCGACTGATTTGGGTAAGGTTTGTTTGGTTTCCAACTAGGTTGAGATTTTCCCTTACATTTGTTTAGCCTCAATGCTAAGGTTGGGAAAATCTCTCTAAGCTTAGGATACATCGTGGGTTGCTTAGATTGGGTTCTAGAACACTCTTGAACATATTTGTATATCTACAGACTTGTGTTCTAGGGTGGGAATGCTTTGGGTATAACTCTCTTTGGCTCTATAGCATCTCGTGCTATAATCTCCACGCATCCACACATTAGAATGATGAAAGACCTTGTATTTATAGTGTGGATTTGAATGTTACCGTTGGAGAGAATCACATTCAAATCCATACTATTCTTGTAAATCTGCGAACTTCTTCAGTTTGGTTGTCTTCCTCTCGTTGGTCCACGTCGGTGATTAAGCGGTATATTCTTGATTCTTACGAGTCTCGGGATCTTGATTTTATCGAGCCTTGAGTTTATCGAGTCTCGATTTCTCATCCTCGAGCCTCGAGTTTTCCTCGAGCCTCGGGATACTTGATTCGAAGCAGACTTCTCTTGGCGGACCTTGTATGATCGGGCATCTTGACACTTTTCCGTGTTGAGTTGATTCTTCGACATCGAACATCGACTCTCAGTCACTTTTATTCGAGCTATCGATTTCTTCTTTGCACGATCGATCGACTGACCGATCGATCAACACTTCTTCATATCAATATCTCCGGATAGCATCAGTCGATTACATTAGGTTTAACATATCGGTTTAACATTTTGATCGATCTCAATCACGTCGATCTTGATCATCTTTCATCTTCATATCGATCTCGATCACGTCGATCTCGTCGGTCTCATCCGCTCCTCTTTCGATCTGCAACCTCCTCTTACGATCCGGTCATTTGGTCGATTTCTTTTCGATCGGCATGCGCTCTTCCGATCACCATATCACTCATTCGTTCTTCCGATCATCGGATAAGGTGCATTCGGTCATCGATCTTCCGATCGGATGGCTTAGCTTTTCTTCTCTTACGATTTTGCATGACTCATCGGTTAACTTTCGGAACTCATCTAACTCATCGATCTCGATCGGTCTAAATCTCATGACCTAAATCGATCTCGATCATCTAAGTCCGATTTCGTGAGTTCCCCTCAATTTGTTCTCTCGTTCCCCCTCAACTTGTTATCTGTAAATTAGCTTGAATAACTTAAGTTGATAATGTTTTGGCATAATTCATCAAAACTAAAATATCCCAACAATTTCCCCCTTTTTGATAATGACGCCAAAACATTAAGATATATGGATTTTTAAAGAAATGAGTTTTCTTTTTAAAAAAAGATCAGTTCAGGTGTTCACTTTGAAATTAGTGAACTTTAGAACTCCCGCTCTGATACCAATTGAAAGTCCCGGTGGAAAACCCATGTGCGCGGAAGAATACCATGAAATGCATATAAAAACAGGGGTGAAGGAATGGTGATTCCAGATTTTTGCGTTTTAAGCTCATGTGTTGTGTTTTGCTTATAATCGAATGCATATGACAAGATAAGAACGTAAAGCAGTAAAGAACACATCAAGTTATAGTGGTTCGGAGACTCAGGCTCCTACATCCACTCTCCCTGTTCCTAGGGAAATTCCTTCAAACTGGACTTATCACCCTCTCGGGCTCGCCTCTAGATATTTAACGAGTTCTCACTCAAACTAGACTTATCACCCTCTCGGGCTCGCCTCGGGACTTATCACCCTCCACGGGATTGCCTACAAATGTTTACCGAGTTCACACTCCAACGGGACATATCACCCTCACTCGGGATTGCCTACCCTCCCCTTTCGGGATTCTAGATGTTTACCGAAGTTCACACTCACCTACAAACTTAACCGAATCGATTTGGGTAAGGTTTGTTTGGTTTCAACCTAGGTTGAGATTTTCCCTTACATTTTTTTAGCCTCAATGCAAGGGTTGGGAAAATCTCTCTAAGCTTAGGATACATCGTGGGTTGCTTAGATTGGGTTCTAGAACACTCTTGAACATATTTGTATATCTCTGAGACTTGTGTTCTAGGGTGGAAATGCTTTGGGTATAACTCTCTTTTTGGCTCAGAAGCATCTCGTGCTATAATCTCCACGCATCCACACATTAGAATGATGAAAGACCTTGTATTTATAGTGTGGATTTGAATGTTACCGTTGGAGAGAATCACATTCAAATCCATATTATTCTTGTAAGTACAACAAACTTCTTCTTTTGGTTGTCTTCCTCTCATTGGTCCACGTCGGTGATTCTAACGGCTATATTCTTGATTCTTTCGAGTCTCAGGATCTTTGATTCTATCCGAGCCTTCAGTTTATCTCGAGCCTTGAGGTTTTATCCGAGTCTCGAGCCTTTCTCATCCGAGCCTCGGGATACTTGATTACTTGAGACTTCTCTTGGCCGGACCTTATGCGATCAGGCATACCGACACTCAGCCGACCGAGTTGATTCTTCCGACATCGGACATCCGACCCTCAGTCACTTTTACTCGAGCTATCGATTTCTTCTTTGCATGATCGATCATTTCGACCGATCGATCAACACTTCTTCAGATCAATATCTCTAGATAGCATCAGTCGACATTAGGTTTAGCATATCGGTTTAGCACATTTGATCTCAATCACGTCTTGATCTTGATCATCCGCTATCATCTTCATATCGATCTCGTCGATCCTCATCCGCTCCTCTTCCGATCCGCAACCTCCTCTTACGATCCGGTCATCCGTCGATTTCTTTTCGATCGGCTTTATGCGCTCTTCGATCACCATATCAACTCATTTGTTCTTCCGATCATCGATTAAGTGCATTACGGTCATCGATCTTCCGATCACTTGGCTTAGCTTTTCTTCTCTTACGATTTTGCATGACTCATCAGCTTAACTCGGAACTCATCTAACTCATCGATCTCGATCGGTCTAAATCATGACCTCATCCGATCTCGATCATCTACGTCTGATTTTGTGAGTTCCCCCTCAATTTGTTCTCTCGTCCCCCCTCAACTTGTTATTTGTAAATTAGCTTGAATAACACAAGTTGATAATGTTTTGGCATAATTCATCAAAACTAAAATATCCCAACAAGTGTCAGATCAGAAAGGGAACATAAATGGACCCCAACTGATCAGACATCAGCCGATAAATCAACAGAAGAGCCCTATTTTTTTGAAGAGACCTCCACCTGATCAGCAGATTAGGAACCAGAAAAGACTACCTCTCAAGGGAAAATCTGATCTGAAACCTAATCAGGTCAAGCTGCCTAACAAGCAAACTAAGGGTAAACTGCTAAGACCATCTATGTCAAAAAGATATGAATCTTTTAATTATAGCAGTCATACCTACCCTTACAATCAGAAACCTAGGGCTGCTGCACCTGAGCCCCACTGGATTAAAAGAAGACAAATATCAATAAAAAATCCCAAGTCTTCTGATTCATCCAAGGCTCACACTAATGATCATACTGACCAGATTGCATATGAAGAGACGTATGATTATGTAGATGTTTATGGGAGACAAATCAAGCCCTCTGTTTTCAACAAGGGTGCCAGATTTGTTTGGATCCCAAAAGGTATTTCTAACCCCCCAGGACCCGATTCTACTGGGGTACCTAAAGCCTGATCTGATTGCAGGTTCACGTGGGTTTCGCCAATAAAGGAGGTGTACAAGCAACTATCTGGTACATCGATAGTGGATGCTCAAGGCACATGACTGGAAACAAACATCTCCTCAGCTCATACACTGAACAAGAAGGCCCACGTGTACTCTTTGGTGATGATAACTTTGGTTTTACCAGAGGATTCGGAACCTTAGAGAATGATGATGTACAGGTTACTGGAGTCTCGTATGTCGATGGTTTAAAGCAAAACCTGTTATCAGTTTCACAATTCTGCGACAACGGATTCAGTGTTGAGTTCTCGACTGATCAGTGCACTATCAAGAATCGAGCTACTCAACAACTTAGCATAGAAATCTTATCCTCTAGCTTTAGGCTACACAAATAATAGGATAGATTTCCAGTTGGAACAACAACAAATCTTTACCCAAACCCAAAAGTTAGGTTAAGTTTGTTTTGCAAGATTTCAGACTAGGGTTTCTAGTTTCTGATTTCTGGGATCGGTTGAGTGAGAACTCCTTAAGCATTTGTTGTACTGTGTTGGACTAACACATTAAACTAAGTCAAGTTGGTTAGTTGGTGCCCCTGCTGATAGAGAAGAGTGAACGTAGGACTGGTTGTCCGAACCACTATAAAATCTTGTGTGTTTAATCTGCTTTACCCGCTTTACACTATAACACACTACCAGATTTGATATTGCATACATATTCTGAGTCTAGATCAGTTCTGCATCAAGCAACTGATCTGATCAGTTTGACACTTTGTCATCTGAGTGAAAACAGACAAGCAGAATCTGATTCTATAAAATTGGTTTTTCGCACGGGTTAAAACTTAGCTTCCACATCAGTTAAACTGATAGACACCGAACTGATCTGCCTTCAGGCGATCAGTAAGTTGGATATCAGTCCAAACTGATTCACTCGCACTCTGATCAGGCAACTTGCTTTCACATCTGATCTTGCACGAAAAGTTTTCAGAAGTCTATTCACCCCTCCCCTCTAGACTTCTGCCCTCACAAAACCCGTTCGGGACCTACACAATTTAACTGATGTGCGGAAGCTAAATTTTAACCGTCTGAAAAACCAGTTTGTTAAATCAGAATTCTGGGCAATCCGTTTTAAATCAGATGACAAAGTGTCAAACTGATCAGATCAGTTGCTTGGTGCAATTTTGATCTAGACTCAGAATATGCACGTAAAACAGAAACAAGTAGTGTGCACAGTGTAAAGCAAGTAAATCAGATAATGCACACCAGATTTTTATAGTGGTTCGGACAACCTGTCCTACGTCCAATCTTCCCTATCAGCAGGGGCACCAACTTAACCAACTGGACTTAGTTTAATGTGTTAGTCCAACACAGTACAACAGATATTTCAAGAGTTCTTATTCAACCAATCCCATAAATTAAAAACTAGAAACCCTAGTCTGAAATCTTGCTAAACAAACTTAACCTAACTTTTGGTTTGGGTATAAGATTTGTTGTGTTCCAACTGAAATTCTATCCTAGTATTTGAGTAGCCTAAGGCTGAAGGATAAGAATTCTATGCTAAGAACTTTATGGGATGAACACTTAGAATGAATCTTGAGTTGTGTTCTTTGTGTGGAAATCTTGCTTGTGCTTGAGCTTGATAATAATTTTCGTAACCTTACTATGAAGGTTGATCCCATATTTATAGACCTTGAAATCAAAGAGCCGTTGGAGAGCAATTTGAATTTCAGGCTATTTTTGGTAGATTTGCAGGCTTGATGTGACTTGCTCAGAGGCGGCATGGACAAAAGCATGTATGTTTGTCCTTTCTAGCCTTTTGACTATGATCCGCCGAATCCCGCATTGTCAGCTCCGTACATACATGTCTTGTTCTCATTGATTAACAAGTACACTTATTCAGTGTTTGCTTTACCAACTAAGGTTGATATTCTTCTTGTCTGATTAACCTCGTATGATCTGGTGAACTATCAGTTGTCACCTGATTGAGCTGACCTGATCAGATAAAACTGATCAGTCTACCTGATTGAGTCTTCTGATGCAAGTTGTCTTAGCTTAACTAGCAGACTCTCCTCCATTATTCTGATGTAGGTCTTCTGGTCTTTTGGTCTTGTTCTTCTGGTAGTCATCTGATCTTCAGGTCTTCTGATTCTTCAGCTTCATGTCTTCACCTGATTATCTGACTATCTGACTTGTCTGATCTTCTGACTTAACCTATACATATTGAGTTTCCCCTCAGTATGTGACATATCTATTACATCATCTGTCTATACATTTCAGTTGGTCATCCTATCCTGATTTCTAAATTATCAGTCAGCTAACAGGTCTGACTCGTCCTATTACAATCTGTTTTGGAACTTCCATCAAAACTTACAAATTTCCCAACAGCCTATGTTGTGAGTTTCTGTCGAGTTTGACTGGTTATTAATTAATCTTCTTTGCATCTTCTCGGTTTGTAGTATTTCTTGATTTCTAGTTCTCCGGATGTTCTTTTCAACATTTGACACATCCATATCCCTACCTGAAAAACATAGTGGTAACTGATGAATTATGTTATATACTTAGTGAGTTTGGGGTGCCTATGTGTAGTATTTCCCAGTTCAAGGTGAATGCCATGCTTATACAAGGGCTTTGTCCCACTCGTCTGATGCTCAGTTATAATGTACATTTGTTCCTGAAATCATCAGACGACACTGGGAAATTGGATCTTGAGTCTGAAGACTATTTTCAATTAGCTCTAATGTTTAAGAATAGAAGATGGAGTGACTTTTTCAAGACTGATCTACTTGTTAAAAACTGACTTCACTGGTTAAAGATTATATAAGAACTGTACGTTAGCTCTTTAAACAAAGTGATAAGATTAGTGTTGAGGGTAAAACGTGAATGAAGCAAGTAGATTATTTATACGATGTGTCTCAGTTGCGGGCACGGAAATATTTTCATTAGCCACATTGCAAAAAATTGAGCGAATTAAAGATGGTTTTATACATTGTTACAAATCTCACTCGTAGGGATGTGGAGATGATACAATTTGACTAAAGTACATAGGATATATGTACATTGATTAAACATAACTAGCTAAATGAACATTATCCCTATTCCAAAATTCTACTTATGGAACATAAACCTACAGTGTTGCGGTTAGTAGAGGAAAACTTGTCATGTAACTGGAAATAGATTACGAATGAAGATAAGTCACATAGCTACTCATAATTGAACACAATTTAAAATAAACTCTGACATAGGCTATTAATAGTTACAGCTGTGTAACTTTCCATGTGGCACGTCTTAAAAGGATGGATTCATCATTTTTGAGATGGTGGGTATGTATTTTTATCTGCAATTGTTCCATACACGTGTAAGTACTCGAATTAAAATGTTGTCTATACAACTTAATACTATTTGTTTGGATATTTGCAGAAGACTTCTTAGAAGCTTTCAAATATGTACTCTCCAAAAATTTCCCAAGGACATCTTTTCTGCTTAAATTTTCTTAATGGTCAGTTTAAAAATAATAAATAGAATATACAGTCAATATTTATTTTTCATACATAGATAATAATGTGGAAAAAAATATACTTAAAGTAACCTTTGATAATCATTCTGCTATTATTTGGAGATATGAATACTATAATCAAACTAATATCATCTCCACATCCCTACAATGTGGCTAATGATTAAAAGAACCCATAGGAGTACTTCAATTAAAGATGGATTCAGGAATTGCCTCGGATGTAACAACATATATTTTTCTCTCATCTATTTG
Organism: Stenogyne calaminthoides; assembly: GCA_037126765.1. Classification (NCBI taxonomy): domain Eukaryota; kingdom Viridiplantae; phylum Streptophyta; class Magnoliopsida; order Lamiales; family Lamiaceae; genus Stenogyne; species Stenogyne calaminthoides. Next base: position 14,671,889 of record JBBCBC010000014.1, read on the forward strand.
CTTCTAGGTTGTGCAAGAATCCAATTCACAATAAGAAAAGGATTCTTCATTAACCTGGCAATACAGCTTCTGAAGAAGGGTGAGCTTGTTTGTGCAAACTACTACAAAAATGCTAATAGACAACGGATAATATCTGTTGTTTATTAGCTTTAACATCCGTTGTTTATTAAGGTGTAGTTAAAGACCATATATCTTTGACAACGGATATTATCCGTTGTTTATTAAATGAACAGACAACGGATCATGTGCTGATAGATAACTGATATTATTCGTTGTCTATTGAATGATCAGACAACGAATTCCGCGCTGATAGACAACAAATATTCCCCGTTGTCTATGTTATTCACTAATGTCTATTTTGTAAATACGTTGATATACAACTGATATTATTCGTTGTCTATTTTTGGTGATAGACAATACATATAATATATAATTTATTGTCTTTCTGAGAATATTTTTTTCATAAGTCTTAATATATATATATATATATATATATATATTAATTTAAAAAAGTACTCAAATAAGAAAAAACATAAATGAACATATATGTTATTATTTTGAATATGTTCCGATATTTTCAAAACAAATCCACAAACAACTAAACCAATAACTAATCTGAATACATTACTCACGAGAATAAACCAAAACCTAACTACTAATGCCAACAACTCTTCCATCTTCCATCATCCATCAATCAAGCCAAGCCGTTCCTAAAAAAAAAATAAAAAAAACAACCTTCACTATATTATATGATTGGAAAAAAATGTTCTAACTTCTCCATTTATCACTAGTAAAAACAAGATATCCATGCCTAAATATGAATATATAAATTTCAGTCTAAAGAAACATTGTCATTCAAGAAAGATGAATGAATACCTTTGCATTACAGTTTGAACTTAGGAGTTGATGAGCCATTTGCAAATTTCAGCTTGTCTCTCTTGCAGAAGGCATTTGTAAATGACGAAGAATGTTTCTTCATACAGTAGACATAAAAAGAGTAGATTGAGAGAGTTAGTACAATACATAAAAAAAAAACATAGGATTAGATGGATGGATTTAGTCCATCTACCCAATATCATCATGTTTAGCAACGCATGCCCAAATAGATTAGAATACGAGTAGGCTTCAAAGACCAACTCCATAGATGTTTTCTTCTCTACCTCTAGCTGATGTGTCCATGAAAAGCAAATAAATTTTAGCATTATTTTTCAAGGATATGGTCATACAGTAACACTTGTAAGTTATAATGAATAAGAAATAGAGGTACCACTAAAACTATATTTCAAATAACAACTCACGTTCTAAGAATCCGTAGCTGCCATTGTCGTTGGACGATTAACAAAGGTCGCAAATGCCACAATCTGTGAATTACAGAAAAATAGATAGCAACTCAATTTCATAGAATCCTCAATAATCTATTGATGGATGGAAATAAGTTTATTCTTACAAAACATATACTTATCCAAAAAATTGGGGAAAAATAATTATCTTGATGGCAGAGAGATCAAACCTGATTTTCTCGTCCGCTGGCAGGATTCAATTCGGGCGTATTGATTCCATTACATCATTGACGGTATAAACATATTCCGGTGGAGGCGCAGCCAGGTAAAAAGGGTCGTACTGTGGCGGATGAGACAAGGCAGCGGCGGCAATGGAAACTGCCGTCGGCGGAAGCGAGCAGCGTGCACACGACCGACTGTGGATTGAGGTGGGACCCCTGCTAGTGGACGGTGGGTTCTGGTTCCCCTGATTAGTCGACCCTTGAGCGGATACCGTGTTATCAAAAAAAAAATGAAAGATGTATTCATGACTCATTCTTATAATAACTTATACTATGTGTGGGATATATGAGGGAAAAGAAACAACGGAAGAAAAACATAATTGCTTGGAATGTAGATGGTGTCATTTGGTGATGTTATCAATGTCTATTTGCAGCTAGACCTGAATTTCAAAGGCTTGCTGGAACCACTGCTTTGAGGTCACACTTGGGGCATGTTCCCATGATCCCATCATAGAGAAATGTCTACTCCTTGCAGATTACATTTTGGACGATCCAGATTCTGAAATGTAGAGAGAACACACACATAACATATTATATTGATTTCTTTGCTTTTGTGCAACAATATTGTTATTTAGACTTGAGAGGATGGTTTATTTTGATCAAACCTGTTAGGAAGTTATGTTTTTGTCAGTGTTCTGCTTGTTTTCCCTACCTCTTCTCCTGCTCAATACTCTCGAGTCCCGGCAGCCTATTCCGGCGCGGCGGTAAAGTTTCTTTTCTTCGAGCTAAGATTTTGTCTTGAGGTTATTGGAATATTTAATATGATCATAAGTGTACACCATGGAGGGAGTTCTGTATTTGATTGCTCTTTTTATTTGATTGAATTTAAAAAAAATAAAAATTCAAGCGTGAAGAGCCAAGGTCTAGACTAAGAAGAGATGATAATTGGCTCTGCTTTTTGTTCCCTGCACTTGCTAGTTGCTACAAGATTGTATACATGCGTCTACTTACTCGAATTATTTAAAAAATATTGCAATATAAAATTTAGTAGATATATATGATGTTTAGAATTATAAAATTTTATTTTTATAATGATTGCTGAATAATTCAATTTAAAATTAGTATATTAAGTTCGTTTTAGCTCATACAAGCTCGATCAAGCTTGAAAAAGCTCGTAAATATTCGACTATCATGATTTGAAAAAATTATCTAACTCTCAAATTTCCTTGACTCGATAACAGATGTTGGGAGATGAATTTAATAAAGATTTTGATTAGATCCCAAAACCCTTGAGTATGACATGTATCAGGACATCTTGATAGAATAGAATCAGGATCAGGTTTCAATAGATGCTAGGGATCAGGATTATCTGCACCATGTATAGTCAGTAGATATAGATCAGGATTTTTGTATACTGAAGACTCAGAAGACTCTGAAGAATCAGAAGATACTGAAGAACTAAAGAATCAGAAGTATCCTGAGAACACTGAAGACTCAGAAGAATCCTGAGGATTGAAAGAATCCTGAAGACCAGAAGATCCTGAAGACTGTTTTTGTACTGATCAAAAGGATCTTGAACAAGCTATTTTTATGAAATAGTGTTATGTTCATTCATAGTACAAACAAACAGAATGTTAGACATTTGTGGACATGAAGAAACATATAAGTTCAAGAAGTCAAACTAAAAGAGCCGTTTTGTTTGTCTCTGTTCAAAGAAAGAATTCAACCAATGAGGAGGCAACAACAATGTACTTCACTGACACAGAAAGCGACATCTCACTGAAGAAATGTTAGGACTGATATCTTCCAGTTCACAGAAGTTGATGATTGACTACATGGCTGCATATTTCCTAAAACATGTAAGGGAGTGTTCAAACCCTAAAAATAGTCGTTCATCAATAACCAGAAGAGGAAACCCTTGATGCTATCTCTTCCAACAGATAGTTTTTCAAGAGTAACCTTTGGAGAAGTTGCCTATAAATACCAGTGACCTTCTACATTGAAAGGTTACGGGAAATTTCAAGCAACTCAAGAGCTCATTCCTATTCTTACAAATTGAAGCACTCGAAAACCCTAGAATTTTCCAAGTGTTTCACATTGGAGAGAGCTCATTCACTAAGCCTAGATTGATAGAAATATCCAAAGCTTAGTAGAGATATCCTAGCCTTTGCATTTGTTCTTATTGTAAAGAATATCTCACCCTAGTTGGAAACCAACCCAACCCAAACCCTTTGATAAGGTAGTTTGAGTGTGTATGTTTTGTTGGTGAGTTAGAGTTGTAAAGAGTGAGTAAGCTGCAGGTTAGTCAGCCAGAAAACTCAAGAGAAGAAGTTAGTAAGCTACTTGTGGTAGTCTGAAAACTTGTGTGTTGAGTTAGTAAGCTGCAGTGAGTCAGCCAGAAAACTCAAAGTAGAAAAGTGAGTAAGCTACAGTGAGTTAGCCTAAAAGCTTTAGGAAGTGGTTAAGGAATTTCTCTGAAGATCAGAGAGAGTGGATGTAGGAGCTTGAGTCTCTGAACCACTATAATTGCTGTGTTGTTTGCTTTCTGTACTACATTATATCTGTTGCATGTTTTTCACTGAAAGCTGATTTTAGTGATATTCAGTTGGAACCAATCCACTGAACTTGCATCAAATTGATCACAACCTTAATCACTGTTTTATTAAAAGGAAGAAAGGTTCAACAAAGCTAAAACGAGTATAAACTTAGGGCCAACCTTTTCGCACACTTGAGTAGCTAGAACAGATAGTTACCAAACTGAACTAACTCTACTGAGTGTTCAGTAAGATAATTATCTGATCCAAGCTCCTCAGGATCTCTGATAAATTCAGGATCAGTTGGGCTAATCTGAAGCTTCTGAAAGCTGTTCAGGATCATTGTCTCAGTAGACTTTGACTCAGGGCGATTTGTGCTTCTCAGGGCAAAAATATCAGGATAACCTGACCCATCGAACCTCAGTGAAGAAAAAGTTTTAAAAATCACTGAACACGTGTATTCCCCCCTTACACGTGTAAGACTCATTTGCACCAGGACCAACAAGTGGTATCAGAGCAGTGGTTCATTTTGACCACTTGCTTTGGTAGCCATATTCTTATTTGCTGAAAGACATTGGTGGTCTACTGAATAGATCTTATTGCTGATGTCTTTCAAGGCTCAGTCATCATGCCTTCTAAGAAACTTCCTATGTTCTCTGTTGAGAGCTATGACCTATGGAAACTGAGAATGCAGGCTCATCTGTATTCCAAACATGAAAGAATGTGGAGAGTGGTTTCTGAAGGACCATTCAAATATACTGTTGTGAATCCCAGAATCACTGATACTGAGAGGAATGATCCCAGAGATGAATTTCCAAAGCCTGATGACCAACTTACTCCTGATGAGAGAAAATTAGTCAATCTGGACTACATTGCTAAAGATACTCTGTATAGCACTATTGATGATGGTGTTATGGGGATGATCTCTCACTGTGAAACTGCAAAAGAAATATGGGACACACTTGCTGTTATGTGTCAAGGCACAAATCATATTAAGGAAAACAAACTTTCTGTTGCTATTAGAAAGTTTGATAGCTTTGAAATGGAAGATGGTGAATCCATTGACAAACTAGAAGTCAGATTCACTAGCATTATGAATGATCTAAATGCTCTTGGGAAAAGATATTCACAGAGAGAAGTGACACTGAAAATTCTTAGAGGATTATCTAAGAAATGGGATATACATGCTGTGGTGATTGAAAACACTAAAAATATTGATTCCATGCCATATCAACAAGTTTTCTATGAACTGAAAGCTTATGAGTTTGTGATTGACAAGAAAACTAAGAAATCCGACCTCAAAGATGATTCTTCATCTAGCAAGAATGTGGATTTCAAAGCCTAAGAGAAATCCTGTAAATCTAGAGAGTCTGAGAACTCACTTGCCAAAAATTAGGATGAGCAAGAGGATAAGCTAGTACTGATGACAAGGAGGTTTGAAAGACTTAATAGCAGATATGGGAAATATAAAAAATATTACAGGAACCACAGGTACAAGAACAGGAATAACTCAGAGGCTGAGGACAGATTCACTGAGAAAAAAATGGACCACAAAGCTGAAGGATCCTCATCCAAAAAGAAGGACTCCAAGACAAAGGAGGAAAGTGATCAGGATGATGATGCCAACAGATGCTATAACTGTCAGAAGAAATGTCACTTTCAATATGACTGTCCTGAGCTAAGTGCTAAAGAAAGAAAGGAGAGACAAGCCAAGAGAGACAAGAAGATCTCCAGCAAGAAAACTATGATTGCAGAAGAGGAAGAACATTCTGAAGAAGGTTCCAGTTCTTCAGATGAGATATTCTCAGATAGTGACAGTGATGATGTTTGTCTTGTTGTTGTGGAGGAGGTAATTTCTTCTATCTCTGTTGTTGCTCCTACACAAGCACCCGAGTTATCAAGTTCATCTGTAACCAGTAACTTTGACCTGATGGATTCTTTTGAGAATCTTATGAAGGACTATTCTGTGTTACAAGAACTGCTCATAGAAACTCAAGAGCAGAACAAGGAACTGACTGCTGAGAATCTGAAGTGGAAAGACTCTAATAATGCTGTGATCGCTTCTAATTGATGGGAACTACTGATGAACTGGATGTTCTGAAAGTACAACTCTCAGAAAAAGAGAAGGTTATAAAGATCCTGAATGAACAATTAGAGAAATCCACTGAGGAGATTCAGCTTATCAGGACTGAGTTCAATGACCTCTTTGAGAAGCATGAAACTCTAAAGAAATGTGAGGATAGTGCACAGAGAAAGTTAGCTCTATTGAATTTTGCATCTAAAGTAATAGATGGAATTCAGAGTTATCAAAGACCTGCAACTATAAAGGCTAGATTGGGATATAATCCAGGGGGAACCTCACAAGGTCTTCTGAATGCTGCTTCTAGTAGCACCAAGATTGTCTTTGTTAAACCAGTGGCATCTAATCTTCTTACTGAAGAACAGCCCAGAGTTTTAGACAAGGGTAAAGGACCTATGGTTTCAGAAAAACTGAAGGTTCAGGGAAGAAAGCCCAAACCTCAGGAAAAGGCTAGAAAACCTGAACACTCAGTAGGAAATTTTTAGGCCAGTACTTCAAAGCTTCAGGCTAAGAATACCAACCTGAAGAGATCTGCACTGAACCATCAGAGGAATTTTCAGAAGAGAAACACTCAGCAGAGATATTCTCAACTGAAAAGACCAAGTCCTCAGATTACTGAAAGACCACAATTTCAGTACAGGCAACCTAAACCCCACTTGCCTAAGGGTAAAGGTTTCCTGAACCTAAGTCAGCAGAGACAGAGACCAGCTCCACCAAGGCCAAAGCATTGGAACAAAAGGCCTGAACCCAAAAAGAACTCAAAGGCTCATGTTCATGCTAAGGTTGACACTCATACACAGGGTACTGCCAAGGCACCTAGGGTGGTGAATGTGTATGTAGATGTTTATGGAAGACAAATCAGCCACTCTAAAGTAATTAGAGTTGTCAGACATATTTGGGTTCCAAAAGGTACAGCTAACCTGGTAGGACCCTACACCAAATGGGTACCTAAGACCTGATTTATTTTTCAGGTGAAGGAAAAGGGCACTGGACTGAATGAAGACAACATAGCCCTGATGAGTGGAAATGAATTGGCTCCTGCTATATGGTATCTGGACAGTGAATGTTCAAGACATATGACAGGATATAAACAATTACTCACTGACTATGTTGAGCAAAAAGGCCCTCAGATTACATTTGGAGACAACTCCAAAGGACAGACTGAAGGATATGGAACTCTTGAAGTTGATTCTGTTCATATCCATGGTGTTTCGTTTGTGTCTGGTTTAAAGCATAATTTGCTTTCTATCAGTCAATTCTGTGACAAAGGATTCAGTTTTGAGTTCTCAAAGAACTTATGTTATGTGAAAGACAATGCTTCACAGAAAATTCTACTGACTGGTACTAGAAAGGGAAATGTGTATATTGTTGATTGGAGTTCAACTCCTAAAGATACATATTTGGTTGCAAAAAGTTCTACTGATACTAGTTGGTTGTGGCACAAAAGGTTGAATCACTTAAACTTCAAAACCCTGAACAAACTTGCAAGATTAGCACTTGTGAGGGGGTTACCAAATGGAATGTTCAGTAAAGATCATATTTGTGATGCTTGTCGGAAAGGAAAACAAATAAGAGCATCATTCAAAAGTAAAGTAGACATTTCCACTGACAGAATTCTACAACTGTTGCATATGGATCTCTTTGGTCCAGTAACACCTGTGAGCACTAATGACAGGAAATATACACTTGTGGTAGTTGATGACTACTCTAGATACACATGGGTCATATTCTTACTCAGTAAGAAAGAGACTCAGACAAAACTGCCTGAACTACTGAAAAGACCCAGTACTGAAAAGAATCTGAGTGTGGTCAAAATCAGATCAGATAAAGGAACTGAATTTATCAACCATATTATATCTGATTATTGTGCAGCAAATGGAATAGCTCATGAAACATGAGCTGCAAGGACCCCACAACAGAATGGTGTTGCTGAAAGAAGAAATAGGACTTTGAAAGAAGCTGCAAGAACAATGATTACTGAAGCTGATATTCCTAAGAGATTTTGGGCTGAAGCTATCAACACTGCATGCTACTCTCAGAACAGATCCATGCTTACCAAGAATCAAGGAAAAACTCCTTATGAGCTGTGGAATGAAAGGAAGCCTCTTGTTTCTTTCTTTCGTGTGTTTGGTTGCAAGTGTTTCATACACAATAATGGTAAAGATCAGTTGAAAACTTTTGATAGCAAAGCTGATGAAGGGATATTCTTAGGATATTCTGAAGTCAGTAAAGCCTTCAGAGTTTACAACTGTAGGACTCTTATTGTGGAAGAAACACCTCATGTTGTTTTTGATGAGTCTACTTGTGTTCAGAAGAAACAGAAACAAGACTCAGGAGAACTGACCAAGAGAATCACCAGACTTAACCTGAAAAAGAATGATAAAACATCCTCTGAACCTGAAAAGAAGAAGTCTATCACTTTTTATGAATGGAGTGAATCAGACTCAGACAAAGAAGTTCAGGATGGAAAAACTCAGGATGGTGAGACTCAGGATGGAAATTCTCCACTGAAGGAAAGCCAACATACTTAAGCTGACTAATCTGAACATACCCCAGTTCAGACTCAGGTATGTAATGCCAATGAAGATGTGGTCACAACTGAGGCAAACTCTGAATCTATCAACCAAGGGGGAACAAATGTCTCTGACAATGTTCTGAATGAAATTTCCCCTGAGGAAGATGATTCCCTTTCTCCTTTTCTGTTATTACCTGAATTTGATGAATTACCTGAACCTAACATTTCCGATGTTGAAGATACTACTGAAGGGGGAGCATCCAGGAGAAAATGGTTGGATAGTCATCCTACAAGTCAGATTGTGGGTGATATATCAGAAGGAGTTAAAACAAGAAGGTTTCATGGAGAAAGCGCTTTGTTCTGCTGCTTTGTATCTGAAAAAGAACCTACTGATATTGAAGAAGCTCTTCAAGATTCATTCTGGATTATTGCTATGCAAGAGGAGCTGAATCAGTTTACAAGAAATGAAGTTTGGGAGCTAGTGGACAGACCTAAGAGGCACAATGTGATTGGAACTAAGTAGGTGTTCAAGAACAAGAGAGATGAAAACAACAACATTTTGAGAAACAAGGCAAGGCTAGTTGCACAAGGTTATTCTCAAGAAGAAGGCTTGGATTATGATGAAACCTTTGCACCTGTTGCAAGACTGGAAGCCATCAGATTGTTTCTTGCATATGCTGCCCACATGAAATTCACAGTCTATCAGATGGATGTGAAAAGTGCATTTCTGAATGGTGTGCTTAAGGAAGAGGTTTATGTGGAACAACCTCCAGGATTTTGTCAGAGTGACCAAGTTTACAGGCTCAGGAAAGCATTGTATGGTCTTAAACAAGCACCCAGAGCATGGTATGATACTCTTTCTCAGTTTCTTACTGACCATGGTTTTGTCAAAGGAACTGTTGATAGAACTCTGTTCAGGATAGAAGATGGGGAAGATATCTTACTGGTTCAGATATATGTTGATGACATCATTTTTTGATCTCCAAACCATCAGTTGTGTGAGAAGTTTTCTACTCTGATGAAAGGAAAGTTTGAGATGTCTATGATGGGGGAGATGAATTTCTTTCTTGGACTTCACGTGAAACAAACTAAGGAAGGAATATTAATCAATCAAGCAAAAATACACCAGGGATCTGATTGCTAAGTATGGTGTACAGAATTGCAATGCAGTTAGAATTCCCATGAATACTAACTACAAGATGGATCCTGATCCTGAAGGCAAATCAATAAATCACACTGATTATAGAGGGATCATTGGATCATTGCTATATCTCACTGCAAGTAGGCCTGATATAACATTTGTTGTTGGGATATGTGCAAGATACCAAGCTAATCCTAAGGCTAGTCACATGGAGGCTGCCAAAAAGATTTTAAAATATCTTAAAGGCACTGTGAATAGATGATTATGGTATCCAGCTGATGATAACCTTGAATTAACTGGTTATTCAGATGCTGATTATGGAGGATGTAGAATTGACAGGAAATCTACCACAGGAACGTGTCAATTTCTTGGAAGTAAACTGATATCATGGTTTTCAAAGAAACAGACCTCAGTAGCAACTAGTACTACTGAAGCTGAATACATGGCTGCAGGAAGCTGTTGTGCACAGATTCTTTGGCTCAGACAACAATTGAGGGATTATAAGATTATAGACAATGAAGTGCCTATATTTTGTGATAATAATAGTGCAATTGCTATTACACAAAATCCAGTATTACACACCAGATGTAAGCATGTTGATATCAGACATCACTTCATCAGAGATCATGTTGAAAAGAAGGACATCAGAATGGAGAAAATTCATACTGATGAACAAAGGGCTGATATCTTGACTAAACGTTTGGCTGAATCAAGATTTCAGGAACTATCAGTAGAATTAGGGATGTTGGATCCATGTGAATGAATTTCACTGAAGGGAGAAGTCCTTCAAGTGCATATAGTTATTCAGGGAAATAACTCAGGAAAAAATTCTCTCAGGATGGAAATTGAGACTCAGGACGAAAATTTTGTCAGGATCAATATTCAGTAAGGTTTATGTATTCAAATAATCCTGAAGTTATATTGATACATGCATTAAATTATGTAGCATTTATTATATAAGGGATTACTCAGTAATCATTTGAATTAAATGACAAAAGGCCTGAACTTTAAAGCGGGAATGTTGTTTGACTTGAAAAGACGAACAGTTGCCTCGATTTTTGAGAAACGTCCATTTGTCAACCTATAAATTGCTACTTGCCTATTGTCCAGAAAACTAGCCAAAAATAGCCATACTCTTAAATTTCTCCTCAAAATCCGGTTAAATCTTAATTCGTTCATTATATTTTCGAGATTTAATCACAACCATTGATCTTTATTTCCCTGATCATATATAAACCAAAATTTTAGACCTCAATCGTTTATTTCTCACATTTAAACGATCAAAATTCCCAAAACCCTTAAACCTTCAAATCTTCAAATCTTCAAAATTCCAAAACCCTCGAATACCCTATCAAAAAATCGTCTTAAACAATGAAATTCCCAAGCTATGCCATGATCAAGAATCTAGTGGAGACGGAGAAGCCCTACTTTGAGCATGTGGTGGCCATGATCGAAAACAAAGCTTCGCAGGTTGAGGAAGAGGCACTCAATATGCTACGAATGGCTAAGTTATCTCTTCTGGTAAGTAATATGCCAGAAAATGAACTTTCATTAGAGGTATTACAATTTGTTGTGAATCTTCGAGAAGGTGAAAGAGGTTCACTTGTGTCGCAATTGAGTTTTGGATCATATGCGAAATGCAAGACAAAGACAATTTGCACCAAAGAGGTGAAATTATCTCTTGACGAGATTAATGCCGTTTTTGAGCTCAATAGTCGCGGAGAAGATCCAGCTCAATACATGTCTGGAAGAGAGCAGAAAATTCTTGATCGTTTTGCAGAATCAAAGGTGGAGTTGAAGGGAGCTCTGCACAAGCGGTGTTTGAAGTCGAAGTATCGGGTATTGATCGATATTGTGGCGAAGTGTTTGATGAGCACTTCTGGAAGTCTTGAGCAGGTGACCCGGAATAAGTTGACGCTCATGGATGCGATAGAGGATTCATCCTATATGGACTTCAATTGGTTGAAGTTCTTGGTGGAATGCATTCTTCACCAGAATCAGAAGCTGAAGTATGCAAACGGTGCATTCACCAAGAGTGGGAAAGTCTTATTTGGAACGAAGATCAGTTTCTTGATAGAAACCTTGCCCAGAAAAAATATGTTTTTGATGACTGGAGTGGAATTTTCCTGGAATCGAGTCATGTTCAAGAAAGGAAAACCACAAAAGAAAAGGCCAGTTTCTTCAGGAAGTCAAGGCTCGATGGTTCAGGAGGAACCTGAAGAACAGGATGATTCAAGCTCAGATCAGGATGATGTGGTTATTGCTAATGTTCTCCAAAAACCTGTAAGGACAACATCAGTAAAACAATCTGAGGCATCAGGAACAGAAGAAAGGAGGAAGAAGTCACTTGATCTTCTTCGGGTAAAAAGGGAGACTGGTAAGGAAAAGAAGGCTCGGGAAGAGCAGCAGAAGAAAAAAAGAAGCGCCTCAAGACAATCAGGGAACAAGAGTCCGAAGTAAAATCCCCTCTTGATACCCTTGCCAAAGCTATCTCTCATGCAACTGCGGCAAAAACTGTTCAGGGAAGTACTGAAGGAGGTGAGGAAGACGTCTTTACTGAGGTACTAGGTACCAGTATTAGCGATGACAGGATAACCCTAGAGATCTTCGCAGGTTCTCAAAAACCTATTGAAGAAAGCCAAACTACCATCCCACCCACACAACCCTCAGAGCCATATATTTTCATTCCTTCTAAGGCTCATTCTAGCTCTGAAGAGGAGGCACCTGGTCCTGAACTCAGGAAAGGTGAGGCTGAAGAAAAGGAATGGAGGCTGAAGGCAGAGTGATTTGTGTTAGACAAATATCTAGTGCTGGAAAAATACCCTGACCTTCAGGATATGTTTTTCAGACTGAAGACCGCAATGTTGATTATCAATCAGTCGTTTGCTATGATGCTTAGGATTGGCAACTTCAGAGGCGAAGAATATTGGGCTGAGGAGGTGGCGGAGCTTGATGCCTTCTCAGGGCTGGGCTGGGGAAAAGAAGACTCAGGATAAAGCCAGCAGAGTTTGACCAACTCGTGCTGAAGAAGATTGCTGAGAGAGAGCCAACCACTCAGGCTGAAGGTGGAGAAGGAAGTCAGGATAAAGATGATCAGGACAAGACTGAGAAATATATTCCTGAAGAGAAAGGGAAAGCTGCTGAGTCAAGTGTCGAAGCTATACTTCAGGGGGAACAAACTCAGGATGTTCCGCCCTTGCAGATGGTCACTTTTGGTCAGACTATCCAGTACCCATTGGAGTCTACTGTGGAGATTATTGAAATGACTGATTCAGGGGTGCAGACAGATGCTGAAATTCCCATTCCAACAATTGTTGATCTGACACCAGTCTTAGAGAAGTTAACAAAGCTGGAGCCTATTGTTGATCAGATTGCTAAGCTCGAGCCTTTGGTGGACGAAGTGTCAAAGATTGCTGAGGCACAAACTTCTCAAAGCAAGTTGGTTGAATTGCTAAACACATCTATGGTGAATGCTGATCAGGTAACTTCATTATCTACATCCATTGATAATAAGTTTACTGCGATGAATGCTAGTATAGGAAATGTAGCTAAGGATGTGTTAGAGGAGATGGAAAATAAATTTGTGCTAAGGACTCAGATGTTGGAAGAGTTGATGAAAGCAAGAACTGAGGAATTGTTCAAAACAACCGTTGAGGAAATGAGTTCTTCACTCATGACCAAGATACAGGCTACTTATGGTGGTCTTGCCGAGGATACAACAACAGGGCTGAATGTGCTGCAAAGACTTCAGGATGAGAACCTACACATTGCTGCCGAACTTCGGTCAGTTGGACGTGAGCAGCTACACATGGACAGAACTCTTTCTCAGATATTGGCTGACTATGATGCCAAAAAGGGGGAAAGTTATGATATGCTCACACAGTTGCCAACAATTGAAGGGGGATTACTGACTCAGGAAAAAGTCTTTATATCAAAAGGAAAGAGGAAACAGCCGGAAATATCTATAAATCCTGAGGCTGCTGCTGAAGTCATTCAGGAACGTGCAAAGAGGCAGAGGGCTCATGAGTCAAGCAAGATGGGAGAGGCTCATGGGGTCCTGAATCCTATTCCTGAAAAATCCCAAGTAGTTCCTGTTGTTGATAAGCCAATCAGAAGGAGATTGTCCGGGGAGTTCTCTGAGGTTGAGGCACATAGAAGTGAAGAATCTGAAACCGATGAACTCTTCAAGGAGGGATTTGGTGAATATGATGTGGCCTCCAAGACACTGAACTGGGAATAGCACAATTCAGTGAAGATGATTGAAGCTGAAAAGAGAAGAAAAGCTGCGGTTTCTGTGCAGGATCAGAGATGACCAGAAAAGCCAGAGAGGATGCGAAGAGGATCAGGGGAGGATTCCAGAGATTTGTCCTAAGGAGGAGAGGCACAATACAAAGGAAGAGGCAATGACCCCATACTGATAAGTGGATGCCTATGAGATGAATGATAGATGGGAGCTTGCCAAAAGAGAATTTGTGTTCAATTATGATGTGCTGCAAGTTTGGCCTCGTCCTATTGCTGACAGAGATGATGCATTTATTGCATATCTTCTGAGGAATTTCACTGATATGTGTCAGAAATGGTTCAATCTGTTTGACACACTGGGATATCAGTTAAAAGATGAAGTACCCTCCACCCAAATTCAAGAACGGGATGATCAACTTCGACTTCATTCATGCAGACTTTGTGGATCAAGCCAATTATTTGGAGCTGACAGGAAATGATGCAAGGACCATTCATGAGAGAGAGGAGCTGAAGAAAAGATACTATAAAATGTTCAATCTCAACCGTCCAGCTGATGAGATTGAATATGATGAAGAATGATGTATCTTTTATTTCTTTTGATTTTCAGTAGAGTAGGGTCAACTTTGTATCCTGTACTTAACATTCTGATTAATGAAAACTCTACTGATGGTTTTTGTTCTGAAAAGATAATATCTCATTACCTTACTGATTCATGGTTGATGGTTGCCTTTATAATCCTTATCTTGTATAGGAATTGAAACTTGATTAGATGATATGTTTATTTTTATTGTGTTCGCATGTTTGTAACAAGATGGTTTTGGCATCATCAAAAAGGGGAAAAATGTTGGGAGATGAATTTAATAAAGATTTTGATTAGATCCCAAAACCCCTGAGTATGACATGTATCAGGACATCTTGATAGAATATAATCAGGATCAGGTTTCAATAGATACTAGGGATCAGGATTATCTGCACCATGTATAGTCAGCAGATATAGATCAGGATTTTTGTATACTGAAGACTCAAAAGACTCTGAAGAATCAGAAGATACTGAGGAACTAAAGAATCAGAAGTATCCTGAGAACACTGAAGACTCAGAAGAATCCTGAGGATTGAAAGAATCCTGAAGACCAGAAGATCCTGAAGACTTTTTTTGTACTGATCAAAAGGATCCTGAACAAGCTATTTTTATGAAATAGTGTTATGTTCATTCATAGTACAAACAAACAGAATGTTAGACATTTATGGACATGAAGAAACATATAAGTTCAAGAAGTCAAACTAAAAGAGCCGTTTTGTTTGTCTCTGTTCAAAGAAAGAATTCAACCAATGAGGAGGCAACAACAATGTACTTCACTGACACAGAAAGCGACATCTCACTGAAGAAATGTTAGGACTGATATCTTCCATTTCACAGAAGTTGATGATTGACTACATGGCTGCATATTTCCTAAAACATGCAAGGGAGTGTTCAAACCCTAAAAATAGTCGTTCATCAATAACCAGAAGAGGAAACCCTTGATGCCATCTCTTCCAACGAATAGTTTTTCAAGAGTAACCTTTGGAGAAGTTGCCTATAAATACCAGTGACCTTCTACATTGAAAGGTTACGGGAAATTTCAAGCAACTCAAGAGCTCATTCCTATTCTTGCAAATTGAAGCACTAGAAAACCCTAGAATTTCCCAAGTGTTTCACATTGGAGAGAGCTCATTCACTAAGTCTAGATTGATAGAAATATCCAAAGCTTAGTAGAGATATCCTAGCCTTTGCATTTGTTCTTATTGTAAAGGATATCTCACCCCTAGTTGGAAACCAACCCAAACCCAAACCCTTTGATATGGTAGTTTGAGTGTGTGTGTTTTGTTGGTGAGTTAGAGTTGTAAAGAGTGAGTAAGCTGCAGGTTAGTCAGCCAGAAAACTCTAGAGAAGAAGTTAGTAAGCTACTTGTGGTAGTTTGAAAACTTGTATGTTGAGTTAGTAAGCTGCAGTGAGTCAACCAGAAAACTCAAAGTAGAAAAGTGAGTAAGCTACAGTGAGTTAGCCTGAAAGCTTTAGGAAGTGGTTAAGGAATTTCTCAAGAAGATCGAGAGAGTGGATGTAGGAGCTTGAGTCTACGAACCACTATAATTGTTGTGTTGTTTGCTTTACATCTTGCATTATATACATTTGCATATTTTTCCTTTGAAAAGTGATTTTCTTGATATTGATTGGAACCAATCATTTGAACTTGCATCAAATTGATCACAACCTTAATCATTGTTTTATTAAAAGGAAGAAAGGTTGAGCAAAGCTAAAACGAGTATAAACTTAGGGCCAACCTTTTCGCACACTTGAGTAGCTAGAACAGATAGTTACCAAAATGAACTAACTCTACTGAGTGTTCAGTAAGATAATTATCTGATCCAAGCTCCTCAGGATCTCTGATAAATTCAGGATCAGATGAGCTAATCTGAAGCTTCCGAAAATTTTCGGGATCATTGTCTCGATGAGACTTTGACTTCGAGGCGATTTGTGCTTCTCAGGGCAAAAATATCAGGATAACTTGACCCATCTGACCTCAGTGAAGAAAAAGTTTTAAAAATCACTGAACACGTGTATTCCCCCCCCTGCACGTGTAAGACTCGTCTGCACCGGGGACCAACAATAGACAAATCAATTCAACACTTAAAGTTCAACTTAGTTTGATTACGTCTCTTATTTTCTATATATAAAAAATTTAAGACAAAATATCCTGTGAACAAGATTCACGGATGTAGGATCCTGTAAAGAAATTATATACATAAATCGGTAAAATCTATTAATTGGTTGCCTTGTCTGAATACATAACTTCTCGGCCAAAGATCGTGGGGCGCGTAACTTCGCAGCGAATTTACCCTATTTGTTTTAATTGTTGGTACTAGCGAATTAATTTCAATCTTTTAACTTTTTTTTAATAATACTCTTTTATATTATAAATTATATCCTTCAATATCATAATTAATTATTCTTCTTTAATATAAGTCATATGCTTCAAATATTACGACTAATATCATTTTGTATTATAAGTCATACCCATCAATTATCACGAATAATACTCTTTTATTATATAAGTCAACCCTTCAATATTGTGACTAATAACCTTTTGTAATATAAATTACACTCTTCAATATCTTGACTAATACTCTTTTGTAGTAAAAGTTACACTCTTCAGTATCACGACTAATACCCTTTTGTAGTATAAGTTACACTCTTCAATATCACGACTAATACCATTTTGTAATATAAGTGTAATATAAGTCACACTTTTTAGTATCACGACTAATACCCTTTTGTAATATAAGTTACACTCTTCAATATCACGACTAATACCCTTTTGTAATATAAGTCATAATCTTCAGTATCATGACTAATACCCTTTTATAGTATAAGTTGCACTCTTCAGTATCACGACTAACACCCTTTTGTAATATAAGTAATACCCTTCAGTTATCACGACTAATACTTCTTAATTTGTAATATAAGTCATACCCTTCAATTATCACAATTAATACTTCTTAATTTGTAACATAAATCATACACTTTAATTATCACAACTAATACTCTTTTATAATATAAGTTATATTCTTTAGTATCACAACTATTACCCTTTTGTAATACAAGCCATGCCCCTTTATAATACAATATGCAGATACACTCCATTTGATTCATAAAAAAATAATGAACAATATAATAAAAGTAATTTTCATTAATGATGAATTTTATTAATATTTTTTTAATTATAACAAAAGAAAAGAAACTTAGTAGATTTTGAATACTTAAAAATATTAATAAAATTAGTAAGATAATAATAATAATAAAGGTAAATTTATATAGTAAGTAGTAATAAGTATAAAGAAATTTTCATTTAGAATGGATTGTAATAGATTATTAAAAAATATTGAGTAATACTTATTAATTAGTAAAATAATATAAGGAAAAAATAGAAGCAGATTTTGAATAATTAACAAATACTTATAAATTAGTAAAAGAATAAGAAATAGAAAGTGAAAAGAAAATTAATTGAATAGGCATTATTGAATCTCTCCGAACTTGAATCTCTCCCCATCTATATGCACGAAACATAAAACTTAAGGAAAAATGTCGATTCAGGGCCTGAAAGATGACAAATTTATCAATTTAAGGCCTGAATTTTTTTTTCTATCGATTCAAGGCCTGGAAGATAGAAAACTATAAATTCAGGGCTCGAAAGATAAAACTATCAATTTGAGGCTCACACATTTTAAGGTCATGTTTGCCCTTATATTTCATGTCCATATTTCATGTCCTTATTTTTTTATTTTTAAGGTTTAGGGTTTATGGCTCAGGCAAATGAACTACTCGACTAAAAATAAAAAGAAAAAACCTAAAACCATAAGACCACAAGTCGGGCCCCACTAAAAAGGTCAAGTAAAATCCCCCACTAAAAACCTCGGGGTAAGGAAAAGGAAAGTAAAATCCTCCTTATGGGGCAAAACCTCCAGAGTTCGGTGTAAGAGAAAAAAAACCAATCCATGTTCGAATGATCGACTCACTTTGAAGTTCCATATGTCGCTTGAACCCATTGGAAATTTGAGGAAATTGAGGGAAATTGAGGGAGTCCCAACTGGGGAGGATCCATTCCCCTATATACAAGCTCGCTCTTTCTTCCATCTATAATTCAAAATCCTATAAACTCCAGAATTTCGTGTGTTGTTGAATCTCGATTGTTATTCCTGTCCAATGAAGCTCCATTCCAGAAACTGCACCTATTTTGGGGCTTGACGTTGTTTCGATCCACAAAAGCACAATTACGTCACACCTTCCATCGTTTTCTTTTGCTATTTCTGTAAATAGGTAATTTATCTTCCCGTAAACCCTAATTTTGGAGTGCTTAATTTGATTGAATCCATAATTTGAAATTTTCCTAATTTAATTTTGTGTTAAACTCGAATTTGCATCCAATCGATGTTCTCGTATCCATGATAGTTATATGTCGCTCTCCATTTCTCCGTAGCCTCAGCGTGTAATTAATCATACCAATTTGTTAATTCTAGGTTTCTAGGTTTGATGAATTATTTTGCTTTAAATTTGTGATAATGCTTTTGAATCTGTTGGAGATATTACATCCATTTATTCTTGTTATTTTTACTTGTTACTTCAGAAGAGGCTTCAATTTGGTTATTTTGTTATGTATATTGAGGTATTTGAGTTACAAGTTGTAACACCAAAAAAAAAAAAATCGAGTAAATAAATATTTAAATATAATAATACTAAAATAAATTTAATTATTAAATAGATATACTATGTTATAGGATATCTATTAATCACAAACTTGTTTTTTTTTATCTTCTAATCGGTTTTCAGATCCTAGATTTATTTTTTCAGCAAGATACTCACAAGAGATTTGGCTCTCAATTTTCCCAAGATTATCTCCAATTCTATTATCGTAGATTCATTATTCCTCCTATAAATATTAGACTAATTCGTGAACCTTAAACACACATAATTTACACTTTTTATCTCTCGTGGGCGCATCATCTAATTCCATAAAATTCTGACGCTCAAATCTATAATTCAAAATCCTATAAACTCCAGAATTTCGTGCGTTGTTGAATCCGATTGTTATTGGGAAATTTAGAGTTTTGATGAAAGTTCCAAAAAACACATGTAATAGATTGAATCCATAATTTGAAATTTTCCTAATTTAATTTTGTGTTAAACTTCGAATTTGCATCAATCGATGACATATCCATGATAGTTATATGTAAGCTCTCCATTTCTCCGTAGCCTGTAATTAATCATGTTAATTCTAGGTTTTAAATATTTTGCTTTTTTAAGATGAGATATTACATCCATTTATTTGATAATTATTTGTATAGAACAATTTGAGTTACAATGTATAAGATAGGTCTAAAATAAACATATTGAGATGGGAACTCCTAAATATTTTTTTTGTATAGGTTAGATTTATTTGTTCAGCAAGATCAAAAGACCCGGTGAGAACAAAAGATTCATTATTCCTCCTATAAATATTAGACTAATTCGTGACGCTCAAAGCTTCAATTCAGCCGCAGGCCGAGTAAGCCTCCTGTTGGGAAATTTAGAGTTTTGATGAAAGCAAGGGAAAGACAAAATATCGATGGATGATTTGATAAAAGACCGGTTGATGATTGTATAGTGAATAGGTCATGAAGCTCAAAATCGGAAGATCAAAAGACACGAAGAACAAAAGATGACTACGAAGATCGGACGAAGATCGGATGATTTGATAAATCGATGATAGTGAGTTTGCTAGTTGAGCTAAGACAAGATCGGCACGGAAGATCGGAAGAAGACTACATCTATAGTTGAGTAGGGCGGACCCGAATTTATGGCGTGATCGGCAAGAACAACTCACACTAGGTGGTAACTGATGTTTCACCAAGTCATACGTTGTTGATCTGGACAAGAAGAATGTTAACTTTAGTTGGTAGAACAAACACTAAAAAGTGTTCTTGTTAACCAATGAGAACAAGACACGTATGAACGGAGCCGACAATACGGGATTTGGTGCTGCTTGGTCAAACGACTATAAAAGACAACTATTCACGCTTTCGGCCATGCCGTCCCTGAAGCACGTCACATCAAATCCTACATATCTACCAAATATAGCCGGAAATTCAAATTGCTTTCCAACGGCTCTTTGATTTCGGAGTCTATAAATATGGGATTCCTCTTCAGAGTGAAGACACGGAAATTATCAAGAAGCTCATACTATAGCCAAATTTCCGCACGAAGAACACAACCTTGAAGATTATTTTTTTAAAGTGTTCATCCCATAGTTCTTAGCACATAAATCTCATCCTCTAGCTGTTAGGATACTTAAACACAAGGATAAATTTCAAGTTGGAACAAACAACAAATCTTACCCAAAACCCAAAGTTAGGTTAAGTTTGTTTTGCAAGATTTCAGACTAGGGTTTCTAGTTCTGATTTCTGGGATCGGTTGAGTGAGAACTCTATAAATATCTGTTGGTGTAATGTGTTGGACTAACACAATAAACTAAATCCAAGTTGGTTAAGTTGGTGCCCCTTGTGTTAGGGAAGAGTGTAAGTAGGACTGGTTGTCCGAACCATTATAAATCTTGTGTGCATTTACTTGTTTGATTAACCGCTTTACACTATTGCACACAACTTGATTAAATCTGCATATATATTCTGAGTTAGGATCAGCGAGCACCAAGCTACTGATCTGATCAAATTGATTCCATAGTCATCTGATTGAAAACAACTTCGGAATCTGTTTTGTTATAAACTGGTTTTTCACACGGGTATTAACTAGCTTCCGCACAATCAGTTAAACTGATAGACACCAAACTGATCTGCCCTCAGGCGATCAGTAAGTTGGATATCAGTCCAAACTGATTCACTTGCACTCTGATCAAGCAAACTGCAATCACACCGACCAAGAAAAAAAAAGTTTTTAGAAGTCTATTCACCCCTCCCCTCTAGACTTCTGCCCTCACAAAACCTGTTCGGGACCTACAAGTGGTATCAGAGCAGTGGTTCTATGGACCACTGGCTTTGAATATCATTTGTTCTTGAGGAAGAACCTTTGTGGTCACTTGAACTGATCTTGAAAAACCTTTCCAAATCTCATTTGTTTTCAAACTCACGATCATCATGGATAATACTTCGGGTATGTATCATGGTTTGCCTAAATTTTCCATTGATGAGTATGCAGACTGGACGATATACATGAGCAACCGGGATCAATAAGTAGCAGGATGATGGAAGTTCTTGAACGAGGACCCATCATCATCTACCATGACAACCCAGCTGTTGGAGGTGATCCAGACTTTCCAGTTGGAAGTCTTGTCAGAAAGAGTCCCGCCCTGATGGATGCTGAAGAGAGAAAGTTGTACACTCTGGATACGATAGCCAAACACATAATCATGAAGACCATGGGCAAGATAACCAGAGAAAAGATAAAGTATCTCAAGAAAGCCAAATTGATGTGGGATACGCTTGCTGAAATGTGTGTGGGAAATGATCTGATTAAAGATAGTAGACTGCAAGCTGAACTGGTGAAATTTGAGAAACTTAAGATGCTACCAAATGAAACCATCAATGAACTCGATGGAAGAATCACCATGTCAGTCAACAAGCTATGGGAACTTAGACGAGAGATGTCAGATAAAGACATCAACTATAAGATCTTGAGATCTCTGACTAAGAAGTGGGATATGAAAGTCACATAAAGGATTGTCAAGATATTGCTAAGATGAAGCCAAGCAATATGTTCCTGAGTCTTAAAGCCCATGAGTTCGATCTGATCGAAAGAGGGCAAGAAGAAGAAGATGAGTCGCTTTCTTTGAAGCCCACACCTTTGCCACATCAAAAATCAATTGCATTCAAAGTAGCCAAGAAACAACTCAAAGTTCATCAAACTTTGTTGGAAATATTATAAGCCAAACTGAACAAATTGCTTTGTTAACCAGAAAACTTGACAAAATCTAACATTCAACTTGGTAAGTATCGTAGATTTTCTGAGGATTATCAAAAGCAAAGAGAGGAAGAGATAGGAGGCCAACTGACAGATCTCCAGAAAGGACCAGATCTGATGACCGAAGAGATGATCACAGAGAGGATCACAGAGAAGATAAGAAAAGAGATGATCAATCTGATGAAAGAAGAGACAACAAATCTGAGAGAAGAAATTCGACATGTGCAAAACAGAAAAAGTCACGATAGATTTTTCTGATTAAAATCACTCGAAGAAGTTATGTGGATCATGGAGTGTGTTTTTATGAGAAACCAGGTCATTCATGCCATTGCCCGGATCGACACAAAAAAGAAAGAGAACCAAGTCATATAGAGACAGGGAAAGCCATGGTTCTTGATACATCCGGAATTGATGAGAAACAGGTCAAAAGAAACCAAAAGAAAGAGAAGAGAAGCGGAGCGTAAGAGAGCAACGCTTATAGAGACAGAAAGCCATGGTTGCCGATACATCCGGAATTGATGATTCTTACCGCCTTTCCGAGGATTCAAAGCTACTCATCCAGAGAAGACTTCGCCGATGAGTAATCGATGATTTCTACAACTACGATGATCGATATTCTCTTCGATGATGAAATGGTCTCGATGGCAAAAGAAGAAGACCAAACTGAGGTAACATCTAAACCCTCTATGATTTCTGTTTCCACACCAGCTATGATTAACACACTTACTGGAGAGATTGACTTGCAGCTCTATTCTGAGCAATTGCTTGATGAACTCTCTACTGCAGTAGACACTTATACAATAGTGGAAGCTGAAAACGATAAGCTAAGGATTGAAAATACTCGATTTTGTTAAGGAAAAAGTTTGTCAAGAAAAGCGGTGAACTAAAATCAGCTGAAGTTGCTCAGAAGATAACTGAAGAACTGAAAGTTCTGAAAGTTAATTCTTCCGATCAGGAGAAGCAGATTAAGGAACAACTAACTATCAATAAACAACAAGCAGATGATTTTAAAATCTTACAAGCCAAGTTTGATGAACTCTTCCGACTACATTAGAGTCTGAAATTAACTGAGGATAGTTTACGTAAGAAAATATAGGTTTTCACGAAATCTTCTAAAACCGTTCAGGATATGAACAACTATTTTTGTACGACAACTAATAAGAAGGGAATTAGGTATGAAAACCCTTCTACATCCTCAAAAGCCCCGTCTGATTCACTTCAGAAAAGTGTAATCAAACGAGTTTCTGATACAGATACACATAAAGCAAAATTTGTATCTAACAAGGGAAATAGACTTGCTGAACGAGAAAGGTAAGTGCCTAGTCAGAAAGGGAACAGAAATGGACCCCAACTGATTAAGCATCAGCCGAGGAATCAACAGAAGAACCCAGTTCTTCTGAAGAGACCTCAACCTGATCAGCAGATTAGGTATCAGAAGAGACAACCTCTCAAAGGGAAATCTAATCTGAAACCTAATCAGGGTCAACTGCCTAACAAGCAAGCTAAAGGTAAACTGCTAAGACAATCTATGCCAAAAAGATAAGAATCTTTTAATGGTAGCAGTAATACATACCCTTACAATCAGAAACCTAGGGCTGCTGCACCTGAGCCCCACTGGGTTAAAAAAAGACAAACAACAAGGAAAAATCCCAAGTCTTCTGATTCACCCAAGGCTCGCACAAATAATCATACTGATCAGAATGCATATGAAGAGATGTATGATTATGTAGATGTTTATGGGAGACAAATCAGGCCTTCCGATCTTTCTGATTACAATGGAAGTGCCCTGTTTGTATGGATCCCTAAAACCAACTCTAACCCCTCAGGACCCAATCCAAAAGGGGTACCTAAAGCCTTATTTGATTGCAGGTTCACGTGGGTTTGGCCAATAAGGGAGGTGTTCAAGCAACTATCTGGTACATCGATAGTGGATGCTCAAGGCACATGACTGGAAGCAAACATCTCCTTAGCTCTTACACAGAACAAGAAGGCCCACGTGTACTCTTTGGTGATGATAACTTTGGTTTTACCAGAGGATTCAGAACCTTAGAGAATGATGATGTACAGGTTACTGGAGTCTCGTATGTCGAAGGTTTAAAGCATAACCTGTTATCAGTTTCATAATTCTGTGACAATGGATTTAGTGTTGAGTTCTCGACTGATCAGTGTACTATCAAGAATCGAGCTACTCAACAGATCTTGCTAACTGGTTCAAGAAAAGGTATGATTTATACAGCAGATTGGAACAGTTGTCCAAGAAATGCATGCCTGATTGTTAAGAGTTCAAAAGGTAGCAGTTGGCTCTGTCACATGAGATTGAGCCATTTGAACTTTAAGACTCTTAACAAGATAGCAAGGATGTCCTTGGTTGAGGGACTCCCGAACGAGGTATTCTCTAAGGATCATACATGTGTCGCATGTCAGAAGGAAAAACAGGCTAAAGCCTCATTCAAAGGAATCCTTGGACCAGCATCCAGCAGAGTATTGCAGCTGCTCCATATGGACTTATTTGGACCAGTTACACCAGTTAGTCTCAGCGGACGCAAATATACTCTGGTAATCGTGGATGATTATTCCAAGTTTACTTGGGTTGTATTCTTGTATAAGAAAAATGAGACAACAACAAAGATACCCGAGCTGCTCAAGAAATTACAGAATGAGAAGGGTGTCAGTATAGTGAAAATCAGATCAGATAAAGGTACATAATTTCTGAATTCTTTTATTACTGATTTTTGTACTAAGTTTGGTATACAACATGAGACATCAGCTGCAAGAACGCCACAACAGATTGGTGTAGCAGAACGGAGAAATAGAACACTCAAGGAAGCTACTCGCACTATGTTAGCTGAACATGCAACACCAAGCCGTTTCTGGGCAGAAGCCATCAATACTGCTTGCCACACTCAGAACAGATGTTTTCTAACTAATACTCACTACAAAACACCCTATGAACTGTGGAAGGGCAGAAAACCTCGTGTTTCTTACTTCCATGTTTTTGGGTGCAAGTGTTTTATACACAACAATGGGAAGAGTCAGTTGAAGACTTTTGAGGCCAAGTCAGATGAGGGTATATTCTTAGGATATTCCTCATCTAGCAAGGCTTTCAGGGTTTACAACAGACGAACCCTAGTTGTAGAAGAAACACCTTATGTGGTCTTTTATGAGACATCTTCTGAACAAGAGAAATCTGCCTCAGAACAAGCGGTACCAGATCAACCGGTACTTGATGCACAGAAAATGGATCAGCTAAGTATTAAGGAGAAAGGATCAGAAAACGTAACAGTGTATATTCCAGAATTTGATCTTGTTGATTCACCAGGTCAATCAGACCCTAATGTACTTACAACTGTCAATGAAGAAGCTGGTACAAGTGAGACAGTAACAACTGAACCATCTGGTTCAGGGAGAACACCTGAAGTTCCTACGGACAGACATCAGCATATGATGAGTCCAACATCAGCTGAGACTTGTCCATGTCAAGTGGATCATAATTCTGCACCACTCCCAATCACTAGTAATGAACTACTATCAGAAGAGGATGATGTTCTCCAAACTGATGCAAATCAGAAAAGAAGGACCCGGGTAACCAGTCATCCAACTGATCTGATCATCGGAGGCCCATCTGATAGAGTCAAAACTAGACATCGGATTGGTGAAAGTGCTATGTATTATTGTTATCTGTCTTTGAAGGAACCAACTGAAGTAGAGGAAGCTCTACAAGATGCAAACTGGATTCTAGCCATGCAAGAAGAACTTAAACAGTTTGAAAGAAATCAGGTTTGAAAACTGGTGGACAGACCAACTCATCAAGATGTGATTGGCACAAAGTGGGTATTCAAGAACAAGAGAGATGAGAATAATGTCATAACCAGAAATAAGGCAAGACTTGTTCTAAGGGGTATTCACAATCAGAAGGAATTGATTATGATGAGACCTTTGCACCGATCGCTCGCCTCGAAGCCATTCGGTCAATTTTTTACGGCATATCTTTGCCCTGAGAGGGTTTATTGTGTATTAGATGGATGTAAAGAGTGCATTCTTAAGCGGGGTACTAATTTGAGGAAGTTTATGTTGAACAACCTCGGCTTTGAAAAAAGGCGACCGGTGTCTGAGTTAAGAAAAGCTCTTTATGGTTCAAACAAGCTCCTCGAGCTTGGTATGATACACTCTCTCGGTTCTTGATAGGCAGTGGTTTCACTAAAGGAATAGTGGGCGAGAACCTTATTGAGAATAGAAGATGGAGAAGATATTACGATGGTTGATTTATGTGGGCGACATCATCTTGGATCTCGATCCCAACAAGAGTTTATGTGATAAATTCACAAAGTCGATGCAAGGAAGTTCGAGATGTCCATGATGGGTCGGATGAGTTACTTTACGGGTTTACAAGTTAAGCAAAGTATGAAGGGATATTCATCATCGTCGCAAAGTACACTAGGAGTTTATTGGCTAAGTTTGGAGTTCAAAAGCGTAAGGAAGCGAATTCCTATGATGATTTGGATTCAAGATGGATCCAGATGAGAATGGTCAAAAAACTAATCAGAAAGAATATAGGGCTCTCATTGGATCTCTACTATACCGATCGCTAGGAGACCCGGATATAACATTTGCGGTAGGTGTATGTGTGCGATTTGAGGCAAATCAATGCAAAAGCCATCTGGAAGCGACTAAGCGGATTCTTAAGTATCTGAAGGGACAATAAACCTTGGTTTATTTTACCCATCGAGATGATAATCTAGAGCTTAGTGGGTATTCGATTACGATTATGGAGGTTTCTTTGAATTGTGAAGTCAACCTCGGTACATGTCGGTTTTAGGTAGTAAACCCGATCTCTTGATTTTCAAAAAAGCGGACATCGATTCGACATCTACTCTTTGAAGCGAGAATATATGGGCTGCGAGGAAGCTATTGCTCCTAACTCGCTGCAGCTTAGTCAGCGGTGAGGATTATAACATTGTAGCTAAGAACGTACCTATATTACGTGGCGATAATAGTCTATTGCAATCACTCGAGAATCTGTTCTCTACATACAAGATGCAAGCATGTGGATGTCGGGGCATCATTTTATAAGAGATCATGTTGAAAAGAAGAATATCATAATGGAAAAGATCCATCTTGATAAGCGTAAAGTCGATATTCTAACCAAGCCACTAGCTGAGATCAAATTCAGATAATTATGCAATGAGCTAGGGCTTCTGGATCTCGGAGAAAGTGCACCAGAAATGTTTGGTGGACTGGTCTCCAAAACCAGCTGGTTAAGAGACTAACCAGGTTAAGAGGGATCAGTTGAGTTAGGAATCTCAACTGATCAGAAGTTCAGTCAAGGAACTGATAAGAGAAAGCTTTACCAATTCAGTCAAGGAACTGATAAGAGAAGGTTTTATCAGTTCAGTCAAGGAACTGTTCAGAAAAAGGCATATCAAATTAAAAGAACTGATCAGATTGGTTGTTTCATACTTTGTAAGTCGATTAAGCTAATGTTCAACAAGCAAGTTACATAAGTTTAAAGCTTCAATCGCATAAGGAAACAGAAAATACACGATAATGAAATAATAGAACTTTTCATTAATAAAGACCCGAAGGTCGAATTTACATTACAAGTTACAAGTACAAGATGACCCGGAGGTCAGTACATCAAACCCTAAACCCTAAACCACAAACCCTAACCCTAGGGGGGGAGAGAGGCTCTGAAGATTTTAGAGCCCGATGCTCCCATTTTCCCCCAACCCTAATAGGGGTGAGAGAGGCTTTGAAATAATCCTAAGCCACCCTCAGAGCTTCGGAGTGAGGAGCGAGAGCGGAATTGAAGGATTTCTAAGCCAGAGGCCCCTAGTCCTAAAATCAATGGGCTCTTTAGCTGTTAAATGGACATAAGTGCCAAAGATGTGGTGCAAAGACCACATGACCACAAGTGTCACATGTAAATATTGGTTTTGTCTAATCAAGATCATTGATATCTGATCAAGATCGTATAAACAAAACCCATGTTTTATATCGACTGAGTCTGTTGATGCTAATTCCGTCATCTCGATAGGCACACAAGGTGCATACGGTTAGGAGAAGTGTCTTCTCATTTGCGATAGCAGATCTGCCGCCTCGGTGGTAGAGAAGCTTGGCAATAATCGTATGTGTAATCTTCGATGACGACGAAAGCAGCAATAAGGGACGCACAGGGTTGATTTGAGAAATTGAAATCAGTTGAAAAGGGTTGAAGGTTTTTGCCGGAAGTTTCACCGGAAATAAGGGTTCACCGGAATACATGGTTTACATAAGCTAATAAGAAGATAAGTATGGTGAATGGGTTATGTTGTGTAAATCATTGGGCATATTTATAGAGGACAAGTAGGGGTGCAAGTGCAAATTTGATTTCTCAAAGCCTTTTAGAGAAATTGGCACTGCAAGGACAGTGCGTAGGAGACACGCGACTGATGATTTGATGAGTTTACGATGATTGATATCTCAAAGTATCCAGACTATTATTACGAATGTCAAATTGTGCCGACTTAAGGAATCAAGACGACTCTTCGATTTCCCAAGACTAAGTTTTGGCGGTAACACTTATCTCAAGAATTGACTTGGTCTGAGTAGAATCAGTTTAGGTCAACTAAAATCTGATCAGATAAGAGACTGGTCAGATGAGGAGGACCAGTTTGAGTATGGTACCTCAACTGATCAAACATATCAGTCAATAAGTAATCAGAGATAACAGTTGAAGGGGAACTTCAACTGATCAGGAAGGATCAGAAAAGGGAATATCAGACACAAAGAGGAACAGATCAGTTAAAAGGGACAGTTGAGAAATTATAAGGATTAGGCAGAAAACTAAGATCAACAAGTGGTACAAACTGACTTCAAGTGGTATTGACTGATTACAATATCAGTCAACCAGATACGCATTTCTGTTTCTTTGTTTACTACTTACATATCTGAAATTATCTGATAATATTTGCCTTTACTGTACACATACTTTTGTGACGCATACCCTGTAATTTATTTAATGCAGACGTAGGGTATATGTATTAAATGCTACTAAATGTGTTTTTAAATCCAAAAGGCAATCGCGCGTGCATATCCTGATCACACGATCAAAACCGCTCAATCTGGATCGTTTATCCTTTTCAAACGTTTGATCTTCTAGTCTCGATTTTCTCTCCTTCCTTTTATAAGCTTCATCAAACCCCTTCCAGAGTACTTTTCTCAAAATTCTTGCGATTTATTCTCTGCAAACTCACAATTACCTTTCTGCGTTTCAAAGTGTTTCTTGCGATTCAACCTATTTCAAAATTGAAAAGCAGAATCTGGTAATTTCTGGTTATTTGATGAATTACTTTCCTAAAATCCATTGATCATATAGATTACGAATGCATACTTTATCCTGTGTTATGCCTTATCATTTCTTGGTATATGTATGTATCCATCGATTACTAGGTCTGATAATAGGTCTGATAATCTATATGTGATATTTTTATGATTATGTACAATTCTTAAATCGATTCCATTGTGTTGTAGATGGCTACTCACGGATTGGGCAAAATTTTGTGTAACTATGCGGATTTGGCAAACAAAATTGTTGAAGTCAAATATGTCATGTTTGGTGTTACACGGGATCCGGAATCAATGGAGGTGGATTAAATTCTGAGGAGGTGCGGTCTCAAAAAATATTGTGCTGCTCACCGAAATCCAGTAATGCAATATGAGGCATTGGAATTCTTGAGGAATTTGAAGGTGGACACGGAGAATCCTGGAGAAGAACTGATTTCTTCAGTAAATGGAGAGGATATCAGACTTACAAATACTGATATAACTCATTTATTCAACTCGCGCCAAAAGGAAAGATCTCTCCTGCTCACTACAGGGAGAATGAAGACGAACTGATCAAGAATGAACTCTTCAGAGAGGCCGATAAACATCAGACCGTAGGTTTTGTCAGGCCTATGTTGAGAAGGAAATACCATCTGTTGTTTGACATTCTATCAAAAACAATTATGGGTATCTCTTTCAGCCCAGATGGATTAACAGCTGTCAAAATGCATAGTATGGCTGCTATTATCGATGGAGCCAAAAATATTAATTGGCATGGTTTTCTGAAGGCTATTCTGCTCCAAGAACATGACAAATTTGGAGTTAGTGAACAGAGACAAGTCTTTCTGAAGAAGAGAATCAACAATCTCAACAAGGTTGCAGTCATTCTGAAGGACAAAATGCCCAAATGCTGAATGGGATCAGAACGGACTGAAGTCCTACAAGGCCTTTCTCTCAACCACAACTGCCATCTATGGGCCGGCAGATGATGATATGCCCCCTCCCCTAAGACTAAGAAAAGGAAAAAAGCAAGGAGGCGGTTTACGCTCAGAATCGATGCTCCTCAAAAGAAGAAGAGAAAACTGGTAAAGGCTCAGGAGAAGAGCCAAAGAAGGTAAAACAGACCGCCATGACTCTTTTTCTGGATGACGAGGTATATAAAGATGAAGCGCCAGATCAACTTGATGCACCACATGAATCAACTAAAAAATCAGACAGGCAGGCTTCTCAAGTTGAGAGCTCACCAGAGCAATCAGAGGGAGGAGCAAGGGACGAAAGATCTCCATCACCTCAATCTCGAGCTAATTCACCACTCAGACTTCTAGCTGCTGAGCATATCTCTCCTTCTCCTTCACCTGCTCACGAACCTGAAAGTTCACCTTTTACAAACAAGAAGATCAAGATTACGTATTCCGGAACACGACTACAGTAAACTCGCTGCAGAACCTCTACCGATTCAGCCAATCAGTCAACAACCAGCTACTCAGCCCCCACAAGAACCCTCTACATCTCATCAACCTGAACCTGGTCGATCTGAACAGTTAATTCCTGAGTCCAGATCATCCAAGACCATCACCGGAAAAATGGCCAGAATGAGAATCGAACGCGAAATTGATGAGTTGTACCCAGAGTTGGAAGCCCATGCAGTTATTCGGGAAGAAGTGATGGAGATCCTGACATGGAAAGATCTTCGTTTAAAGAAATTCTCAGATTTTATGATCATTATTGAACAGATGGGAGGTGTTGATGCGTTCGCAGATTTTGATTTTGACATGAAGAAATCTACTCAGGTTGGATCACTAGCTGAACTGATAACTGCTGAAGCGATCAAAGCTCTGATCCACCGAAAGTTGGGAATAATTGAACAAGTTGAACTGGAGGCTGTTGCAGAAATTCCTAAGGAAGATGCTCAATGAAGGATGTGGGAGCTGCCGATGATAGTGGACTTGGTGCTACAGTTCATGACCAGTCACTGGAGGCACAAACAACTGGAACTGATCAGGTGATACAAAATATTCATGCTACACACATCACCACTAATCAACTTAGAGAAATCAGATCTTGTTTTAAAGATCTTCTGAAAGAAGAAGTTGAGGGAGTGTTGGCTAATGAAGTTAGCAACACAATAGCTGATCAGAGGCAGGTAGGCCTCAAAGAAATAACAGATCAATGGGAATTGGTTATTTCCTAGATTGAAGCAATCAAAGATCAGTTCTCTCAAACTGTGACCAACCTGACTACTGAATTTAAGAAGACTGTTGACGAGAAGTTAGTCCAGGTTGATCAACAACAAGTTTCTCTTCTGATGGTCACTGAAAAGCTCGAAATAACTGAAGAAAAACTTGACAAACTCATTCTTACCCTCTCCACTGTCGTTGAATATGTCAAGACTGAGCTGATCTCAAAGATTCAAAATCTATCTACTCAAGCTCAAGGTGTATCTGTTGAAGATCTTAACAAAGCCATATCAGTCAGCTTTGGATCTCTGACTTCCCACCTCAATGTTCTTTATGATCAAACCAAAAAGGGGAAAGGACAGGTTGAGAAACCAACTGACTTCATCAGAACAACAGAAGAACTGATTCAGACAGTTGAATCCTATGGCCAGAGACTAGACCATCTGGATTTGTTTGCTAATGAAGTTTCTGGAAGATGGAGAAGTCAAAGGCAAGAAAGTAAGCTGCGGGTGCTGGGACATCAAAATCAAAACCTGAACCAGCCACTCGGACTAAGAGAGTCACGAGGAACACAGCTAGCCAGATACAGGCTGATAAGGAACTGGATGAGAAATTGACTAAGGAGCAGATTGCTGAAGAAGCTCGAATTAGTAAAGAAGATAGAAGAGCAGAAAAATTGGCAGAGGCAGAAGACCTGAAAAAGAAATACAGATCGAGGGCGAAGAAAGGCAGAGCCGGAAAATCTGGAGCAGAACCTCAGTTGCCAGCAAGAGTTGATGAAATCATTCCGAAAACTGCTGCTCATGCTGATAGGTTCGAGGAATGGAATAAGATCATAAGTGAATGGCTCCTGGATGCATTTGTTCTGGACCTAGTGCCACAAGAAGAATCACCAGATGCAGAATTTCTCAACTGGTTGGAGAACAAGCACCCAGATTTTCTGAAATATCTGGAAAATGAGGCCAGAAGGATCAATGTGAGAATATCTCATCAAGAGTATGACGTGATGGACTACTCGAAGAAGGCAGATGGATCATTTGATAGACTGGCATTTCAAAGGTTCTATTTTGACATCCTGAACAAAGCTCGCATAACTGATCCTCAGCAGATCAATGATGTCAAATGGAAGCTATACCGGATATTCAACGTTCCTCAGGATCAACGAGAAATGCCAGAGGGATATAAGCCAAGAGATTAAAGATCAGAAGACTGTTTAGGATCAGCTGAATTTAAACTCAAATTTTTCTGATGTAACATGTAATCGATAAATCTATTGAATGAAAAGTTTTTTTTTTCTGATCCTAAGACAAAATCTCACTGTCTTCTGATTATGTGTTCTTTACTGTTTTATATTTATCAACTGTGTTGGTTTCTTAAGTGTTTTGGTTTCATCAAAAAGGGGGAAATTGTTGAGTTTTGAAAGTTCCAAAACACATGTAATAGGACCGATCCAAACACATTAGGTTTAATCGATGTTTTTAAATAGCAGTTATAAGATGACCAGTTGATAATTATTGTATAGAACAACTGATGTATAAGATATGTCACATATTGAGGGGGAACTCAATATGTATAGGTCAGATCAGAAGATCAAAAGACCAACTGAGAACAAAAGACCAGCTGAAGTCAGAAGGCCAGAAGGCAAGGGAAAGACAGAAGATCAGATGATCTGATAAAGTCAGATGATCAGAGTGAAGTCATGAAGCTCAAAATCAGAAGACCTGAAGATCAGATGACTACCAGAAGATCAGACCAGAAGACCTACATCAGTCGAGTCTGCTACTTGAGCTAAGACAACTGGCACCAGAAGACTCTATCGTAAATCGATTATTAGTAATCGATCGTCGGTTAACACTGTGTGGTAATCGATGTTTCACCAAGTCATACGTTGTTGATCTGGACAAGAAGAATGTCAACTTTAGTTGGTAGAACAAACACTGAAAAGTGCTCTTGTTAACCAATGAGAACAAGACACGTATGAACGGAGCCGACAATACGGAATTTGGTGCTGCTTTGTCAAATGGCTATAAAAGATAACTATTCATGCTTTCGGCCATGCCGTCCTTGAAGCACGTCACATCAAATCCTACATATATACCAAATATAGCTGGAAATGCAAATTGCTTTCCAACGGCTCTTTGATTTCGGGGTCTATAAATATGGAATTCCTCTTTAGAGTGAAGACACATAAATTATCAAGAAGCTCATATTATAGCCAAATTTCCGCACGAAGAACACAACCTTGAAGATTATTTTTCTAAAGTGTTCATCTCATAGTTCTAAGCACATAAATCTCATCCTCTAGCTTTTAGGCTACTTAAACACAAGGATAGATTTCAAGTTGGAACAAACAACAAGTCTTACCCAAAACCCAAAGTTAGGTTAAGTTTGTTTTGCAAGATTTCAGACTAGGGTTTCTAGTTCTGATTTCTGGGATCGGTTGAGTGTGAAGAGATCCTCGGGGAACCCGGGATTGAAGAGAGATCTTTGGAAAAACCGTCGTGCACAAGAAAGAACACGAGACTGAAGAGAGGTCTTCGTGGGGGACCCAGTGGGATTGAAGAGAGATCCTTGGGAAAACCGTGAAAAATAATTAATTATTCTATAACGAGATGAGAAATTATATGTGATATGATTATTTGCGCTTGATGTGATTACTTGATGTTATTCATTTTATTTATATGTTATATTTAATCTTGACAAGGTGACCTCACTGAGCTAGTGGTTTTGCTCATACCATACATTTAACATTTTACAGATTAAGAAGGAGTGCGATGGAGGGATGGTGGATTGCCTCAAGTGTTTATTTAAGTTTTACTATTGCAACAATTGATTTCATTTTGAATATTGAGTCATGTTAAGTTCAAGTTCAGTTTTCAGATTGAAGTGTTTTTATTTAATTGTAGTCGCATCTCTTTAGACAAATTTAAATCTTTTTAGTTTTAAAGTGCGTTCTTATTTACTTATTTTTATTTTCCGCTGCAAATTCTTCTTAAATTTATGCATATTTAGCCTACGAAAAATCAGGATGTGACACAAGTTAAAATCCTATGAAGGTTTATGTGCCATAAATTGGGATATGCTTTTTGTTGGGGAATTAATTGTCCGGATCTATTCGGGATGAATATTTAAATACAAATTTAATTCTAATAATTATTACTAACATGAATTAATCCTATATTAATTCAAATAATAATTCAACAACAAATCATGCATATAAATTTATCACATAAATCCTACGCATGCGGAATAGCTAGGAGTTTACGTGAACTAACCTCTCGGAGTGACAACCGTTGAGAAGATGGATATCCCGTTCACACGAACAAACCCAAAGAGCCTTCTCAAGTATTCCCTCGTCCTTATCCAACAATCCGGTGGAAAGATACTCGTGAACAATTAACAAAAGGAAAAATAAAATTATGTTGCACCACCTTTGTGAATTTCTAATTATTCCAACACATGGAATTGCACACTCACAATTGAAGTTTTTCAAAAATACACAATCTGTCGACGTTTCAAAATATTTGATATTTTATCGACGCTGATATTTTTCCGAAAAACCAATTTTTCGTGCTCTCTTGGGGATGAAACATTCATCCCCTATTTATACTGAGGGGTGGTCGAATTGTTTGGTGGAAATAAAGATGGAAAAATCTTTTTCTTGATCTCCAAGAAATATTGAATATATCCCATATATTCTTTTCTCCATATTTAAAATATTCCACAAAAATCCCACTTCCTCTTGTTATGGATATTTTCAAAAATAAGGTCCAAGGTTTCCCAGATTGGGATATTCTTGAATCTATGAGATATTCTTGTATTCCAAGAATACATATCTTCCATAATATCTTTTCAAGAAAATCAAGAAAATCTTTTCTTCCTTATTTTCTTCATTATTTTCGAAAATTACAAGATAAATAGCCAAGTGTGAGATTTCTTGAATTTAATGAGATAAACTTGTATTCCAAGAATATTTATCCTCATTCCATAACAAAATTCAAAGAAAATCTTTCTCCCTCTTTTATTTATCTATTTTCGAAAAATAGGAAAAATATGCAACAATATTTTATTTAATTTTAAACACCTTTTTCAGTTATTGGACTTTATATTTGGGCTACTTGAGGGGCCTTTGGGAGAATTAAGATTGAACCTTCTAATGGACTTTGAATATCTAATATTGAGCCACAATATTATTCAAGCCCATAAATATTAATTAATCTCACTACATAATTAATATTGCACTATCCATCTTAACCCATATTACTGTTAATATGGCTCCCGGCCATTATTTCCCGTGTTTAAGATTATCTAGCCCATTAATTAATTCAAGCCACTGAAACAACTTTCCTTTAATTAATATCTTTTGTCCTTGGTCAAGGAACAATTCAACATTATTATCCATACAGGAAACTAATTCCACTTGCAAGATTTGGTATGATAAATCTTATGAACCTCCCAAGGGGGAAAATCGAACAAGCGTACTTACACACGATTCTTCATATTAAATTTTAGCAATCGCATGTGACCAATTATATTGCCCAAGATATAAAGTATTGAATCTCATTGATTCTCTACCCATCATAAGTCAAAGCAATAATTATTAACCACACACGATCCTATTTAAGCGACGAAGATTAAGAAATAACGAACCACTGAGGTCTAATTCTTCCTAATTCGGTGCTGAAGAATTTATCCTCCTGTAGGTCCTATTCAGTGCATCAGTCATGCACTAGTGTAATCTCTTGGTCAAGACAAGCCAATCTGAGCCTTACACTTCAACCTTTCACGATGGATTGTTCATTTCCATCTAGGTCGTGAACAATGTACTTTCAGTTACAAGGGACAATAAATTTAATCTTCTGTGATCTGGTATCACTAAATTAACTACAGTGTAACACGTACTATTTATTGAACAGTTATGCAGTAAATATATGTAACATTCAATGATATTTAAAGCATCATTGATAAATAATTTATTTCAGTAAATAAGACAGAAATTTAGGTTGGTTATACAAAGTAAAAGCATACTTTCCAGTATAACCCCAACAATCTCCCACTTATACTCAAAGTCTACTTTTAAGTATACTACAAAACGTCTCGTGTAGAATCTACGTGACATCTAATGTCACCTACACAAACCTAATAATATCTCTTCCACTTATACTCAAAGCAGATTGGCTACGCACTTGACAACCGTTCCTCTCACATGTCTCTTGATAGTTTCCAGAGGCAGACACTTTGTGAAAGGATTAACTAGGTTATCCTCCAATGCGATCTTAGCCACCTCTTCATCTCCTCTCTTAACGATTTCTCGTCTAAGATTTCTTTCCTTCAGTGTGCTTGTTTGACTCGTGGACTCTTGGTTCCCTTGAATTTGCAACTTCCCCTAGAAAATATTGCTAGACAAATTTGGAACTCTATCCAAGTCCACTAAGAAGGTCATGAGCCAAACTGGTTCCTTCACTGCTTCACAAGCAGCTACTTACCCAGCTTCCATGGTTGAGTTAGTGATGCATTTCTGCTTCACACTCTTCCATTTCATGGCTACACTTCCCAAATGAAAGCACACTAACTGAGGCAGATAGTTTCTGGAATTTATGTCTGATTGGAAATCCGAGTCCGTGTAACCAATGGGAATCAGACTGTCTGGCTGATAACCAACATTCTATCGCGAGTTCTCTTCAGATACTTCAGAATGTTTTTAACTGCAGTCCAATGTTCTTTCCCCGGATTACTCTGATATCTTGCCACCATGCCAACGGTGAAGCAGATATCTTGCCTCGTGCACAGTATTGCATACATGAGGTTTCCGACAACCGAAGCATAAGGAACGCCCTTCATGTCATCTATCACCTTTTGCATCTTCGGGCACATTTCTTTGGATAGATGTATTCCATGTCTGAAAGGTACAAAACCTTTCTTGGAATCTTGCATGCTGAATCGCTTCAAGACAGTGTCTATGTATGAAACTTGAGATAAGCCTATCATCTTTTTCTTACGATCTCTAGTGATTTGATCCCAAGGATGTGACCAGCTTTCCCTAAGTCCTTCATATCAAACTATTTTGACAGCCATGGCCTTACGTCTAACAATACCTTTACATCATCTCCGATGAGCAAAATATCATCTACGTATAGTACTAAGAATACCAATGCAGCTCCGACACGCTTCTTATACACACAACTTTCGAACTAATTTTGATCGAACCCGTAAGACTTTATAACCTGATCAAAACATCGGTTTCAAGCACGCGATGCTTGCTTTAGTCCATAAATGAACTTCTTGAGCTTGCAAACTAGATTTTCTTGGCCTTTTCCAATGAAGCCTTCGGATTGTTGCATATAGATTTCTTCTTCAAGACTTCCGTTGAGGAAAGCTGTCATGACATCCATTTGTCAGATCTCAAAATTGAGATGCGTAGCTATCGACAAGAGAATACGGATGGACTTGAGCATAGCTATAGGCAAAAAGGTCTCCTCATAGTCGATTCCTTCTTTTTGAGTGTATCCTTTTGCCATAAGTCTAGCCTTGAAGGTTTCTACCTTCCCGTCCGGTCCTCTTTTTCTCTTGTATACCCACTTTCACCCAATGGGCTTGACCCCATTTAGTGGTTCAACTAACTCCCACACCTTATTATGATCCGTAGAACCCATCTCGACTTCCATTGCCGTTTGCCAAGAATCTGCATCCATGTCTTGGATTGCCTCATTGTAAGTCCATGGGTCCGATTCATCTTCACCGGGGACCAAGTCCGAGGACTCTCTTATCTCGATGAATCTCTCGGGTTGTCTTACAACCCTCCCACTACGACGAGGTTCCGGTTGTGTAAGTGTTTCGTTTAGTATGTCAACTTGTACACTTGGCATTGAGGTAAGCCTTCTTAGCTCATCTAAGGTAATCTCACTTCTGGGCTTTCTATCGTTCATATAGTCTTCTTCCAAGAATCTAAAGTGCGTACTGATTACCACTTTTTGATCTTCGGGACTATAGAACATGCACCCTTTCGTTCCTTCGGGGTACCTTATAAACAACCTTAATTCTGATCGTGGATCCAATTCACAAGCGTCCTTGTCCAACACGTATGCCGGACACCCCCAGATTCTCATGTGTCCTAAACTGGGCTTGTGCCCGGTCCACAACTCTTTAGGGGTTTTGGGAACCGATTTGGATGACACCAGGTTTAGAATGAAAGTCGTTGTTTCCAAGGCATGACCCCAAAACGATTTGGGTAGATCCGCATAACTCATCATTGATCTGACCATTTCTAAAAGAGTTCTGTTTCTTCGTTCTGCAACCCCGTTTTATTGAGGGGTTCCGGGTGCAGTCAACTGGGATACAATCCCTTCATCTAACAAGTAGTTCAAAAATCATCGCTGAGGTATTCGCCTCCACGATCAAATCGTAGAGACTTGATACGTTTCTCCCTATAATTCTCTGCTTGAGCCTTAAATTCTTTGAATTTATCGAAGGTCTCAGATTTATGCTTCATAAGGTAAATGTATCCATATTTTGAGTGATCATCGACAAAAGTAATGAAATACTCATAACCTCCTCTTGCTTTGATTGACATTGGACCACATACATCGGTGTGAACGATTTCCAATATTTCTTTGGCTCTATTCCCCTTGGCTCCGAATGCCCTCTTGGTCATTTTACTCTCCAAACATGATTCGCAAGTTGGAAATGGTTCAACCCGGAGATACTCCAATGAACCATCTTGAACCAACCTTTGGATCCTTTTTGGATTAATATGACCTAACCTTAGATGCCATAGAAGTGTTCCGTTCACATCTGATGAATGTTCTCTTTTATCCGAAACAGTCGATGTGTTATAGGATGTGTTTTGCGTGTGGTGTGCACTTTTAATAGTGTAAACATTGTTCATCAATGTCCCATAACAGATACACTCATCATTTCAAGAAATGATGTCATTCTTATTAAAAGAAACTAAGTATCCATTAACAGAATTTTAGAAACTGAAAGTGAATTCTTTCTAAAACTGGGAACATAAAGAACGTCTCTAAAAACTAAAATTCTATCACTAAAAGATAGGTGCACTTCTCCCACTGCTTTAATCACTACTCATGTAGTACTGCAATATCTGCTACTCACCTAGCATATTGCAGCAACGCTACTTTCGTGGATTTGCAATATCCGCTACCTACGTAGCATTGCAATAGTCGTTACTTACGTAGTATTGCAATATCTGCTACTTACGTAGCATTGCAATAACCGCTACTTTTGTAACATCGCCCATAGAGATGATGGTCTCACTCCCACTAAATCGTTGGATTATCCAGAATCCTTAAAACATTGAAACAAACATGATTAGTGGTTCCCGTATTCACTACCCACAGATGGGAGCATACGCAGCTAAACAAGTTTCAACAATTAGTGTTTGAGAATTACCCTTTTTCCCAACCTTTTTAGGCTTGGGACAGGCTGACCTCCAATGTTTTCTTAGACCGCAATTAAGCAATTTTTGTTTGTCAGTCTTCTTCTTGACACCTCTTAATGCCATTTTCTTCGAGAACAAATTTTGTATGGCTATCTCGCTTCACGATTCTGGTGAGTGAAGAATTTGTTAAGATCTATCATAATAACTGCAATGGTTTTCAAGTTCTGGTGTCGGTGTTGCAACACACCCGACGTTGAAGTCAAGATGATACACTTAGCCATTTTCTTGTATCCTAACCATTTCTTATGATGTCACTTATTTTCCTCTTAATCGTAGTCTTAGCTAGTCTAGGTTCGTCAAGGACGGACTTATACGTGTTGCATGGTCAAGACAATATATAATTTCCAATCGACATATTTTCCTATATAACTCTATTGACTTAAAGTATATTAACAGTGGATTAAAAGGTTGCGACATGCTGAACTGAAATAAATAACTATTGTATAAACACAAAATTATCACATAATTCGATCACATGATTCATATTAAAATCTCAAAAAAAATATGAACATGCATCAGCCAACATCTCAAAACAATTTAAATAAGCCACGTGGGGTGGGTCATTATTTAAACACATTCAAGCAGGTTACAAACAAGAACAGTTACAAACCTTTAATGTCCAGATTAATAGTTGGCTCAAAACTTGACCAATACACTTGTTAGACCCCGGTGGAAAAACCCATTTTGCGCGTGCGGAAGCAAAACATGACAAGCGATGCATATAAAAAATAGAGGTGAAGGAATGGTGATTCCAGATTTTTATCTTTTAAGCT
Organism: Stenogyne calaminthoides; assembly: GCA_037126765.1. Classification (NCBI taxonomy): domain Eukaryota; kingdom Viridiplantae; phylum Streptophyta; class Magnoliopsida; order Lamiales; family Lamiaceae; genus Stenogyne; species Stenogyne calaminthoides. The sequence continues at coordinate 14,713,094 of JBBCBC010000014.1, forward strand.
CATGTGTTGTGTTTTGCTTATGATCGAATGCGTATGACAAGATGAGAACGTAAAGCAGTAAAGAACACAACAACGTATAGTGGTTCGGAGACTCAAGCTCCTACATCCACTCTCCCTGTTCCTAGGGAAATTCCTTCAAACACTTCCTAAGGATTTCTGACTACCTCTGCAGTTTACTAACCTTTCTACTTTGAGCTTTCTGACTACCTCTGTAGTTTACTAACTCAAATTGGACTTATCACCCTCTCGGGCTCGCCTCTAGATGTTTAACGAGTTCACACTCCAACGGGACTTATCACCCTCTCTCGGGATTGCCTAACAACTACCTCACTTCACCACTAGTTATCTCTTACGAGAATGGGGTTTGAGTTTGGTGTTGTCTCCAACTATGGTGAGATTTTCCCTTACATTTGTTTAGCCTCAATGCTAAGGTTGAGAAAATCTCTCTAAGCTTATGATACATCGTGGGTTGCTTAGGTTGGGTTCTAGAACTCTCTTTGAATATATTTGTATATCTACAGACTTGTGTTCTAGGGTGGGAATGCTTTGAGTATATGTCCTCTTAGCTCTGTAGCATCGTGTGCTATATTCTCCACGCATCCACACTTAATTTGATGGAATATCTTGTATTTATAGTGTGGATTTGAATGTTACCGTTGGAGAGAATCACATTCAAATCCATACTATTCTTTGTATGTTCTGCAACTTTTTCAAGCTGGTTGTCTTCCTCTCATTGGTCCACGTCAGCTGGATTCCAACGGCTATATTCCTCAGCTTCTCCGCTTCGACATTCAGGTTTATACTGAGCATTCAGTACATTACTGAGTCTTCAGTAATTACTGTGCCTTCAGTATCCTTTGTCTTCAGTCTTCAGTATCTTCAGTCTTCTGAGTCTTCAGTGTCTTATGAGTCTTCAGAGATATACTGAGTCTTCATGCTGAGTCTTCAGATTCTCAGTTTCATACTGAGCCTTCAGATTCTCAGTCTCATACTGAGTCTTCAGAAACTTCAGTTTCATACTGAAACTTCAGTTTCTTCAGAAACTTACTGAGTCTTCAGAATCTATCCTGATCTATATCTGCTGACTATACATTGTTCAGATAACATCCTGAACACTCTAAAACTGAATCCTGACTCATCTATCAAGATTATCCTGAATATGTCATACTCAGGAGTTTTGGGATCTAATCAAAATCCTCTTTATTAAATTCATTTCCCAACAAAATTGACAGGGACTTCAGGGAAGTATATGCATATCAATTTTATACCTAAGTAATAACCATGATTAAATACAGAATTACTATTTTGTTTTGAACGAGCCTCGTGGGGAGGGTCATCGTCGCCACTAATAATAACCCACAATCATCCTTTCGGAATTATTCATGTGAAATCTATCTTTTGGCCGTCCAGTGGGGGGAATTTCTCCAAAAGAATCCACAAATAAATAAATAATTGAGGTCAAAATTAATTCAATTTTATTATCCGGAATAAAATTGTCAATTAATTGTTTAAACATACTTAGTAGTTTTCAAAGGTGAGATTTTTCAAAATATTTTCTCATGCATCGCATATTTAAACACTATTTAAATAAGCATAATATAATGCAAAACATCAAAACAAAAATTAAACACGTTGGTCACATATATCCAATTGTCACGGTTAAATTTTGTCATGTCTTGATCTTGAGAAACTGTCTTTATGGCCTTCATCGTTCGTCTCGAAAAGCTCTCACTCGACCGCAATAACAAAAATCGCCACGTCAAGCCACGTCATCAACCAGCTCGCGGGTCGGAGTGCACGCCTTGCACTTCCCCAGCCGTGTCGATTGGCGCCCATACGCGAGCGCATAAGCGCCCGCTCACACCGAAGTCCCCTTCGCCGCCCGTCGCCCGCCATCGCAGCGCATACAGAATAAGCCTGCAATACGGCTTGGCGTGATTCCGCCCATCTTACGCGTCGGCGGTCCGATCCGGCGGCGCCTACGCCCAGCGCCGCCTTGGCGCTACGTTTGTCGGCTTTCCGCTCGTGCCTCCCTTGGCATGTTTCGATCGAAGCACGCCGTCTACGCCCGGTTCCGGATTTGTCCTTTAATTCTTTGTCTCCACCTCCGTTTCCGATCTGGTTATAATTTATTTACAAAAAATAAATAAACCTAGATCCAGACTAGTCTATTACATTGAACGAATCAAAAAAATCCTAATCTACTCGTGGATTTTCTCACGAGGCAAAACGAATTCGAACGTATTGAATTAAAACCACAATTTATATGCATGCATAAATATAAACATTCATAAAATACCATGACAATTGGATACCTGCAAAAAAGATCTAGCAATTCTACTAAAATTTAATAAAAAATGAATTAAATTACAATTTTAAATTCAGAGCCCGAAACCAAGACTCTGATTCCAGTTGTTGGGGAATTAATTGCCCGGATCTTTTCGGGATGAATATTTAAATAAAAATTTAATTCTAATAATTATTACTAGCATGAATTAATCCTATATTAATTCAAATAATAATTCAACAACAAATCATGCATATAAATTTATCACATAAATCCTACGCATGCAGAATAGCTAGGAGTTTACATGAACTAACCTCTCGGAGTGACAACCGTTGAGAAGATGGATATCCCGTTCACACGAACAAACCCAAAGAGCCTTCTCAAGTATTCCCTCGTCCTTGTCCAATAATCCGGTGGAAAGATACTCGTGAACAATTAACAAAAGGAAAAATAAAATTATGTTGCACCACCTTTGTGGATTTCTAATTTTTCCAACACATGGAATTGCACACTCACAATTGAAGTTTTTCGAAAATACACAATCTGTCGACGTTTTAAAATATTTGATATTTTATCGACGGTGATATTTTTCCGAATAACCAATTTTTCGTGCTCTCTTGGGGATGAAACATTCATCCCCTATTTATAATGAGGGGTGGTCGAATTTTTTGGTGGAAATAAAGATGGGAAAATCTTTTTCTTGATCTCCAAGAAATCTTGAATATATCCCATATATTCTTTTCTCCATATTTAAAATATTCCACAAAAATCTCACTTCCTCTTGTTATGGATATTTTCAAAAATAAGGTCCAAGATTTCCAAGATTGGGATCTTCTTGAATCTATGAGATATTCTTGTATTCCAAGAATACATATCTTCCATAATATCTTTTCAAGAAAATCAAGAAAATCTTTCCTTCCTTATTTTCTTCATTATTTTCGAAAATTACAAGATAAATAGCCAAGTGGGAGATTTCTTGAATTTAATGAGATAAACTTGTATTCCAAGAATACTTATCCTCATTCCATAACAAAATTCAAAGAAAATCTTTCTCCCTCTTTTTATTTATCTATTTTCGAAAAATAGGAAAAATATGCAACAATATTTAATTTAATTTTAAACACCTTTTTTCAGTTATTGGACTTTATATTTGGGCTACTTGAGGGACCTTTAGGAGAATTAAGATTGGATCTTCCAATGGACCTTGAATTATCAATATTGAGCCACAATATTATTCAAGCCCATAAATATTAATTAATCCCACTACATAATTAATATTGCAATATCCATCTTAACCCATATTACTTTTAATATGGCTCCCGGTCATTATTTCCCTTTTTAAGTTTATCTAGCCCATTAATTAATTCAAGTCACTGAAACAACTTTCCTTTAATTAATATATTTTGTCCTTGGTCAAGGAACGGTTCAATATTATTATCCATACAGGAAACTAATTCCACTTGCAAGATTTGGTATGATAAATCTTATGAACCTCCCAATGGGGCAAATCGAACAAGCGTACTTGCACACGATTCTTCGTATTAAATTTTAGCAATCGCATGTGACCAATTATATTGCCCAAGATATAAAGTATTGAATCTCATTGATTCTATACCCATCATAAGTCAAAGCAATAATTATTAACCACACACGATCCTATTTAAGGGACGAAGATTAAGAAATAACGAACCATTGAGGTCTAATTCTTCCTAATTCAGTGCTGAAGAATTTATCCTCCTGTAGGTCCTATTCAGTGCATCAGTCATGCACTAGTGTAATCTCTTGGTCAAGACAAGTCAATCTGAGCCTTACACTTCAACCTTTCACGATGGATTGTTCATTTCCATCTAGGTCGTGAATACTTTTTTTAGTTACAAGGATTTATTAATTTAATCTTTTGTGATCGGTATCACTAAATTAACTTCTGATGTAACACGTCTTATTTATTGAACAGTTATGCAGTAAATATATGTAACATTCAATGATATTTAAAGCATCAGTGATAAATAATTTATTTCAGTAAATAAGACATAAATTCAATTTGGTTATACAAAGTAAAAGCATACTTTCCAGTATAACCCCAACACTTTTTCTCTAGGATGCTTGTTGTGTTGATTTTTTAGGGGGTTGGTAAACCTCAAATATACCAAACATCTTGAATTGCTTACCAATCACAGGTTTTTATTTTGACAAGAAGCCTAAAATTATAAATATATGATTTTTAACAGAGTACAGATGTTCTGTGTCTCAGTCGAGAATCCATCTGAATCAGTAAGGTGGTGTTTGTTTTCAACCGGGGAGGTCCGGATGGGGGATGGACCTCCCCCCGTCCCATCCACTTTTCGAATTTTCACATTCCATCCTCCATCCAAATACACATTCACCCCTATTATACATCTATACCCTAAAACTATCACATCACTACTTTTCTTACATCAACTCATTCTCTCTCATACTTTTCTTACAACAATTCATTATCTCTCATACTTTTCTTTCATACAATCATTATCACACTAACTAACAATAATAATATAATACATCATCATAATTAAAAAATATTGATTTGACATAAAACTCCATCAATTCTTACTATATCCAACCCAAAACAAACAAGGAATTACTATTCACAGGATTTCCTCCATCCTTTTTTTTCCCCATCCGGATTTGCCCCATCCACCTCAAGCTCACACTACTACACATTTGAGCTTGGAGAGTTCCACTTGGACAACCCTTTTTTCGAAAAGCACTCCAAGTGGTCCCTGGAGAGCTGTTATATTTTAAAAAAAAAAAAAATAAAAGATAGCGGTTAAAAACCGCTGTCCAAGAACAAAGCTTAGACAGCGGTTCAGAACCGTTGTACAAGGTAGATTGGAGAGCGGTTTTGAACCATTGTCCAAGGTAAAGCTTGGACAATGGTTCATAACCACTGTGCAAGTGAAACCCTAAATTAAAACCCAGCCTCCAGCCCCATTTCTGCATTCGTTACCCATCTGCATATTCGAATGCAATTTTCGTCCTCCTCCTCCTTCGCGCCGCCATCACCGTCGCCCATCCTCCTCCTCCTCCTCCTCCCATGCCGTCGCCCTCTTCCCTCACTCTCTGCTCCAACATTCCCATCTCCTCCTCCTCCTCTTCCTCTCCTTCCTCATCCTTCCCCCCGCCGCCATCCTTCCATATATGTATTTTTTCTTTTTATAAAAATATATGTATTTTTTTTAAATTTTTTATATATTGCATGTGTATATATAATATATATATATATATTAGGATTAATTGTTTATATAAATGTGTTTATATGTTTGGCTTAGTTTAGCCAATTTTGTTAGGATTAATTGTTGTTAGTGTGAGATTAATGTTGGTTTAATTATATTGTTGTTAGTAGCTTGGATTAATTTTTGTGAGTGACTTGAATTAATTAATTTTTGTTAGTGTTAGAGATGAACAATTTGTTAGAGATGAATATATATTGTGTGGCTTGACTTGATTTTTTATGCTAATTTTAGAGATGAACAATTGATGCACTCAAGGTGTTTGATAATATGCTTGTGTGAGGATTTACGCATAAATTAGGATTAATACATTAGGATATATTTGGGTTATTAATTTGATGAATGGATAGTGTGTTTGCTTTAGATGATTGATGGTACATTAGGATACATATTGTCTTACCTTAGGTACATGCAATATACAAACCTTAAGTTTTTTGTAAGACTAATTTTGTGAATGAGTCAAAAATTGGAAGGATTTCAAAATTGAAAATTAAAATGAATGTAGGTTAAGTATGGTTAGGTATGCATTTCGATGATCTTTTCAAATCCCAAATCCATATACCGTAGAGAATAATTAGAGATGAGGATGAATATGACAATCTGGATCTTGTTAACATTTATGGTCATGAACAAGAAAAGTCAACCAAAAAACGAAAAAGAAAAACAAGTGCTAAAAAGAAATGTACGACTTTATTGAAAGTTGTTTCTTCTGCTTTATTAAATGTTGTTTATTCTGCTTTATAAAATATTGTTTCTTTTGCTTTATTGATTATTGTTTGTTTTTTGTTTATTAAATGTTGTTTATTGATCATGTCTTATTGTTTTTTTTGTTTATTAAATGTTGTTTCTTGGAGATCATGCTTATGATCGACAAAGGATCATGTCTTATTTGCAACATCCCTGGGAGATGATGATGGAGATTATGATGGATATTAGCGATGGAGATCATGGCGTAATTTTATTACAATATGATTGAAATTGTAATTATATTGATGACTTGAACCTAATTAACAGGGGCTTATCACCGATGCTCCCACCAGGAAAAGACTCCGGGAAGTTGCGGGCGAGGGTATAGCGTAATCACGATGTCTTCTATTATCAAAGGAAAATACTTGAGGTAATTTTAAGGAAAGATTGAATAGTTGAAATTGTAATTATATTAATTGATCGTTGAACTAATTAAATGTTATGTTATTGTATGGTTATCGCTCAATGACCATTCCAAGAAAGCAAAATAGGAAAAGAGAGTGAGAAGTTGTCCTTCTACCTTGGAGCTCCGATCGATCGTAAGGCGTATGGCCCCTATCGTGTGCGTGAGATGGATGATGATTTCGCAAAATTAATCAATGTTATTTCTAACCAATTTAATGTTTATCGATTTCTATTAATCAGAGAATCAAGTAAGAAAAATCACCAACACAAACCGTGGATCGAACAAAGGTTTTGAAGGAAAGATTATGGGATCAAAACTAACTTTTAATTTTTTTTTTATATATTATGTTAATTATATGCTTATTGAAAGTTGTTGTATGATTACTAAATTTACTAAATTGTTATGTTATATTCGTATGGACAACATTCATCGGCCTTGACCATTCTAAACAAATAAAAATAAAATCTTTTGTGATTCGATATCTCGAGACCATGTCGGAGTAATGGCCAAGAATTTTCGGGAGCATTGGCTTATGGAGTTTTGGAGAAGACATAACGATGACGAGATCATGAATATGGTGGGTATACTTTTGAACGGGTTGCCAAGTTCTAAAGATGTAATCCACCTCACTTTAATGTCGCCGAGTGGAGCAAGTCGTGAAAATAGTGTTACGATGGCCCGATGCTTGGGAGGAGTTTGTGAGGCACTTCAAAAAGAGCTATGGATGATGATTTCACACTTGTTAGTGTATTAAAATTAATCAATGTTATTTCCTCGATTCCTAATTCCTGATCTTGCAGGTGTTTACGAGGGAATGATTCATATTACCCTTGTAGAATCGGAGAAGTAGATTCACCCGCGTCGTAAAAGAAAAATCACCAACAAGCCACTTCATCGAATGGCAATGGACCATGAAGGTAAAATATATGTTATTGGATCTTAACTAAAAAGGTTATGCTTAAATGTAAATCACCACATAAAGAGAAGATATGGTGAGATCAAAATCCTAACTTTTAACTTTTTTTTTATATATTCACTTTTAATATATCTAATAAAGGGACACTTTTCATCACTTATCGAGAGAAAAAAGAAAGAAAGAAAAAAGCCTTTTTGGAGAAAGTGAGATTTACGTTTGTTACCCATTTCGAGTTATTTTTCGGACTACGAGGTAAAGACTGCCCGAGATGGGAATATTCCTAATTCCAGTGCATAGCGTATCATCGAAGAAACGGCAATCTATCCATTAAATTATCTTTCAATTACAAACTATTATTTCTAAACAAATAATTAAATAATAATATTTTGGGATTCAGGAGTGTATATCTCAGACCATGATGAGTTGGAGGATGACATCTCGCTACTATCGGTCTCGATGATGATCTGATCAAATGGGACCCCGGATATAGGTCGCCGGTGGAGCATCCCACCGTAAGATTACGGAGTTTTGGATATGGCGTGCGAAGACATCATTAGCGATGACACCTGGTCTTCAAGGCATGAATATGGTGGGTATACTTTCGGAACAGGTTGCCAAGTTGGCTAAAGATGTGGAATGTTTGAGGTCCGAGAGAACATCGAGTCACGGAATGTCGTCGAGTGGAGCAAGCTGTGAAAATAGTGTCGCTGATGCTAGGTTTTCAACTGATGCTAGGGATGACTTTATTGAGGCACTTCAAAACTTCTCAAATTTGACGCGTGGACCAATGAGAGGAAGACAACCAACTGGAAAAGCGCAAAAAGTAGTATGGGATGTTCATGTCTCACATTTGTTTTTAATTAAAGACTAGTGTATTAAAATTTTCTAACTAAATATCTTATTAAAAGTGTTCTACCCCATCTAAGCACAAATGCCATATCCTTTTGCTACCTTTATTTGGAGGATCCTACCCAAACCGGTTGGTGGCCAGGTGAGGATCGTTAAACATCTAACTCACGAAAAGGGAGGGAATGATTCATGGTCGTGAACCCCTTGGACTAACACGTTAAACTAAGTCCAGTTGGTTAAGTTGGTGCCCCATGAAGGGTTTTGGATGTGAGGGTCACTATAAAATAGATGTTCTTTACCCATACTCGGAGAAGAAGATTCAACCCATGCTTAAAAACCAATAGATGATGTTGTCATCGCTTTCTAAATGTTTGTCGGGTTTTTTCCACGGGACCATCAATTGGTATCGAGTCGAGTTCAAAAGGCACTTCATCGAATGGCCTAGCAACTTGGTCTCTCGCACCATGAAGGTAAAATATATGTTATTAAAGTTTATTATCTTATTTATCATTCTAAATAATGTTGCAAATTAATTGTAGAATCTGCCGACACAACAAAAGCTTAAACAGAAATCCCCACAAAAGGCTAAAGAGAAATCAAGAGGTGTAAGTGAGAGCGATCGACGAAAAGAGGGAGAGAACGAGGGACTCCACTATTGGTCTTGAAGATGAGACTTGGTTATTCAATGCACGGAGACTTAGATCACGAACGCATCGTCATGACTATATGGTGAGCACGATGGTGGAGTCCAATGCTTTCGATACCCTCACAATTCCGATGAGTGCTTACTTTCATCGAAATTCTTTTGAAGAATACATCGTTCGAGAGCATGTGCTTGAAGTCTTGAATGACGAGTGGTTGAGTGCAACCACCATAGCCTTTTACCTCAGGTATGTGTTTATTAATTATCAGTATTTACTTTCTATATAGTTTATTTTTCTTTTTAAATATTAGTTAGCGTATATATGTTGGTTAAAGATATTTGGGTGAGGTATATCTCTCTAGAGATGCTTCAACCCAAGAGAGGCTAAAACAAATGGAAAATGTAATCGTTCAAACAATCTCAAACCCAAAGTGTCTTGTTTTAATGGGTGATAGGACAGGGAGGGGCATGGAGGGATAAGTCCCGTTTGAACATATCTTTGAATCATCTAAGGGAGATAACATCTCATTTTTGGCCAACAAAATGGGGTTCTTTAATGCTTTATGTTACAATAAACATTTGAGTTAAAATTTGTATTCATAATATGATATTTGCACATATGCTAAATTTGCGATTAATTTTAATATTCTTAATATAATATAGGGATTTGTATTGGATGTTGGTATGCTAAATAAGTATGAATACATTAAGTGTATTTTTATGGACCCAACTTTGAATGGTATTTTTTTATGGACCCAACTTTGAAAGAATCGCCTTGATCTCACGTCATTCATGGAAGCGTAAGTTCATTTTTAATATTCTAATATAATGATTTGTTTTACTTTTAAAATTATGCATATTTAATTTTTTTTTTCGAATTATAATAATAATAGTGTGATGACGATGTATCGGAGTCGCCTTCCGAATCAAGGCTCAAGACTTAATTTCAATAAAGTGAGCTGGACAAATATTAAGGTAAATTTAATTTAGTAAGTTATCAAATTAATAGAAAATAATCATAATTGTAATACGTGCTTATAATTGCTAATCATAACAGGTTCCGAGGCAACGAGATGGTGCCCATTGTTGACATTTTGTGTGTTGCTATATTGAAGATATAATCCTCGCTTCTCAAACGACGATTAATCCTAACAATGTAAGTCAATTTATCGATTTATTTAAATTATTATTGATTGAATAAAAATTCATATACTATATATCTAACTATATTGATTAATCGTTGTTTGCAGTTTGTCTATGAACGTCCGCTCAAGACTTACTCCAACAAAAGAATGGAGAAATGGAAAAGAGATTGGACGGGGTACCTTTACAATCGATTTTTGTATATTTTTAATTAAAGTGGTATAACTTTTGGTAGCATGTAATTAACTTATATATTTGTGATGAAATATATTTCATATTTTTGGTGTATATTGGACGTATGTATGTGTATGTTTATTTATTTCATGATGTGTATGTTTATTTATTTGATGTTTTGGTATTGGACATATATATATTATAGTGGTATAAGTTTTGGTTTTGTATAAACAGGATTTTTAAAATATAAAATAATTATTAAAAAAAATATTAGACAGCGGTTTTAAACCGCTATTCAAGTGAAACGCATTAAAAAAAAATATATATTAGATAGCGGTTATGAACCGCTGTCCAAGTGAAACACTTGGGATGCGGTTTATAACCGTTGTCCAAGTGCTTTTCTTAGACAGCGATTTTTTAATAGTTGTCTAAGCTTAGACAAATGTTACTTGGACAACTATTAAAACCGCTATCTAAGACCCTTTTTAAGGGTTGTGCAAAGTCAAATATGTATTAGTGTCAGAACAAACATACCCTAAAGGACAAAAAAATCCATGTCTTCTGAGCAACTTGTTAAATTAAAATGAAAGTTTCGATTAATGTAGTTTAACAGTGATATGCTACTTGGGTTGCAATCTGACCATCCTCAGAAAATTAAAACCTTTTGCCTTATATCTCCTTTACATTTTTTATGAATCTTAACATGGAAAAGGTTGAATGTTCCTTCCATCAAATCATTAGAATCAAGTAAGCAATGTATATGTAAATTCTCAAGTCCAATTAGAATAATATCGGTACAGTTAAAATCATGAATATTACATTTCATGCCACCTGAGATCATGGTTGAAACTTCTTATAATCTTTCACAAACTCCTGTCATAGACTGTAGTAGGATAACTTTTGAAAGTAAGACTAGTTCAAGGTTTCTAGGTTGAGATTAAATTTTACAGATTCTATATTCTTATTAGCTTAAGACGCTTGATGGCTGGACTTCTTGTGAATCAAACTTAATTTATTTTGTAATGAAAACAATTTTTGGTCTTCAATTATATTCGTAAATTTTTGGTCTGATCATGGTATAAACTTTCAGGCCTCTGCCTTGCATCATCACTACATCTCTGGGGCGAGCTTACAGGTAAAATTAATCTGTCTTCTTCCCCAACAATTCTTTCTATTTAATTTCCAAGTTTTGTTAATGTTTTAATCCTTGTGGATACTACGTGTATCTTGGTAAAGACAAAAAGGGGCACTTACCCAAGCGAGCATCGGTTTCTCAAGTATGTATTTGTTCTAGTGGTTGAATTTCAACTATCATTATCTCTGTCTGTTGATGTCTGGATGTTTCATTTCCTCAAATTATATTTTCTGCAAATTTAATGCTCTAGAAAATTAGATGTTATATTGGCATACTCCCAGATTAAGATCACCTACTAAATAATAAAAGTCTACCTACTTTTTTATTGAGAATATTAATTTATAAAATCTTAATGCATGTTAAGTTAAATTTTCTATTTTCTAGACTAGCAAAGCAAAATCTGAAAAAATAAATAAATTAATATGGATTTATTGGGGATTGAACTGAGGAGAGTGGCCTACACTAGAAACCTTATTCCATTAGGCTACAAGGATTTGATCTTCTATGCCACCAGTTACCCGATTTATTTGTACACTCGGTTTCCAATTTAATTTGATATATTTGCACTGTGGATTTTCACAGACTTCCAACTCAAAAAGAAAAGAGAGCCAAAAAAATTATTGGCGGGTCTTTAAATTATTTAAATTAGATCTGAGAGCGGAATTAGGGAGAAAATCCCAACACAATCGGTTAGAACTATAGAAAGATCTTCCTTTCCTTATTATTAGTCACATTTGTTTAATTTATATTTAGTCTCAAAGCCAAATTCTCTCAAACCCTCTCTTCGTTCGATCAAATACGCGCGTGCCTTCTATATTTGCTTCTAATATCGGTTCTCTTCAACCTGTGAATCGACATAGGTCATTCTCTTTAATCTGTGGATCAACAGACTATCGGTGAGTAATTCTTCTGCTCTTTTTCTATCCAAAATTTCGCAACAATTTATTGCTTTTTTTTTGTGTCGATGGTTTCTTGTTCTTTTGTTTTTTATTCTCGTTATTATATGTAGAGTAATTTTACTTAATAATTTTACTTGAGTTAGTTTATGTTCAGATTTTGATTTTTTGGCGGAATAGCTATAGGTATTTTGCAAGTATTAAATTTATACATTCTGTTGTTTGTAAGTAATTCAGAAAGACTGTGCATTAGTTGTAATAACAACTCTGAATTATAATGTTGTTCTGTGTTTGAAAGATCGGTTTTTTACTATTAAATCAGAGTCTTCAAGAGTTTATGGATTTTTTTTAGGGATTTAGGTCAATTCTGGATGTGCATATTGTGTTTGCCTGGAGATTGAACTTTTGTTGTGTTAATCTTTCTTATATTTACTCCTTTTTTATGCTTGTGAAATTGCTGCATTACTAAATGATCTTCTATAAACAATTAGATATAAATCCAACTCTACTGATGAAGCCTAATTTTTTTTATTTGGTAATGAATATTGCTTCTCTTGTGTTTCTGGTAAGCTTGCTTGCTTTTCATTTTGTACTCCTTTTCCTCGTTCCCCAAACTAGTGATATGATTCTTTTTTTCCAGGTTTGTGATATGGCTCCCGGAGGTCCATCGAACTTGAAACAGAAGCACAGCTCGTTTCCAGACAATCTCTTTATAAAGGGCTTTTAAATAAGGAAAGGGTTATAAGAGTTCAAGATGAAACACTTCAAAAAGGAGGTCCAAATACTTTGCCACACAATCAAAACTCTATATGTCCACAAAATCATCGTACTCCTGGAAGTGTAAACAATTTGTCAAATTTGGCATCTCAGGCTTCCAACCCCGTACATGAAACCTCTCCAATTCCATCTACGGAGAGCGTCCTGCATGCATCAAGTGAAGATGCTGATGCAACAGGTAAAGTAATTATTTTTATGTGTTTTTTACGTGCTCTTCATTATCTTTAAAATAATAGTAACAATTAGCCATCTTCATTTATGCTCGTTTTGCCTGTTGTGACATTTTTGAGTAATATTTGTATTTGCGTTTGAGCATACCTTATGAAAAATCTAAATTAGCATTTGACATGGCTCAAACAACTTCAGATTGTAAAAAATGAGAAAGAAAGAAACTAATTCTGGATATATTTATAACAGTGATGCAATGCTATGAATATTTGCAGAACGCAATATCAAAACCAAAACGAGAAAACTTGAGTAAATCTTCTCTTTTATTACAGAATGATTCATACTGTATTGAATAACATAATAGTAGACAGGGAATTCTATACAATTAATTCAGTTGCATTAGATCCTTTTCTGATTATTGTGGATGGTTAAGCATGATAATCTCTGAATTTTTCTTCATAAACAAATTCAAATAGAGGAAACAATTTTTATGGTTGACGCTTGCATTTATGTGCCTTAGATTGAAGTTTTATGTTTAAATTGGTGATTCTTGTTTGTTCGAGGATAGAGGATTAATATTTCATTTACTTTTTTTTATCCTTAATTACCAGGAAATGATGAAACGTAAGCAAGAAGAATATTTTGAGCTCGGAATAGAGAAGACTGAAGATGAGATCGTCTCGGAGGTGTTGGACCATCGGACTGGATATACCAAATGTCTTGGTTATGGTCCAAAGCCTCCAAGTAGACGTAATTCATTATACCATTCTTCTACTCGATATGAAGATGAACTAAAAGAAAAAACAGAAGAGTTGCAACACTCTAGAGCTCAAGTGCAAGAACTACAAACTCAAGTAACTAGTTTGAAAGACGAGCTGGCTACGCAAAATGCAAATCTCTCTGCAAAACACTCTGAGTAAAATGCAAATCTCTTTGCAAAACTCTCTGAGCAAAGTGCAACTATCAACAAACTACTGGTTGTTTTGAGCGGTAAAGGGATCGACATATAATTAAGGTTAGCTTCTATTTTTTATATGTGTATTAATACAATTGTATACACTTTCACTGTTTGCTTATAAAAAAAATTATCATGTTCCTAAAATGCTTGTTTGGATTTAGAAATTTAGTACCTGGAAGTAGATTTGTTTCTCGAAAGTGATGTGATTGAGAAACATGGTCAAAATGGAGTTAGTAGATTGATGCTTATTATGATTTATGATCTTGTGCGATGTTGACTTGCTAATTAAATTAGACAATCCATCTAATATAATATTTTTTTGTAGGTGATATCTACAGAGGAAAATATTTCATCATCGTCGTTTGAAGTGCAAAAAAGAATAACATGGAAATTAGTTTTAGAAACATACAAGACTCTGGGTTTTTTAGTTTATTGTTTCATGTAATATTGATAACAAATATTGTTGATTGCTTTCTAATTGTTTGAAGGAGTTTTTGTTAATGTGTCATAATATGTATTATTTTTATGATGAAATAATATTGTCACTGTATGTTAACTAATCATGATGATATATGTCGTTACTATACCAATTTCTTTAGTGACGATTATCATCATCGTCATTGAATAATATTTATTATGACAAAAATATTTTGTCACCATTTTCACATCTTTTAACAACGATGAACATTTTGTCACTAAAGTCTAATTTTTTGTGATGAAATTTAATTGTCATTATATCTATATATATAACCACGATCAATTTTTTGTCATTGTTCTATAATTTTTTCATGACAAAAAATTTGAAATATGACAAAAAATATATTGTCACCACATCTGAACTTTTAGCGATGATTATTATTTTTGTCACTAAATAGTATATAATAGTGACAAAAATATTTTTCACAATTTCCACATCATTTAGCGACAATAAAAAATTTGTCACTAAATCATACTAATTAGTGACAAATTTTGTCGTCATTATATATGTACACATATAACAACGATCAACATTTCGTCACCAAATAACAACTCTTTCTTGACGAATATAAAAAGTATGACGAAATAGAAATAAAGACTCTCCACTAAATATTTTGAATGGAAAGTACTCTAAGATACATACTACAAATATAGTGACAATCCACTACAAAATATATCAATCTTGCCCTTTTATACATGTTATATTTTATATAATTATAGTTATTAAAATGCACTTTCTCTCATATTTGGTGGCCCCCACGTCACAAAGAGGTAGAAATAAATCTGCAATTCTCCCTCAACTAACCCCAAATCTTCCCTGACCTCCATCCTCTATTTTTGGTATCAAAATTCTTGATTTCATCTGCAGAATCAAAGATGAGAAATTTGGGTTGAGAAATTCAAAATATAATTAATATGAACTTTGGGCCCACAATTCAAAATATATATTTTTTTTTAAAATGCACTTTAAAATACAATTTTTTTTTTAAAAAAATGCACTCTAAAATTGGCTTAAAATATATATTTTTTTAAAAAAATGCACTCCAAAATTGGCCTAAAATACAATTTTTTTTAAAAAAAAGCACTCCAAAGTACAATTTAAAAAAAAATATATACTCCAAAATTGGCCTAAAATACAATTTTTTTTTAAAAAAAAATGCACTTCAAAATACAATTTTTTTTTTAAAAAAAATACACTCTAAAATTGGCCTAAAATATAATTTTTTTGAAAAAATGCACTCCAAAATTGACCTAAAATACAATCTTTTTAAAAAAATGCACTCTAAAATTGACCTAAAATACAATTTTAAAAAAAAAAGTAATCCGAAATTGGTTCAAAAGTTCAAAAATTCAAAAAATTTATTTTCTGAAAATTGCATATTTTTTTAGTCAAAAAATGCACCCCAAAATAAAAAATGGACGGTTGATTTTTTAAATTTGAGAATGAAAGGAAAGGAGATGGGGATTGGTGGGGACCAATTTATTGGAGAAAGGAAAGGAAAGGAAAGGGTAGTTAAGTCTCCCCACCCTATAATTTTTTTATCTTAGAGTCACAAAAAAGTTACTATGTATCTTAGAGTCACTTGTAGAGTGACTTTGTACCTTAGAGTCACTCTCCCGACGAAATAATCAATCTAATTGTGACAAAATTAACGCCACTAAAAGTTTGTCGAGTTAAGTTATATACAGATAATCGTCACAAAAAAGTTACTTTTTACTGACAATTAATTAAATCATCATTTATAATTGAACTGTTAGTGTTAGTGACGAAATTTTGATGCCTATTGTGACGATTTATGCATCACCATAGATGGAAAGATATAGTGACGATGACCTTTTTCGTCACCAAAGGATGACCTTTTGGTGATGAATTAAAATAGCGTCACATTTTACCAAATACCACGCACATTAAATGACGATCTTTGCCACGAAGAATTTCGTCAACAAGTATCAATTGTGACGAAAAATGATGTTTCGGTGACAAATTTTTCCTCAACGATTTCTCAATTTTTTGTAATGAAACTAGTCTTAGTTAATCTGATGTCCAACCGATCTATGGACTCATCTGGTTTCATTTTGAATGTGTCGAAGGAATGTTGAACAACTTGAAGCTTGTTCTCTTTTATTTGGTATGTTCCTCCACACATCAAGCCAGTTTGTCCCACATCTGTTTTGCGGTTATACAATCTTGATCTTTTGAATTATGTCCTTACTTAATGCCCCAATAATTTCAGTTCTTGCAACTTGATCAAGATTGTATAGTTTCCTTTCATCGTTGTTCAATTCACTCTTGGTCTTTTGGATTCTCTGCCCAACTGCTCCTTTAGTGCTGGTTTCTATAGAAGTCCTTCCATCATCAACTGGAGTCCAATAGAATCTGATTGGGACAATCTTCAATTACATCTTGCATCCAGTCTTGAATGGCTCCAAGGTGGTTGATCATTATGAAGCTCCAGTAATCATATTCTTCTATAGAGAACTCAGGGAGCTACCTGCTCTTTGATCACCTCTTCTTGTAAGACGACATCTTTCCTGCAAAAAATGTTAGTACACACAAAGATTTTGAAAAAGGTTTTTCAAGGGATCTGTCTTGGTGACCACCAGATACTTCTCAAAGCACTGGTCTTATGGACACACTGCTCTGAAACCACTTGTTGGTCCCACAAGGTCTTAGGAAGAGCTTTTGAAAGTCTAGGGGGGGGGGTTGAATAGACTTTCTTTGTCCAAAATAAATTTGTATGAAATTTGGTTAAGTATGAAAAATCAGAAGACTTGATGTCAGAGCTCAGGTGATTTTCAAGGTCAGCTGAAAGTGCACTGAAACATTTTAACTTGAACTTTTTAAGCAAAGATAAAGCAATAAATGGTGCATATATTTATAGTGGTTCAGATATCAAACCTTACGCCCACTCTCCCTTTCTCCAAGGGGTGTCTACTACTCACTCACTTACGTACTGTAATTGACAAGTATCAGTTCCTTGTTACACAACCCTTTCAAACTAATCAACAGTTCAGGGCAATCTCTCAAACTCTCTTTCTCTTTCGAAAATGATAAGTAATGAGAGTGAAAGTTACAACTTTTTCTAAGCAAGAAAATGTGTGAAAGCTCTAAGTGTGAGTATAGGGATTTCTGTGTATGATCGTGCTTGATTGTACTTGATTTTTTTCGTGCTTCTTACATGTCCGACTTAATCCCTAACATTGGTATTTATAGGTGGTGATTAACTAGTCGTTGGAGAGCTAACAATCAAACACCCATAATTTATGCAAGTCAATCAATCTTCTTGATTGATTGTGTGATTGATTCTTCTCTTAATTCACATGGAATGTTTGACTTCGATCTTCAATCACAACTGGTGAGATTTTCTCAATCACCAATGGTCAAAAGCCCTTTGATTAAAATCTTCATTTAGTTACCTTAAATGAGGGTGAGCTAATGTTGCTTTAATCCTTTGACTTTCATACACCATTTTCTGGACTTATTCTTCTCCTTACCAGCAGAGATCAAGTCTTCTGATGCTTACACTCAGTTCCTTGCTTCAAGGGTGGTTACCAGATAACTTTCAAGGTCATTTGGTCTTCGCTACAAGGTCAACTGTTGTCATCAACTTTAGAATGGACGATCATTTCTTTGTTGTTGTCATCAATTTTAGCCTAAAAAATATTCAATACTTGGACATGATCATTCTAATTATATTGTAGTTGTTGAAACTGTGGTAAAATTTTTGCACTTATTATCTTTTTTCTCTATAAATATTATAACTTGTTAAATAGATTATTGTTTTTTTTTATAACAGCAGAGGCAAATGTCTGTCTTCCTAAAGAGTTACGAACACCCAAATGCTGATAATCTTCTAACGTACGAGTTCGAAAATGTTGCCTTTAGCTAGTAAACTAAGAAACCTAATCTTGATTGTGGCATTTTCTTAATTAACAACATGGAGTTTTTCAAGGGCAAAGTATATACTACTCCTGAATTAGGAAATGTTTGAAACTTCTTAATTAACTTTTGTACCTTCTAAATTATTTTGAATTTTGTGTATTGCTATTACTTTTGAATATATATTTTTCTGAAATAAAGGCAATGGTGCGTCGAGTGCTAGGAGCTACAAATTGCGCAAGAATTGATACTAGTGATGTGCGCATAAAAAAAAAAGAAATGCGGGAAAAGGTGATTGAGTTTTGTAAAAAAAATCTTGTTTTCATGGAGATGTGTTGGGAGATGAATTTAATAAAGATATGATTTTGATTAGATCCCAAAACCCCTGAGTATGACATGTTCAGAATAATCTTGATAGTTGAGTCAGGATTCAGTTTTAGAGTATTCAGGATGATATCTGCAAAATGTATAGTCAGCACATATAGACCAGATTAGATCTCAAGATTCTCGAAGAACTCAAGAGTTTCAAGAAACGAAGTTTCAAGATGAAAAGAATTTATGAAGAATCAAGACTTCGGAGAAATCGAGAATCAAGACTCGGAGAAATCGAGAATCAAGACTCAAAGAAGAAACCGAGATATCAAGACTCAAGATGAAATCAAGAATCAAGACTCAAAGATGAAGACTCAAAAGATATCGGTCCAAGATACATCCAAGACTCGTAAGACGCCAAGACTCGTAAGACGCCAAGACTTAGAAGACTTCAAGACTTAGAAGACTCAAGACTCAAGACTCAAGACTCAAGACGCCAAGATGTAAGATCAAGAATCAAGATCAAGAATATCAAGGCACACGAATTATCAAGACTCAAGAATGTATCAATGCTCAAGATAAAACTCGAATGATCCGAGGCAATCGAAAAATATCTATCTCAAGGATACAACATCAAGAAAACGCGACATTCGTAAAAATAGATATTTGCCAAGACATTCAATGCAGACAAAAGGAACTAAAATAAAGTGTTGTTAAGGTTATATCAACTCAAAGATTGTAACCAAAAGAGCCGTTAAAGATGTCTACCTTTAACTGGAGACAAAAGTCAAAAAGAGGAAGACAACACTGTACCATACTAACACTGACAGTGACAGGTCGCTGAAAAAGATGTCAGATGTACGAAGTTCCAGACTGCAAAAAGTGAAGACCGGCTACACGAAAAGGCTATTGCCTAAAACGTGTTAGGGAGTGTCAAACCCTAAATATAGTCGTTCCTCACACACCATAAGAGGAAACTCACGGAGCTATCTCTCCAACAGATAGTTTTTCAAGAGTGGCCTTGGTGTATGCCTATAAATACTAGTGACCTTCTACATTGAAATGTTACGGGAAATTTGTAAGCAACTCAAGAGCTCAAACTTATTATTGCAAGTTGAAGCACTCGAAAAACCGAGAATTTCCCAAGTGCTTTATTTCGAAGAGAGCTCACTATACTAAGCCTAGCTTGATAAAGATTTATCCAAAGCTTAGTCGAGATATCCTAGCCTTTGCATTGTACTTCATTGTAAAGGATATCTCATCCTAGTTGGAAACCAACCATGAAACCCCAAACCCTTTAGAAGGTAGTTTGAGTGTGATTGTTGATGAGAAGAGTTGTAAAGATTGAGTAAACTACGCGGAGTAGTCAGAAAGCTCTAAGAGGTGAAGTTAGTAAGCTACAGAGGTAGTCTGAAAGTTTGTTTGTGTTTGAGTAAGTAAACTATGGAGGTAGTCAGAAAGCTCAAGGTCGGGTTGAGTAAGTAAACTACGTGGAGTAGTCAGAAAGCTCAGGGCCGAGTTGAGTAAGTAAACTACGCGAGGTAGTCAGAAAGCTCAGAAGTGATTAGTGAATTTCTCTGAGGATCAGAGAGAGTGGACGTAGGAGCTTGAGTCTCTGAACCACTATAAATTGTTGTGTTGTTTATTGCTTTCTTTATCTGTGCTTAACTGTTGCATTGACTTAAATCTGAAAGCATACTTTTCACTGATATTCAGTTGGAATCAATCCACTGAAGTTGCATAACTGAATCACAGCCTAATCACTATTCCATTCAGGAAGGTTTTTCAGCAAACCTTTAAAACGAGTATAAACTAAGGGCCAACCATTCCGTACATCTGAGTAGCTAGAACAGATAGTTACCAAATTGAACTTACTCATCTGAGGGTTCAGTAAGATAGTTATCTGATCCAAGCAACTCAGGATCTCTGAAATTCAGGACTCAGTTGGGATTATCTGAGGTTTCTGAAAGCAGCTCAGGATCACTGTCTCAGTAGACTTTGACTTAGAGTGACTTGTGCTTCTCAGGACCTAATCTTAAGGATTATCTGACCCAAGCTGACCTCAGTAAGAAAAAGTTTTAAAAATACTGAACACGTGTATTCCCCCCCCATGCACGTGTAAGACTCGTTTGCACCGGGACCAACAAGTGGTATCAGAGCAGTGGTTCAACTTGACCACCTGCTTTGTTGACCAAAGTTTTATTTTCTAAAAATACTTGTGGTCTATCTGAACTGATCTTATTTGCTGAATTCTTAAAAGACTCAGATAAAATGTCTTCTAAGAAACTTCCCATGTTCTCGGTGGAGAACTATGATCTATGGAGATTGAGAATGCAGGCTCATCTGTATTCCAAACATGAACGAATGTGGAGAGTGGTCTCTGAAGGACCATTCCAATTTACTGTGGTGAATCCCAGAGGAACAGAAAATGAGAGAAATGATCCTAGAGCAGAATTTCTTAAGTCTGGTGACCAACTGACTCCTGAGGAGAGAAAGTTAGTCAATCTAGACTATATTGCTAAAGACACACTATACAGTACAATTGATGATGGTGTGATGGGAATGATTTCTCACTGCAATACTGCAAAAGAAATTTGGGATACACCAGCTATAAGGTGCCAAGGCACAGATCATATCAAGGAAAACAAACTTTCAGTTGCAATTGGAAAGTTTGATAGTTTTAAAATGGATGAAGGTGAATCTATTGACAAATTGGAAGTTAGATTCACTAGCATTATGAATGATCTAAATGCACTTGGAAAGAAATATCCACAGAGAGAAGTTGCATTGAAAATTCTTAGAGGTCTTTCTAAGAAATGGGATATACATGCATTGGTGATTGAAAACACCAAAAACGTTAATTCAATGCCATATCAACAAGTCTTCTCTGAGCTGAAGGCCTATGAGTTTGTAATTGATAAGAAATCCAAAAAGGCTGACAACAAAGATGATTCATCATCTAGTAAGAATGTGGCTTTTAAGGCCAAAGATAAAACCTGTAAAACTAGAGAGTCTGAGAACTCCCATGCCAAAAATCAGGATGAGCTTGAGGAAAAGCTAGCACTGATGGTAAGGAGGTTTGAAAGACTTAATAGTAGATTTGGAAAATACAAAAGCTATTACAGGAACCACATGTACCAGAAGAAACTTGAGGACAGATCAACTGAGAAGAAGAAGGACCTGAAAGCTGAGGGATCTTCATCCAAAAGGAAGGACTCCAAGTCCAAAGAAGAAAGTGATCAGGATGATGATGCCAACAGATGCTACAATTGCCAAAAGAAAGGTCACTTCCAGTATGATTGTCCAGATCTGAGTGCTAAGGAGAGAAGAGAAAGGCAAGCTAAAAGAGACAAGAAGTTCTCTAGCAAAAAGGTCATGGTTGCAGAAGAAGAACATCCTGAGGAGGGATCTAGCTCTTCAGATGAAATATTCTCAGACAGTGAAAGTGATGACATATGTCTGATGGCCATTGAGGAGGTAAACTCTTCTTTCTCTGTTGTTGCTCCTACACTAACACAAGAGTTGTCAAGTTCAACTGTAAACAGTCATTTTGACCTGATTGATTCTTTTGAGAGTCTAATGAAGGACTATGCTGTTTTACAAGAACTGCTAAATGAAACTCAAGAGTAGAATAAGGAACTGAAGGCTGAAAATCTAAAATGGAAAGACTCTAGCAATAATGAAATCACTTCTCAATTAATGGGAGCTACTGATGAACTAGATGTTCTGAAAGTACAACTCTCAGAGAAAGAGAAGTTGATAGTGAACCTAACTGAAAAGCTAGAGAAATCCACTGAAGAGATTCAGCTGATCAGAACTAAGTTCAATGACCTCTCTGAGAAGCATGAAACTCTACAGAACTGTGAGGATAGTGCACAGAAGAAGTTAACTCTATTTAATAATGCATCTAATGTAATAGATGAAATTCAGAGTTACCAGAGATCTGCCACTATAAAATCTGGATTGGGATACATTCCAGGGGGAACCTCACAAGGTCATCTGAATGATGCATCAAGTAGCAAGAAGACAATCTTTGTAAAACCAGTGGCACCCACACTTCAAAATGAAGAAATGCCCAAGGTTGTAGACAAGGGAAAAGGACCCATGGTTTCAGTAAAACTGAATGATCAGGTAGGAAAGCCCAAACCTCAGGTGAAGGCTAGAAAACCTGAGCACTCAGTTGGAAAATTTCAGGCAAGTACTTCAAAGCCTCAGGCTAAGAATGCAAACCTGAAAGGATCTACACTGAATCATCAGAGGAATCTTCAGAAGAGAAACACTCAACAGAGACATTCTCAACTGAAGAGACCAAGTCCTCAGTATACTGAAAGACCCAAATTTCAGTACAGGAAACCTGAACCCCACTTGCCTAAGGGTAAAGGTTACCTGAACCCGAGTCAACAAAGATTCAGACCAGCTGCACAGAAGCCAAAGCAAATGAACAAAAGGCCTGAACCAAAGAAAAACTCAAAAGCCCATGTTCATGCTAAGGTAGCACTCATACACAGAAAACTGCTAAGGCACCCAGAATAGTAAATGTGTATGTTGATTTTTATGGAAGACAAATTAGCCACTCTAAAGTGATTAGAGTTGTCAGGCAGATTTGGATTCCGAAAGGTACAGCTAACCTTGTAGGACCCTACACAAATTGGGTACCTAAGAATTGATCTGTTTTTCAGGAGGAAAACAAGGGCACTAAGCTGATTGAAGATCACATATCACTGATGAGTAGAGATGAAAAAGCCCCTGATGTATGGTATCTTGACAGTGGATGCTCAAGACATATGACAGGATTCAAGAAGATACTCAGTGACTATGTTGAACAAAGAGGCCCGCAGATCACTTTTGGAGATAACTCCAAGGGACAGACTGAAGGATATGGAACTTTGGAAATTGACTCAGTTCATATCCATGGTGTTTCATATGTATCTGGATTAAAGCATAACTTGCTTTCAATAAGCCAATTCTGTGATAAAGGTTTTAATGTTGAGTTCTCTAAGAACTTATGTTATGTGAAAGATGATATCTCACAGAAAATATTACTGACTGGTACTAGAAAAGGAAATGTGTATCTTGCTGATTGGAGTTCAACTCCTAAAGATGCATGTTTGGTTGCTAAAAGTTCCACAGATACCAGTTGGTTATGGCATAAAAGAATGAATCACCTGAATTTCAAAACCCTGAATAAGCTTGCAAGATTAGCTCTTGTGAGAGGGTTGCCTAATGAAGTGTTCAGTAAGGAACATATTTGTGATGGATGCCAAAAAGGAAAACAAGTTAGAGCATCATTTAAAAGCAAAGTAGATGTTTCTACTGAAAGAATACTTCAGTTATTGCATATGGATCTCTTTGGTCCTATAACCCCAGTGAGCACCAATGGCAGGAAATACACACTAGTAGTAGTTGATGACTACTCAAGATATACTTGGGTCATATTCTTACTCAGTAAGAAAGAGACTCAGATAAAGCTGCCAGAATTACTGAAAAGGCTCAGTATTGAGAAAAATCTGAGTGTGGTCAAAATAAGATCTGACAAGGGAACTGAATTTATAAATCATATCATATCTGATTATTGTGCAACAAATGGAATTTCTCATGAAACATCAGCTGCAAGGACCCCTCAACAAAATGGTGTTGCTGAAAGAAGGAACAGGACTCTTAAAGAAGCTGCAAGAACTATGATAGCTGAAGCTGATATTCCTAAAAGGTTTTGGGCTGAAGCTATCAATACTGCATGCTACTCACAGAACAGATCCATGCTGACAAAGAGTCAAGGCAAAACGCCTTATGAGCTTTGGAATGAAAGGAAGCCTCTTGTTTCTTTCTTTCGTGTGTTTGGTTGCAACTGTTTCATACATAATAATGGTAAAGATCAGTTGAAAACATTTGATAGTAAAGCTGATGAAGGAATATTCTTAGGATATTCTGAAGTCAGTAAAGCTTTCAGAGTTTACAACTGTAGGACTCTTATTGTGGAAGAAACACCTCATGTTGTTTTTGATGAATCTACTTGTGTTAAGAAGAAACAGGAACATGATGCAAATGAACTGACCAAGAGGATCACCAGATTAAGCCTGAAAAAGAATGACAAATCATCCACTGAACCTGAAAAGAAGAAGTCAGTCACATTCTATGATTGGAGTGACTCAGACTCAGATAAAGAAGTTCAGGATGGAACTCAGGATGGTGAGACTCAGGAAAGCCAACACACCAAAGGTGACCAATCTGAACAGACACCACAGATATGTGATGCCAATGAAGATGTGGTCACAGCTGAGGCAAATTCTGAATCTATCAACCAAAGGGGAACAAATGTCTCTGACAATGTTCTGAATGGAATTTCCCGAGGAAGATGATTCCTTTTCTTTTTCGTTGTTCCCCGAAGTTTATGAATTAATCGAACCTAACATTTCAAATGTTGAGGATACTATTGAAGGGGAACATCTAGAAGAAGATGGTTAGATAGTCATCCTACAAGTCAGATTGTGGGTGATCTAACTGATGGTGTCAAAACAAGAAGGTTCCATGGTGAGAGTGCATTATTCTGCTGCTTCCTATTAGAGAAAGAGCCTACTGAGATTGGTGAAGCTCTACAAGATTCTCATTGGATTACTGCTATGCAAGATGAGCTGAATCAATTCTCAAGAAATGAAGTATGGGAGCTAGTGGATAGACCTGAAAGGCACAATGTCATTGGAACCAAGTGGGTATTCAAGAATAAAAGAGATGAAAACAACAACATTGTAAGAAACAAGGCAAGGCTAGTTGCACAAGGTTATTCCCAAGAAGAAGGCTTGGATTATGATGAAACCTTTGCACCAGTTGCAAGACTAGAAGCCATCAGATTGTTTCTTGCATATGCTGCCCACATGAAGTTCACAGTCTATCAAATGGATGTGAAAAGTGCATTTCTGAACGGTGTGCTTAAAGAAGAGGTTTATGTAGAACAAACTCCTGGTTTCAAATAGAATGACCAAGTTTACAGGATCAGAAAAGCTTTGTATGGTCTTAAGCAAGCACCCAGAGCATGGTATGATACTCTTTCTCAGTTTCTTACTGACCATGGTTTTGTCAAAGGAACTGTTGATAGAACTCTGTTCAGGATAGAAGATGGGGAAGATATCTTACTAGTTCAGATATATGTTGATGATATCATTTTTGGATCCCCAAATCATCAGTTGTGTGAAAAGTTTTCTACACTGATGAAAGGCAAATTTGAGATGTCTATGATGGGGGAGATGAATTTCTTTCTAGGTCTTCAACTGAAACAATCAAACGAAGGAATCTTCATCAACCAGGCAAAGTGTACCAGAGATCTGATTGCCAAGTATGGTGTACAAAATTGCAATGCAGTTAGGATTCCCATGAATACTAACTACAAGATGGATCCTGATTCTGAAGGCAAATCAGTGAGTCATACTGATTATAGAGGAATCATTGGATCATTGCTCTATCTCACAGCAAGTAGGCCGGATATAACATTTGTTGTTGGGATATGTACAAGATACCAGGCTAATCCTAAGGCTAGTCCCATGGAAGCTGCCAAAAAGATACTGAAGTATCTCAAGGGCACAGTGAATAGAGGATTATGGTATCCAGCTGATGATAACCTTGAATTAACTGGTTACTCAGATGCTGATTATGGAGGTTGAAGAATTGACAGGAAGTCCACTTCAGGAAACTTGTCAATTTCTTGGAAGTAAGTCGATATCTTGGTTTTCGGGAAGAAATGGACCTCAAATGTAACAACCAAGACTAATCGGTTTGAATACATGGTGCAGAAGTGCGTGCTTTCGATTCTTTTCGCTCGGACAACAATTAAGGGATTATAAAGTTGTAGCCAATGAAGTACCAATATTTTGTGACAATAATAGTGCCATTGCTATTTCACAAAATCCAAGTATTGCACACCGGATGCAAGCATGTGGATATCGACATCACTTCATCGAGAGATCATGTCGAGAAAAAGGACATAAGGATGGAGAAAATTCATATCGATAAGCAGAGAGCTGATATCTTAACTAAACCTTTGGTGAATCAAGATTTCGTGAACTTCAATTGAATTAGGGATGTTGGATCGGTGTATAGAGTAAAAATCAAAAATTGAAGGTTTTCGGATGCATGAAGTTTTCTCGAATTCTACCGAGAAGCTCAGGATAAAATGAAAATAGTGAACTGAGTCTCAGAAACTCAGATTTCATCAAGGTCAAGATTTCAAAAAAGATATCTTGAACCCATTCAAGATTTCAAGATCATAATCGACATTTTATCAAGGTCAATGCTCAGTAAGACTGATATAGGGAAATTAGTCTGAAGAAGTAATGACTCATGCGACTCATTTATTGCTTAAGTGAAACTCAGAAATCATTCGCAATAAATACAAAACACCTGAGGAATGTTTTTGGGCGGGATCTTTGAAATTCCGAAGAAGGTCAACAGATATTAAATGCTCTGTTACATTTAATCACCAATCAAGTTAAAATGGCGGCTTACTTTTCGGGGATCGACCTTTCACATACCCGATTAATCAAGGATTAATCTTAACCGTTGCTTTTCACCTAACCGGTACGATTTCCCACGATCTCAAGCTATCTAATCCCTTGAAGCCATTCAAGCCAAATTTTATCAAACCCTTCGTTCCCAAAATCCTCTGCAAGAAAATCCCCTCTGCCCAAAAAACCTAAACCCTAAATCTTCAAATCTTCAAATCTCAAATGGCCCCTACCGTTTTCGACAAATTAGCCGAAACTAATAAACCTTGGTACGAGTTCGTTGTCTTGCTCAATAGCACAACCAACTCTAAACCAGAAGAGGAGGCTCTGCATATGATTCGGTTGGCCAAGCTCACCAATCTTGTCGCAAACCGACCGGACCAAGAATACGCAAAAGAGGTAATCGAGTTCATCTGTAATCTGAAGATAGATGAAGAGGATGATATACACTCCGAGATTACTGTATCACATTTAGAGCACTCGTCTAAATACATCAATTTTGAGAGGGAATTGTATATAATTCCGAAGAATTTAAACTATGTTTTTGAGCTTTGTGATAGAGGAGAGGATCCTGCGGTGTATATGTTGGGTAAAGAGCAGGAGTATTTAGATAGGATTGCTGATAATCCTGTAAAATTTGAGGCTACACTACATAAGATGCATTTGAAGCCACAATATAGAGTTTTGTTAGATATTGTGAGCAAATGCATCATGAGTCATTCGGGGAGTTTTGAGCAGATTAGTACCCCGAATCTCATATTGATGGCGGCGATTGCAAGGCATCACCCACCACTGACTTCAACTGGCTCAGATTCTTGATTCAGGTGGTGATGGAGCAAGCCAAGGTCTTCAAAAAGGTTGACGGGGCTATATCGATCAAAGGCAAGATCCACCATGCCACCAAAATAGCATTTATTTTGGAGATGTGCAGAGAGGAGGAGGACATCTTCGCCAATTCGACCCCATTCCCTAAGACCAAGGTGCTTTTCAAGCCCATTGTTGTGAAGTAGCAGGCCATCAGAGGAAAGAAAGAGAAGAAAGTGGAATCACCGATTGCGGCTGCTGAAAAGGAAACCCAACAAGCCAGGGGGAAGGTGCTGTTGGAAGCTAAGAAGGAGCAGGGTGAGAAGATGAAGAAGAAAACCCTCGCTCCCAAGCGCAAAAGAATGGTGGTTCTCACAGATGATGATGGCAGTGATTCTGAAGAGATTAAACCCGAGAGCCAAATAAACCGTTGGAGACATCGCCATTGGAAGTTTTGGCTCAAGGTTATCTCTAAGGCACGGGAACAGATTGAGGAGCGGTGTCTTCTATGAGGTGCTTGAGACATCGCATCACTTCTGATAAAATTTTCAGAAATTTTTAAAGGAGCTCAGCCTCAGAGATTCCTACTAAAAGAAGTGTTTTTACTCGAGACATGCCAGAAGAGCCAACTCGAGTCGGGCCCGAGATCATGCCAACTCAGGCCTCAGAACCCACTCAGATGCAAACTGAGGACTCGATCGAACAACAATCGAGAGGTGCCGAGACTCGGAGCAAATTTTAACATTGATGAGCTCCCCGAGTGATCTACTTTTATCCTCAATTGATGCTTCAACCGAACCGATAACCCGAGAATGAAGAAGGGCGAAGCTGAAGAAACCGAGTGGAGGAGCAAGGGGGAACGGTTCATCCTTGACCGCTACCCTGAGCTCAGCTCATTCCCTGATCTGCAAGATATCTTCTTCAGATTAAGGTCGACGGTGTTCATCCTCAATCGACTCTTAGGGAGATGCTTAACATTGCAAGATTCAGAGGGAAGACCGATGGAATGAGGAAACAACTATCCCGACCGAAGTTCTCGTGGATTCGGGAAGACAAAGCTCAGATGAAAATTTCCGATTTTGATGAGCTAGTTCGAGAAGAAGATAGCCGAGAGGAGAGAGAGCCTTAGCACGGAGGTTGGTGGGGACCCAGGAGATGCCGAGGCAATGGAGAGACGAAAATTTCAAGATGGGGACCAACATGGAGATGCCGAGGATCGATCTCGGATGGAGAAGGAAACTGCTCGAGCCGATCACCTCAAAATCATTTAATGATCAATCGAAGATTAGATAATGTTTTGGTATCGACCTTTTCGCACTATTCACAATTATGCAATGATGAAAGATTCGATGGAAGTTTCTATCTTTAACTCTAAATTGTATCGATAAAATGCAACTTAAAGGCTCGATGGAGACCTCCCCGGAGCTCGAATGGATGAAGCCGATCGAAATGAAAATAAATGGATTAGAAGCACCAACCCTAAAAGTTGAGGTGAACCTCGAGAAGACGATCAATCAATCGAGCCACATGTCCAAGGTGCATAATGTTCCGAGATCGACCTGCAAAGAACCCCCCAATGGAGAAGCTTGAGAAGGTTGAGCCAATGATGATCAAGATCACTTTCGGATGGAAGAGACATTGATTCCCAAGCTCAAAAGAAAATGGAGAATATGAGTACATCTTCAAAGAGTGGTGCAACTTAAAGACACTCGACCTAAGCCGAGAAGGAAAAGATGACCTCCATGGAAGCCGATCTCACACTCAAGAGTTTCGATAAAACCATGAATGAAAAAAGAGAAACCGAGGAGTAGAAAAGGTTGGAAATGAAAGTCTTTGAAATGAAACGAAGCATTGTTGAACCCGAGAGACAAATGCTAAGGCTTTCTAGAGGGAAATTGAAGATATAGAAGAATGAAAAGTCTTCAATCAAGGAAGTCAAGACACTGATTGAGGAAATGAGCTCAATGCTTTGATGAAGTCCAAGATGATTTAAGATGTTTAAAGAAGTTTCTGCAGCAAGAGGAAAGGGACTTCAAGAGCATTTAGTAAATCCCCACATTGATAAATGGAGTTCTCTGTGGGAAGAGGTCAAAGAACCACCTATTATGATGTTGAGGCTTGAAAGATGAACGAAGAAAACGTTAAAAGTGATGCATATAAAATAAAGAGGAGAGTGATTCCAGATTTTTTTCTTTTTAAGCTCATGTGTGTGAGCTTTATAAAAAGCAATGACAACCATATGGACACAACATTTTAGGACTTCTTCCAAATCCCTACATCCGGTCCCAAGAAGGGGGAAAAGACTTAGTTTAATGTGAAGACATCGAGGAAGTTATTCAAACGGATATCACGCACCTCCCTAGTTGAGAAGGATTTTACCCTTTGGAGTAGATGTTCGATAAGATGAAAATAAAATGCATAAGATTGTTTGGTTTCAACCAGGTTGAGATTTTCCCTTACAAATTTCAATGCTAAGGAAGGAAAAATCTTATCATAAGCCTTAAAGGATGTTACTTTTGAAATATATGTGTGTAAACTTGAGTTTGGGTTCTATGGTTTGAGAATGCTTGATGATTTACATTTGATGGAGATTCCATTTGTGATCTAGGAAGAACTTGTGAATATAGTGTTGAATGTTCTATGGTG
Organism: Stenogyne calaminthoides; assembly: GCA_037126765.1. Classification (NCBI taxonomy): domain Eukaryota; kingdom Viridiplantae; phylum Streptophyta; class Magnoliopsida; order Lamiales; family Lamiaceae; genus Stenogyne; species Stenogyne calaminthoides. Next base: position 14,744,073 of record JBBCBC010000014.1, read on the forward strand.
GGAATGGAAACCATGCATTTACTACTTTCTTATAATGAAGGAAGAAGAGAAACCGTGGATTTGGTTGTCTGGAGAGAATTGGTCCACGCCACCGATTCTATAGGTTGGAACCAAGTCGAGATCATGTCTTGATGACAGACATATCGAGTCTTATTATTCTTCATCCGATCCTTCAGATCTATGCGAAGAGGAAAAGAGTCTATGGGCATTGTTGAACTCTTCGAGAGTAAAGCGTCCGATCAGGTATACTAACACTCAGAGACCGAGTTGATTGAAGATATAGAAGACTCAAGGTCGCTCTGAGAAAAGTCTTCTTCGAATCAACAAGGAATGCTCGGGAAGACACATTCATTAGGTTTAGTATATCATTTTAACACATCCGAAAAAAAACGCTTCATCCGCCTCCTCAAATTTTTTCGAGCGCCCCCGTCCGATCGAACTATTTAGCTTTTCTTTCTTAGAATTTTCATTTCTTTCGCTAAGAAAAGAAAAGAAGATCCGATCTCAATATATTTCGATCCTTCCTAACGATCTACCACGAAGTGAGTGGATTCAAGAAGTATTTTGAAAGCAAGAGGAAATGGGACTTCATCAAAATCCCAACAATTTCTTTTTTTTTTTGATAAGCAAAACATTAAAATATATGCATTTTTAAAAATGTTTTTTTTTTAAACGTTGATAAATGGATGCCTATCAAATTCAACACATGTTTAACAATGTGTGGGAAGAGGGTCAAGAGAACCTTACCGGTTCTATTATGATGTCTTTCGAGGGAATGGAGAGACGGGAAATGGGTTTTCGAGGAATCGAATGAAGCATTCATTGAATATCTCCTAACTTTCTATCCTAAATATCTCCAAAGCTGGTTGAACCTTGCGGATGAAGGAAAGGTGCAGATAGAAGCCCCCGGTCCATATACCTACCCTCCTCCAAGACTTGATAGTGGCTTGGTGAATGAAAAAGCCATTATTCAAGAGATTGCTCAATATGCTGCTCAGTTGGGTTTAACAGGGAATAGTCTGGATATCATTAAGGAAAGAGATGCTCTGAAGAAGAGGTATTTCAGAATGTTCAACCTGGAAGTGCCCGCTGATGAAGTTGAAGAGAATGCAAACTGAAGAGCAGAAGACTGAAGAGCAGAAGAACTGAAGAGCCAAATCTGAAGACTGAAGACTTACCTGAAGACTCTTGTAATCTTTCAATCTTTTTGTCTTTTATTTTTTTGATAAACTCATTGTAAACTGTAAACTCAAAATCATCATCAATGAAGATTTATCATTCTTGCTCAAAAGATAATATCTCATTATCTTATTTACATGTCTTTTAAATTTGATATGCCTGAATGAATGTCTCTGAATTAATTGTTTGAATATGGGAAATTGATTAAGTATTTGGTGATGAATCCTTTGAGAGATTCATTACTGAAGAAATTGTTGAAAAATTCTCTGTATGGAAATTATTGGGAGACTCATTATTTAAAGGGGGAAATTGTTGAAAATATAACCAATCTTGTAATAGGATAAACTGAAACCTGAGCTTAGGTTAAATGTTTGTAACAAGATATGTTTTGGCATCATCAAAAAGAGGGAAATTGTTGGGAGATGAATTTAATAAAGATATGATTTTGATTAGATCCCAAAACCCCTGAGTATGACATGTTCAGAATAATCTTGATAGTTGAGTCGATTTAGGTTTTAGAGTATTCGTGATGATATCTCGCAAAATGTATAACAACAGATATAGATCGATTAGATCTCAAGATTTCAAGAACTCAAGAAGTTTGGAAGAAAATGAAGTTTCAAAGATGAAATTGAAGTTTCTGAAGAACTCAAGAAGTTTTCAAGAATCAAGACTCAAAGGAGAAACCGAGAATCAAGACGGGGTGGAGAAATCGAGAATCAAGACTCAAGAAGAAATCGAGATATCAAGACTCAAGATGAAATCAAGAATTGAAGACTCAAAAGATGAAGACTCAAGATATCACCAAGATACATCCAAGACTCGTAAGACGCCAAGACTCGTAAGAAGACGTCAAGACTCAAGACGTCAAGACTCGAAGACCTCAAGACTTAGAAGACTCAAGACGCCAAGACGTAAGATCAAGAATCGAAGATCAAGAATATCAAGGCACAAGAATTATCAAGACTCAAGAATGTAATCAATGCTCAAGATAAACTGAATGATCCGAGGCACTGAAAATATCTATCTAAAGGATACAACACTGAAGAAAACGCGATTACTCAGAAAAATAGATATTTGCCAAGACATTCAATGCAGACAAAAGGAACTAAAACAAAGTGTTGTTAAGGTTATATCAACTCAGAGATTGTAACCAAAAGAGTCGTTAAAGGTGTCTACCTTTAACTGGAGACAAAAGTCAAAAAGAGGAAGACAAAGATTGTACCATACCGATAATCGACAAAGGATGTGTCATTTGAAAAAAGATGTCGATGTAATGGGTTCCAGATCGCAAAAAAAGTGAAGACCGGCTACACGAAAAGGCTATTGCCTAAAACGTGTTAGGGAGTATCAAACCCTAAATATAGCCGTTCCTCACACACCATAAGAGGAAACTCACGGAGCTATCTCTCCAACGGATAGTTTTTCAAGAGTGACCTTGGTGTATGCCTATAAATACTTGTGACCTTCTACATTGAAAGGTTACGGGAAATTTGTAAGCAACTCAAGAGCTCAAACTTATTATTGCAAGTTGAAGCACTCAAAAAACCGAGAATTTCCCAAGTGCTTTATTTCGAAGAGAGCTCACTATACTAAGCCTAGCTTGATAAAGATTTATCCAAAGCTTAGTCGAGATATCCTAGCCTTTGCATTGTACTTCATTGTAAAGGATATCTCATCCTAGTTGGAAACCAACCATGAAACCCCAAACCCTTTAGAAGGTAGTTTGAGTGTGATTGTTGGTGAGAAGAGTTGTAAAGAGTGAGTAAACTATGCAGAGTAGTCAGAAAGCTCTAAGAGGTGAAGTTAGTAAGCTACAGAGGTAGGTCAAAGCTTGTTTGTGTTTGAGTAAGTAAACTACGGAGAGGTAGTCGTAAAGCTCAAGGCTCCGGGTTGAGTAAGTAAACTACGTGGAGTAGTTAGAAAGCTCAGGTCCGAGTTGAGTAAGTAAACTACGCGAGGTAGTCAGAAAGCTCAGAAGTGATTAGTGAATTTCTCTGAGGATCAGAGAGAGTGGACGTAGGAGCTTGAGTCTCTGAACCACTATAAATTGTTGTGTTGTTTATTGCTTTTATTATGCAGGCTTAATCATTTGCATTGACTTAAATCTGAAAGCATATTTTTCAGTGATATTAAGTTAGAATCAATCCACTGAAGTTGCATAACTGAATCACAACCTAATCACTATTCCATTCAGGAAGGTTTTTCAGCAAAGCTTTAAAACGAGTATAAACTAAGGGCCAACCATTCCGCACATCTGAGTAGCTAGAACAGATAGTTACCAAACTGAACTTACTCATCTGAGGGTTCAGTAAGATAGTTATTTGATCCAAGCAACTCAGGATCTCTGAAACTCATGACTCAGTTTGGATTATCTCGAGGTTTTCGAAAAGTTCGAGATCAGATCACTGTCTCAAGAGACTTTTGACTCAGAGCGACTTGTGCTTCTCAGGACCTAATCTTCAGGATTATCTGACCCAAGCTGACCTCAGTAAGAAAAAGTTTTAAAAACACTGAACACGTGTATTCCCCCCCCCATACACGTGTAAGACTTGTTTGCACCGGGACCAACAAGATGGAAGTAGAGCTCAAGAAGAACAAGAAGAAGAAGAAGAAATCATGATTTTACATTGATGTGTAAAGCACTTTTAGAGTTTCTAGCTGCAATTAATTAGTCGATTGTCATAGATCAAATTGTAGTCTCAACATTCAATGAGAAAACATGTGAATACTTTAGAGGTCATTTATTTTGGTGTATTGGTGTATTTGATTATTAGTTACTGGATTATTGGTGAATACTTTGTCATGTTTTGTTGGTGTATTTTCCATCAAGAGATTTCATTGAGGTATGCTTGATTATAAACTTTATTGGTTCCTATACTATATATATTGATACTTCCAATAAGATATTTAATACTTCTGTTTGGATTATTGATACTCTAAAACTCGGTACCATAATAAGTGACTTCAATGAGAAAATTTAGTATTTTGATATTAGCAAACATGAAATGTATATTTTTGTCGTCAAAAGATAATTTGCTAAACATACAAGTTTTGAAACTCCTGACTTAATATTTGATACTCCAGGTGGTAATTTTGATACTTTTATATACTGTACAATAATAAGAGATTCTTGTCCAGATATTAGGTATCGCTAATATTAAACACAATCTAATACTGTGTTTTTAGTATGCAATATAATAGATATGCAATATGATTCACTAGCCTGAATTGTATACTTTTGATAAACATATAAATTTGTGATACTCTTGACAATATATTTGATACTCTAGATGAGATTTTTGATACTCTAATACACTGTACAATAATAAGAGATTTCTATTTCGATATTCAAAATATCACTAAGATTAAACACAACATTAAGTGTTTTCAATATGCAATATGATTCACTGGCCTGAATTGTATTATTTTGATAAATATATAAGTTTTTGATACTCTTGATAATATATATGATACCCAGATGATATATTTGATACTCTAATACTTTGTACAATAATAAAAGATTCCTATTTCGATATTCAAAATATCACTAAGATTAAACACAACATTAAGTGTTTTCAATATGCAATATGATTCACTGGCCTGAATTGTATTATTTTGATAAACATATAATATTCCTTATTAGATATACTCCAGATGAAAGTTTTGATACTCTAACACTCTGTACTACAATAGCAGAATCTTTCAAGTATGAAATTTAGGGGAAAAAACAAATAAACTAGGACAATCGAACATTTGGAGTCTTGCTACCAATCACATTTGATGAAACTAGTGTTCTTTTCTTTGTGTTCTTCTGAAAGTGTCCTTTTATCCTCTTTTTTCTGCCCTTTGTGATCAAACGTGCAGGATCTAGAATACCATTACAAGAACTTGAACACTCACCCCTCGAATATTTCAGATTTTTAAGTGCAAGGAGAACCCTGTTAGACCCATTTTCTACATTCTTTCTTGCATCTTCATCATCTTGGCATTCCAACAACATATAATAATTCGTACGTGCCATATTACTAAGCCAAGAAATATAATATTTGGGATGTTCAGATCTCTCAATTCTTGTACTCAACTGATCAAATGCACCACTTTTGGCCATCTTGGTCCATCTTTTGAGAATGTATTCTTGTGGTATTTTACAAGTAGAGTGTAAGTTAAGCACTCATAGACAATGATAACACAATAAACCACACTCCTCAAATTTCTTGCAAGTAAATGATACATTTTTGTTAATATCATCAAAAAGCACACGATGGGCATGCCCTTTACCATATGCAACATCATAAGTGATGATGCTACCAACACGATCTACCTCAGTTTACAGACAAGAGACACCCTTTTGGTATTCATCCTCAAATATTATGAAAAGAGTCAACGTGTATACCTCTGAAGTGTGCTTCAACATCCCAAGCATCGACATTGTAGATTGGGGAATTGATATTAAGCACTTGACTTCATCTTGAGTTTCATTGCTCCTCCACTTGTTCAATGTATCTTTGAAAATGACAATGAAATCTGTCAAATTCGTCGTCATATTTGTATTGAATCCAATGACACTATTTGTACTTTCACTTCTTTGGGAGAATAATATTCCAGCTGAAAAGAAATCTTTGCTTAGTGCAGTACACCATTTATCTTTGAGATCATACAGACGAGCAAATCAAGGATTGTTTTCCAACTCATACTTTGTGATCATCAATCTCCAACAACTTTCAAATTCCATTTCATCATCTCAACCACGTAAATATTTATTGAAGAGATCTTTAAAGGATTTGGTCTTCTTCAAATGTCCACACCAACTTATAGCACTTTGGTGAATGTTCCATAACATAGCCCGTGTCTTGTCTGAGGAAAAACCTACATTAAAGAAAATATAAATGAAAATAGCTTTATTGTATCGATTATTCCTTGATAATTTAGGACTCAGAACATGATGTATCAATATATAGCTCAAAGGAATCAATTATTGGTTCTAAAGCATCAACTTTAATTCTAAACTAATACATTAGTGTTCTAGTTTGAGTAAACTGATACTCTACAACCAAGTACATATACTTTTTATCTTATACTAGAATAAAATGTACCTTTGCTATTGCATTACCAATCGCTAGGTCTTGATCCGTGAATATCGTTACAGGATTCTTAACCCTCGTTGATTTCTTAAAAACTTCAAAGAGCCAATCAAATGAACCAGTTTTCTCATCCGCCAAGAATGCACAAGCAAACATAATGTTTCTCCGATGATTGTTGATGCCAATGAACGGGACACATATTATACCATACTTATTTATACGGTATGTTGTATAAAAAACTACAAGATCACCATATATGTTGTAATCTTCAATCATTATTGAATCTCTCCAAAATATACTGCACAATCTACCATTGTCATCATGCTTATTCTAAAGAAGAAATCATGCGCTTTTGTAACTTGATCGTATAACATTTTTGTCAATGTATTTGCATCACCCCCTTCTATATATTTTTTTCTACTACGACCGACAAAATTCATGTGCTCTCTCAAAGTGTGACCAGCACAATCTTCACCCCTCGCATCATGTACCATACATAGAAAAGATTGGGTTGGTTTCATTCCAGAAGAAGTCATACCTTCAATTGTATTACCTTTCGCATATGTGATCTTTCTCTCCGAACGATGAAGATGACTCCACTCTTTCCTTGTTAATGCATGATTATGTTATGTGACATGGACGATAACTTCATAGTAACCATCATCCTTTAACTTAACCCTGGAAAGGGATTTACATCTTGTTCTTGTTATATGAACTCTTTTGGTTAATTCCTATCATATGAATCAGATTTTTTGCTTTCTTGGAGTTCGAAAGATGAACAAAGATAGTATATTTACTGCAATTTGTTTGTATGATACCTAGTTGTTCCTTTTCGGACACTAAATCCAACTTCATGTGCATGCTTTCAGTATAACTCATACATCTCTTCAACAGTTTTCCTTCACAAACCAACAAGGGAACCAAAAATATTAAGTTATTCAGAAGTATTAGGTTTTAGATATAAAGTATTGAAAAATTGTGTTTGAACTAAGAAGTGAGAAATTTAAGTCTATGTTGTATCAGCTTGTGTAATGCTTTCTTCCATTATAATGTCATCGTCATAGGAGCTCTTTGAGTCATCATCATGCACTATACTAATCTCATCCACAGTTTCACTCTGAAAGTGTGTGTGTGTATATTTTCAGAGTATTGTTGAAAATGTTGTGCAACATGTAAAACAACATATGACAGCAGAAGTATTAAAAACACGGTGCAAATAATTTCAAAATTATGTATAATCTAAATTCAGACTATACGAATCTCATGGTTAAAAGCATCACTATAACAAGTAGTGTGATACACAAGAATCTCTTACAAGATCCTACAAGATGTAGTGAAAAATCACACACCAAAGCAATCTATTCAATCAAGTGACTAGTGATCTTATTCAACCTAACACTCGATCTAATAAGCTAAAATCAGTATTGATGGGAAATGTTGGGATACAATCGACCAGTACAAATAAAATAACATCGACCCTCACACTTCAGTCACGGTTATGTCTTCGATGCTACTCTCTAAAGTTTGGAGTAGAGCAAATGGTTTTTAACTTTTCCTCAAACTTTGAACTTCGACCAATACATTGTATTTATAGACTTTGGAATCAACAACATTGTTCTATCCACTAGGCACGATTAGGATAGCCTAGAAAGTCTCCACCATCAACTCCATGATCTTTGTGTAACCACTCATGATCTTTCTATTCTCACTCATCCACGCTACAACCGCGTGACAATATAACTGAAATGTCATCACCCTGCAATGTAGGAAACATAGGAAGACACATCTATTAAATCGGAGTTAGTGTTAGGAGAAAGGGCAAATTTAAGATGTTGTGCAGAATGTTGTCCAACATATAGAACAACATCCGTGCAACATCAACAAACTCCCCCAATTTGGCATTTCTACTACAACACACCTGATATTAAAAACAACATCCGAACTTGTGTCAGGAAATAAACAAATAATAACCATTTATAGAACAACTACTATTCAACCAAATCATAAAGTAAAACACTAAGTACAACAACAATGTACTTAGGCCAAACAGAGTATTTAAACAACATATTTAAATGACAGAAACATAAACATATCATCTAATTGTCCATTAACAGAGTTTGTAAAGTAAAGAGCAATAAATAAAAGATTACAACACATGAATGAATTTCTGTAATGAAATAAAGGGAAGGACTAGGTCATTTGAATGATTGCATCTCCATAGTCTGCACTTGCTTCCCCATACTTTAGAAACTCCCCCTGTCTTGAATATGATCACCAATTCTCAGAACCATATAGCTCATCAATGATGACTATACTCTCTAGAGACATATTCACCCTGGTAGGTGTCTTTAGCAAGTCCTCATCAGCAACTTCTTCAATTGGCTCAACTTCATCTTGCATCATCTTTTCAACATCAGCATTGAGTGCCTCCTCTACAGCTTCCTCTACAACCTCTTTAATATCATACTCCACTTCTTTATCATCATCAGCAGTTTGATCATCATTTGTAGCATCAGCATCCTCAACAACATCTGGTTCATCATCCTTCTCACCTGCATGACCTGATGGACCAGCTCCATCATCACCACTATCACCACCATCTGTTGGGAAATTAGGGGTGCCCGGATCTATTGTGAATTTAAATACATATTTAAATTAATTAATTAATTACTAACATGAATTAATCCTAAGTCAATTCAACATAATAATTAATAAGCAAATAAACAACATGCGTACACATAATCCACGTAAATCCTAAGCATGCGGAATCTAGGAGTTATGAGATTACATACCTCTTGTAGAGACAACCGTTGAGACGATGGATCAACCCAAAAGTGCATTCTCAAATATGTCCCACGTCCACGAACGTAATCCGGTGGGAGGATTCACACGAACGATTTTCACAAGAGAGAAAAATAAAATATTTTGCCACCACCTTTGTGGATTTCTAATATTTTCAACACATGGAATTGCACATGGGAATGAAGGATTCATCCCCTATATATAGGACAAGGGGGGGATGATTTTTTGAGGAGAAAAATAAGGAAGAAAATCATTTTCTTGGTCTCCAAGAAATCTTGAATATATCTCCTAAATTCTTTTCTCCTTAATTAAATTTTTCCATAAAAATCTCTCTTCCCCTTTTCCCTAAATTTTCGAAAATAACAAGGCAATAGGAATCAAGATTTGACTTCTTGAATTTATGGGATAATTATGTATTACAAGAATACTTATCTCTTTCCACAAAATATCTACAAGAAAATCAAGAAAATCTTTTCTTCCTTTTTCCTACAAATTTTCGAAAAAATTAAGAAATATTAGGCAAAATATTTTCTTATCCTTTTTCGTTAATTGGACTTTATTTTGGGCTATTTGAGGGGCCTTTAGGAGAAATAAGATTGGACCTTCAATGGGCTATGAAGCTTTAATATTTAGCCAAAATATTATTCAAGCCCATTAATATTAATTTACTCCACTATAAAATTAATATTGAACTATCCATCTTAACCCACATTACGACTTCACGATAATATGGTTGCCGATCATTATTTCCCGCATTTAAGATTATCTTAGTCCATTAATTAATTAAGCCACTGAACAGACTTTATATTAATTAATATCTTTGTCCTTGGAGTAAAGATAACTCATCATTATTATCCATACCGGAAATAAATTTCCACTTGCAAGATTTGGTATGATAAAGATTCTGAGCCCACCAAGGGGACAAATCAAGCAAGCCGTACTTGCACGCGATTCTCCATATTAAATCTTAGCAATCGTCATGTAATTAATAATATTTCCCAAGATACAAGGTATCGAATCGCATTGATTCTCTTCCCATCATAAGTCAAAGCAATAGTTACTAATTTCACACTATCCTATTTAAGGGACGAAGATTAAGAAATAATGGACCACAGAGGTCTAATTCTTGTATATTCAGTATCAAAGAATTTATCCTCATGTAGGTCCTTTTCAGCGATCATAATGCACAAGTGTAATCTCTTGGTCAAGACAAGCCAATCCGAGCCTTACACTTCAACCTTTCATGATGGGTTGTTCATTTCCATTTGGGTTGTGAATTTGTACTTAGTCACGAGGAACTGTTAATTTGATCTTTTGTGATCTGGTATCACACAATTAACTACAACGTAACATGTACTGCCTTATCGAACGGGTATGCAGTAAATATATATAACATTCATTCATATTTAATGCAACATGTGATAAATAATTTATTTCAGTAAAATAAATAAGAAATTCAGTTTGGTTATACAAAGTAAAAAGCATACTTTTCAGTATAACCCCAACAATCTCCCACTTATACTCAAAGTCTGCTTTTAAGTATACTACAACATGTCTCGTGTTCTATGTGACATCTAATGTCACCCTACACGAACCAAATAATATTTCTCCCACTTATACTCAAAGCAGATTGGCAATGCTCTTGACACCCATTCCTTCCACATGTCTCTCGAATGTACTCTGAGGCAGACCCTTTGTGAATGGATCTGCTAAGTTGTCTTTAGACGCAATCTTTGTCACCTCTATGTCTCCTCTCTTAACGATTTCTCGTATAAGATGGTATTTTCTTTCTATGTGTTTGCTGGCCTTGTGGGCTCTCGGTTCCCTAGAATTTGCAACTGCTCCGGCGTTATCACAGTAAACCGTGATCGTGCTGGGGAAATCTGGAATGACATCCAAGTCCACCAGGAAGTTCTTGAGCCAAACTGCTTCTTTCGCTGCTTCACAAGCAGCAACATATTCGGCTTCCATGGTAGAATCGACGATGCATTTCTGCTTAACGCTTCTCCATGTCATGGCTCCTCCCCCATGCAAAACACACTACCCGAGGTTGACTTTCTGGAGTCTATGTCTCGATTGGAAATCTGAGTCCGTGATAACCGATGGAGATTAGGATCGTTCGATTGATAAACCAACATTCGGGTCGTTTTCCTCTTCGAGATACTTCGAATCGTCTCGAAAGGATAAGTGAGATTGTTAATGAGTCACACTCACTTGGTGATCTAATTTTCAATACTCGGTTAGTTAATAAGATACTTATAACTGTTTCTAAACGATTTAATGCTAAAATATGTGCAATAGAAGAGACTAAGAACACTGATTTATTGAGTCAAAATGAGTTGATTAGTATTTTGAAAACTTATGAGATTAACTCAAATATGTTAGATGATGATAAACATGAGAAAGATAAAGACAAGAAAGTACTTGCTTTTAGAGGTGAAACTTCTGATAATGTTGATAAACATCTTTATGTTACTGAAGTTGATTTTGATGATGATGTTTTTTATTTATGTGATGAAAATGTTTCTGAATAATTTGTTCTTATCACTAAGCAATTCAAATCTTTTCTAAAAGGGAAGTTCAGAAAACCAAGTGGTAATTTTCAATCAAAAGATAAGTTTAATTAGAATTCTTCTCCCTCGGATAAAAAGCTTGTACCTAGTCAGTCTTCCAGTTTCAATCAACCTAGACAATTTACTAAGGATGACAAGTTCAAATATGATCCTGAGTACAGAAAAAAAGGTTAAATGTGATGCAAGTTCTGGATATGGTCATTATGCTAATGAATGTGCTAATATTATGCTTAGGAGAAAGATGAACTTTAATGCTACCTTAAGTGATGATTCAGATGATGAAACTAATGTTGGTAAATGTGAACTAAGTGTTATGTCTGCTAGAATAGTTTATGATGATACTTTTGATGATGATTGATTATTGGTCTGAAGCAGATTCAGATGTTAACACAACATCTGAAACAACATTCAGTAAATATGATTCTGAGATTAACTGTTTTGCTGGAACTATTCTAAATGCTGAAACTTCAAATTCTGCTGAATGTAACTCTGAATATCTGAAGTTTAAAACTGATTTAGAAACTCAAAAAGAGGTGTTGAGTTCCTTATCTTTAGAAAATTCAGATTTAAAAGAGAATCTTTTAAAGCTTGAAGTTCTTTTAACTAGAAAAGATGTGGAAATTTTTTCTTTGAAAAATGAGCTTAAGTGTACTACCCTGAGTTTTAAAAAGTTTTCTGCAAGCACTATTGATTTTGAATGATACATTAATGATTGGAAGATCAAGTAATGCTGGTCTTGGTTTTGAGAAAACTACTGAAGATACTCCAATCTCCAGTAAACATATTTCTTTTGTAAAAGAAGGAACTTGTTTGACAAAACCTTTCAATCTTAAACAAAAGAAATCTGCTGGATTATTTGAAGAGTATGTTTGTTTTTACTGTGCTAGAGTAGGTCATATTCGTCCATACTGTTCTAAGTTAAAAAGAGATTTAAAAGCTAGAATTATTTTACCTGACAAAGTTGAACAACCTATATAACAGGTTAACAACACTAAAAAGTGGATTCATAAACACATGTTATGTAATGTTGTGTATACATCTTTGAAAGCATGTGTTCCTGGATCTTGGTACTTTGATAGTGATTGTTCTAGATACATGACTGGTCAAGTTAATCATTTGTCTAATTATACATCTTGTGATGGTGGTCATGTTACCTATAGTGGTGGTTCAAAAGGTAAAGTGGTTGGTAAAGGAACTTTGAATGTTCCTGGATTTTCAAAGTTGACAAATGTCTTACATGTAAAAGGTTTACGTGCTAATCTGATTAGTATTAGTCAGTTATGTGATGATGATTTACATGTGAAATTTGACAAAAAATTCATGTTATGTACTTGATAAAAATGATGAATGTTTAATGACTGGCAAAAGATCTGCTGATAATTGATATTTGATTGGTTCAAACCATACTTGTAAAAGTGTTGAAGCAGATGACATTATTCTATGGCATCAAAAACTTGGTCATGCTAATTATAGAAGTATTCAGAAATTGCATAGACTAAGTGCTACTGTTGGTTTACCTGATCTTAACTTTGAAAAAGGAAAAATCTATGAACCATGCCAGAAAGGTAAGCAAGTAAGGACAACACATCAAATATTGTCAGCATGTACAACAAATAAGTATTGTGAGTTTATTCATATGGATCTAATGGGTCCTATGGAAACATAAAGTTTAGGTAGAAAGAGATATTCCTATGTTCTTGCAGATGAGTTTACTCTGATGGAAGTATTCTACCATATACAAGCTTGATTTGTCAGTTCTTGGATAGGTTGGAATTTGAGAGGCCAAGAGGAGAGAGGATTAGTGGTTATGTTCCAAGTTTTGAAATCTCACATGTCTTGAAGGCTGGAAACCGCACAATTGATCTACCCTTGAAAGATCGAGCACAACAAACCAAAAATGTTGCCCATTCTATTGGTAACATTCCATATAACATCACTAGACGTGCTGGTATCCCTTCTGTCACTTTTTGAAATTATTTCATTACTGATCAGATTAATTACATCCAACAGAACATAGATGCTCTAGTTATTCAACAGACCTTCTGGAGAAACCTGCTTTCTACTCCAACAGGGGGGGGATCACCTGATGATGGTGGTGATGATGGAGCTGGTCTATCTGGCCATGCAGGTGAGAAGGATGATGAACCTCAAGCTGCTGATAATGTTGAAGATGTTGCTGAGGATGTTGATGGTGCTGCTGCACATGACGATGAGAATGCTGCTGATGACAGAGAGGTTGATGAGGTTGTCCAAGATGTTGTTGATGAAGCTGTAAAGGAAGTTGTGGAGGAAGCACTCAATGTTGATGCTGCTGATGTTGAACAGATGGTGCAGACTGAACCAGTTGAAGATGTAGTTGTTGATGATGATAGCCCTGATGACTCTAATGATGATCTGAGATACACTCATAACAGAGAGAGTATGTCTCCAGAGAGTGTTGCTATCATTGATAAGCTATATAGTGCTGATAACTGGTGATCAGATTCAAAATAGGGGAAGTTTTTGAAGTATTGGGAAGCAAGTGCAGACTATGGAGATGCATCCATTCAAATAGCGCAGTCCTTCCCTTTATTTCACTATAGAAATTCTTTCCTATGTTGTAATATTTTATTTACTGCTCTTTATTTTATAAACTCTGTTAATGGACAATTAGATGATAGGTTTATGTTTCTGTCATTTACTTTATGTGGTTGGATACTTTGACCTAAGTACACTGCTGATGTACTTAGTGTTTGTGGTTGTCTGTTTGAATTTAAATTATGATTTGGTTGAATAGTAGTTGTTCTCTGAATGACTATTATTTGTTTCTTTCCTGACACAAGTTCGGATGTTGTTTTTAACATCAGGTGTGTTGTAGTAGAAAGACCAAATTGGGGGAGTTTGTTGATGTTGCACGGATGTTGTTCCATATGTTGGACAACATTCTGCACAACATCATAAATTTGTCATTTCTCCTAACACTGACTCTGTTTTAATAGATATGTTTTTCTATATTTCCTACATTGCAGGTTGAAGATAATTTCGGTTATTGTCATACGGTTGGACTATGGTGGAGTGAGAATAGAACGATCATGGGTGGTTACACCAAGATCATGGAGATAGTGGAGGAGATGTTCAAGTCTATCCAAGCTTAGTGGATAGGACAATGCAGTTGATCTTCAAGCCTATAAATACACTGCATTGGTCGACATTCAAGTTTTGAGAAAAGTGAAATACCATTTGCTATACTCAAAACTTTAGAGAGTAGCATCCGAGACACAACCGTGAGTGGAGTGTGAGGGTCGATGTTATTCTATTTGTACTGGCCGAGTGTATCCCAACATTTCTCATCAATACTGTATTTATCTTATTAGATCAAGTTTTAGGTTGAATAACGTCACTAATTACTAGATTGAATAAATTGCTTTTGGTGTGTGATTTTTCACTACACCTTTTAGGATATTGTAAGAGGCAAATAAGCAATATCATAAAAGAAAAAGAAAAAGGGGGGCCCAAAAGTGACCCGTCGTACAAAGGAAAGTGAAAAGTTTATGGCCCTAAAGTGACCATGAAATCAAAACAAGGATGGAAAAATAACTAAGTACAACGATCAGCCCCAGATTCTAATAAATGCATTTTACGTATGGGTTCATCGTCAAAAGCGCCGTGAATGAGCTTTTAGCTATATAGCCCATGCCTCGAGACATATGGAATCGAAGGTAGTTGTTTTCGTGTATTGAAGTATTGTAGGGGGGGACAAGAGCAATAGGGTTTGTTTTGTTCCTCCATGAGGTCTGCCGATCTTCTTCATCGTCTTCACCACTGGTGATTTCTCTGGTGGGCCCAGTGGGTCATTCGGGTAGTCTTCTACCTATGCATCCGATTCTGAAGCTGTATTTCCATCCCCCACAGGTGGTATAATGAATGTGTTAGAGGTAGCAAGTGGGGGTGAGACCTGTAGGAAGGTTGGAGTGGTTGCCTTCTTTTTCTTAACCGTCTCCCAATCGTATGAATCCCGGTCATGATTCTGCTTCTTTTCTCCGTTAGTTTCCTTTTCCAATCTTTGCTCAACTTCGGAGGGGACCACTATAACCCCTTCAGTACCATGCTCATCCAAGTCCTGCTCGACCGCCACACCCAACTCTCCAGTATGATTGGGAAGGTTCTTATCCGCCCCAACCTCCTGCATCTCAATATCATTCATCTTACCCGCCACTGTATTCGAAGGTCCATTGTCCCCAAATTGGGCAGGGGTGGCGGTAATCTTCTCCGTAGACCCCTTTTGAACTCATACCTTTTGTTTATGAGCGTTGCCCGGACCAGGAGGTTTGGTGTTGTCATCTGGCTTTCCCTCTGGTTGATTCCCCCCACGAGTACGACAGTTGTCCACCGAGTGACCAATTATCTGACAGTGAGTACAAAATTATGGGTGTTGTTCATAGCCTACTGAGGCAATCGAACAATGACCTGATCTCTCGTACATAATGTTATACTCCTTTCCCTTGCGAAGATCCAGTTCAATTAAGTCTCGAGCGTAGTGGCACATGGTTCTGTTTCGTGTATGTTCATCAATGCTCACAACAGGACCAAGGGCGGAGGCAATTTTTTCAATAATAGGCACATAAAAATATTCCATTGGAAGTTCGAAGATGCGGACCCAAACATTAACAATAGGGGAGCTCACCTTATAAGGATTGAATTCTAGCACCCATTTTTGAAGTCTGACTGTGCCAATTTCTAAAGACCAAGAACGTTTCAAGAAAATCCTGTCCCGTTCTCGCAAGTTTGCTATTTGGATGTTAATGTACCCTCTACCCAAGGTTACTAGTTTCCAGGTCGCCTCAATATTCCAACATTTGTCCAGTAAAGCCTTAAGCTCCGTAGTCAAGATCGGTCTAGCACCTGACTTCAAAAGAATACGCCCAATAATAGAGTTTTGCAAGTCTCGTACCCCTTGCCTATGTATCAAATCATCAATGTTAACCGACAGAAATTCACCCTTTCGAACTGGGGCAGCCGTCGAGGGATTGAGAACATGTGCAAATGATTTACTCTGTTGTGAAACCCCATCACCATGAGCCACAAAATCATTATTAGTATTACTAACAACTTGAACAGCCTGCTGGGGATCAACACTTGCAGCCTGAACAGCACCAGCAGGCTGTTGTGCACCAACCGGACTCGAATTCAACACCACACTATCTGAGTTATGCAATGTATGCATACCAGCAGCAGGAGTCACATAATCAGACCCAGAAACAGCTCTATTTGACAAACCAGCAGTAGGAATCAAAGAATCAAACCCAGAAACAACCCTATTTGACAAACCAACAGTAGGAATCAAAGAATCAGACACATAAACAGCCCTATTTGTCAAACCAGTTGGAGAAAACACCCTCTCAGTCCCAGAAAAATCAAAATCCGGCAAATCAGCAACACTAGGCCTAGCAATAGACCCCAAATTCGCAGCAAACACAGCCAAAGACCCAGGATTCTTGGGCAAAATATCAGAGTTCGAGAAATTACCAGAGATTGAAGAACTCGGTGGAACAGCAGTCGAACCCGGGGCTGCAGACACGCGGGCCGAAACCGTAGCGACAACACGAGCCTCGTCCAGGGCTGGGACGAGGCGCGGCGAGGGATGCGTAAATCGATTGGGGTGCAGGTGGCATAGACGTCTGGTGGAGGTCGGCCTCCGTCGCAGGTCGCGTCTCGAATGTGGAAGTTAGGGCATCGGAGTCACGAAGTAAAAAATCCACGATTTTGGGGTCTGAGAGTCTCGAAATAAGCCGGCTAAACGCCTGGGAAAAGTTTATTGATGCCATGGGTGGCGAGGCGGCCAGGCCGCCGTTTGCGGCGGGGAAATCAGCTATCGGCGATTTTTTTTTTCACACAGTGTAGTGTGAAATCGCACGCAGTTCGGTTTAGCCTGAGAAAGAAAAACTTATATAAGTTTGGATCTTGTATGAGGTTCACACTACTTATATAAGAATGTTTTAATTATAGTTATGTTTTTATACGTGTGTAATTAAGACTATACAAAAATTTAAAATCATTTGTATACAAAATTTTTAAAATATTTGCGTTCGTTTTTAATACTTATTTTTTTACATGCGTTGTTTAACATTTTTCAACAATGAAAATACACACATACACACTCTGAATATTAAAAGATGCAACTTGTTTACATTGAACCGTTTATTATTTTTGCTTATTAATAGTTGCACATTTTTATATAAATAAGTTGCATCTTTCAGTATAATAAGTTGATGCATTATGAGTGCACAATGCACCTGTATGTAGGTGTGGACTCGGGTCGGGTATGTCGGGTTCGGGTAACCGAAAATTCGGGTACTTACTTACGAAACCCGAACCCGACCCAAAAAATAGGGTACCCGAAGTGATCGGGTTTTATCGGTTTCGAAAAATCGGGTGTCGAAGTGTCGGGTACTCGAAATACCCAATTTTTTAATAAATAAAATTGAAAAAATTATAAAAAATAATAATTACATATAAAAGTTCGGGTACCCGATACCCGATCACATAATTTTGGATCGAGTTCGAATACCCGAAACCTAATAATCTTAGGCTCCATTTGGATTGATGGATTTGAAATCCATGGATTTCACACACAAATCATACTGTCCAATGGATTTATAAATACTTAGATGTGAGAGTTTAGGGAAGAGAGTGAAGGGGTAGAGATGAGAAGATTTCACAAATTCTAGGTTTTGATGAGAATTTAAAATTCATCATTTTTAAACTAGACTCTCAAATCTAAGTATTTGTAAATCAATTGAAGAGTGATGATTTGTGTGTGAAATCCATGGATTTCAAATCCATCCATCCAAATGGAGCCTTAAAAAATACCCGACCCGATTGGTTTGGGTTGGGTACCCGATACCCGAAAAAAAATGCCCACACCTGCGTGTATGCATAAAAGACTTGGCAATTTATTAATCAATCAATCTAATTTCAGTCTTTAACTATTTCACAAAATTCCATTTTTACTGAAATGATTGCACATATTTCCGGTAATTAATTAATGTCCTATTCTGTATTGAAGCAATAGTCGCAATTTGCTATTTTAAGATGCGCGAATTTCTTCTTATTCTGGACGAAAAAGACATGGACGCCCCGCATTCTATGAAGTAGGCATGCTCACGGTTCGAATCCCATGGTTCCAAAATCAGGAGGGGGAACCGAACCAATGGCGGTTTTTGGTTGGGATTCTCGAATCCCATGGTTCCGGTTCGAACCACCGGTTCCACCTTTTTTTTTTTTTTTTTTTATATATTTTTCTTGTGTTTCTTAGTTTTTTGGATCTAAAATTTGAAGGAATGTATAGATAGATCATGAAATTGGACATTGTTATTGTTAATATGAGGATTTAAATTGAAGATTACATTAATAATTGAACTATTATAAATTAGTAGCCTAATTTATTACAAAGTAATTGAACTATTACAAAATAGTAATTTTAACTTAAAATAAGCTAGTAATCTACTATTACAAATTAATTGAACTATTACAAATTTTCAAATTACAAAGTGAACTATATCGAATTAGTAATTACAATTACAACTTAAAATTTTAAACTTTACAAAATAAATTTGGGGGGGGGGGATTTAAAGAAATTGGACTTGAGCTTAAATTTAAGAAATAAACTTAGAAATTCTAAGTTTGAAACTTAAAATTAAGTTGCCTACACGATCCAATAGGAATCAAAGTCCACGTTAGTTCTCTTACCTCAAACTTACCTCGTTGATTTGGATCGATTCGATTCTTCATGCATCACTTCGGTGGTAGTTTCTTGAGCTATCTTGATCATCATTATCAACAAATTCTTGACTTCTTTTTCGCTCTTACCCAATCATCAAGCAAGCATTGGTTTTCCACGTTTTCAACGGTCATATTCGATCTCGTTGCATCCAAAGTGTAGCCTCCCAAACTAAAAGCTTGTTCAACCAAGGCAGCGGTTGAGGCGGAGATGCAAAAATTTCTCTTGCTAGCATTAACAATATATGGATAGATATTTTTCATCCTCGACCACCACTTTAGTATATTAAAAGTAGCGTTGTCTTCATCTTCATCAAGCCGAGCAAATGAAGAGGATAAATAATGATAAGTTCGTAATAAGGGTTAGAAGTAGACCTTGGGCGTTTTTGAGAACGCTCATCAAAAAACCCGTTAATATATCTTCTTCTTGACTCATAAAAGAGCCACCCCCACCACCACCAAAATTTTCTTCAAAACGGGACCACTATATTCTCTAAATAAAGACATTAAAGAATTTTAATCCGATTACCAATCTCTTAGGATTAGGATATACATCATCTTCACCGCCATGACCATATGTCTATTAGGAAATAAATAATTATAATACATATTTAACATCATTATTAATCCATCCAATCTTACTCTCAGATCAAACACTTTAGCAACCAAGAATAGATCGGGAATATTTGTAAAATATTTTTTCCATTTTTGCATCATAGAAAGTAGCACCACTTAATAAAGGATTTGTAATATTTTCATTTAACACATGAGCAACTTTAATACAATAATCAAGCGCTAAATTACACGTAGGGATAATAAACACCGGATAACACTTTTGTGGAATCATTAAAAATTTCAAAATTTTACACAAAGAAGTGCATGAATGAATCCCAATATTGAGGATATAAACGAATACCACAATTTTCTTGAGTAAAAATGTACATAAAGCTTTTTTATAATCCATAGACTCCTTTAACAATTTATACGTGGAATTCCAACGAGTTGACACATCAAGAGAAATTTTTTTTGGGATGCATATTGTATGTTCTACAAAAAACTTTCCATTTTTTCAACAATTTTGAATGTCTCGACATATAATAAATAGCGGATCTAATAGGACCAACTTGTTCTTTCAAAGCATCTAAACCATCTTGAACACATAAATTTAAAATATGACACATACATCTAACATGAAAAAATTTCCACCAAGATATGGTTGACAAATATTTGTAAGATCTTCAATAGTAGACGATTTGCACACAAAGATTATCAAAACCAATAGAAAATATTTCTTTAGTAAGAGCATACTCATTTAAAATATCATGCAATTTATCTCTAATATTAACGGCATTGTTTTTCGTATCAAAATCTCTATAAGCAATCAATCTTTTTGTTAAGAGTCCACTTAATCATCAATCCAAGTGCATGTAACTCCTATATAACTATGCTTTTGAAAATTATCACTCCAAATATCCATGACATATACAAACTTTAACATTTAAATCGGCAAATAGATTAATCAAAGCATATTTATACTCATAAACAACTTTAGCAACATCACGAGTAGTAGTATGACGTGAAACTTTTTTTGCCGCGGGTTGAAGACCAAGGTTAACAAAATCATTCCAATACTAATTATCGGCAAATTGAAAAGGAAGGTGTTGTGTGCACACAAATTTAGCTAACAATTTTCTATATTTCATTTGATCAAATGTAAATAGAGAAGTGGGGTTACTTACCTCTCGCTTTTGACCTCCACCACCGCCAACGGCCGACGTAAATCCATGAAGTTGTGCTTGGTTTGAACTAATTCCAACTCTATCCGGATGAATTTTTTTCAAATGCTTCTCGAATGTTCCATATCCTCCTCCTTTGACAAAAGAATATATTTTGTCACAATAGTTGCAATGAACTTTAATAGTACCATCCTCGTTGATCACTTTATTAAAGTGACGTGCAAAAATATCCGACTTAAGTTGAGCTCGACTTGGAGTTGGCTCGGCATTGATTGACCCGGTTGGGTGGTTTTGGCTTTCTTGAGTAGGACGCCGTCGTGGTATAGCATCATCTTCAAGAGGATTCTCATAACCGGGACCAAGTGTGGCCTCAATATCATCTAAACTCCACTCATTCGGTCTTGGGGTGGGATGTGGAAGATTTAACGGAAAGAGGTGGAAGAAGTTTTGCCTTTACCCTTACCCTTGCTTTGATGGCTTGCCATAATAATAATATGTATGTAAGTATATGTAAATAATATATGTATGTAAGTGTAGTGTAATGTAATATGTATGTAAGTATGTAACTATGTAAGTGTAGTGTAATATACTAATATGTAGTATAGTACTATAGTAGTATACTAGTATTAGTATAGTGTAATATATAGTGTATATAATATATAGTGTAGTATAAATATAATATGTAGTGTATAGAGTATAGTTACTATAGTATGATATATAGTGTAGTATAAATATAATATGTAATGTAAATAATATGTAAATAATAAACTTTGAGAATTGAGTGAGAGTTGAGACTTGAGAGTTGAGAGAGAGATGAATAAATTTTGGTGTGAATTTTGGAATGGAATGAGTTGGTATTTATAGATGAAATATTGAAAAAAAAAAAATTCCATTTTACTGAAATGATTGCACATATTTCCGGTAATTAATTAATGCTCTTCAATCTGTATTGAAGCAATAGATCTCTTTTCCGGTAGTTGGATTTTAAGATGCTAGAATTTTCAAATTTTATTCTGGACGAAAAAGACATGGACGCCCCGGTTTTTGCTAGAACAGGAACCGAATATGGGATTTCTGCGGTGTTCATTCGAACCGAATCACGGAGGAACGCAGTGGTTCGGGTTCAAGGCTTGATTAGGTTTTTTTGAGCATGCCTACTATGGCTTACCACTCCACATCTGCAACACACACACACACACACATATATATATATATATATATATATATATATATATATATATATATATATGCGGTGTGTCATACGATATGGAACGGGGACGCAGGAATTTTGTTGAGGGGACCCAATTAATAGGCTAAATCTTGTATTTGTTCAAGTCGTTATTGCATTCATGTCATTTTAGAACCATGCATTTGTTATATAAAAGAATTTATTTACCTTTGAATTGCGATTATTAATATAAAAAAATAATTACACGATTCAATGTAAATAAGCTGCATATTTCAGCATTACAAGTTGTATGATTTTAAAATACATTATAAGCACACAGTGTACCTTAATCGATAACAATTTTCAAAATTTTAGGGGGGCCCAATGCCCCCCTTGGCCCATGTGGCCTCCTTTACTTCCACCAATTAACCTAGTTGTCCTTAGTTTGTGACTATTTATTCAGTTGCATCGCCTGTTTATTTTCAATGTTAAAAAAGTAAGTTAAACCCGGGTACCCGGGTTAACACAAGTTCCAAGACAATTTGGGTTGGTTTAATAAACCCACAAGTTTGGGGGTTTAAACACTGTAGCTCGGGTTTAGGAGGATATTACCGTTTTCATCCTCCAACAAATTCCTTTTTTCTTCATTATTTCCAGCAATAAAATTGAATTTCTTCCTGAAACGTCCACTAAATTACTGGAACAAAGAAAAGAAAAGATATGTGGAGTCATGGAGAGAAGAAATTTGCTGGAGAAAAAAAGAAGAAAAAAAAGGGGAGATAAGAATTTCGTAGGAATTAACTAACCACAAATTCACCAAAAAGAATTCACAAACAGAATATAAATTACAACCGCAAACAAAAGGTTCTCCGGTCTTCAAAAAATTTCTTCCTTACCCTCGCCAGATTCTGACCATCACTGAATAATTTCAGTCTTCAAGTAAGGAAGAATGAAACGAGGAATTCAATTGAAGAGATAATAAATTGAAGAGATAATACTTTTATTCTATAGGTATTTTTGTGAGATAATAAATCGAAAAGAGAGAAGGAAAAAAATGGAGTGAACAGAGGAGAAGAGGAAAAAAAGAAATTCGGGAGAACTGGAGTGAATTGAGAAGAAGAGAGAAATTTGGGAAAATTGAGTGAATCGAGAAGAAAAGAGAATAAATAAATTTGGAAAATATGAAAAGAAAAAAAGGCGGTGACGATGATGAATGAATAGTGAAAAGATGTAAATAAAAAATAAAAAGAAAATATTGAGGATAAATACGTAAAATACCATAATTATTTCCTTTCCCCAACTTGTCAAGTAAATATGACTCAATATAAGGTTACCCTACTACTAATTATCCATATACCATTTTTTGAGTTAACTCAGACCAACAAGGTAAACGAGGCCTGAATGAGGCCGTCCCTGGATACGATAGATGCTGTAGTGGGTCTTAACTCAAAGCTACTGTACAACTTTCTTTATTGCGTAAACTAACGCCCACCGCACAATCACAAAAGGCAACATTTTTCCCCTTATTCTCTGTTGTCATAGTCAAAATTATGGGAAAGATGGGTCCAACTTTGTAGTGACGCGATTTATTCTTCTCTAACTTTTTTTTCTCTGCGATTTTGTGTTGTGAAGTTTAGCAATTGGTATTTATTGAGAGTGAATTTTAGCAGTTTAGGTTTGCGTACGCAACCTAACTTATATAGTCATCGTTTTTTCATGAGGCCATCGCCTAATTTCAGTTATGGCGGATAACAAAGATTGTAGTCCACCTCTCTTTGTATTCTTCAAGGATGTCAGGTATTTAATTTCAAATGGTATACTATAATTTTCAGAGTTAGTTTTGTTATTTTAATTAATTAATTTCTGCCTAACTATTTTTTATAATTGATTATTATTTTTAGTTCTGCGGGACATGAAATTTATAATTTTTTTATTTTTTTAATGGTCAAAGCCAAATATACAATTATATATGCTGAGTATGCAGTAATTACGCAGAATTTTGTTGATTTAATTTATATTTCTGAACTGAAAAGTAGATTATAAATTGTAATATATTGGGGTTGGTTGATTGTGCGCAGTTCGGTGTTCAAATTGGATGATCTTGGTGTGGAAATAGCAAGAATTGCTGTGCCAGCAGCACTGGCTTTAACGGCTGATCCTATTGCTTCTCTGGTTGATACAGCATTCATTGGCCAAATTGGTACAATTTGATTCATTAAGATTATTTTAACATTTTTTTTTTTTTTTTTAAAAAGAGGCTGAATATGCATATATATTTGTTGCATTGCAAAAACTGCAGGGGCAGTTGAACTTGGTGCTGTTGGAGTTTCCATTGCTTTGTTCAATCAGGTTTCAAGAATCGCGATATTCCCGCTAGTCAGTGTTACCACCTCTTTCGTTGCTGAGGAAGATGCAATCGGCACGCCTACTGAATTAGACGACTTGGAAAATGCGTCGAGTGAAAAAAAGTTGTTGATACCACAAGAGGGTGAGTGCATATACTCTAAATCAATCCCTACGTATATATTTATCGTTGTATCCCCTGTTTCACTGAACAGTATTACTTGTTTTCACTAAACATTATTACTTGTTTCACTAAACAATATTAGCTGTTTTAAGCGAATAGTATCCCTTATTTTCACTAAACAGTATTGCTTTGTCAGTATTAGTGGTTTTCACTATGCAGTATTACTTGTTTCTATTGAACAGTATCACTTGTACTAGTTTCATAGTATGAACAAGTTTCAAATAAGAGTTTTCTCTCTTGATGTTTATAGTTAGTTAAAATAGATAATGTGTCAGATTCAGGGTTAGATTTGAAAGAGTCGGAAAGCACCAAGAGTTTCGAGATGGGTAGAAGTGAGCAGGGGAAGAAACAGATAGCATCAGCGTCGTCGGCTTTGATAATCGGTGGAGTACTTGGCGTCATCCAAGCTGCATTTCTGATCCTTACAGCTAAACCTTTACTAAGTTTCATGGGAGTCAAATCTGTAGGTGCTCACTTTTGATTTATTACAGTTATTACTAAAATGTAGCTAGCTTGAATTCATTCAAATGTGCATTTTTAGGATTCGGAAATGTTACGCCCCGCAGAAGCGTACTTGAAACTCAGATCACTGGGCGCTCCTGCAGTTCTCCTGTCGTTGTCTATGCAAGGAGTCTTTCGTGGATTGAAGGACACAAAAACTCCACTTTACGCAACGCGTAAGCATTCAAACAATATGAATCCTTATTTGATGAAATAGATGATTAATGTTAGTAATTGGATACAATTTAGTTGTGGGAGATTCAGCAAACATCGTGTTGGACCCAATATTCATGTTCGTTTTCAAGATGGGGGTCCGTGGCGCAGCCACCGCGCATGTTATATCTCAGTAAGTCGAACATCTTTGGTACATCTATCATGTTCTGCAAATTCAGTTCACAAATTTGGCTGATTTGTTTCAGGTATTTAATATCAGTAATACTGTTATGGAGATTGAAGGAACAGGTGGATCTCCTGCCTCCTGCCCTGAAATACCTACAATTCGGCCGCTTTCTTAAAAATGGTGAGACTTTCTAAAACGGTCTCCATTACCGTATCAACACTTGTCGATAATTTCTTGCTGATGTTATGTAGGATTTCTATTGCTTACGAGGGTGATAGCCGTAACATTCTGCGTAACACTTGCTGCATCGTTGGCTGCAAGGCTGGGATCGATGCAAATGGCAGCATTTCAGGTGTGCTTGCAAGTGTGGCTAGCTACTTCTCTTCTAGCTGATGGCTTGGCTGTTGCTGGACAGGCAATACTTGCAAGTGCATTTGCACGAAACGACTACAAGTGCGCCACTGCTGCAGCGTCCCGAGTGCTGCAGGTAATAACTTAAAAAGAATATATATGTCCAATTAAGGCTAAGACAAACATATACTCTCTGATATCAATGCTTATTATACTGCAGTTGGGATTAGCTTTAGGACTAGTTTTAGCAGTCATTCTGGGATTTGGATTACATTTCGGAGCAAGAATCTTCACCAACGACGCTGATGTTCTACGCCTCATTGCTGTTGGCATTCCGGTATTAATTTATTTCTTTCGGAAACATTTAGAGCATGTATTGTATGCAATTGGAGAAAAAAAAAATTGGTCCCATAATTATCTTGGTTGTCCAATTTTGGTCTCATTTTCGCTGAAAAATATAAAATTTGTCTTTTTATTATCACGTGCGAGTCACGTACCGGTTCAAATTGGGGTTTTCCGAACTCGTTGTTGACGTGGACACTAAAAATTTATTTTTTCCGCACTTTGAAGAAATTTTCTTGTTCTTTCTAATTTTTACAAAAATGAACTTTTCTTTTAACAGTCAGCGTCCACGTCAGTTACGAGCTCGAAAACCCGTGATTTTAATCGATACATGACAAAAAATGACAAAATTTTCTATTTTCCGGCAAAAATGAGACCAAAATCGGACAAATGAGATAGTTAGAGGACCGAAATTGGATAGTTAAATTTTTTGGGACGAAAAACGGATTACAGAAAAGTTATGGGATCGAAGAACTTTTTTTCTCTATGGAATTCTTTAAAGAATTTGTCCTGCTTATGCAGTTCATTGCAGCCACTCAGCCCATCAACTCACTAGCATTCGTTTTCGATGGCGTAAATTTTGGAGCTTCCGATTTTGCATATTCAGCATATTCAATGGTGCGTTAAGCTCGACTAGTTCATTTATGCATAAACGGTAAAGTTAACCATAAACTATAACTACTTGTGCACCATGCAGGTTATGGTGGCTATAATTAGCATACTACTTCTGTTGCTTCTTTCATCAACTAATGGATTTGTAGGAATATGGGTTACCCTCACTATCTATATGACTCTAAGAGCCATTGCTGGATTTTGGAGGTAATTAAGATTCTTATATTATCACAAATACTGTCTCTGCATTTGTCATGTTTTCTATAGCTTATTTAAGTATCAATTGCACAAATACTTGCATCAGACATGCTACTTTTACAAATTTTTATGATATTTTTGTCATGCTTCAAAAAGTATCACAAATACTTGTATACATACGATTTCATGCAAAACTTCCTGTATATTCATTTGTTTTGTTTTTTCCTATTTTGCAGAATTGGTACTGGAACAGGGCCTTGGAAATTTCTTAGGAGCTGATTTTTTTTCTTATGTACTGCGTATTGATAACATCATACATGTAAAATAAAAATGTTCTAGCATACAAATTAGTCAATACAACGGAGAATAGGATTTGCGAGAAAACAAAATAGGTGTTCAAATTCTGTGGGTAATTAAAACATCACAATTTTTAAAACATAAAGTGATAGGTTTTAAGACAATATCCACCGAATGTTTAAGCCAAGTTTCATTAAGAGGGTAGGTAAATTGGTTCTCTATTAACTTAAAAGAAAAAAAGAAAGAGGGGTTCTCCTATATAATATTATACTATAGTATTAGTGCAAATGATGAGCTGAAAATTTGCGGATCCTGCACAAGTTACCGGTGTCAAGTGGAATTTTTCTCAAAAAAATTCGGGGAAAATCAAAATATGAAAAATCGCTCTCAGGTTACTATAAATGTAGATATGCGAAAATACTGTAAGGGCAAGTGTGATGATGAACAAAAAAAAAAAAATTTACAAATTCAATCGTGTAATTTGACAATTTTGATTTTTACTTAAGACACTTGGTCACATTTCAGAAAAAGAAGCATATTAAAAATTGAGGGGGAAGAAGATGAAATTAGCACAACTTTTTATATTTTAAATATGTTACTATAAAGACAAATATGTGTACTAAAAATGCAAATATGTGCTTCTTGTCCTTACAGTAATATATATTTGTAATTTCAGTAACACATGTTTGTCTTTATAGCAACACAAATTGGGAAGCGTGTTTTTCTGTTTTGCCTTACCACGATTTTTAATCTGATTCGACCTGCAAAAAATTCCATGAATTTTCAATCTAATGAATAAAATGGACGGGTATGGACATATTGTACAAATCTAAAATCCGTACAATATTATTGTACATAAAATTTTGTCTTAGATTTAATGTTGGGGAGATGTTCAAAAGAGTGTTCCCATAAAAATCTATTCCACATGAACTTATTTTCATATACATCAAAGAGCAAGCATCTAGTGCTTCCCTGGAGATAGAAATCTGCCAGTTTGCTCTAGTTTCTTCTCCATAAATTCATTGTGATAGATATCCTCTCCAAAATCAAGAAGAGCTAAACCACCGGATCTTCCTCTAGAAGGTATTGAAATGCTAATAGAATTAAAATTTAGAGACATACTTGTATGAGACGGTCTTACGGTGAGACGGAGCATAATTTGGGCATTGACGCTTTAACACTTTGGGAGGGGTGAGTGTAATTTGTATTAGATTGTACCATGTCTCATGAATGAGACTGTCTCATATGAATTTTTGTCTTAAATTTATTCTTCAAATAATCAATAACTTGAGAACTACAACATTTTTTAAATAGTGATAATTTTATACATAACAATGTATAAACCTGGTTTATGGGAATGTTACTATGGAGAGAAATTGTAAATTAAAACAAGAGGTTTACATACAAATTGAGTTGGGAACAACTCAGTGAGGTATTATGAGATTATTAGAAAAGAAAAGTTAGTAAAAAACATGGATTTTTAAAGAATGGGTATATATAGGGTACGAATAAAAGTAGAGTAGGGTTAATAATATACATGAACATCGATCTTCATCTCAAGCAGAAAATAAGAAGCATGAGCAATTAGTAGAAGAGAGGCCATGGTGGTTGCTCTTTATCCAGCCACCTCAGTATTCTCGTCTTCCGAAGGCCATACCACAGTTTCGAAGAGACGTTCGCGCATCAATGCCAAATTCTGATCGGAGATCCTCTCATACATCTTAGTGTGATCACAAAACTATCGAATAAAAGAAACATGGTACAATTACTTGAATATAGCAACAACCAACTTTTTACTGTGATGAAAATTAGATAGGGGCACTAATTTCTCATACCTTTGTCCATCTTTGATAGAGGTGAAGGCGAGTTACCATTACTCTCTCTGCAAGCTCCTGTTGGTCCTGTCAAAAAATGTAAATATATAACAAGGGCTAACCAAAATAAATATAAGGAGTCTTTGATTAGCAGAGATGCTCTTCGTGAGACATTAAGTGTTAGGATTTAAACTGCAATTATAGAGAAATTGAGAGAGAACGAAATTAAATAACACAAATTTGATTACCCAGTTCGTCAGGAATGACTACGTCTGGGGACACTACCAAGCCAGGAGATTTACTAATATTTCGGTTATTACAAATACAACGAATCAAATAGGTATTTATAAGCGAAACTGAGTCAAAATAAGTTGGATCATAGAGAAGATGGGACGTGAAGCAGTCGATCAAGCTCCATAACCCAACATTAAGATCATCTATAATTAAGTTGAGTAACATTTGGGTGCACTCAACAGTATTAGTAGTTCACTGTGCAATTGGTGCATGACTAATAATATTAATAAATATAAGGAGTCTTTGATTAGTAGAGATGCCCGTTTATAATGTTGAGTGAAAATTACTAATACTGTTGAGTGAAAATAACTAATATTGACCAACTAATACCTTTTAATATAACAACTAATACCTTTTAATAGAACAACTAATACCATTTAAAAACACATTTGAGTTGCACGGTGCAACAAGTACATAGAAGTATTTGCCGATTAAGTTAGTAAGAAAATGTACCTTGACTAGGTTGCGTATAAACGTCTTGCCATAACCATGTTCGTTCGATGCAACATAACTGTGAGAATTTAGCAACAAAGCAACTACATTAGAACATAAGATAATGGGCATGCAATGCAGATAACAGGAAGAGCAGAGCACATGGTCTTACTGATAGAACCATCGGTACTGCGGAGGGTTCATCTCGTATAGTTGGTTCATGACGGTCCTCACAGCTTTGTAAGTGAAATAGTCCTGAATTTGCTGCACAACAAACCATCTTAATTACTCACTCCAATAATGAAAATTACAAACACTATATTCTGGAGATGAATGTGTTTTTTTTTTTGCCGTAAGGCTTTTTGCAACATATATGAATTAAGTCTGCTTTGAGATTGGTTCTAGCAACTGCAATAACTGATGTGGTGTTTTACAGAAAAAAGTGCAGTCGTTTCTGTTGTACATAAAATACAGAAACAACTTCATGCCCGTTAGACTATGGACCCATTTGGCTCAAACTATATAACCATGGTATATTATAAGACATTATATTACTCTCTTCGATCGATTTTGTTCGTCTTTTAGAGTAGGGGTGAAAATAAAACCAAGCTATTCGATACTCGACTCGAGATTTTTCGATAAAAGCTCGTTTGAGCTCGGTTCGATATTGATGTCAAACAAGTTTGAACATGCTTTTATGCTTGGTAAGTTTGAAGCTCGGCTTAAGCTCGATAAGTAAAAAAAAGATAAAACAAATGTAAAATTGTCAAACTACTCGAGCTCGACTCGTGTTCGGCTCGATTAAAGCTTGTTTGAGCTCGACTCAAATAATTATCAAACAAGCTCAAACATAGATTCAAAGCTCAACAACTTTTCAAACAAGCTTGAACAACTAATCGTTCGACTAGGCTTGACAGCCCTACTTTCGAGAGAAAGATTTTTACCCAAAATAACTGTTATTTTGCACTAATGTAGAAGAATTAAATATAATATTCTAATTTGACCCTTGTGAGGATATGCATTAAAAAAATGAATGTGTAAATGATATTATAGATAAATTAAAGGGTAAAAATGTCATGTTGCAAATATACTTATTGCTAGGTAATGAGTTATTTTTTGTAAAACATTCTTAAACGACAATTAAAATGGGTAGGAGGGAGTAGTATTTGTTATATATGTCTATCTGTATAAGATTCAAGTGCAAATCGACTTTATAAATAAAAATGAGAATGATTCTAATTCAAAAGATACGCAGTAAGCCAAGAAATTAAAAATAAGTGGACTTATTAGGACAGAAACAATTTTCGGCTAAACAAAATCCTAATAAAAACTTAAAATGTTAGAATTGCACTACAATAATCCCCTGCAACCTCTTAACAATTGCACTAACAAGTGAAAAAGAATGTGGCTTCAACTGTGAAAATGAATAATAAACTTAAACTCATCAATTAATAACAAATAAAATGAAAATCCGGTTTAAGATAGTGTAGGAAATTTGAAGGGCAAGTGTGATATGCAAGCAGGTGGATTTTAGGAATATGCAACTTGTTATATTGAAATATGTAACTTATTTACAATGAACCCTGCAACTATTAATATTGAAAAATAGTTACACAGTGCAGTGTACATATTTCTAAAATGCATTATGAGTTCACGGTGCACTTGAATGCATAAAGACTCACTCAAATTTGAATCAACATCGCAACTAAAATCTCAGAACAAGCCGATTGCTTCTCTAATTTAAAAACTAGTTAAAAAAATCATACTTGTTTGATGTCGTCAAAGTTATCTTCCTGGTTGGCAGACAGTTCATCCACAACCACTCCACTCTTCTTCTTCTTCTTCCTTAATTTTGCGGTCCAAAAAGTGGAAACCGAAAGAGTTGTGGTTGAGGAATTTTGAAGAAACGAAGAGTTCAACTGTAATGAGCCTGCTGCACGCGCGGTCACGTGCCTTCGGCCAACCAAATTGCACGAACAACTTTTTGAATCAACCAACGAAGAACAGCCCACCACACCCACTGCTCCCACCATCCTTCTTTAACCAACAATTGAGATTGAGATTGATTAATTTAATACGACGTTGTATTTGGGTGTTCTAGTTCATAACCCTAATTTGATTGATGATATTTTTTGGGTAAAGAATGAATAGGTGTTGATTTCTTTGGGTGAAAACTCTGACCACAATTCTAATTTGAGGCGCAAAATATTCCAACCTCGCCAACCCTAATTTCATCATAAAACTAGCACGTAAGTACGCTGGATTCAAATTTTTAATTTTTTTTAAATATTTAATTAATTTGATTAATTCAATTATAAATAGTATAATTTTTATATTTTAATATTATTTGTGTATATTTTAATTTCATTTTTTATTATAAATTATTTTCTCCCATTAAAATAATAAAATTAGGTGTCATACTGATTTCAATCTTATATATTATTTATGTAATACATATTGTTTTGATATTTCCACACCTCGTTATCTCATATACACCTTAAATAATTTTTTTATGGTAATTAAAATTTTTTATTTTTTTAAAATATGTTATGTGAATAATTTTTGTTGACATAAGAAAATTTAAATAACCGTGAAAATTAATTATTATAAGTATATATAATATAATGTTGGGAGAAAGATAACTGGATACAAACGAAAAAGGTCATTAAACATACGCGATAAAAAAATGGTAAAAGATAAAAATTAGAATATTTATGTTAATCATATTCTACGAAAGATTGAATACATAGATTAAATTAGAAAAAAAAAATATTATGGATTAAAAGTTATATTATTAATAATTCCATAAATATTGGTGATTCATAATTAAGACTAGGTCTTGTATGAAGATGCGTGCAAAGATATAGTGCATTTTGGGCGTGCAAGAACTTATTATTATTATGCGACTTATAAAGACTGTTAATATGCGACTTATTCATTACGTAAAAGTTGCAATTTTGTATAATTAATATGGGAACATAGTTGCATAGTTCGCTTACATTTTGGAATAGTTGCATGTTTTATTTTGTATAATTCAGACGCTTTAAAATGCACTATGAATCTTTGTGATCTTATTACACATGAGACTCACTCCATAATTAATAGATAAGATATAAATGGAAGGTAGAGATCAAAATTAAATAATGTATTAGTGAGATTAAAAAATTAAAAAAACTAATAATAATACCATAAATATTTTGATTGTTTTTAATTATTATGGTAAATATTTCGATTTTGCTATTTTGGTTCGGTTCGGTAACCGAATGCTCACCCCTATATACACTATTATATGTTACTTTTTATTAAAAAAATAAAATAATTTAACAAAATATCATATCATATTCCATAAATCTTGACTCCTGGGAGGCTTGGCAATGGGGCGGGGCGGGGTCGGGGGACAACTTCCCATCCCCGTCCCCGCGAAGTTTGGGGGCGGGGTGGGGAATCCCCGCGAAGCATTCGGTAAAAAATCGCCCCCATTCCCCGCCCCGCCGGGGATTTTTGGGGAATCCCCGGCCCGCCTTTTTTTTTCCTATAATTTCTTTATACTTCTCCAAGTAAATTTGTCACATGTATAAATCAAATATGTTTCAAATTACTACAAATAAAAATATCCCTAGTTCAATGATAATCATACCCCATGTAGTTCCAGAAATACGTACATTAGCCTTAGTTTTCTTCACAATCAAATAAAATCACAACATAAATAAAGAAAGAAAACATGAAGTTCATCATCATAAAAATACATATTTGAATTTGAGATGCAAATTTAGGATTTAGAATTTTAATACATATTATATATATATATTAATTTAAGTAACAAAAAATCGGGACCCCGCGGGGCGGGGAATACTATCCCCGTCCCCGTCCCCGCCTTCGTGGAGAAAATTTTCCCCATCCTCCCTCATGGTGATTCCCGCCCCATAAGGCATGGGATTTCACGAAACGAGCAGGCATTCCCCACTTGCCAAGCCTACCTGGGATACTAATATATAATCCTCCAATTTTTTTGGGAGTTGGAAACATTGTGTGTGTGGGGGTGGGTGGGTTGTAAAACCTAAAATGGCAGTATGCACGCATCCTTCACGCTTCACCCCCCAAGATGCACAGTCACACATGTACACTTTAGGTTAAACCCAAGTAATTGTCTCTCTCATTTTCTTTTTTTCTTTCAAAAACTAATAAAATTGGTTTATTTGGGATACCCGGTTTTAACTGATTTTTTACCGGTTCATAGTGGTTCGGTGGAGACCCGACACATAGTAATAACCAAATCGGCACTATGTCAGTTCCCGATTAAATTGACCGGGTGGTCCGATCAGGGTTTAAAAACACTGATTAGATCAATACATACATGTATATTTCTTAGACTTTTTTTTTCTCCACCATTTATCTATTTCATTAAAACAACACATATACCTAAGTATTTTAATAATATCAAATGTCATTTAGAAAAAAAAAAATCAAATTTGATTTACACTGAGAAGTGCAAAATGTCATCTAATTTGCAAATTAAAAGAGGAGTCTAAACAACATTTATAAGGAATATGAGGGACTATATTTTAGTATATAAAACTATACCAGGTTTAAAAAATTTAAATTTATTGATTATTGTCAAAATCACTAAAAATATTATTTTGCGAAATTTTCCTATGGTTACGTCAAGCAAAAATAATTATTTGAATGTTAGAATGCCGCCTCGCGTATTACGCGGTATGAAATAAAATATTTATATTATTATTTTTAAATTAAATATTTTAAAAATATGATTTTTATTAATTTAATTCAAATCCAGTCATATTTTTTTAAATCTTTAATATTTGATAAATAAAATATGCAACTTTTACCATTCGAAGATATCAACTTTAATATTTTATAAATAAAATTACTTGGTATTGTTAGTTTAAGTATAATATTAAAATAATTATGTTTGAAATTATATATTTGATTCTATATTTTGAGGTATATATATATATATATTATATTGGATGCGCGAGAATATTACTAACTTATTTCATATATTATTGATAGACGTAGCATATTTATAACTATTATTATCTTTTTGAAGATATCAAATAATGCTTAATTGTATAACATATATTTTTAGTAGTTGATATGGTATATTGAATTTCAAATTTATATATCAATTAGGGCTTAATTGTGGATGTTGGTCCCGGTGAAAAACCCATCAAATGCGTAAAAATCATGTAATGCATATAAAACAGGGGTGAGGGAATGGTGATTCCAAAATTTTCTTTTTAAAACATGTGTTTTGCTTATAATCAAATGCATATGGCAAGTAAGAACATCAAGCAGTAAGGAACACACGATTTTATAGTGGTTTGAAGTCCAACTCCTACATCCACTCTTCCCTATCAACAGGGGCACCAACTTAACCAACTGAACTTAGATTAATGTGTTAGTCCAATACAATACAACAGATGTTTAATGAGTTCTCACTCTCTCAGGACGTATCTCCCTCACAGGATTGCCTACTGTAGGTCCCGGACGGGTTTTGTGAGGGTGGAAGTCTAGAGGGGAGGGGTGAATAGACTTCTAAAACTTTTCGTGCGGATCAGGTGTGAACTGCAGATTACCCGATCAGAGTGCTAGTGTATCCGTTTAGACTGATGTTCAATCTTACTGAGTGCCTGAAGGCAGATCAGTTTGATATCTGTCAGTTTAACTGAATGGTGCGGAAGCTTGTTTTTACCCGTGTGAAAAACCAGTTTTATCAATTAGATTCTTAGGTCAGTTTTCAACCAGTTGACTAAGGTGTCAATCTGATCAGATCAGTTGCTTGGTGCAGACTGAGCTTAACTTAGAATATGTATGATGTTTTAAACTCAGTTGTGTGACTTGTGTAAAGCAATAAGAAAGCAAGTAAATGCACACAAGACATATATGGTGGTTCAGACGAAACCCGTCCTACGTCAACTCTTCCCTTAATACAGGGGAACCTTAACCTACTTTAACCTGCGGGACTTATATCCTTTTCAGGATGGCCGAGATGTTTACCGAGTTCCCACTCTTACAAACTTAACCTGCGGGACTTATATCCTTTTCAGGATGACCGAGATGTTTACCGAGTTCCCACTCAAGCTTAATCTACGGGACTTATATCCTTTTCAGGATGGCCGAGATATTTATCGAGTTCCCACTCTACAAACGTAACCAGTGGGACTTATATCCTTCAAAAGGATAGCCGAGATGTTTATTGAGTTCGCACTCTACGGACTTAACCTAACTTGCGTTTGGGTAAAGAATGTTTGAGGGTTCCAACCTAAAATCTATCCCGATGCTTTAGGTAGCCAAAATCTTTAGTGGATAGGATTTCTTGCTAAGAACTAATGGGATGAACACTCTAAGAATAATCTTCAAATGTAGTGTTCTTTGAATGGAGATTTTGCTATAGCTTTAGCTTCTTTTTGCGGTGTCTCCGTGTTTGTTCTTTGCTTGTTCTCACTTGTTGGTCCTTCTCTTCAAAATGAAGATCGATCCCATTTTATAGACCTCGAAATCAAAGAGCCATTGGAGAGCAATTTGAATTTTGGGCTATATTAGGTAGGCTGTAGGATATGATTGTGACTTGCTCCGATTATCGGCGTGGCCGTAGGCATGATTAGCGCTATTTTTTTGTCCTGGCGTCGTATCCCGTATTGTCGGCTCTTTTTTGCACACTGTCGCTTTCTCCTTGGGTTAGCGAGAGGCGACAATTTCGTAAATTTGTCCGTTAGACGATTGATATTCTTTTTCTAGAAGATTTGTCTTGTCTGGTGTATCTTTTTGATTGTCACCAGGTGTGAGCTGACTTGATCAGATAACTGATCAGTCTACCTTGTTTGAGTCTTCGGATGCACATTGTCTTAGCTTCAATATTAGGACTCTCTTTGAATGTATGTCTTAGTCTTTTGATCTTGGTGTCTCGAGCCTTAGTGTATTCGGTCATCTTGAGTCTTCAAGTTTATTCTTTGAGTCTTGAGTTTATCCGAGTCTTGAGTTCATCTGAGTCTTGAGTTTATCTCGAGTCTTGAGTTCATCCGAGTCTTGATGTCTTCTTGTCTTCACCGATCTTCGACTTCTTGTCTTCTCGATTTGTGCTTAGTCTTACGATCATCGACCTTATCTGGGTCATCCGATGCTTCGACGACCTATACATATTGAGTTCCCCCTCAATATGTGACCTATCTTTACTTGACTATCTATACATTTAAATTTGGTCATCTTAATCGATTCTAAGTCATCATCATTCAACTGTGTCCGATTGGTCCTATTACAACTTTGTTTTGGAACTTCCATAAAAACTAAGTTCTGATTTCCCAACAATTTCCTTTTTGATGGAACCAAAACACTTAACCATACTTAATCGTAAAAACAGATACCATGAATGGAAATGTAGATGATCTGAAATAGTACATACCTCGGGAAGACAATGAGATGTTATCTTAGAATCGGTGAGATGGAAAATTTTATTGAGATAGGTGTGTGCATTGTAGAATACATGAAAAGCGTACCTATCATCGATTCAAGTTGTCTTCTTCAAGTGTACTTGAACATTTGCGATTCTTTGGGGATGCAAACATCTTGTACATCCTTTGCATTAGTTTGTCCAACTCTTCTTTTCTATGGATTCCTCATTTTTTAGCAAGTCCATAGTAGATATTCTTGAATTTAATGAGGATCTAGCATGTTGTGCGGGCCGACGAGTGGAAGGAGTGGTTCAAAGGGTGGAGTTTACGGTATAAGTGACATGATCTTGCTTTTCTTTCATCTTTATCCGGTAGAAGTCCGGATACTTTGTTTCTAACCGGTTAAATTCATCATCATTTTCGATCGATCTTGATGAATTGGAATCTTCTCCGGGATGTAGGCGTCACATAACCATTCTCCTCTCGATCGATCCCATTGCGGAAGTAGAACTTGCCGTGCCAGAGGATGCCTTTAACGAGTCTTGGGAAGGGCATTCTTCTCCCAAGCAATCTCCTCTTCTGCGGCTTTGTTCTTCCTTTTCCGCCGGATGTAGCGATGTTGATCCCTTAGCCTCTGCTAACCGCTTCTTGATTCTTTGCCTCTCTTATTCTCTGTCTTATGCGCTCTTGAATTTGTTCAAGAGTCATCCGACTTTTTGGTGGAGAATAGCTGGCATTATCTCTCGATCTTCCTTGATTGCTTTCATCATCTTGCCTTTGCCTTTCTTCCTCCTCAGAGTCTACTCAGGTTCATCTTGTTCGTCTTCTTGACTAATTTCTTAGCGAGTTCAAAGGCTCTTTGCACGATCATCGATTTCCATTCTTTTTACGAGCGAAGCGAAGAGAAGTCTTCAATCTTGTCGACTCGGCGGTAACCTCGAAAAGAGTACTTTTACCTTTCGGCGATCTCTTTCTTTGTGTTGCTCCACGGTTTCTTTCATTTCAAAGAAGCGAGATCGGTAGATGGAGTGGGCGGCAAGTCGATCTGTGGTTTTTGGTAGAGATGAAAATTTTACCAAGCGTATGCGAGTCTGTTTTTTTCTTCCTTCTCTTTGTTCTCTTTTTCTTGAGTCTACATTTTTACGTATTCTCTTTTCCTTCAGACTCTTTTCCAGACTCTTTTCCTTCCCCCTTTTTGGTTGCATCAAAGAGGTTGGACATCTTGCGGTTCAGAGCTATTAATTTCCGTGAGATCTCCTCTTTGAGTTCCTCGACAGCAAGAGGAGTGATCTGAACGGTGGCAGAAGGTGCAGGTGTGTAGAAGTGTCCGAGAGCAGTTTCGATTTCCTGTCTTGCTCATTCTGTAGAAGCTAGAAAATGTTTCCAACCCATATCCAAGTGGTTGTTGGTCTTGTCCAAGGATGCCCAGACACTTTCCAAAAGTACGTGTTTGATTGAGCATCTCATGCGAATCGTGAGTTTGTCGACCGAGCTTGAGCTTCTCAGCAAGAGGATATACTAGTTGCATTACTTCAGCAAGGATGGCATTGTGCATCCCCACTGTGTGACTTCGTTCCTTGTCAACTAGTTTCGCTTGCTCATCTTCAAACCGCTTCATCAGATCTGTCGTGAGCGCTGCGAATTTATCTTCAAATGCAGTCTTGATCCCATCCTGAATCTTCTGAGTATGATGATATAGGGTATCAGAGCTCATCGTAGCAGTCTGTTCAGATGTTGAAGCCTTGCCAAATTGGGTCTCATCTGCAACACCCATTCTTGGTTCATCGGCAACTCCCTCATGATCTGTAGGAGGTCGAACGGTTTCCTCCCTGTTATTAGCAATTCCGAACCTTTCGTGAATTAGTCATCTGATATCATCGTCTGATGCCAATTCAACAGCACTTTCAATCCCAGCATTGTGTAGACATTTCAACTCCAAGTCTACAAAGAAATCTGATCCCAGAGTTGTCATTAGAATCATAAATTCTTCAATGCTCTTCAGTCTTATATCCCTCCATAACACTATTTCTTCTATCTGTTGCTGGATGCCAGGATGTTGATCCAATTCAGGGCATAGATCCAGCAGATACTCTTTGATATGTTGCTTCATTATCCTTATGATGGGGCTCTCTGGAGCAGGTGAAGCAAGTACTGTTCTGGTGTTGAAGGGATTATGAGAGATGGACACACGTTTGTCGGATCTCTCAGGTTCTTGAGATTGGATTGGGGATTGGGATGTTTGTTGTTCAGGTTTGTTTTCAGCGTGTTGAGGGTGTTCAGTTTCCTGAACTGGTTCATTGAATGGTGGTGTGGGAGATGTTGTTCTGATAGGTGAGGGTGAGGGTGAGAAGGTTTTGTGGGGAGAGGGTGGAGGTGATGATTTTTGAGGAGAGGGTGATGGTGATTTGGAAGTGGGCGTTGGCGACCTTGCTCTCTGGAAGATCTTGGTTAGAGGCAGAGAATCAGATGGTGATTCTTCCTCAGATTGCTCCACTTCTGTCCCTCTGACAGGTTTCTCTCCTTCTGCTGCGATTATCTGCTCTTCCCTTACTTCTCTGATAGTTGGCTCAGAGCGGACTGCTATCTCCTCTTCTGATTCTTCTTGCATCAGATCCTCCGTTCTGCTAGCTGGCTTGACAGAACTTGGAGCAGTCTTCAGAGGAGATGAGACTCTCTTCTGACATTTCCGCTGAGCACCTGGTTTCTTGGCCAGATCCTTCCTCTTCATCCTCTTCTCTGGAATGGCCTTTTCACGAACTTCGACGATCACGGTTGCCTTATCTTTTCCTTTCTTTTCTCCCTTGGGTTTGGGTACATATGGAGTCGGATCCTCATCAGCTTGTCCAGGTAGGGACTCATCCTTGCCCAGTATGGCCTTGTGCTTTGCTTGGTAAATCTTCACTCCATTCTTGTTCCATTCATAATTCTGTGGCAGCTTATCTGACAGAATGATAGAGATTTTGTGTATGAATGAGCACTTGAAGATAAGCACACTTCATTGCTCGGGTCGATTCAAACTTCGAGTCTTTTCTCGATCTTGCTTTGACCATACCCAACCAATCGATGTCCGAAGCCTTCTTGATTATTGCGACCATGATACTTATCTTGTATGAAGTAGCAAAGCATCAAGGTCGTAAGTTGAGCACATGATCACTTCCGAACAATTTCAAGAAGAAGGCGATATTTTCTCTTGAGATAGGAGGCTTTGGCGTTAAATCGTGTTCTCCTTGTTTCTTTGGTCTCATGATTCGGCTTCAAGAAAATCCTTTTCTCCTACAAAGAATCGTGTAGGTCTACGGATTGATGCTTCCTTGAGTTTAGGCGAATATCCTCGTAGATCGTCATTCGTCACTCGAACTTCCATTCCGCCAACGGAAGAAATTAAAAGACATCATTGTCTTCATCCCCTCTGCAGATTGTAAAAAGAAACTCGAGGGGCTTCATGGGTGTGAACGATGTTCTGATGAGTAGAGCAATATCGTTCCAGTCCACACTCTCGAAGGCACTCCAGAATTTCCAGCGATTCCGGATCTGAGGTGATGGTGAAGACTACGTACTTTTCATCAATGATGTCCTTCTTCATCGATGCAAAGTTGCAGTACTTTTTCCCTTGGCCCGGTCTTGAAACAAGATGTGCCATTTCTGTACAATATGCAAATTGATGTTTAGTTTGAGTAAGATATTTCAATAAATTCAGTCAAACTAGTAATTTCAACATCAATTTAGCAAGTAAGCGTTTAGATCTAATAAAAAATTACAGAAATACAACTCGTAAACCTAGGTACCATAGAGAAATTTAGATCATGCAATTAATTTAAAATAAGGAATTACCATAAATTGATTCGAAAGATTTAGAAATCGGAAGGGTAGAATCAAATGATTTCGAAGGTAATTCTCTAAGGATTTAAAAAAAAAGATCTTTTAAGAGCTTTGAGAAGACGAAGTAGTGGAAAGCGGTTTTCTGAGAAAAAAATTTGGATTTTGTAGAATACGAGGGAAAACCTTTTTGCACAACTTTCCAAAGTACTCAAGTATCCATGTTTTGAAATTGATGGCTGAGATTAATTGGCCAAAAGGTATTTTGATCGCACGGTTGAGAAAAGTAGTCTTCTCGTTTTTTGGACTCGAAAAATCACAATAAAATGTTTTGAAAACATTTTCCCAAGTCCGCATTAAAAGCTTTGCAGAGCATGCGTCATGAATAGTGTAAAATAAATCAATTAAAACAAATAACACATATAATGTATTTAGAAAGAGATAAATAAGAGAGCGTATTTGACTGATTGATATTGTAATCAATCAGTTACCACGGTGATATGATCTGGTACTTTGTTGACTTATCTGGTGGTTGCCTTATGCATTTCCCAACAATATCTCACTTATCTGATCAGATTCTTGCTTGAAACACTTCGCCACTTATCTGATCATCTTTTCTGATACTCTATATCCTTCAGTCTTCTTCTAATCAGCTCGCATTTACTGAAGTCAACTCCCGCCAAAACTTTTACTTCGGGGAGTCCAAAAGTCGCCTCGATTCCCAAATTGCATGATTTGACATTCCGTAATAATGGCATAGATACGCTGTGATTTAATCACACCGTTAACTCATCCAACCATTAGCCGCGTGTTCCTAACGCGCTGTCGATGCAAATTTCTCTTAAGATCTTCTGAAAAGGTAAAATTTGCATTTATACCCCTAATTTTCTTCTATAAATTAGCTTGGGGTGTTAGGCAAACAACACAATCATAAACCATTTCATCTTGTTTAGCATATCCTTCATGCTTTTCCGATGAGTTCCTTATTTCCGGTGAAACTTCCGGTGGGAACCTTTAGCCCTTTTCCAATGAATTCAAACTTCTCGGATCAACCCTGTGTGTTCCTTCACCTTTGCTTTCGTCGTCGTCATCTAAGATTTCACATACGATCAATGCTAAGCTTCTTTACCCTTTGTGGAGGTGGATCTGCTAAGGCAAATGAGAAGGCACTTCTCCTAATCATATGTACCTTGTGCGCCTATCGAGATGACGAAATTAGCATCAACAGACTTAGTCTGAAACAAAACATGGGTCTGATATACAAAATAGTGTATCAAACTCAATATTTGCATGAGACACTCATGGCCATATGGTCTTTGTGACCAAACAATGGGTAATTGTGTCCCATTTAACAGCTGGAGAGTCCATTGATTTTAGGTCTAAGGGCTCTTAGCATAAAGATCCTTCAAGGCTCGCTCTCGCTCCTCACTCCAAGATTCTAAGAGCGACTTTCAGGATTCTAGAAGCTTCTCTGCTGCCCCCTGGGTCGGAGAGTCTGAGAGCATCAGCTCTTAAAATCTCTCTCTTTCCGTCCCTGCCTAGGGTTGTCTTAGGGCTGATGGTTTATGCTTTGACCTCCGGGTCTTCTTGTACTTGTAATACCACTTGAAGATAGCTTGTAGCATTTGTAGCTTGTGATATCACTTGTAACTTGTAAATCTGACCTCGGGTTTTTATCAATGAAAAATTTCTGTTATTCCATTCTTTGTGTTGTTTTTCCGACTTATCGATCTATAACTTTAATCTTGATTTGCTTGTTGATTTGTAGCTTTAATCGACTTATAAAGTAATCTTCAATATGATCGGTTCCCCCTGTCGATATATCTTGAATCGATCGCCCTTTGTCCGAACTTCGGATCGGCTACTTATCGACTTCTCGACCGCTCCTTATCCGAACTCGGATCGGCTCCTCGTCTCGTAAATCGATCGGTGGAGATTCCTAACTCAACTGATTCCACTTAACCTAGTTAGTCTTTTAACCAACTGGTTCTGGAGATCATTCCTTCAACCATATCTGGTGCATTTTCTCCAAGATCCAGAAGCCCTAGCTCGTTGCATAACTCTCTGAATCTGATCTCAGCTAGCGGCTTGGTTAAGATATCGACTTTTACGCTTGTCAAGATGGATCTTTTCCATCCCGATATTCTTCTTTTCAACATGATCTCTCGATAAAATGGTGTCGACATCCACATGCTTGCATCTTGTATGTAGAAGAACAGATTTACGAGTGATTGCAATAAAGACTTATTCATCACAGAATATAGGTACGTTCTTAGCTACGATGTTGTAATCCCTCAGCTGCTGACTTAGCCAGAGCACTTGGGAACAACAACTTCCTGCAGCCATATATTCTGCTTCAGTAGTAGATGTCACAACTGATGTCCGCTTCTTCGAAAACTATGAGATCAGCTTATTTCCCAGAAACTGACATGAACCTGAGGTTGACTTCCTGTCGATTCTGCAACCTCCGTAATCTGAATCAGAATACCCACTAAGCTCTAGATTGTCATCTGATGGGTAAAATAAACCAAGGTTTCTTATCCCCTTCAGATACTTGAGAATCCGCCATTCGCTTCTAGGTGGCTTTGCATTGGATTTGCTTGAAATCGCACATACACACCTCGCCAAACTTAATGTCCGGGTCCATTGGCGGTCGGTATAGTAATGATCCAATTAGAGCTCTATACTCCTTCTGATTCGTTTTCTGACCATCTTCGTCTGGATCCATCTTGAACCCGGTCATCATGGGAATTATGACTTCCTTGCAATGTTGAACTCCAAACTTTCCCAGTAGATTCCTTGTATACTTCGCCTGGCAGATGAATATCCCTTCTGTACTCTGCTTGACTTGTAAACCCAGAAAGTAATTCATCGACCCATCATGGACATCTCGAACTTCCTTGCATCAACTTCTTTGAACTTCTCACATAGCTTTTTGTTGGGAGATCCGAAGATGATGTCGATCCACGTAAATCGAACCATCGAATATCTTCTCCATCTTCTACAATGCGAATAAGGTTTTGTCCACTATACCTTTAGTGAACCCCATTTGTTTATCAAGAGTTGAGAGAGTGTATCATACCAAACTCGGGAGCTTGTTTGATCCAGAAAGAGCTTTCCTTAAACGGTACACTTGGTTGCCTTTTTCAAAGCCTGGAGGTTATTCGACATAAGCTTCCTCTGCTAGTACCCCGTTTAAGAATGCACTTTTTACATCCATCGGATACACAATAAACCCTCGTGGCAAAGATATGCGAAAGCAACCGAATGGCTTTGTGGCGGCGGTGCAAAGGTCTCATCATAATCAATTCCTTCGATTGTGAATACCCCTTAGCAACAAGTCTTGCCTTATTTCTGGTTATGACATTATTCTCATCTCTCTTGTTCTTGTATACCCACTTTGTGCCAATCACATCTTGATGAGTTGGTCTGTCCACCAGTTTTCAAACCTGATTTCTTTCAAACTGTTTAAGTTCTTCTTGCATGGCTAGAATCCAGTTTGCATCTTGTAGAGCTTCTTCTACTT
Organism: Stenogyne calaminthoides; assembly: GCA_037126765.1. NCBI lineage: Eukaryota > Viridiplantae > Streptophyta > Magnoliopsida > Lamiales > Lamiaceae > Stenogyne > Stenogyne calaminthoides. The sequence goes on from JBBCBC010000014.1 coordinate 14,788,832, forward strand.
CAGTTGGTTCCTTCAAAGACAGATAACAATAATACATAGCACTTTCAATTAACGATGTCTAGTTTTGACTCTATCGGATGGGTCTCAAATAATCGGATCGGTTGGATGGTGGTAATCCAGTCCTTCCGGTTCTGATGTGCGTTTGTTTGGAGAAAATCATCCATGTCTGATAGTTCATCACTAGTGATTGGGAGTGGTGCGGAATTATGATCCACTTGATAAGAACATGTCTCAGCTGATGTTGGATTCATCATGTGCTGATGTCTGTTCGTAGGAACTTCAGGAGTTCCCCCTGAACCAGATGGCTCAGTTGATACTGTCTCAACTGTAACAGCTTCTTCATTGACAATTGTGCGTACCTTAGGATCTGATTGACCTGTTGAATCAACAAGATCAAGTTCTGGGATGTACACTTTTATGTGTTCAGCTTCTTTCTCCTTGATGCTTAGCTGATCCATTTTCTGCGTGTCGTAGCGATTGATCCGCAATGCGGCTTGTTACGAGGCGACTTTCTCTTGTTGAAGATGTCTCATCAAAGACCACATGGGGTGTTTCTTCCACAACTAGAGTTCGTTTGTTGTAAACCCTGAAAGCCTTGCTGGATGAGGAATATCCTAAGAATATGCCCTCATCTGACTTGGCCTCAAAAGTCTTCAACCCGACTTTTTCCCATTGTTGTGAATGAAACGCTTGCACCAAAAAAACATGGAAGTATGAAACACGAGGTTTTACGTCCTTCCATAGTTCATAAGGTGTTTTGAAGTGAGTCTTAGTCGAGAACATCTGCTTACGAGTAAAGGCATCTGATGTTGATTATACGCTTGAAAACGGCTTGGTGTGGCATGTTTAGCTAACATAGTCTGAGCGGCTTCCTTGAGAGTTCTGTTTTCGGTTCGCTACTCAATTTTGTTATGGCGTTCTTGCGGTGACGTTTTGTCAGATACCAAACTCGAGTTAAAAAATCAATAATAAAGGAATTCATGAACTCTGTACCTTTATCTCGATCCGATTTTTACTATCTTTGACACCCCTTCTCGTTTTGTAGCTTCTTGAAAATTTCGGGTATCTTTTGTCGTTGTCTCATTCTTCTTGTATAAGAATACAACCCAAGTAAACTTGGAATAATCATCCACGATTACTAGAGTATATTTTCGTCCTTCGAGATCGACCGTGTAATCGGGTCCAAATAGATCCATATGGGCGATTGCGAAGATTTCTTTGGATCTTTGGTCTGGTATTCCCTTGAATGAGGCTTTAACTCGTTTTCCCTTCTGACATGCGACACATGTATGATATTTGGAGAATATCTCATTCGGAAGTCCCTCAACCAAAGACATCCTAACTATCTTGTTAAGAGTCTTGAAGTTTAGATGACTCATTCTTTTGTGCCAAAGCCAACTGCTACTTTTAGAACTCTTAACAATTAAGTTGTATTCTTAGGGCAACTGTTCCAATCTTCTGTGTAGATTGTGCCTTTCCTTGAACCAGTTAGCAAGATTTGTTGAGTGGCTCGATTCCTTATCGTACACTTGTCGCTCGAGAACTCAACACTGAATTCGTTGTCACAGAATTGTGATACTGATAGTAGATTGTGCTTCAATCCTTCGACATACGAGACTCCAGTTACTTGTACATCATCATTCTCTAATGTTCCGAATCCCTTGGTAAAACCAAAGTTATCATCACCGAAGAGTACACGTGGGCCTTCTTGTTCTTTGTAAGATCTAAGGAGATGTTTGCTTCTAGTCATGTGCCTTGAGCATCCACTATCAATGTACTAGATAGTTTCTTGTGCACCTCCTTTGTTGGTCAGTCCCACGCGAACCTGCAATCAAATCAGGCTTTAGGTACCCCTTTGGAATTGGGTCCTGGGGGGTTAGTAGTGGATTTAGGGATCCACACAAACAGAGCACTTCTATGAAAATCTTATAGATTAGAAGGTCAGCTTTGTCTCCCATACATATCAACATAATCATACATCTCTTTATATGCTTTTTGATTAGTATGATTATTCGTGTGAGCCTTGGTTGACTTAGAAGACTTGGAATTTTTCTTTATATTTTGTCTTCTTTTAATCCAGTGTGGCTCAGGTGCAGTAGCACTAGATCTCTGGTTATAAGGGTAGGTACGACTGCTACCATCAAAAGATTCATATCTTTTTGGCATAGGTGGTCTTTGCAGTTTACCTATAGCTTGCTTATTAGGCAGCTGACCTTGATTGGGTCTCAGATTAGATTTCCTTCTTACAGGTTGTCTCTTCTGATACCTAATCTGCTGATCAGGTTGAGGTCTCTTCAGAAGAACTGGGTTCTTCTGTTGATTCCCCGGTTGATGCTTTATCAGTTGGGGTTCATTTCTGTTCCCTTTCTGATTAGGCACCTGCCTTACTTGCTCAGCAGGTCTTTTTCCCTTATCAGATACAAGTTTAGCTTTTAGTGTATCTTTGTCAGAGACTCGTTTGATTACACCCTTCTGAAGTGAATCAAACTGGGCTTTTGAGGATGTAGAAGGGTTCTCATACCCAATTCCCTTCTTGTTAGTCGGCGTTCGAAAATATGTGTTCATTTCTTGAACGGTTTTAGATGACTTCGTGAAAACCTCTATTTTCTTGCGCAAACTATCCTTAGTAGTTTTTAGACTCTCATGTAGTCGGAATAGCTCATCAAATTTAGCTTGAAGGATTTTGAAATCATCAGCTTGCTGTTTGTTGATTGCTAGCTGATCTTTGATCTGCTTCTCCTGATCAGAAGATTTAACTTTCAGAACGTTAAGTTCCTCAGTTACCTTCTGAGCAGTTTCAGCGGATTTCAGTTCAGTAGCTTTACTGAGAGCATTCTCTTTAACAAGCTGATTATTTCTGATCCTTAGTTTGTCATTTTCAGCTTCCACTATTGTATAAGTGTCTACTGCATCAGAGAGATCATCAAGCAATTGCTCAGAGTAGAGCTGCAAGTCAATCTCTCCGGGGGGTATCTTAATAATAGCGGTGTGGAATTTGAAAAAGTTGAAGGTTTGGAGGTTACCTCAGATTGGTCCTCCTTGGCCATCAGGCAGACTTCATCGTCATCTGAAGAGAATATCAGATCTTCTTGCTCGTGGAAGTCAACAGCATTGCTTATCGGATGAAGTCTTCTCTGAGATGAGTAGCGAGAATCCTCGAAAGGCGGATAGGAATCATCGATTCTAGAGATGTGCCGACTCTTAGGGCTTTCCTATCTACGAGGCGTTGCTATCTTTTGTTCGTTTCTCTCTCTCTTTTTCTGGGGAGTCAGGTCGAGGCGTCGGTCTTTGTAGTGACTGGTTTCTCCTGATTGAAGCATGATCCTCGATCTCACGGAACTTCCTCTGCCGGGTGAGTCGCTCCGTCTGTAGGATCTGTCGGTGACTTCCTTTTTCGATAATGTCTGAACTCATACATCGTCTGTTATCTCTTCTCTCATCGTCAGGATCATCTTTTTTCTTTTTCTTCTCTGTGATCTCTTGATCATCAAATCTGGTTCTTTCTCGTGATCATCGGTTGGCCTCCTGTTTCTTTGATAGTATTTGTAGAATCTCGATACTTACCAAGCTGAGTATTTGTTCTTTCAAGTTTCTGGTAGCGGAAGCGATTTGTTACCTTGACTCATTATGTTTTCAATGAGTTCGGTGACCTTCGATCTGCTTTCTTTGGTTGCTTTAAATGCAATCGATTTAGGCGTTGAGGCTTCAAAGCTTTTTTCTTCTTCATCTGCTTGTCCTCTTTCGATTAAATCAAACTTGTGAGCTTTAAGGTTTAGGAACAAGCTACTCGGCTTCATCTTTGAAATGTCTTGGCAATCCTTGATTACCGTGACTTTCATGTCCCATTTCTTAGTAAGAGATCTTAAGATCTTGTAGTTGATATCTTTGTCTGACATCTCTCTTCCAAGTTCTCGTAGCTTATTTACTGACATGGTGATCCTCCCATCGAGCTCGTTGATTATCTTGTTGGGAAAGATCTTTAATTTTTCGAACTTCACCGGTTAAATTTTGTAGTCGATTTGTCTTTGATCGATCATTTTCTTCAAGATATCTCGCCAAAGAGTATCCCACATTGCTTTTGCGGTTTTGAGATACTTTATCTTCTCCTTGGTGACTTTATCCATCGTCTTCATGATTATATGCATGGCGATTGTATCTAGAGTATACAACTTTCTTTTTCCTCTGCATCCATCAAGGTTTGGGCTTTTTTCAAGACAAGACTTCCCATGGCAAAATCTGGATCTCCTCCAACCTCTTTGGGTCGTAAGTGATATATGATGATGGGTCCTCGTTCGATGACTTCCATCATTCTGCCGCTTATCGATCCTAGATGGTTGCACATATATATGGCCCAATCTGCATACTCATCAATTAAAAACTTAGGCAAATCATGATACATGCTAGAGGTATTATCCATGCTGAATGATTTTGAAAACAAATGAGTTTTGAAAACGGTTTTTCAAGATCTGTTCAAATGACCACAAAGATTCTTCCTCAAGAATCGATGATACTCAAAGCCGATTGGTGCGTAGAGAACCATTTGCTCGATACCACATGTAGGTCCCGAACGGGTTTTGTGAGGGTGGAAGTCTAGAGGGGAGGGGTGAATAGACTTCTAAAACTTTTCGTGCGGATCAGGTGTGAACTGCAGATTACCCGATCAGAGTGCTAGTGTATCAGTTTAGACTGATGTTCAATCTTACTGAGTGCCTGAAGGCAGATCAGTTTGATATATGTCAGTTTAACTGAATGGTGCGGAAGCTTGTTTTTACCCGTGTGAAAAACCAGTTTTATCAATCAGATTCTTAGGTCAGTTTTCAACCAGTTGACTAAGGTGTCAATCTGATCAGATCAGTTGTTTGGTGCAGACTGAGCTTAACTTAGAATATGTATGCTGTTTTAAACTCAGTTGTGTGACTTGTGTAAAGTAATAAGAAAGCAAGTAAATGCACACAAGACTTTTATAGTGGTTCAGACGAAACCCGTCCTACGTCCACTCTTCCCTTAACACAGGGGAACCTTAACCTACTTTAACCTGCGGGACTTATATCCTTTTCAGGATGGCCGAGATGTTTACCGAGTTCCCACTCTTACAAACTTAACCTGCGGGACTTATATCCTTTTCAGGATGGCCGAGATGTTTACCGAGTTCCCACTCAAGCTTAACCTACGGGACTTATATCCTTTTCAGGATGGCCGAGATGTTTATCGAGTTCCCACTCTACAAACGTAACCAGCGGGACTTATATCCTTCAAAAGGATAGCCGAGATGTTTATTGTGTTCGCACTCTACAAACTTAACCTAACTTGCGTTTGGGTAAAGAATGTTTGAGGGTTCCAACTGGAAATCTATCTTGATGCTTTAGGTAGCCAAAATGCTAGTGGATAGGATTTCTTGCTAAGAACTAATGGGATGAACACTCTAAGAATAATCTTCAAATGTAGTGTTCTTTGAACGGAGATTTTGCTGTAGCTTTAGCTTCTTTTTACTGGTGTCTCGTGTTTTGTTCTTTGCTTGTTCTCACTTGTTGGTCCTTCTCTTCAAAATGAAGATCGATCCCATTTTATAGACCTCGAAATCAAAGAGCCGTTGGAGAGCAATTTGAATTTCGGGATATATTAGGTAGGCTGTAGGATATGATTATGACGTGCTCCGATTATCGGCGTGGCCGTAGGCATGATTAGCGCCATTTTTAAATCCCAACGTCGTATCCCGTATTTTTAGCTCTTTTTTTGTGCACGTGTCGCTTTCTCCTTGAGCCCGAGGCGGCACTTCAGAAATTTGTCCGTTAGACGATTGATATTTTTTTTGTAGAAGATTCGTCTTGTCTGGTGTATCTTTTTGATTGTCACAGTGTGTGGTGACTTGATCGAGTGGCCGATCGATCTACCTTGTTTAAGTCTTCGGATGCACATTGTCTTAGCTTCAATATCACGGACTCTCTTTGAAATGTAGGTCTTCATGTCTTTTGATCTTCAGTGTCTCTCGAGCCTCGGTGTATTCGATCATCTTGAGTCTTGAGTTTATTCTTGAGTCTTGAGGTTTATCCGAGTCTTTGAGTTCATCCGAGTCTTGAGGTTTATCCGAGTCTTGAGTTCATCCGAGTCTTGAGTTCATCCGAGTCTTCTTCTTGTCTTCGATTTGTGCTTAGTCTTCTGATAATCTGACCTTATCTGGGTCATCTGATGCTTCGACCTGACACATATTGAGTTCCCCCTCAATATGTGACCTATCTTTTACTTCAACTATCTATACATTTTAGCTGGTCATCTTAATCTGATTCTAAGTCATCAGTCAGCTTACAGGTCTGACTGGTCCTATTACAACCTGTTTTGGAACTTCCATCAAAACTAAGTTACAGATTTCCCAACACCTACCCTCCCTTTCGGGATTGCTTAGATGTTTAACGAGTTCTCACTCACACCCAAAATTTAAGTTAGTCCAACTAACTTAAATTCCTTGCTTAACAAAACTTAACCTAACACTCGGTTTGGGTAAAGATTGTTTGGTGTCCAACTAGGGTGAGATTTTCCCTTACATTTGTTTAGCCTCAATGCTAAGGATGGGAAAATCTCACTAAGCTTAGGATATTACATTTGGGCTTAGATTTAGGATAGAACACTCTTGAATATATGCGTGTATTTCTTGCTCAGTGTTTTATGGTGGAAATGCTAGATGATTTGGCTTTTTGGATGTTTCACGCATTTCCCACACTTCCACACTTAATTTGATGGAAGAACTTGTATTTATAGTGTGGATTTGAATGTTACCGTTGGATGGAGTCACATTCAAATCCATACTATTCTGTAGCTTTTGCAGCCTTTTCGGGCTTGTTGTCTTCCTCTCATTGGTCCACGACAGCTAAATCTAACGGCTATATTCTTCAGGATCCATCTGAGTCTTAGGGATTCTTGATTCAGCAGACTTCTCTTCAACGGACCTTATCGATCGGGCATCGACACTTTCGGGCTTCTTGAGTTCACTCTTCGACTTCGGACATCCCGACCCTCAGTCACTAAGCTTTTCGCTATATCGATCATCGATAGTGTTCGATTCTCGGTGAACATGACTTCAGATGACTTGTCTTCAGGTGACTTGTCTTCTGAGGACATCAGATCAGGTGACTTGTGGTTTCTGATTTCTTCTACTTTGATCCGATCACTTTTGTCCGATCGATAATAGCATCAGTCAAGATATCGGTTTATCGCATCGGATTAGCACATCAGTCATCTTATCGATCTCGATCGCCTAATCTTATCTTATCTCCTCTTCTGATCAGCAACCTCCTCTTCGATCGCACCCTTCTCTTCCGATCCGGTCTTGATCATCGATCAACTTATCTTTTACGGTCATCCGATCAAGTCACCGATCATCTAATCTTCGATCTCAGTCCATCCGATCGGGTAACCGATTCTTCCGATCGGTGGCTTAGCTTTTCTTTTCTTTCGATTTTTGCTCGGCTCATCGGTTAACTCGGAACTCATCTTACTCATCGATCTCGTCGGTCTCGTCTCTTGACCTCATCTGATCTCAATCATCTTCTTCTGATTTCGTGAGTTCCCCCTTAACTTTTTTCTCTTGTTCCCCCTCAACTTGTTATCTGTAAGTTAGTTTGAATAACACAAGTTGATAATGTTTTGGCATAATTCATCAAAACTAAAATATCCCAACAATTTCCCCATTTTTGATAATGATGCCAAAACATTAAAATATATGCATTTATACAGAAACGGGGTTTTCAAATAGATCAGTTCAGATGGTCACATTGAAAACAGTGAACTTTTGAACTCCCGCTCTGATACCAATTGTTGGTCCCGGTGAAAAACCCATGAAATGCGTAAAAATCATGTAATGCATATAAAACAGGGGTGAGAGAATGGTGATTCCAAAATTTTCTTTTTAAACCATGTGTTTTGCTTATAATCAAATGCATATGGCAAGTAAGAACATCAAGCAGTAAGGAACACACGATTTTATAGTGGTTCGGAGTCCAACTCCTACATCCGCTCTTCCCTATCAGAAGGGGCACCAACTTAACCAACTGGACTTAGATTAATGTGTTAGTCCAACACAATACAACAGATGTTTAATGAGTTCTCACTCTCTCGGGACTTATCTCCCTCACGGGATTGCCTACCCTCCCTTTCGGAATAGCTTAGATGTTTAACGAGTTCTCACTCACACCCAGAATTTAAGTTAGTCCAACTAACTTAAATTCCTTGCTTAACAAAACTTAACCTAACACTCGGTTTGGGTAAAGATTGTTTGGTGTCCAACTAGGGTGAGATTTTCCCTTACATTTGTTTAGCCTCAATGCTAAGGATGGGAAAATCTCTCTAAGATTAGGATATTACATTTGGGCTTAGATCTAGGATAGAACACTCTTGAATATATGCGTGTATTTCTTGCTCAGTGTTCTATGGTGGAAATGCTAGATGATTTGGCTTTTTGGATGTTTCACGCATTTCCCACACTTCCACACTTAATTTGATGGAAGAACTTGTATTTATAGTGTGGATTTGAATGTTACCGTTGGATGGAGTCACATTCAAATCCATACTATTCTGTAGCTTTTGCAGCCTTTTTGGGCTTGTTGTCTTCCTCTCATTGGTCCACGTCAGGTAAATCTAACGGCTATATTCTCCAGGATCCTTCTAAGTCTTAGGGATTCTTGATTCAGCAGACTTCTCTTCAACGGACCTTATCGATCGGGCATCTTGACACTTGGAGGCTTCTTGAGTTCGACTCTTCGACCGGACATCGACCCCTAGGTCACTAGCTTTTCAGCTATATCGATCATCGATGGCGTTCGATTCTCAGTGAACATGATTTCAGATGACTTGTCTTCAGGTGACTTGTCTTCTGAGGACATCAGATCAGGTGCCTTGTGGTTTCTGATTTCTTCTACTTTGATCGATCGGCTCACTTTGATCGGTCGAAGATCTTTATCGAATCAAGATATCAGTTTATCTGCATCAGATTAGCACATTAGGTCATCTTATCTGATCTCGATCACGTCTGATCTCGATCAGTCTTATCTGCTCCTCTTCTTATCAGCAACCTCCTCTTCTGATCTGCACCCTTCTCTTCTGATCTGGTCTTCTGATCATCTGATCAGCTTATCTTTTCTGGTCATCTGATCAAGTCACTTCTAATCATCTGATCTTCTGATCTCAGGTCCATCTGATTAGGTAACTTTTGATTCTTCTGATCAGCTGGCTTAGCTTTTCTTTTCTTTTGATTTTGCTCAGCTCATCAGTTAACTCCGGAACTCATCTTACTCATCTGATCTCGATCAGTCTCGTCTGCAGCCTCATCTGATCTCAATCATCTTCTTTTGATTTTGTGAGTTCCACCTCAACTTTGTTCTCTCGTTCCCCCTCAACTTGTTATTTGTAAGTTTGTTTGAATAACACAAGTTGATAATGTTTTGGCATAATTCATCAAAACTAAAATATCCCAACAGTGGAAGATATTAATTTTAGTACCATTTAGGTTTGGAGAACAATTTAATTATTTTATTTGATAATTTTTTTCAAAATTTGTATTTTAATCCATCTTTACTAAATATTTGAAAATATAAAGTTAAAGAGATTTAATTTTGATGATATAATTTATTTAAAATTTACACATATTTTATTAAAACTATTTTTATAGGGATTTTACAGAAAATTACAATTATAATATATATATATATATATATATATATCGTTACTCTTAGTTTATTTGCAACTAATTATATATTTTTCAAATCAATTACTAAAATAATATATAAATAATATGAAATTATATTAATTCATAATGAGATTATATTCACTGAATATAATATCATGATACTTTAAAGATTTGAGTTTGATATTTTATTTTTTCTCAAAAAATGGTATATTAGTCTATTTTCTCTAATTCTTTAAAAAATATTCACGAATTAGTTCTAATTGTAGCTATTAAAGATTTTACATCATTTCATTTTAAAAGTTTCTTCGAGTCCGAGCACACTGTCTTCGATAATCTTTGTGTAATTTAACACACATACGTTTTTGACTTATTATCAGATTTAACATCCGTATGGAATACAAAAATGAAGAATCTTTTTTAGAATACATGCACATGAAATAATTAAACCAACTATAAGATTGATATACAATGAATAATTATCTCACCACACCATTTGATGAAAAATAGTACCAATCAATTTAATCAACATGAACTATGATAACTCTTGAAGGTTACACACCCAAGTATAGGTTTGTCTCAAGTAATAAAATTTCTCGGAAGTCCGAGTGTCGAACCAAAAGGAGGTTTGGAAGAAAAGATATCAACTACTAGGTAATAATTTAAGGGTCTATATAATATTCTAAATACTAGAGCTTTGAGATTCCACTTTAAATAAAATACTAGAGTTATTATTGACTATCTTTAATAACTCAATTGAAATCTAACAATCAAGTGATTTCAATTGGAAGATAAAACGTTAAACACTTAGAGAATGATGAAGATTTTCTTTTAGTTGACTTAAAGAGTTTATGAAATCAATTAGTGATATGCAAGACTAAGCATTCTTTGTGTCGATATGTCTACAACAAATCAAAGTCTCAACATAAGAAAACCTTTTACATAATTCATTAAATAACAAAAAAGATTGTACCATTGAAGATCTTTATTGACAAGCCAAGAACAAAACTAGTATCTTACAAAAGCTTCATCCCTAGCTATAGAAAAATATAGCTACTCATACTAATACAAACACAACTCTTTTTTTTTTTTAGAGAAATACTATATTAATGATAGATGTATTATAAGAATTGGATGCCCTTCAATTGTTTCCAAATAGCTCTTTATATAAGCCACAAGCTTGTGTGTTGTGTTGACTCTTATAATCATTTTCAGTGGCCTACAAAGATTAGTCATTTAAATCTTTCATCCATCCAAATCTTGACTTGCTCCCTGAATAAGTCTTGTAGGGCTTTGAATTATCTCTCAAGGAGACCAAGATCTCAAAAATTGGCTTTGTACATTGAGATTTATGACCAAACTAGTAAGGTAGCTTAATCTATTTTTTGGCTTTTGGCAGATTTTGTTGAGAAGTTGAACATCCAATATCTCCACTTTTTTTAATTTAATGGCATTGATCTTTTTATATTGTGTTGAAACGCCTCTTGGATATTCATTCCATTTGGCCTTGTATCATTTGGATGTTTTGGTGAATTATTGTGAATAAACTTCCAGATTGTGTCCTGTGCGGTTTGAAATCTGAAGCATTTACATTGATTCTCCTTTTCACCCTTGAAGCTGATATTTTTAGCCCTTTGGACATGAAGACAACTTGTAGCCCAATGGGTGAGTGATCCAATGAACCTATAATTGGGACAATTAGATTAGTGTAGCTCAAAATATTGTCCAAATACGAATATGTGTTTTGGATCAAAACTCATTCAAAATTGGACAACAATGTAGTCTCGACTTTTGAATATAATTGGACCCCAAAATTGCAATATTGGACCAATATGACAACTTATAGATTTAGTAAATTATCTTAGGTGTCCAACAACATCAATATCCTATAATTTGGATAAGTATAACTCAAGTTATGACCTCAACAATCAAGCATTACATCTACTAGCCATGTTAAATCATGCTTATGTTTTTTTATTGTTAAAGAAAATTAAATATTTAAAACTAAACTGGAAAGTATGAAATTACATATGAAAATGCTACAAATAATATATAATCAAAATCAAAATAACACATGAAAGGGATATAACATATACATATTTAAAGCAATACTACTTAAACTAACTATATGACTTCTTATTAAACGACCACTTATTATACCTCGAGTCCAGTTATGCATACAACTAACAAAATAATAAAGTAAAGAGATAAAGAGAAACAAAAAAAATTTGCCTACTTGTGAGGCAAAACCTCACAAAGGAGAGACCGTTCTCCGCAAAACCTACCCGGCAACGGCGCCAAAAACTAGATATCTCTCGAAGGTTACACACCCAAGTATAGCTTTGTCTCAAGTAATAAAATTTCTCAGAAGTCCAAGTGTCGAACCACAAGGAGGTTTGGAAGAAATATATGTCAACTAGTAGGTAAGAATTAAAGGGTCTATATAATATTCTAAATACTAGAGCTTTGGGATTCCACTTTAAGTAAAATTCTAGATTTATTCTTGGCTATCTTTAATAACTCAATTGAAATCTAACAATCAAGTGATTTCAATCGGAAGATAAAGCGTTAAGCACTTAGAGAATTATGAAGATTTTCTTTTAGTTGACTTAAAAAGTTTATGAAATCAATTATTGATATGTAAGACTGAGCATTCCTTGGGTCAATATGTCCACAACAAATCAAAGTCTCAACATAACAAAACCTTTTACATAATTCATTAAATAACCAAAAATATTGTACCTTTGAAGATCTTTATTGATAAGGCAAGAACAATACTAGTATTTTACTAAAGCTTCATCCCTAGCTCTAGCAAAATACGTAGCTACTCACACTAATAAAAACACAACTTATTTTTGTTGAGTGAAATACTATACTAATGATAGTTGTATTACAAGAATTGGATGCCCTTCAATGGTTGTCAAATAGCCCTTTATGTAAGAATTTTATGCCTATTAAGGCGGTGGAAAATTAAAATAAACGAAAGATAAAAAACGAAAAGGAATGAGATAAACCGGGTTCAGACGCCTCAAGATCCCAGTGATGAGGGTCACACGATGAAATAGGAACGACTTCAAGGTCTTCTTATCACTCAACCCTCTTCTTGGCAGCAGTCTCTCTTTTAATCACCTTCTTACAGCCTCAGATAACTGTAATGAAAACCACACTTTGCTACAAGGATGAGAGCCCTTTAAATGGTACAATAGAGCCGATTTCCGGCCAGTCAACCATAATTTCCGATGATGGAAAAGGTAAGTAAACGACCGCTTTAACAGACAAATTGAGAGAGAGAGGCTGCACAATTAGGGTTGAGTAAATATAAAAGATGGATATATGGGCCAAAGCCACTCAATATGGGCCATCAGAGGTAATTGGGCCAAGAAGCCTCTCCCACAAGAGTGGGGCTAAACAAAGGCCCAACATTTCTCTACCTCTTTGGTCCATTCTCATTTCATCATCACTCATATGGATAATCGAGGACTTAATTTCATCACTACCCATAAAACCCGCACAAGCAATACACATGTTAGTAGTACAGATTGATTATTCAACCTACACAATAAACACCCAGGTTAGTAATATTTTAAGAACACTTTAAACACATAATAGAGACAGTAATAAGTGTTAAAAAATACCATCTCTATCCCCAAACACACAACAACCAGAAGCTATTATTCAATTGAATCAAAATTCAAAAGTCTCATGCAAGTCCCAAACTTATCTAGATTTAAACATTTAGTTCCCATGTCAGAAGGATTCTTTTCCGAAGCTATTTTCACAAGCTCAATTATGCCTTTTTCAATGATATCACAAATGAAATGAAATCTAACATCAACATGCTTAGTTCTATCATGATAAACAGGATTTTTGCACAATTGAATGACAGATTAACTGTCAGAATACACAACTACTTTTTTCTTAAGAAAATCAAATTCAGTGATAAGTCCTTTTAACCAAATAACCTCTTTTACAGCTTCAGTGATAGCAACATACTCAGACTCAGTGGTGGACTGAGCAACAACATGCTGTAATTGAGATTTTCAAATAATACAAGAACTACACAAGGTAAAACATAAGAAGTAGTTGTTTTCCTATTATCTCTATCATTGGCATAATTTGCATCCACATAGCCAACTTAATTAACATCATTAGCAGATCTGGAAAATTTAAGACCAACATTTATTGTACCTTTCAAATACCTTAGAAGTCATTTCATGGCCTCCCAATGAGTCTTACCTGGATTTGACATATATCGACTCAAACAACTTATGGCATAAGAAACATCAGGTCTAGTACTCACCATTAAATACATAACAAATCCCACAACATTTGAATAAGGCACGTTTTTCATAGCATCAATTTCAGAATCAGTGTTGGGTCACTGATCCTTACTTAGCACAAAATGAGTAGCTTGAGGCACACTAACAGGTTTAGCAGAAGAGATGGAAAATCTTTCTAACACTTTTTCCGCATAAGAAACCTGATTTAACAACAAAGTATGCAATTTTCTATCTCTATCAATGTTCATGCCAAGTATTTTCTTTGCATCACCAAGATCCTTCATTTCCAAGTTATCACATAAACTCTTTTGAACATGCTCAATTGCCTTTATGCTAGGACTTACTAAAAGCATATCATCCACGTAAATGAGAAAAAAGAAAGGAATATTGGCATCATCTTTGAAGTATAAACAATGATCATAAGCACTTCTTTTGAAATTCAAAGACATCATGCAAGAATCAAACCTCTTATTCCATTGCCTAGGAGATTGTTTTAGGCCATAAAGAGATTTTTTAAGAAGGCAAAAATGATTTGAGAATTTAGGATCAATAAAGCCTCCAAGCTGCTTCATATAGATATTTTTATCCAAATCACCATGCAAAAAAGATGTCTTAACATCCAATTGTTTCAATTCCCAATTGAAATGGGCAACCAAAAAATGCATAATCCGCACAGTTGTAAATTTCACCACATGAGCAAATATTTCATATAATCTACCCCCTCATTTAGTGTAAATCCCTTAGCCACTAACCTAGCATTGTATCTGATTTTATCAACTTCATTCTTGATTTTAAACAACCATTTACAATCAACAATAGAGCAATTAACAAGTTTAGGAACAAGAATCCAAGTATTGTTAACATGCAAAGACTTCATTTCATCAATCATTGCATCAATCCATTCACTAGATTTATCAGATTTCAAAGCTTCCTAGTAGGTTTTAGGCTCATTATCATTTATCTCAAAAACATGAAATGCATGAGTATCCATATAATAGTCATCAAATCTTAAGGGCCTACTAATAGACCTTCTAGGTCCATTATTGGCTCCACCTTGCAAATTATCATCATTCACATTCTCAAGATTATCAGGCACATTATTAAATTCATTTTCAGCAATTTTATTTTCATGCTCATCTTCATTCTCATCACTATCATTCTCAAGTTTGGCCATATCATGCTCTACCTCATTAGAAGTATTCTGAAAATTATGTAAAGGAAAGGCAGGTAAACAAGGAAAATCATGCTCATTAAAAGTAACATCTCTACTTATGATAACCTTATAACCATGCTCATCAATAGACCACAATCTATAACCTTTCACATCATCAGGATAACCAAGAAAGACACACTTTTTAAGCACGAGGTTCAAGTTTATCGAGTTTTTGATGAACAAAAGCAACACAACCAAACACTTTGAGATTAGACAAGTCAATTTTCTTACCATAGAAAACCTGCTCAGGACATTTTCCATTCAAAGGCACAAAAGGGGATCTATTAATCAAATAAACAGCAATGCAAACAGCTTCACCCCAAAACTTTTTAGAAAGACCACAAGTAGAAAACATGCTTCTAACTCTTTCTATTATAGTACGATTCATTCTTTCCACAACCCCATTGTGTTGAGGGTTATAAGGAACAATATTATGCCTTTGAATATAAGATTTAGCACATAAATCATTTATTTGAGCATTACAAAATTCCAAGCCATTATCAGTTCTAAGCACTTTGACTTTCTTACCAGTTTGGTTTTCAATAAGAGATTTTTAAGTACTGAATTTAGAAAACACATCAGATTTATTTTTCATCAAAAACTTTTCTTGAGAAATTATCAACAAGAGACAAGAAGTACAGATTTCCACTTTGAGCGGGCTCACTAGCAAGTCCCCGTACATCAACATGTATATATTCAAGCACATCTTTACATTTGGAAGTACTGGGGGAGGGAGAAATAGGAAGTTTCACTTTATGTTGTTTGCCAAGAACATAAGCATCACAAAAAGGTAAATCATCAATTTTATTGCACCAAAAGATCCTTCTTTATGCAAAATTTCTAACCCTTTATTACTCATATGCCCCAACCTTTTATGCCATAAAACAATGTTGTCATCTCTAGACAAATTAGCAACATTAAGCACCTCAGGTTTAGCACAACAAACATACAAGTTATTTCTTTTCTCAGCTTTGAAAATCGTAAGATTTGCTTTAAAATTTTCATGCATCCCTTACCCCACTTACCTTCCAACCCATCTTCTTCGAGTGCAACACAGACATAAGATTATTGCAAAGAGCAGGAACATATCTCACATTTTTCAGAGTATAAACCACACCAAAATTGAAATTCAAAGTGATACTACCAGTACCAAGTACATCACACTTCTTTTCATTTTCCATAGAAACAAAACAATTTTGAACATTTTCAATAGAAATAAATAGTTCCTTAAAAGGAGTCATGTGATATGTGCAACCAGAATCAATGAGCCATTCGTTCTTGTTCATGCCAAAAGAATGTACCAAATTCACACAAGGTTCAGTAACCATCATAACGTCACCATCATGATCGCACTGTCAAGGTGCGGCAAAAAAAAATAAGATTGCTTTCAATGCAACTTTAAACATGTATCTAGCTCAAGATTACATCTATGAAGAAGACAAGGTTGCAGCAGTCAAAGCTAGGCTTTACGAGATGTGTGGAATACCTGTAGAAGAAAGAGACTGAAGAGATCAGAAGACCTTTTGCAAGATCAGATTAGGAAGATTTCAGACATGTACTTGTAATGCTCATACCATATCAATGAAATGTCCTATTTTATGATCTTAAGACAAAATCTCTTTGTCTTCTGATTTACTATTTTTTCTCTGTTCTACTATTACCTGTTCAACATGCTTTCTTGTTAATGTTTTGGTTCCATCAAAAAGGGGAAAATTGTTGGAAAATTTATAGTTTTGATGGAAGTTTCAAAACAGTTGTAATAGGACCAGTCGAACATGTTAGTCGAATGATGATGATTTAGGAAACCAGCTGAACATGTTAGACAATGGCAGAATATGTTGGGAGATGAATTTAATAAAGAGATTTTGATTAGATCCCAAAACCCCTGAGTATGACATGTTCAGGATAATCTTGATAGACTGAGTCAAGATTCAGTATAGAGTGTTCAAGAAGTTATCTGCACCATGTATAGTCAGCAGATATAGATCGTTAGATTTCAAGAAATCAAGACTCAATGAAGTTTTCAAGAAAGTGAAGACTCAAGAAGTTGTCAAGAAATCAAGACTCAAGAAGTAAATCAAGACTCGAAGAAGTTGCAAAAGAAATCAAGACTTAGTAAAATCAAGACTCAAGAAGTTGTGAAGACATTGAAGATCGAGTATGACATCAAGACTCAAGATGTCATCGAAGACTCAAGATGTCATCAAGACTCAAGATATGTCATCGAAGACATCAAGACTCAAGATGTCACTAAAGACATCAAGACTCGAAGACATCAAGACTCGAGAAGACATCAAGACTCAAGATTCTAAAGACACGTAAGATATCAAGACCCAAAGATTCTATCAAGATCCGGAGAAAATGGTTGGATAGTCATCCTACAAGTCGATGGGTGATCTATCGATGGTGTCAAAACAAGAAGGTTCCATGGAGAAAGTGCTTTGTTCTGCTGCTTCCTATCTGAAAAAGAACCTACTGAGATTGAAGAAGCTCTACAAGATTCATTTTGGATTACTGCTATGCAAGAAGAGCTGAATCAGTTCTCAAGGAATGAAGTTTGGGAGCTAGTGGATGAACTAAGAGGCACAATGTGATTGGAACTAAGTGGGTGTTCAAGAATAAAGAGATGAAAACAACAACATTGTGAGAAACAAGACAAATTTAGTTGCACAAGGTTATTCCCAAGAAGAAGGCTTGGATTATGATGAAACCTTTGCACCTGTTGCAAGACTAGAAGCCATCAGATTGTTTCTTGCATATGCTGCCCACATGAAATTCACAGTCTATCAGATGGATGTGAAAAATACATTTCTGAATGGTGTGCTTAGGGAAGAGGTTTATGTGGAACAACCTCCTGGTTTCAGACAGAATGACCAAGTTAACAGGCTCAGGAAAGCCCTGCATGGTCTTAAGCAAGCACCCTGAGCATGGTATGATACCCTTTCTCAGTTTCTTATGGACCATGGTTTTATCAAAGGAGGCTGTGATGGGACTCTGTTTCGGGATAGAAGATGGGAAAGACATCTTACTTGTTCATATTTATGTAGATGACATCATATTTGGATCTCCAAATCATCAGTTGTGTGAAAAGTTTTCTACCTTGATGAAAGGAAACTTTGAGATGTCAATGATGGGGGAGATGAATTTCTTTCTTGGACTTCAGGTGAAACTAACTAAGGAAGGATTTTTCATCAATCAAGCAAAATACACCAAAGATCTGATTGCAAAGTATGGTGTACAAAATTACAATGCAGTTAGAATTCCTATGAATACTAACTACAAGATGGATCCTGATCCTGAAGGCAAATCAGTAAATCACACTGATTATAGAGGGATCATTGGATCATTTATATATTTATCTCGCATGACAAGTATGCCGATATAACATTTCTTTGTTGGGATATGTGCAAGATACCATGCTAATCTAAAAAATTTAGTCACATGGAGGCCGCCAAAAAGATTCTGAAATATCTTAAAAGGCATTGTGAATAGAGGATTATGGTATCCAGTGATGATAATCTTGAATTAAGCGGTTATTAGGATGTCGATTATGGAGGATGTAGAATTGACGGAAGTCTACCACGGGAACTTGTCAATTTCTTGGAAGTAAACCGATATCATGGTTTTCAAAAAGAAACAAACCTCAAGAGTAACCAAGATACTATTGAAGGCGATTACATGGGCTGCGAGGAAGTTTGTTGTGCCTGATTCTTTCGCTCGAGACAACAATTGAGGGATTATAAGATTATAGCCAATGAAGTACCTATATTTTGTGATAATAATAATGCAATTGCTATTACACAAAATCCGGTATTGCACACCAGATGTAAGCATGTTGATATCAGACATCACTTCATCAGAGATCATGTTGAGAAGAAAGACATCAGAATGGAGAAAATTCATCTTGATAAGCAGAGAGTCGATATCTTGACTAAACCTTTGGTTGAATCAAGATTTCGGGAACTATCAGTTGAATTATGTATGTTGGATCCAGGTGAATAAAGCAAATCTGAAAAAATTGAAGGTTTTCAGATGGATGAAGTTTTCTCAGGTTTTTACTGAGAAACTCGGGATACAATTGAAAGTACTAAACACTGAGTCTTGGGAAACTCAGTTATTCTGAAGATCAGTACTCAGTATTATACTGACCTTGTTCAATACTCAGTATTATCGACCTCGTTCAATATTTCGATTATTATATTGACCTCAAGATTTTCGATTATTATCTTGACCCCTTTCAAGATTTTCGATATTATCTCGACATTTTATCAAGGTCAAAACTTCGAGAAGAGGCGATGGAGGAAATTAGTGCGAAGAAGTATTGACTCATGCAACACATTTATTGTCTAACTGAATCTCAGTAATCATTGGCAATAAATAACAAAACACCTGAAGGAATATTTGGGCGGGACCTTTGAAATACACGAAGAAAGTCAATGGTCTGCAGGAACAGTAATTAAATGCACTGTTCATTAATCACCAATAAGGATAAATTGGTGGCGTTATATTTGTGAAATCGTCCTTTCATATACCCGATTTCGTCGGTTTTTAATCTCGACCGTCGATTTCTTCATCTATGCGATTTTCCGTGAATCAAAATCCTATATCTATTGAAGAATTTCCTTCAAAGCCCAATTCCAAATAAACTTCATCTTCAAACACTCTGCGTCAAAAAACTCTCGATTGCCCAGAAATTTCTCATCTTTCTCAAAACCCTTTACCAAGAAATTCTCCAAAAATGACGTTCTCTGTATACGACAAGCTCGCTATTTCTAATAAACCTTGGTATGAATACGTCGTATCTCTCGAAAGCTCATCAAATGCAACTCACGAAGAGGAAGCATTGCACATGATTCGGTTGGCAAAGCTTACTTGCCTGGTTGCGAATCAACCAGAGGCAGAATACACAAAAGAGGTAATAGAGTTTATCTCGAATTTGAAATTAGATGTGGAAGATTGTATAGAATCGCAGATTACTGTATCTCATTTAGAGCATAGTTCAAAGTATGTGGATTTTGTTAGGGAATTGTACATTATTCCTAAGAATCTCAATGCCATATATGAACTAAGCGATAGAGGAGAAGACCCTACAGTGTATATGATGGGTAGGGAGCAAGAATATCTGGATAGAATTGCAAAGCATCCAGTTAAGTTTGAAGCTACTTTGAAATTGTTGGGAGAATTGCCATTTTTGGATTGTAATAGAAAAACTGAAACCTGAGTATAGGTTAGGTTTTTGTAACAAGATGGTTTTGGCATCATCAAAAAGAGGGAAATTGTTGGGAGATGAATTTATTAAAGAGATTTTGATTAGATCCCAAAACCCCTGAGTATGACATGTTCAGGATAATCTTGATAGACTGAGTCAAGATTCAGTATAGAGTGTTTAGGAAGTTATCTGCACCATGTATAGTCAGCAGATATAGATCAGGTTAGATTCTGAAGAAACTGAAGACTCAGTAAGTTTCTGAAGAAACTGAAGACTCAGTAAGTTTCTGAAGAAACTGAAGACTCAGTAAGTTGCTGAAGAAACTGAAGACCCAGTAAGTAATTGAAGACTCAGTAAGTTACTGAAGAAACTGAAGACTCAGTAAGTTGCTGAAGACACTGAAGACTCAGTATGACACTGAAGACTCAGTATGTCACTGAAGACTCAGTATGTCACTGAAGACTCAGTATGTCACTGAAGACACTGAAGACTCAGTATGTCACTGAAGACACTGAAGACTCAGAAGACACTGAAGACTCAGAAGATACTGAAGACCCAGTAGTTACTGAAGACTCAGTAAGATACTGAATACTCAGTATAACCTGAATGTTCCGAGGCACTGAATAATATCTATCTGAAGACTACAAAACTGAGAAAAACGCGAATATTCAGAAAAATAGATATTGCCCCAGACATTCATATGCAGACAAAAGGAACTAAGTCTAAGTGTTGTTTAAGGTTATCTCATTCAGAGAGATTGACCAAATAGAACCGTTAGGTTTGTCTACATTTACTGAAGACAAGAACAAATCAGCGGAAGACAACACTGTACTTTACTGACACTGAAAGCGAAAGGACACTGAATCATGTCAGTAGTACTATGTTCCAGACTGCAAAAAGTGGTGATTGGCTACATGAATGCATATTTTCTAAAACATGCAAGGGAGTATTCAAACCCTAAATATAGTTATTCATCAAACACCATAAGAGGAAACTCATGAACCTATCTCCTCCAACGGATAGTTTTTCAAGAGTGACCTTGGTGAAGTTGCCTATAAATACTAGTGACCCTTTACATTGAGAGGTTACGAGAAATTTCAAAGCAACTCAAGAGCTCATTCGTATTATTGCAAATTGAAGCACTCGAAAACCCAAGAATTTCCCAAGTGTTTCACATTGAAGAGAGCTCATTTACTAAGCCTAAGATTGATAAGATATATCCAAAGCTTAGTAGAGATATCCTAACCTTTGCATTGTTCTTATTGTAAAGGATATCTCATCCTAGTTGGAAACCAACCAGAAACCCAAACCCCTT
Source organism: Stenogyne calaminthoides (assembly GCA_037126765.1). Lineage (NCBI taxonomy): Eukaryota > Viridiplantae > Streptophyta > Magnoliopsida > Lamiales > Lamiaceae > Stenogyne > Stenogyne calaminthoides. The sequence continues at coordinate 14,810,522 of JBBCBC010000014.1, forward strand.
GTAAGGTAGTTTGTGTGTGTTTTGTAGGAGAGTTGGAGTTGTAAAGAGTTAGTAAGCTACAATGAGTTAGCCAGAAAACTCTAGAGAAGAAGTTAGTAAGCTACTTGTGGTAGTCTGAACACTTGTGTGTGTTGAGTTAGTAAGCTGCAGTGAGTACGCCAGAAAACTCAAAGTAGAAAAGTGAGTTAGCTACAATGAGTTAGCCAGAAAGCTTTAGGAAGTGGTTATGGAATTTCTCTGAAGGTCAGAGAGAGTGGATGTAGGAGCTTGAGTCTCTGAACCACTAAAAATTGCTGTGTTGTTTTGCTTTCTGTACTGCATTATTATCTATTGCATGCTTTTCACTGAAAGCATAATTCACTGATATTCAGTTGGAACCAATCCACTGAACTTGCATCAAACTGATCACAGCCTTAATCACTGTTTTATTAAAAGAAAGATTTTCAGCAAAGCTAAAACGAGTATAAACATAGGGCCAACCATTCCACACACTTGAGTAGCTAGAACAGATAGTTACCAAACTGAACTAACTCTACTGAGGGTTCAGTATGATAATTATCTGATCCAAGAGCCTCAGGATCTCTGATAAACTCAGGCTCAGTTGGGCTAATCTGAAGCTTCTGAAAGCAGTTCAGGATCATTGTCTCCGTAGACTTTGACTCAGGGCAATCTGTGCTTCTCAGGGCAAAATCATCAGGACAACCTGACCCATCTGACCTCAGTGAAAGAAAAGTTTTTAAAATCACTGAACACGTGTATTCCCCCCCCATACACGTGTGAGACTCGTTAGCACCGGGACCAACAGAATATATTAGGTCACATATTAAGGGGGAACTCAATTTTTATAGATTGATGCCAAAGATCAGAAGATGTCGAAGATCAAAAGACAAGATCAGAAGACAAGATCACCAGATGCCGAAAATCAGCAAATGTCGAAGATCAGAAGACAAGATCAGCAGATTCCATCAGAAGTCTAGATCAGAAGATGTCAAAGATCAGAATATCTAAAGATCAGAAGAACATCGACACTATACAGTTGTTGGGGAATTAATTGCCCGGATCTATTCGGGATGAATATTTAAATAAAAATTAATTCTAACAATTATTACTAGCATGAATTAATCCTAAATTAATTCAAATAATAATTCAACAACAAATCATGCATATAAACAGTTCACGTAAATCCTACGCATGCGAAATTACTACGAGTTTACGTGAACGTACCTCTTGGAATGGCAATGGTCTCATCGATGAAAACACACCAAAAGACCTTCCCAAGTATTCTCTAGTCCTTGCTCGACAATCCGGTGGAAGGATACTCGTGAACAATTAAAAAAAGGAAAAATAAACTTTGTTGCACCACTTTTGTGGATTTACTAATTTTTCAGCACTTGGAATTGTACTTGGGAATGAAAGAATCATCCCCTATTTATAGATAGGGTGGTGGTCAAAATTTTGGGGAAAAAACAATGTGAGAAAATCTTTTCTTGATCTCCAAGAAATCTTGAATATATCTCCTATATTCTTTTCTCCATAATTAAAATATTCCACAAAAATCCCACCTTATCTTTTTATGGCCAATTTTCGAAAAATTAAGAGACAAGATTCCAAGATTTGGATCTTCTTGAATTTATGAGATATACTTGTATTTCAAGAAATACATATCTTCCATAATATCTTTTCAAGAAAATCAAGAAAATCTTTCTTTCCCTTAATTCTTTGAAAATTTCGAAAATCTCACTATGAATAACCAAGTGGGAGATTTCCTGAATTTAATGAGATAATCTTGTATTCCAAGAATACATATCTTCATTCCATAACAAAATTCAAAGAAAATCTTTCTCCCCTTTTATCCATAATTTTTGAAAAAGGAGAGGAAAAATAAGCAACAAATTTATTTTATTTTTAAACACCTTTTTCAGTTATTGGACTTTATCTTGGGCTACTTGGGGGGCCTTTAGGAGAATTAAGATTGGATCTTCCAATGGACCTTGAATTATCAATATTGAGCCACAATATTATTCAAGCCCATAAATATTAATTAATCCCACTACATAATTAATATCAAGACTATCCATCTTAACCCATATTATAGTTAATATGGCTCCAAAGTTATTATTTTCCGTGTTTAAGATTATCTAGCCCATTAATTAATTCAAGCCCTTTGAAATAGCTTTCCATTAATTAATATCTTTTATCCTTGGTAAAGGCGGTTCAACATTATTATCCATAGGAAACTATTTCCACTTGCAAGATTTGGTATGATAAAACTTATGAACCTCCCAAGGAAAAATCGAACAAAGCGTGCTTGCACACGATTCTCCGTATTAAATCTTAGCAATCGCATGTGACCAATAATATTGCCCAAGATATAGGGTATTGAATCTCATTGATTCTCTTCACGTAATAAGTCAAAGCAATAGTTACCAACCACACGCGATCCTATTTAAGGGACGGAGATTAAGAAATAACTAACCACCGAGGTCTAATTCTTCCTAGTTCGATTACGAAGAATTTGTCCTCCTGTGAGGTCCTCTTCAATGCATCGGTCATGCACTAGTGTAATCTCTTGGTCAAGACAAACCAATCTGAGCCTTACACTACAACCTTTCACGATGGATTGTTCATTTCCATCTAGGTCGTGAATGGTGTACTTTTAGTTACAAGGAACTGTTAATTTAATCTTACGTGATCGGTATCACTAAATTAACTACAATGTAACACGTACTATTTATTGAAGCAGTTATGCAATAAATATATGTAACATTCTATGATATTTAAAAGCATCGATGATAAATAATTTATTTGATAAATAAATAAGTCCGAAATTGACCGATTATACAAAGTAAAAACATACTTTCCAGTATAATCCCAACAATCTCCCACTTATACTCAAAGTCTGGTTTTAAGTATACATTAGCATGTCTCGTGTAGTTCCTAATACGTGATATCAAATGTCACCTACAAGAACCTAATAATGTCTCCCACTTATACTCAAAGCAGATTGGCAATGGTCTTGACACCCATTCCTTTCACATGTCTCTCGAATGCTTCTGAGGCAGACCCTTTGTGAATGGATCATCTAGGTTGTCTTCCGACGCGATCTTTACCACCTCTATATCTTCTCTCTTAACGATTTCTCGTATAAGATGGTATTTCCTTTCTATGTGTTTGGTGGCCTTGTGGGCTCTTGGTTCCCTTGAATTTGCAACTGCTCTGGCATTGTCACAATAAACAGTGATTGTGCTGGGTAAATTCGGAACTACATCCAAGTCCACTAGGAAGTTCTTGAGCCAACCGCTTTTTCATTTGCCTGCATAACATGACTACATATTAAACTTCCATGGTAGAATCTGCGATGCATTTACATTAACGCTTCTCCACGTCATGGCTCCTCCCCCATGAAAAACACACTACCTGGGAGGTAGATTTTTACGGAATCTAAGTCGATTGGAAATCCGGGCCGTGTGGCCGATGGGGATTAGACTATCTGATTGATAAACCAACATTCTATCTCGAGTTCTTTTCAGATACTTCAGAATGTTTTTAACTGCCGTCCAATGTTCCTTCCCCGGGTTACTTTGATATCTTACGACCATGCCTACGACAAAGCAGATATCCGGTCTCTTTCACAACATTGCATACATAAGGCTTCCGACAGCCGAAGCATAAGGAATGCCTTTCATGTCATCTATCTCTTTTTGTGTCTTATGGCACATTTCCTTGGATAGATGGGTTCCATGCCTGAAAGGTACGAAGCCTTTCTTAGAATCCTGCATGCTGAATCCTTTTCTTGCGATCTCGAGTGATCTTGATCCCAAGGATGTGCCCGGCTTCCCCTAAGTCCTTCATATCAAACTGTTTTTGAAAGCCATGCCCTTACGTCGATAACACCTTTACATCGTTCTGATGATGAGAGAATGTAAATCTCGTATAGTACTAAGAATACCAATGCAGTTCCGACATACTTTTTGTACACACAACTTTCGAACTCGTTTTGATCAAACCCATAAGACTTTATAACATGATCAAAAATATTGGTTCCAAGCTCTGGATGCCTGTTTGAGTCCGTAAATGGACTTCATGAGCTTACAAACTAGGTGTTCTTGGCCCTTTTCAATGAAGCCCTGGGGTTGTTGCATATAGATTTCCTCATCAAGACTTAGTTAAGGAAAAGCTGTCTTGACATCCATTTGCTGATTTCAAAATCGAGATCTTGTGACTATTGACAAGAGAATCGGATGGACTTAAGCATTACTCTGGTGAAAAGGTTTCCTCATAGTCGATCCCTTCTTTACGAGTATAACCTTTCGCCACAAGCCTTTCGCCTTGAAGGTTTCCACCTTCCCGTCCGGTCCCTCTTTCTCTTGTATACCCACTTGCAACCAATATGTTTGACCCCATTAAGTGGTTCGACTAGCTCCCACACTCTGTTATGATCCATAGACTCCATTTACGCTTTCATTGCCTTTTGCCAAGAAACCGCATCCTTGTCTTTGATTGCCTCGTCATATGTCCATGGGTGCGATTCATCTTGTCGGGAATCAAGTCCAGGACTCTCCTATCCCCATGAATCTCTTGGGTTGTCTTACAACCCTCCCACTCTGACGAGGTTCGGTTGTGAAAGTGTGTCATTTGGTATATCATCTTGTACTGATTTAATGAGGTTAGCCCCCTTAGCTCACTTAAGGTAATCTCATACGGGTCTTCTTTTCGTTCATATAGTCTTCCTCCAAAAATCTAAAGTGGGTGCTTATTACCACCTTTTGATCTTCGGGACCATAGAACATACACCCTTTTGTTCCCTTGGGGTATCCTATAAACAACCTTAATTATGATCTTGGATCGATTTCCGGCTTCCTTGTCCAACACGTAGGCCGGACACCCCCAAATTCTCATGTGTCTCAAACTAGGATTGCGCCTCGGTCCACAATTCTTTGGGAGTTTTGGGAACTGATTTGGATGGCACCAAGTTCAGAATGTAAGCCGCTGTTTCCAAGGCATGACCCCAGAACGACTTGGGAAGATCTTCATAACACATCATTGATCTAACTATTTCTAAAAGAGTTCTGTTTCTTCGCTCTGCAATCCCGTTTTGTTGAGGGGTTTCGGGTGCAGTGGGATGCAATCCCTTCATCTGACAAGTAGTTCAAAAACTCATTGCTGAGGTACTTGCCTCCACGATTGGATCGTAGAGACTTGATACGTTTTTCCCTATGATTCTCTGCTTGAGCCTTAAATTCTTTGAATTTCTCAAAGGTCTCAGATTTATGCTTCATAAGGAAAATATAACCGTACCTCGAGTAGTCATCAATAAAAGTGACAAAATACTCGTAACCTCCTCTTGCTTTGGTTGACATTGGACCACATACGTGCTGTGCGAGCGATTTCTAACACTTCTTTGGCTCTATTCCTTGCCTCGAATGCCCTCTTGGTCATTTTACCCTCCAAACATGATTCGCAGGTTGGAATTGGTTCAACTTGGAGAGACTCTAGTGAACCATCTTTCACCAACCTTTAGATCCTCTTTGGATTAATATGTCCCAATCTTAGATGCCATAGAAGTGTTTTCGTTCACGTCGATGAACGTTTTTCTTTTATCTGAAATAGTTGATGTGTTATAGGATGCATTTCGTGAGTGGTGTGCACATTAATTGTATAGAGATTACTTGACAATGTTCCATGAGATACATTTATCATAAAGAGAAATGGTAACAAATTTATCAAAAAGTAACCGAATATCCATCAAGGTAAAGTTTAGAAACCAAAATTAAATTCTTTCTAAAACTCGGAATGTAAAGTACATCTCTTAAAATTAAAAACTGTCTTCAAAAGACAAGTGCACTTCTCCCACTGCTTCAAAGCTGCCACTCTCGTGAAGCATCGCCCAGTGTGATGAGGATCTCACTCCCACTAAGTGTTTCGGGTCCGTTTGAACCCCTGTAAAGTGAAACAAACATGATCAGTGGATCCGTATCCACCACCCATAAATGGGAGGCATCGCCGCTAAGCAAGTTTCAACAACTAGTGCGTGAGAATTACCTTTTTTCCATTCCTTTTGGGATTGGAACAGGCTGACCTCGGGTGTCCTACTCCGCCGCTTTCCAAAACTTTCCTCATGCTTGATTCCATGCTCTTATTTGACGTTGAGTCTGCTTGGTTTAACTTTCTTCTCTTTTCATCATCCTTATCACCACTTGACCTAGGACGAAAAGAAGATTTCTGTTTCCCCAAGCTCTTTTCCTCGCGCTCCCTTTCCCTTTCAACCAAAGTGAGAGCATTTACAAGATCATCCACTGTAAAATCTAGATCTTCCAATAGATACTCTAGATAGTGGTGATTATAGCTCTTTGGTAAGGATTGGAGAATGAAATCAATCTTAGTCATGAAATCACATTTTTCGCCGAGGATCTCAAGCTCCTCAAATAGCACCATAACCCTAAGAACGTGTTGTGCTGCAGTCGTCCCTTTTTCCATGTTTAATTCAACAATTTCTTGCTTCACACTTTGGATTGCAATTTGGGTCTGATGTGCGAACATCGCTTCGAGATTCTGCAAGATGTCTGCAGCTGACTCATATCTTTGGTGAAGGCGTTTCAACGCATCTGACAGATGTGCCAGAATTGTATCCTTCATCAATTCATTTGCCAGCTCCCATTCACCATATAGCATCTCGTCCCATATTCCGGCATCCATAGCTGGTTTTTCGGGTTTTGGTGTATCAAGTACCCATTTGGAAGGTGATGCGGCTAGGACAGGTTTTAGTTTGTATATCCAATCAAAATAGTTTTCACCAGTAAGCAAATTGTCTTTAAGTATATTGAACAGTGGATTAAAAGGTTGCGACATGATGAACTGAAATAAATAATAATATGCATAAGCACAAGTATATCATAAAATTCGATCACATGTTTCATATTAAAATCTCAAAAAAAATATGAATATGCATCAGCCAACATCTCAAAACAGTTTAAATAAGCCACGTGGGGTGGGTCATTATTTAAACACATTCAAGCAGGTTACAAACAAGAACAGTTACAAACCTTTAATATCCAGATTAATAGTTGGCTCCCACTTGACCAATATAAAATTGACAGGGATTTCGGGGAAGTATATGCATATCAATTTTATACCTAAGTAATAACCATGATTAAATACAGAATTATTATTTTGCTTTGATCTTGCCTCGTGGGGAGGGTCATCGTCGCCACTAGTAATAATTCACAATCATCCAATTGGAATTTATTCATGTGAAAACTATCTTTTGATCGTCACGTGGGGGGAATTTCTCCAAAAGATTTCACAAATAAATAAATCATGGAGGTCAATAATTAATTCAATTTTATTATCCGGAATAAAATTGTCAATTAATTGTTTAAGCATACTTAGTAATTTTCGAAAGTGAGATTTTTCAAAACATTTTCTCATGCATCGCAAATTTAAACACAATTTAAATAAGCATAAAATAATGCATAAACATCAAGACACAAAATTAAACATATTGGGCACATTTATCCAATTGCTTGAGAAATCGTCTTCATAGCCTTCATCGTTCGTCTCGAAAAGCTCCCACATGACCGTTTAAAAAAAAACGCCTTGTCAAGCCACGTCATCGACCAGCTCGCGGGTCGGAGTGCCCGGCGGTATCGCCCACCCGCGTCGCCCGGTAGATCCAACGTGGGCTCGGCCCCTCCGGCCTCGCCCCACGCCCGTGCGCACCCACCAGCATCCGCGTAGCGCACATGCCTCCGTTGGCACGTTTCGCGCGACGCACGCTGCCTACGCCCGGTTCTGGATCCCGTCTTTTAATTCTTCGTTTCCGCGTCCGTTTTCCGATCCGGTTACAATTTATTTAAAAAATAAATAAACCTCGATCTAGACTAGTCTATTACATTGATCAAATCAAATAAATTCTAATCTACTCGTGGATTTTCTCACGAGGCAAAACGAATCTGAACTAATCGAATTAAAAAACCACAATTTATATGCATGCATAAATAAACACATTAAATTCCATGACAATTGGATACCTGCAAAAAAGATCTAGCAATTCTACTATCCAATTTCAAAATTTAATGAGAGCGAATTAAATTACAATTTAAAATTCAGAGCCCGAAACCGAGGCTCTGATACCAGTTGTTGGGGAATTAATTGCCCGGATCTATTCGGGATGAATATTTAAATACAAATTTAATTCTAACAATTATTACTAGCATGAATTAATCCTAAATTAATTCAAATAATAATTCAACAAAAAATCATGCATATAAACAGTTCACGTAAATCCTACGCATGCGGAATTACTACGAGTTTACGTGAACATACCTCTTGGACTGACAATGATCTCGTCGATGAAAATACACCAAAAGACCTTCCCAAGTATTCCCTAGTCCTTGCTCGACAATCCGGTGGAAGGATACTCGCGAACAATTAACAAAAGGAAAAATAAACTTTGTTGCACCACTTTTGTGGATTTACTAATTTTTCAGCACTTGGAATTGTACTTGGGAATGAAAGAATCATCCCCTATTTATAGATAGGGTGGTGGTCAAAATTTTGGGGAAAAAACAATGTGGGAAAATCTTTTCTTGATCTCCAAGAAATCTTGAATATATCTCCTATATTCTTTTCTCCATAATTAAAATATTCCCCAAAAATCCCACCTTATCTTGTTATGGCCAATTTTCGAAAAATTAAGAGACAAGATTCCAAGATTTGGATCTTCTTGAATTTATGAGATATACTTGTATTTCAAGAAATACATATCTTCCATAATATCTTTTCAAGAAAATCTTTTTTTCCCTTAATTCTTTGAAAATTTCAAAAATCTCACTATGAATAACCAAGTGGGAGATTTCTTGAATTTAATGAGATAATCTTGTATTCCAAGAATACATATCTTCATTCCATAACATAATTCAAAGAAAATATTTCTCCCCTTTTATCCATAATTTTCGAAAAAGGAGAGGAAAAATAAACAACAAATTTATTTTATTTTTAAACACATTTTTCAGTTATTGAACTTTATCTTGGGCTACTTGGGGGGCCTTTAGGAGAATTAAGATTGGTCCTTCCAATGGACCTTGAATTATCAATATTGAGCCACAATATTATTCAAGCCCATAAATATTAATTAATCCCACTACATAATTAATATTGCACTATCCATCTTAACCCATATTATAGTTAATATGGCTCCCGGTTATTATTTCCCGTGTTTAAGATTATCTAGCCCATTAATTAATTCAAGCCACCGAAATAGCTTTCCATTAATTAATATCTTGTATCCTTGGTAAAGGAACGATTCAACATTATTATCCATACCGGAAACTAGTTTCACTTGCAAGATTTGGTATGATAAAACTTATGAACCTCCCAAGGGGGCAAATCGAACAAGCGTACTTGCACACGATTCTCCGTATTAAATCTTAGCAATCGCATGTGACCAATAATATTGCCCAAGATATAGAGTATTGAATCTCATTGATTCTCTTCCCGTACTAAGTCAAAGCAATAGTTACCAACAACACGCGATCCTATTTAAGGGACGAAGATTAAGAAATAACTAATCACTGAGGTCTAATTCTTCCTAGTTCAGTTCTGAAGAATTTGTCCTACTGTAGGTCCTCTTCAATGCATCAGTCATGCACTAGTGTAATCTCTTGGTCAAGACAAACCAATCTGAGCCTTACACTACAACCTTTCATGATGGATTGTTCATTTCCATCTAGGTCGTGAATGGTGTACTTTTAGTTACAAGGAACTGTTAATTTAATCTTCTGTGATCTGGTATCAGTAAATTAACTACAATGTAACACGTACTATTTATTGAACAGTTATGCAGTAAATATATGTAACATTCGATGATATTTAAAGCATCAGTGATAAACAATTTGTTTCAGTAAATAAGTCTGAAATTCAATCTGATTATACAAAGTAAAAGCATACTTTCCAGTATAATCCCAACAACAGCAAGAAGACCTTTTCTATCCAGGATATCAGAAGAGTCAATAAAGTTGAAGCTAAGAAAACTATATCAGAAGACTCGAGGTAGCCTGATTAGTAAGATACTGATCAGTAAATCAATATAAGTCAGAAACGTGATAAGCTTGCCCACGTATCCAAAACATACGAAGGGAATCAAACAAGAAGAATGTAAACTTAGTTGTTTTTGCAAAGCGCCGAATCAGTGTACTTGCTAGCCACTAAGAACTCGACACGTATGTACGGAAACTGACGATGCAGGATATGGCGTATCATGGAAAATGGCTAGAAAGGACAAATATACATGAAGACAGCATAGGCTGCCTGAGCACGTCAAATCACGCCTTCAAGCTACCAAAAATAGCCTGAAATTCAAATTGCTCTCCAACGGCTCTTTGATTTCAAGGTCTATAAATATGGGATCAAACCTTCAGAGTAAGGTTACGGAAATTATCATCAAGCTCAAGCCACAAGCAAATTTCCGCAAGAACACCAAGATCTCAAGTAAATTTTCTAAGTGTTCATCCCATAGTTTCTTAGCAAGAAATCTCATCATTTAACTTTAGGCTACACAAATACTAGGATAGATTTCCAAGTTGGAAACCAAACAAATCTTTCCCCAAACCGAGAGTTAGGATAAGTTTGTTTTGCAAGATTTCAATGTAGGGTTTTTAGTCTTTATTTCTGGGATTGCTGAGTGAGAACTCTATAAACATCTGTATGTACTGTGTTGGACTAACACATTAAACTAAGTTCAGTTGGTTAAGTAAGTGCCCCTGCTGATAGGGAAGAGTGGACGTAGGACAAGTTGGTCCGAACCACTGCAAATCTTGTGTTGTTTTATCTTCTTTACACTTAGCTCATAACTGTTTTGGTTAAATTGACATGCATTTTCCAAGAGGAGATCAAATTGGCATCAAGCTACTGATCTGATCAGTTAGACAGTTTGTGTTCTGATCTGATAAAAAAACCTTGGAATCTGATTTATTCAAACTGGTTTTTCTACACGGGTTAAAACTAGCTTCTGCACATCAATTGACCTGATAGACACCGAACTGATCTGCTTCACAGTGATCGGTAAGTTGGATATCAGATCGTATTGATCATCACTCGCACACTATATCAGTTAACTTGCTATCACAACTGATCACGCAAAAAAAAGTTTTGGAAGTCTATTCACCCCTCCCCTCTAGACTTCCACTTCACGAAACCCGTTTGAGACCTACACATCACCTCCGATGAGAAGAATGTCATCTACGTATAGTACTAAGAATACCAGGCAGTTCCGACATAATTTCTATACACACAACTCTCGAACTCGTTTTGATCAAAACCGTAAGATTTTATAACCTGATCAAAATATTAATTCCAAACACGAGATGCTTTCTTAAGTCCGTAAATGGACTTCTTAAGTTTGCATACGAGATGTTCTTGGCCTTTTGCAATGAAGCCTTTGGGCTGTCGCATATAGATTTCTTCTTCAAGACTTCCATTTAGGAAAGCTATCTTGACATCCATCTGCCAGATCTCAAAATCTAGATGTGTAGCTATCGACAAGAGAATACAGATAGACTTAAGCATAGCTACAGACAAAAAGGTTTTCTCATAATCGATCTTTTGTTTCTTAGTGTACCCTTTCGCCACAAGCCTTGCCTTGAAGGTTTTAACCTTCCCGTCCGATCCTCTTTTTCTCTTGTAAACCCACTTGCATCCAATGGATTTGAGCCCATTAAGTGGTTCGACTAACTTCCACACTTGATTATGATCCATAGAACCCATTTCAGATTTCATTATTGTTTGCAAAGAATCTGCATCGTTGTCTTGGATTGCCTCATTGTAGGACCAGGGGTCTGATTCATTATCACCGAGACCAAGTCCAAAGACTCTTCCATCCCCATGAATCGCTCAGGTTGTCTAACAACCCTCCCACTATGACGAGGTTTTGGTTGTGTTTGTGTGCCACTTGATATATCAACTTGTACACTTGGTATTAGAGTTGGCCCGTTTAATTCATTTAAGGTAATCTCACTCTTTGGCTTTCTACTGTTCATATAGTCTTCTTCCAAGAACTTAGAATGTGTACTAATTACAATTCTTTGGTCCTTGGGACAATAGAACATTCCCCTTTTCGTTCCTCTGGGATATCCTACAAATAACCTTATTTCTAAACGAGGATCCAATTTTTCAGCTTTCTTATCCAACACGTATGCGGAACACCCCCAGATTCTCATGTGTCCCAAACTGGGCTTTCGCCCGGTCCACAACTCTGATGGGGTTTTAGGAACCGATTTGGATGGCACCAAGTTTAGAATATAATCCACTATTACCAAGGCATAACCCCAAACAACTTGGGAGGATCTAAATAACTCATCATTGACTTGACTATTTCTGAAAGAGTTATGTTTCTTCGTTCTGCAACCCTTTTCTTGTTGAGGGGTTCTGGGTGCAGTAAACTAGGATACAGATCTTCGTCTGACAAGTAATCCAAAAATCCATTGCTGAGGTATTCGCTTCTACGACCAGGCCGTAGAAACTTGATACTCTTTTCTCTATTCTTTACTGCTTAAATCCTTTTCAATTTATCAAAAGTTTCAGACTTATGCTGCATTAGAAATATGTATCCATATCTTGAGTAATCATCAATAAAAGTAACAAAATACTCATAACCTCCTCTAGCTTTGATTGACATTGGACCACATACGTCAGTATGAACGATCTCTAACACTTCAGTGGCTCCATTCCCCTTGGCTCCAAATGCCCTCTTAGTCATTTTACCCTCTAATCAAGATATGCAAGTTGGAAACGGTTCAACCTGGAGAGATTCCAATGATCCGTCTTTCACCAACCTTTGAATCCTTTTTAGATTAATATGACCTATTCTTAGATGCCATAGAAGTATTTTGTTCATGTCTGAAGAACGCTTTCTTTTACTTAAAATAGTCGATGTGTTATAAGATGCATTTTGTGTATGGTATGCACAATTAATAACATAGAGATTGTTCAACAATGTCCCATAACAGATAAACTCATCATTTCGAGAAATGATAACATTCTTATTAAAAGAAACTGAGTATCCATCAAAAAATATTTTAGAAACTGAAAGTGAATTCTTTCTAAAACTGGAAATATAAAGAACGTCTCTTAAAACTAAAATTCTATCACTAAAAGATAGGTGCACTTCTCCCACTGCAATAACCACTACTTTTGTAGCATTGCCCACTGTGATAGTGATCTCACTCCCACTAAATTGTCGGATTATCTAGAATCCTTGAAATATTGAAACAAACATGATTAGTGGTTCCCACATCCATCACCCACGAATGGGAAGCATGCGCCACTAAACAAGTTTCAATATCTAGTGTGTGAGAATTACCTTACATACCAGCCTTCTTAGGCTTCGTACAGGATGACCTCCTATGTCATTTTAGACCGCAATTAAGCATTTTTGTTTGTTTATCTTCCTCTTGACACCACTCAATGCCATTTTTCTGTGAGAACATATCCCGCATGGCTATCTATCCCGCTTTACGATTCTGGTGAGTGAAGGATTCTTTAAAGTTTAACACAATAACTGCATTGGTTTCCATGTCCTAGTGTTGGTGTTCTCAACACATCTGACGTTTCAGTCAAGATGGTCCACCTAGCCATTTCATCAGATTTCAACCACTGCTTGAGATATTCCTTATCTTTCTCATTAGTCTCAATGGTAGGGTCAGCGAGGGTTTCAGTTTGTCAAGGATAAACTTATGTGTTTTCGTGATCAAGACAATAAATAAGTGTTTTCAATCATTATAGTTTCCTACTTTCATTTTATTAACTTTAAGTATATTAAACAGTGGGTAAAAGGAAATGACATGCTGAACTGAAAATAAAACATACATTTTGTGTTGATATCCAAATTAATCACAAAAAATTATCACTAACATTCAATCACATGAAACATATTAAAATCTCAAAAAAATATGAACATGCATCAGCCAACATCTCAAAACAGTTTTAAATATACCACGTTGAGTGTGGTCCGTTATTTAAAATACATTCAAGCAGGTTACAAACAAAGACAGTTACAAACTTTTAATTCAAAATTAATAGTTGACTCCCACTTGACCATATAAAATTTGACAGGGACTCCGTTGGGGACTAAGTTAATATCAAATTTTATACCTAAGTAATTACCATGGTTAAATACATGATTATTATATTTTGCTTTGAGCAAGCCACTCATTGGGAGGGTCAAAACCGCCACTAGTAATAATCCACAATCATCCTTTCGAGAATTTATTCATGTGAAAGTTATCTTTTGGCCCATCCATTGGGGAAAATCACCAAAAGATTTCACAAATAAATAAATCATGGAGGTCAAAATTAATTTGATTTAAAAAAAATAAATAAATTATTTAAATATACTTAGTAATTTTGAAGTTGATATTTTTAAACGATTTCTTATGCAAACACATTTAAACAAATTAAATAATAGCACAAGAAAAATAAACGTTCATCAAAATAGAAAAATAAACACACATTGGGCACATATATCCAACTGTCATGATTAAAATATCTTCTTGTCTTGATCTTGAGAAGTCTTCCGTCTTGAAGTTCTCCCACTCGTTCGTCTCGAAAAAATAATTTCACCACGCCACGCCATGCCATGCCAGGACGGAACAGCTCATTGGTCGCCCCATCCGTGCACGCAACGTTCGGCGCTCAGTGCCCGTTCGCGTCGACCAGCTCGTGGCACGGGATGCGCCCCTCCATCCCGAACGGCCATGTCGACAAGCGTCCGTGCACGCACACCCATCACCGTGCACATCGCCGGCCAGATCTCGATCTATGCCCATGCCCGCCAGGCGCTTATGCGCACCGCGTGTCGTGCGGCGCATTACCCGCCTCTCGGCAAGAACGGCCGTGTCGGCGCCAAGACGCGCGCTGCGTCCGATTTGTCCACTCGTCCTCACACATCGCCCGGTCCTCACACGCACATCCGGGGCCGGCCGGCCCCGCGTCGGACCGGACTTCGCGCGCTGATTTTCCGCATCTTCTTGGCGGCGTACCCGTCGTCGTCGCGTGCTGTAACCATCGCACATCGCGCACGTTGCCCGCTGCCCATACTAGGTTCCCGTGTGCTACTGGCTGCGTACCAGCGCCGTGTGTGTGCCACCACTGGCACATCGCGCACATCGCCCGCCGCCCACGCCCAATTCTAGACATCTTTGTCTTTAATTTCACCGTCCTCATCCTCTATCCTGTTACAATTTATTCAACAAAAAAATAAAATATACCTATGATCTAGACTAGTCTATTACATTGAACAAATCAAATAACCTAATCTACCCGTGGATTTTCTCACAAGAAAAAGAATTCAAACGAATCGAATAGAAAACCATACATTCATACACAAGAAATAAACACATTAAATAACCATCACAATTGGATACCTGCAAAAAGGATCTAGCAATTCTACTATCCAATTTCAAATTTAATGAACAACAATTTAAATTACAATTTAAATCACAGAGCTCAAAGTTGAGGTTCTGATACCAGTTGTTGGGGAATGTTTTGCCCGGATCTATTCGAGGTGTAATTTAAATACAAATTTAAATAAACAATTTACTACTAGCATGAATTAGCCTATTAATTCAAATAGTATATAACCAACAACATACATGTAGGTCCCGAACAGGTTTCGTGAGTGCAGAAGTCTAGAGGGGAGGGATGAATAGACTTCTGAAAACTTTTGCGTGAGATCGAGTGTGATGGCCGGTTGCCTGATCAGAGTGCGAGTGAATCAGTTTGGATTGATATCCAACTTACTGATCGCCTGAGGGCAGATCAGTTCGGTGTCTATCAGTTAACTGATTGTGCGGAAGCTAGTTTATACCCGTGTGAAAAACCAGTTTATAACAAATCAGATTCCGAAGCTGTTTTCAATCAGATGACTATGGAGTCAATCTGATCAGATCAGTAGCTTGGTGCAAGCGGATCCTAACTCAGAATATGTATGCAGATTTAATCAAGTTGTGTGCATTAGTGTAAGGCAGTTAATCAGACAAGTAAATGCACACAAGGTTTATAGTGGTTCGGACAACCAGTCCTACGTCCCCTCTTCCCTATCACAAGGGGCACCAACTTAACCAACTTGGACTTAGTTTATTGTGTTAGTCCAACACATTACACCAACATATATTTTTAGAGTTCTCACTCAACGATCCCAGAAATCAGCACTAGAAACCCTAGTCTAAAATCTTGCAAAACAAATTTACCCTAACTTTGGGTTTTGGTAAAGGTTTGTTGTTTGTTCCAACTGGAAATCTATCCTAGTATTTGTGTAGCCTAAAAGCTAGAGGATGAGATTTCTGTGCTAAGAACTATGGGATGAACACTTAGAAAATTAATCTTCAAGGTTGTGTTCTTTGTGCGGAAATTTGGCTATAATATGAGCTTCTTGATAATTTTCGTCCTTCTCACTATGAAGAGTAATCCCATATATAAAGACCTCGAAATCAAAGAGCCGTTGGAGAGCAATTTGAATTTCCAGCTATATTTGGTAGATTTGCTGGATTGATTTGACGTGCTCAGGGACGGCATGGCCGAAAGCGTGAATAGTGTCTTTAGTAGCCGTTTTGACTTTGCAGTGCCGAATCCTGCAGTGTCAGCCTTTTTACGTACATGTCGCGCTCTCATTGGTTTAATAAGTACAACACTTCAGTGTTTGTTCCACCAACTTAAGTTTGACATTCTTCTTGTCCTGAAGGTACGTATGATCTGGTGTAACATTTAGTTGACACCAGGAGTGAGCTGACCTGATCAGATAACTGATCAGTGTACCTGATAGAGTCTTCTGATGCAGGTTGTCTTAGCACAACTTGTAGACTCGGCTGATGTAAGTCTTCTGGTGTTCTTGAGTCATCTGATCTTCAGGTCTTCTGAACTTGAGCTTTATATCTTCACCTGATCATCTGACTTCTTCTTGTCTTCTGACTTGTTTAGTCTTCTGATCATCTGACCTCTTCTTGTCATCTGATATTTCGACCTGACCTATACATATTGAGTTCCCCCTCAATATGTGACCTATCTTTTACATCAGCTATCTATACATTTCAACTGGTCATCTTAATCTGATTCCAAATCATCAGTCAGCTAACAGATCTAACTGGTCCTATTACAACCTGTTTTGGAACTTCCATCAAAACTTAATACAAATTTCCCAACAATTTCCCCCTTTTTGATGGAACCAAAACACTTAATCAGAAAAACAAACAACATAAATAAAAATGTAGATAATGTAAAACGGTGCACACTTTAGAAGACAATGAGATGTTGTCTTAGAATCAGAAAGATAGAATATTTTATTCAGATAGGTGTGAGCATTACAGATTACATAAAATGTACCTATCATCTGATTCCAAGTTGTCTTCTTCACATGTACTTGAACTTTTGAAGTTCTTTGGGAATACCAAACAACTTGTACATCCTTTGCATTAGCTTGTCCAGATCTTCTCTTCTATTGATCCCTCCTTTCTCGGCAAATTCGTAGTAAGCATTCTTGAATTTGAGAGTATCGAGCTTGTTATCTGGACGCATAGGTGGGAGAAGTTGTTCGAATGGAGGAGCTTCAGGTATCAATGTCATAATCTTCCCTTCCTTTATCACAATCTGGTAGAAGTCTGGGTACTCGTTTCTAACCAGTTCCGGAATTCATCATCATTTTCAGCCTGGTCTTGATCAATCGGAATTCTCTCTAAGATGTACACATCACATAACCATTCTGCTCTGATCTGATCCCATTCTGGAAGTAGATTTAACCGGGCACAGAGGATGTCTTTAACAGGTGCTAGAAAGGCTTTCTCTTCCCAAGCAACATCCTCTGCAGCAGCTTCCTTCTTTCTCTTCCTTCGAATGTATGCGATGTTTAGACCTTTAGCTTCTGCCAACTTCTGCTTCTTAATGGTAGCCTCTTTTACTCTCTCTCTGGTTTGCTCTTGAATTTGTTTAGGAGACATCTGACTTTTGATAGTGGATATTTGCCCTTGTCTCTGAACTTAGCAGTAGATTTCAACATCTTGCCCTTACCTTTCTTTCTCTTAAGAGTTTGCTCAGGTTCATCTTATTCGTCTTCTTCTGCTAGTTTCTTCGCAAGTTCAAGGCTCTTGGCCTGATCATCAGAATCCATCCTTTACTGTACAGAAGAAGAGAAGTCTTCAATCTTATCCACTCTGGCAGTAACATCTGAAAGGGCTATCTTCTGCTCAGTGATCTCCTTCCTTTGATCCTTAAGCTCTTTGCTATGTTGCTCCACAGTCTCTTTTAGTTCAGCCACATCAAGTGGAGTATCACGATCAACAGATGGAGTAACCCGTGCAAGTCGGAATCTGATGGCTTTCGGTAATGTATAATGGTTACCATCTGCATTTGTTTTTCTTCTTTCTCTTGTCCTTCCCCCTCTTTGGTTGCATCAAAAAGTTTGGAATGACTGTTATTGAGAAAGTAATCGAATCGCCTTGTCATCTCCTCCCCCCGAGTTCCTCAACGGCCAAGAGGGTGATCGGCGATTCGCGAAGGTGTGGGGGCGAAATCTTTTAAGACCAAATTAAATATCCTTCCTGGCACATTCTGTAGAAGCCACAAAATGCTTCCAACCCAGATCCATGTGAGTGTCAGTTTTCTCCAGGGATGCCCAGACACTTTCCAGTAGAATCTGTGTTTCACTGAGTATGTCCGTCTAAAGTTTGAGTTTATCAGACTGGAGATTGAGCTTCTCAGCAAGAGGGTTAACCAGTTGCATCACATCAGAGAGGATAGCATTATTCATGTGTGTGAGCTTCTCAACTGTGAGCTTCCGTTCTCTGTCAACCAGATTCTTTTGCACTTCTTCAAAACGCTTCATCAGATTTGTTGTGAGAGCTGTGAATTTCTCTTCAATGACAGTCTTTACCCGGGTTTGGGGGTTCAGTGTTCTGTTGAGTGTTGAGGGGGTTCAGTTTCAATAACTGAAGGCTGAGGGGGTTCAGTAAGTTCAGGTTCAAGGGTTGGGGGAGTGGGAGATTTGAGTGTGGGGTGTGGTCTGTCTGGTGAGGGTGAGGGTGAGGGTGAGACTGTTTTGTGGGGAGAGGGTGGTGGTGATAATGATTTTTGAGGAGATGGTGATGTTGATTTGGAAGTGGGTGTAGGTGATCTTTCTTTCTGGAAGATTTTGCTGAGAGGCAGAGAATCAGATGGTGATTCTCCCTCAGAGTGCTCCACTTCTGTTCCTTCAACAGTTCTCTCTCCTTCTCCTTCACTTTCTCCTTCTCCTTCGAGCATCTGCTCGTCCCTACCTCCACTTGCAGTGTGCTCAGAACTGACTACAATCTCCTCTTATGATTCAATCTAAATCAGCTCCTCCGTTCTGTGAACTTGCTGAGTAGGACTAGGAACAGTCTTCAGAGGAGAAGTGACTCTCTTCTGACGTTTCTGTTGAGCAGCTGGTTTCTTGGCCAGTTCCTTCCTCTTCAACCTCTTCTCTGGGATGGCTGTTCCCTGCGCTTCTGATTGTATCGAAGATGCAGTTGCCTTTTCTTTGCCCTTCCCTTCGCCCCTTTGTTGGGTACATAGGGAGTAGGATCATCATCAGACTGGCCAGGCAGAGACTCGTTCTTGCCCAAGATGGCCTTGTGTTTTGCCAGATATACCTTCGTACCATTCTCATTCTATTCATAATTGTTTGGCAGCTTGTCTGATAGAATGATCGAGACTTTGTGCATGAAAGAGCACTTGGAGGATAAGAACACTTCATTCCTCTCGTTCAGATCGAATTTCCCTGTCTCTTTCCACAGTCTTGTCTTGAACATACCCAACCAATCCATATCAGTTGTTTTCTTGATGATTGCAGTCATGACACTGATCTTATAAGAGGTGACAACATCAAGACTGTATGTTGAGCACATAATCACCTTCTGCACAATCTCGAACAGAATACGATATTTCCTCTTCAGATAAGGAGCTTTAACATTCACTGTATGATCCTTATTTGCTGGTCTCAACAGCTCAGCTTCAAGAAAAGCCTTCTCTCCTACATCGGGTGTGAAGGTTTCTGGATAAATGCTTCCTCGACTGAGACCAAAGATTCTCTGAAGATCATCGTTTGTGACTGTTACTTCCAATCCTCCAATAGAAGAAATCATATCAGAATCATTATTCTCGTTCTTCTGTAGATTATATAGAAATTCTAGGGCTTCATGAGTGTGGACTACGCTTTGATGTTTATAGCAGTATTGTTCAAGACCACACGCTCGCAGGTACTCCATAATTTCCAATGATCCAGGATCTGAGGTGACCGAAAATACTACATATTTCTCATAAATGATATCCTTCTTCATTGATGCGAAATTGCAGATCTTTTTGCCTTGGCCCTTTCGTGCAACAAGATGTGTCTTTCTGTATAATATGCAAATTGATATAAGTTTGAGTAAAATATGTCAATAAACTCAGTCAAACCAACAATCTAAACATGAATTAAGCAAATAAGCATATAGATCAGTGCATATAACAAATATAAATTACAGACACACAGCAACACGATTCGTAAACCTAATAACTATTAGGAGTGAATTTATGAAGTACTTAAAAGAAAATTACCAGATATTGATTCGTAGGTTTGAATAATCGTGAAAGTAGAATCAATCGATTTGGAAAATAAATTCTGAAGTTTTAGAAGGTTTGATCTTTTAAGAAACTGATAAGTAGAAAGAGTGGAAAGAGGTTTTTGGAGAATGAGTTGGGTTTATATTATGCGAGGGAAACCTCTTTGCACAACTTCCCATAAGTACTCAAGTGTCCGTGTTTTGAAATCAATGGCTGAGATCCATCGGCCGTAAAGTGTTTTAATCGAGTGGTTGAGAAAAGAAGTCCTCTCGTATTTTGAACGCGAAAACTCGCAATAAATCGCATTAAATACATATTCCCATGTCCGTATTTAATGTTTTGCAGTGCAGTCGTCACAAAGTTAAGAGAACAGTAGTAAAACCAATTTATTTAAATAAGGCATATATAAAAAGACCAGAAGGAGATAAATAAGAAACGTATCTGACTGATGGATATTGTAATCAATCAGTTACCATTGTGATCTGATCTGGTTGGCTTGATTATTGTTGACCTTACTGATAGTAGCCTATCCCTTAGTATTTCCCAACAATATTCCACTCATCTGATCAAATTCCTGTTTGATCTAATCTGATACTTATCTGATCCATGTATATGATCCACTTATCTGATCCACGTATCTGATCCACTTATCTGATCCACTTCAGCATTCAGTAATTCAGTACTTTAGAACTCAGGATTTCAGATTTCTTGTTCAGGCCATTCTGATGTTCAGTTATATTGAACTTCAGTCTTCTTCCATTCAGACCACTTTTCCTTGGGATTTGTGTCATACTTCCGCCAAAGCCTTAACTTCGGGGAGTCAAAAAGTCATCTCAATTCCCTAAGTCGGCGTGATGTGACAGTTCTCAATGATGGTCTGGATACTTTGTGATATCACACGCCGTAAACTCATCCAACCATCATTCGCGTTCTTCTTACGCGCTGTCCTGGCGGTGCTAATTTCTCTAAAAGTCCTTGAGAAATTAAATTTGCACTTTTACCCCTGTTTTTCTTCTATAAATAGATCTGGGGTTTTATACACACAACATAAACCATTCACCTTCTTTATCTTTAACTTATACTCCATGTTTTCCGGTGAACCCTTATTTCCGGTGAAACTTCCGGCACAAACCTGCAACCCTTTTCAAATGATTTCAGCTTCTCAAATCAACCATGTCCTTCCCTTATTCATGCTTTCGTCGTCATCGAAGAATACCCATACGATTATTGCCAAGCTTCTCTACCACCGAGGCGGTGGATCTGCTATCGCAGATGAGAAGACACTTCTCCTGATGGTATGCGCCTTGTGTGCCTATCGAGATGACGGAATTAGCATCAACAGACTCAGTCTGATATGTAACATGGGTTTTGTTTATACGATCTTGATCAGACATGATCGATCTTGATCATACAAAACCCAATATTTACATGTGACACTTGTGTCAATGTGGTTTTTGCACCACATCTTTGGAACTTGTGTCCATTTAACAGCTGGAGAGCCCATTGATTTTAGGACCAGGGGCTTCTGGCTTAGAAATCCTTCAACGCCGCTCTCGCTCCCCACTCCGAAGCTCTGAGGGTGGCTTAGGATTATTTCAAAGCCTCTCTCACCCCTTTTAGGGTTGGGGGTTTTTAGGGGCATCTGGCTCTAAAATCTTCAGAGCCTCTCTCACCCTCTCTAGGGTTAAGGTTTATGGTTTAGGGTTTATGTACTGACCTCCAGGTCCTTTTGTACTTCTAACTTGTAATGAAAATTCGACCTCCGGGTCTTTATCAATGAAAAGTTCTATTATTTCATTGTTGTGTGTTTTCTATTTCCTTATGCGATTGAAGCTTTAATCTTATGTAACTTGCTTGTTGAACATTAGCTTAATCGACTTACAATGTATGAAACAACCAAACTGATCAGTTCCTTTATTTATCTGATAAGGCTTTCTTTGATCAGTTCCTTGACTGATCTGCTGATCAGTTGAGGTACCTTACTCAACTGATCCTTCTTAACATGGTTAGTCTCTCAACCAGCTGGTTCTGGAGACCAGTCCACCAAACATTTATGGTGCATTTTCTCCAAGATCCAGAAGCCTTAGCTCATTACAGAGTTCTCTGAATCTGACTTCAGCTAGTGGCTTGGTTAAGATATCAGCTTTTTGCTTATCAGTATAGATCTTTTCCATTCTGATATTCTTCTTTTCAACATGATCTCTTATAAAATGATGTTTGACATCCACATGCTTGCATCTTGTATGTAAAACAGGATTCTGAGTGATTGCAATAGCACTATTATCATCACGAGAATATAGAATACGTTAAGTAGCTATAATGTTATAATCCCTTAGCTGCTGACTAAGCCAGAGCAGTTGGGAACAACAACTTCCTGCAGCCATATATTATGCTTCAGTAGTAGATGTTGCAATTGATGTCTACTTCTTTGAAAACCAAGAGATCGGTTTACTACCTAAAAACTGACATGTACCTGAGGTTGACTTCTTGTCAATTCTGCAACCTCCATAACCAGAATCATAATACCCACTAAGCTCTAGATTATCATCTAATGGGTAAAATAAACCAAGGTTTACTGTCCCCTTCAGATACTTAAGAATCGCTTTTAGCTGCTTCGGTGGCTTTGCATTGGATTTGCACGAAATCCGCACATACACCCCTCACGCAAAGGTGATATCTGGGGTCTATTTGGCGGTCGGTATAGTTGAGATCCAATGAGAGCCCTATATTCTTTCTGATTGTTTTCTGACCATTCTCATCTGGATCCATCTTGAATCCAGTCATCATAGGAATTCTTGCTTCCTTACAGTTTTGAACTCCAAACTTAGCCAACAAACTCCTAGTGTACTTCGCCTGACAGATGAATATCCCTTCTGTACTTTGCTTAACTTGTAGACCCGTAAAAGTAACTCATCGACCCATCATGGACATCTCGAACTTCCCTTGCATCGACTTCTTTGAATTTATCACATAAACTCTTGTTGGGAGATCCGAAGATGATGTCATCCCATAAATCTGAACCATCGAATATCTTCTCCATCTTCTATTGCGAATAAGGTTATGTCCACTATTCCTTTAGTGAAACCGCATCTATCAAGAAGCGAGAGAGTGTATCATACCAAGCTCGAGGAACTTGTTTGAGCCATAAGGAGCTTTTTTCTTAAAGCGGTATTTTTGATCGCCTTTTTTCAAAGCCGGAGGTTGTTCAACATAAACTTCCTCGGCTAGTACCCCATTTAAGAATGCACTCTTTACATCCATCGATACACAATAAACCCTCTCAGGCAAAGATATGCGTAAACAAAACCCGAATGGCTTCGGTGTGGCGATCGGTGCAAATGACTCATCATAATCAATTCCTTCTGATTGTGAATACCCCTTAGCAACAAGTCTTGCCTTATTTCTGGTTATGACATTATTCTCATCTCTCTTGTTCTTGAATACCCACTTTGTGCCAATCACATCTTGATGGGTTGGTCTATCCACCGATTTCAAACACGATTCCTCTCAAACTGCTTTCGATTCTTCTTGCATGACTAGAATCCGGTTTGCATCTTGTAGAAACTTCTTTTACTTGATTGGTTCCTTCAAAGACAGATAACAACAATACATGGCACTTTTACCAATCTGATGTCTAGTTTTGACTCTATCAGATGGGTCTCCGATGATCAGATCAGTTGGATGACTGGTTACCCAGGTCCTTCTTTTCGGATTTACATCAGTTTGGAGAGCATCATCCTCTTCTGATAGTAGTTCATCACTAGTGATTGGGAGTGGTGCAGAATTATGATCCACTTGACATGGACAAGTCTCAGTTGATGTTGGACTCATCATGTCTTGATGTACGTCATTAGGAACTTGGTGTTCCCCCCGAACCGGATGGTTCGATTGATCTTTATCTTAGTTGTACGAACTTCTTCATGACAATAAATGCGTACCTTAGGGTGCGATTGACTGGTGAGTCGGCAAAGATCAAGTTCGGAATATACAGCATTACGTGTTCTGATCCTTTTTCCTTGATACTTAGCTGATCCATTTTATGTGCATCAGGTACCGGTTGATCTGGTACCGCTTGTTCTGAGGCAGATTTATCTTGTTCAGAAGATGTCTCATCAAAGACTACATGAGGTGTTTCTTCCACAACTAGGGTTTGCCTATTGTAAACCCTGAAAGCCTTGTTGGATGAGGAATATCCTAAGAATATACCCTCATCTGACTTGGCCTCAAACATTTTCAATTGGCTCTTCCCATTGTTGTGTATGAAACACTTGCACCCAAAAACATGGAAGTAAGAAACACTAGGTTTTCTGCCCTTCCACAGTTCATAGGGTGTTTTGTAGTGAGCCTTAGTCAGAGAACATTTGTTCTGAGTGTGGCATCTTGATATTGATGGCTTACGCTTAAAAGCGACTTGGTGTTGCATGTTAGAAATTTAACATAGTGCGGCGAACTTCTTTGAGTGTTCCGTTTCTCCGTTCTGCTACTCCATTCTGTTGTGGCTTTCTTGCAGCTAATGTCTCATGTTGTATACCAAACTTAGTGCAAAACATCAGTAATAAAAGAATTTAGAAATTATGTACCTTCATCTGATCTGATTTTTACTATACTGACACCCTTTTTGTTTTGTAGTTTCTTGAGCAACTCGGGTATCTTTGTTGTAGTCTCATTCTTCTTATACAAGAATACAACCCAGGTAAACTTGGAATAATCATCCACGATTACCAGATTATATTTGAGTCATTGAGGTATTTGGTGTAATCGGGTCCAAATAAGTACATATGGAGCGATTGCAATATCTATTTGATCTTTGGTCCAGGATTCCCTTGAATCGGGCTTTAACCTGTTTTCCCTTCTGACATGCGATACATGTCTGATCCTTAAAGAATAACTCATTCGGGAGTCCCTCAACCAAAGACATCCTTGCTATTTTGTTAAGATTTTTAAAGTTCAGATGACTCATTCTCTTGTGCCAGAGCCAACTGCTACCTTTTGAACTTTTAACAATCAGGCATGCATTTCTTGGACAACCATTTCGGTCGGTTTAAATCGTACCTTTTCTTGAACGAGTTAACAAGATCTGTTGAGTAGCTCGATTCTTGATAGTACACCGATCGATCGAGAACTCAACATTTGAATCTGTTGTCATGAGAATTGTAAAAGCCCGATAATGATTATGCTTTAAACCTTCGACATACGAGACTCCAGTAACCTATACATCATCATTCTCTAAGGTTCTGAATCCTCTGGTAAAACCAAAGTTATCATCACCAAAGAGTAGACGTGGGCCTTCTTGTTCTGTGTAAGAGCTAAGGAGATGTTTGCTTCCAGTCATGTGCCTTGAGCATCCACTATCGATGTACCAGATAGTTGCTTGTACACCTCCCTTGTTGGCCAAACCCACACAAACCTGCAATCAAATTTGGCTTTAGGTACCCCTTTTGGATTGGGGTTAGAGTTGGTTTTAGGGATCCATACAAACAGGGCACTTCTATTGTAATCAGATAGATCAGAAGGCCTGATTTGTCTCTCATAAACATCTACATAATCATAAGTCTCTTCATATGCATTCTGATCAGTATGATTATTTGTGTGAGCCTTGGGTGAATCAGAAGACTTGGGATTTTTTCTTGCTATTTGTCTTCTTTTAACCCAGTGGGGCTCAGGTGCAGCAGCCCTAGGTTTCTGATTGTAAGGGTAAGTACGACTGCTACCATTAAAAGATTCATATCTTTTTGGCATAGATGGTCTTAGCAGTTTACCTTTAGCTTGCTTGTTAGGCAGCTGACCCTTATTAGGTTTCATATTAGATTTCCCTTTGAGAGGTTGTCTTTTTGATACCTAATATGCTGATCAGGTTGAGTTCTCTTCAGAAGAACTGGGTTCTTCTGTTGATTCCTCGGCTGATGCTTGATCAGTTGGGGTCCATTTATGTTCCCTTTCTGATTGGGCACTTGCCTTACTTGTTCAAAGAGTCTCTTTCCCTTATCGAATCTGATTTTTGCTTTATGTGTATCTATATCGAAACTTCGTTTGATTACACTTTTTCGAAGTGAATCGACGGGGCTTTTGAGGATGTAGAAGGGTTTTCATACCCAATTCCTTCTTATTAGTTGTAAATGCGAAAATAGTTATTCATATCTGAATGATTTTAGAAGATTTCGTGAAAACCTGTATTTTCTTACGTAAACTATCCTCGTTAATTTCAGACTCTCATGTAGTCGGAAGAGTTCATCAAACTTGGCTTGTAGGATTTTAAAATCATCAGCTTGTTGTTTATATATAGCTAGATGTTCCTTAATCTGCTTCTCCTGATCAGAAGAATTAACTTTCAGAACTTTCAGTTCTTCAGTTATCTTCTGAGCAGCTTCAGCCGATTTTAGTTCAGCTGCTTTACTGACAACATTTTCCTTAACAAGATGAGTATTTTCAATCCTTAGCTTATCGTTTTCAGCTTCCACTATTGTATAAGTGTCTACTGCAGTAGAGAGTTCATCAAGCAATTGCTCAGAATAGAGCTGCAAGTCAATCTCTCCAGCAGGTGTGCTAATCATACCGTGGTGAAACCCGAAAAAAACGAAGGTTTAGAGGTTACCTTAGATTGGTCTTCCTCCTTAGCCATGAGATAGATGTCTTCATCAGCGTTGCTTATCAGACAGAAGTCCTCTACAGATGAGTAGCCAGAATCCTCTGAAGGCAGATAAGAATCATCAATCCCAGATGTATCAGCAACCATGGCTTTTCTGTCTTTGTATCTTTATTCTCGTCTGTTCCGCTTGTCTTCTCTTTCTTTTGGAGTCAGGTCCGTGCAATCTGCACTGTAATGACCTGGTTTCTGACAGTTGAAACACGCTCCAAGCTCCATGGAACTCCTTCTGCCAGGTGAGTCATTTCGTCTGTAGAATCTGTCAGGTGACTTACCTATCTGATTGTAGTCTGAGTTTCTCCTTTCTGATCTGTTGTCTTTCCTTTCATCAGATCGATCATCTCTTTTCTTATTCTCTCTGCGATCTTCTCTACGATCATCAAATCTGGTCCTTTCTGGATATCTGTCAGCTGACCTCCTATCTCTTCCTCTGCTATTCTGATAATCCCTGTAAAATCTACGATACTTACCTAGCTGAATGTTAGATTTTTCAAGTTTTACAGTTAGCAAAAGCAATGCATTCGATTTGGCTTATAATATTTCCATGAGTTGATGAGACTTTGAGTTTTTGCCGTTTTGCTTTGAATGCAACTTATTTTGATGTGACATGTGTGGCTTCGGCAGGCGACTCATGGGCTTTAAGACTCAAGAACATGTTTCTTGGCTTCATCTTCGCAATATCTTGACAATCCTTTATTACTGTGACTTTCATATCCCACTTCTTAGTCAGAGATCTCAAGATCCTGTAGTTGATATCTTTATCTGACATTTCTCGTCCAAGTTCCCATAGCTTGTTGAGTGACATGGTGATTCTTCCATCGAGCTCATTGATGGTTTCATTTGGTAGAATCTTAAGTTTCTCAAATTTCACCAGTTCAGCTTGCAGTCTGCTATCTTTAACCAGATCATTTTCTACACACATTTCAGCAAACGTATCCCACATCTGTTTGGTTGTCTTGAGATACTTTATATTTTCTCTGGTTATCTTGTCCATCGTCTTCATGATTATGTGTCTGGCTATAGTATCCAGAGTGTACAACTTTCTCTCTTCAGCATCCATCAGGGCGGGACTCTTTCTGACAAGGCTTCTAACTGGAAAGTCTGGATCACTTCCTACAGCTGGGTTATCATAGTAGATGATGATGGGTCCTCGTTCAAGAACTTCCATCATCCTGCTGCTTATTGATCCTAGATGGTTGCTCATGTATATAGTCCAGTCTGCATACTCATCAATGGAAAATTTAGGCAAATCATGATACATACCCGAAGTATTATCCATGTTGATCGTGAGTTTGAAAACAAATGAGATTTGAAAAAGGTTTTTCAAGATCAGTTCAAGTGACCACAAAGGTTCTTCTTCAAGAACCGATGATATTCAAACCCAGTGGTCCATAGAACTACTGCTTTGATACCACTTGTAGGTCCCGAACGGGGTTTCGTGAGTGCAGAAGTCTAGAGGGGAGGGGAATAGACTTCTGAAAACTTTTGCGTGAGATCAGGTGTGATGGCAGGTTGCCTGATCAGAGTGCGAGTGAATCAGTTTGGACTGATATCCAACTTACTGATCACTTGAGGGCAGATCAGTTCGGTGTCTATCAGTTTAACTGATTTGGCGGAAGCTAGTTTATACCCGTGTGAAAAACCAGTTTATAACAAATCAGATTCCGAAGCTGTTTTCAATCAGATGACTATGGAGTCAATCTGATCAGATCAGTAGCTTGGTGCAAGCTGATCCTAACTCAGAATATGTATGCAGATTTAATCAAAATGTGTGCATTAGTGTAAAGCAGTTAATCAGACAAGTAAATGCACACAAGATTTATAGTTGTTCGGACAATCAGTCCTACGTCCACTCTTCCCTATCATAAGGGGCACCAACTTAACCAACTTGGACTTAGTTTATTGTGTTAGTCCAACACATTACACCAACAGATATTTATAGAGTTCTCACTCAACGATCCCAGAAATCAGCACTAGAAACCCTAGTCTGAAATCTTGCAAAACAAACTTAACCTAACTTTGGGTTTTGGTAAAGGTTTGTTGTTTGTTTCAACTTGAAATCTATCTTAGAAAATTAATCTTCAAAGCTGTGTTCTTTGTGCGGAAATTTGGCTATAATATGAGCTTCTTGATAATTTTCGTCCTTCTCACTATGAAGAGTAATCCCATATATATAGACCTCAAAATCAAAGAGCCGTTGGAGAGCAATTTGAATTTCCGGCTATATTTGGTAGATTTGCAGGATTGATTTGACGTGCTCAGGGACGGCATGGCCGAAAGAGTGAATAGTGTCTTTTGTAACCGTTTTGACTTTGCAGCACCGAATCCTGCAGTGTCAGCCTTTTTACGTACGTGTCGCGCTCTCATTGGTTTAATAAGTACAACACTTCAGCGTTTGTTCCACCAACTAAAGTTTAACATTCTTCTTGTCCTGAAGGTACGTATGATCTGGTGTAACATTTAGTTGACACCAGGAGTGAGCTGACCTGATCAGATAACTGATCAGTATACCTGATATAGTCTTCTAATGCAGGTTGTCTTAGCACAACTTGCAGACTCGGCTGATGTAGGTCTTCTGGTCTTCTTGAGTCATTTGATCTTCAGGTCTTCTGAACTTGAGCTTTATGTCTTCACCTGATCATCTGACTTCTTCTTGTCTTCTGACTTGTTTAGTCTTCTGATCATCTGACCTCTTCTTGTCATATGATATTTCGACCTGACCTATACATACTGAGTTCCCCCTCAATATGTGACCTATCTTTGACATCAGCTATCTATACATTTCAGATGGTCATCTTAATCTGATTCCAAATCATCAGTCAGCTAACAGATCCGACTGGTCCTATTACAACATGTTTTGGAACTTCCATCAAAACTTAATACAAATTTCCCAACAATACATGCGTACAAAATATTCACGTAAAATCCTACTCATGCGGAATCTAGGAGTTCACGTGAATCTTACCATTGAAGAGACAACCATTGAGATGATTGAACGGATCAACCCAAATGTCTTCTCAAGTATATCTCAAGTCCTTGCTCGTTATCCAGTGGACGATAATCACAAACAATTATAACAAAGGAAAAAGAAAAAATATGTTGCACCGCTTTTGTGGATTTCTAATTTTTCCAAGACTGTAATTGTTTTGGGGATGAAAAAATCATCCTCTATTTATAAGATGGGGATGGTCGAATTTTTGGCCAAAAAATAGATATGGGAAGATCTTTAATTCTTTTACAAGAAGTAATCTTGAATATATCCAATATATTCTCTTTCCCATAAATAAATTTTCCACAAAAATCTCCTTCCTTATAAATCAAGATTTTCGAAAATCTTCCCCAAGAAAAGTCAAAGTCAAAGATTCTTGAATTTATAAGATAATCTTGTATTCCAAGAATACTTATCTTCCATAAAATCTTTCCAAGAAAATCTCTTTCTTTCTTTTCTTGAATATTTCAAAATTTCAAGAAAAATTAGGCAACAAATATTTTCTTTTATTTTAATCACCTTTTCATTAATGGACTCATGTTGGGCTACTTTAGGGGCCTTTAGGAGAATCAAGATTGGACCTCCCAATGGGCTCTGAATTCCAATATTGAGCCACAATATTATTCAGTCCATTAATATTAATTTATTCCATCTTAATCCATATTACGATAATATGGTTCCCAGTCATTATTTCCCGCGTTTAAGATTATTTTGTCAATTAATTAATTAAGTCACTGAAAAGCTTTATATTAATTAATATCTTATTGTTGGTGTTATACTGGAAAGTATGCTTTTACTTTGTATAACCAAACTGAATTTCTATCTTATTTATTGAAATTAAATTATATATCACTGTTGCTTTAAATATAATTGAATATTATATATATTTACTGCATAATCATTCCATAAATAGTACGTGTTACATTGTAGTTAATGTGGTGATACCAGATCACATTAACAATGCCTTATAAACAAGTACGAATTCACAACCTAGATGGAAATTAACAATCCATCGTGAAAAGGTTGAAATGAAAGGCTCATATTAGTTTGTCTTGACCAAGAGATTACACTAGTGCATTATGATGCGCTGAATAGGACCTACAGGAGGATAAATTCTTCAGTACTGAATATAGAAGAATTAGACCTCAGTGGTTCGTTATTTCTTAATCTCTTTCACTTAATAAGGATTGTGTGTGATTAATAATTATTACTTTGACTTATGCTGGGAAGAGAATCATTGCGACTTTGATACCCTATATCTTGGGCAATAATATTAATTACATGACGATTGCTAAATTAATATAGAGAATCGTGTGCTTGGAGAGTCTTGTGTGATTTGTCCCCTTGGTGGGCTCAGAAGTTTTATCATACCAAATCTTGCAAGTGGAATTAGTTTCCGGTATGGATAATAATGTTGAGTTGTTCTTACTCCAAGGAAAAAGATATTAATTAATATAAAGCTTTTCCATTGCTTGAATTAATTAATGGACTTGATAATCTTAAACACGGGAAATAATAACCACGGGAGCCATATTACAGTAATATGGTTAAGATGAATAGTGCAATATTAATTATGTAGTGGGAT
The DNA here is from genome assembly GCA_037126765.1 of Stenogyne calaminthoides. Taxonomy (NCBI): domain Eukaryota; kingdom Viridiplantae; phylum Streptophyta; class Magnoliopsida; order Lamiales; family Lamiaceae; genus Stenogyne; species Stenogyne calaminthoides. Next base: position 14,842,343 of record JBBCBC010000014.1, read on the forward strand.
TAATTAATATTTATGGGCTTGAATAATATTGTGGCTCAATATTGATAATTAAAGGTCCATTGGAAGGTCCAATCTTAATTCTCCTAAAGGCCCTTTTAGTAGCCCAAAGATAAAGTCCAATAACTGATAAAAGTGTTTGAAATAAAAGAAATATTGTTGCCTAATTATTTCCTATTTTTCTAAAATTATGAGGAGGAGAGAGAATATTTTCTTGATTTTCTTTGAAAGATTTTATGGAATAAAGTATTCTTGGAGCACAAGTTTATCCCATAAATTCAAGAAAAGTCAAAGATCTTATTCTTCCTTATTTATTTGATATTTTTGAAAATTATAGAGTATTGGGAAGAAAATATATTTTGTGAATATTATGGAAATAGAATATATGAAATATATTCAAGATTGTATCTTCCCAAGATACAAAGAAATTTCCTAACCCTATTAGGGCACAAAATTTTCGTCCCCCCTACTCTATAAATAAGGGATGAATTTTTCATCCCCAACATAATTCCATGTGTTGGAAAAAATTAGAAATCCACAAAGGTGGTGCAACATATTTTTCTTTTTCCCTTTTGTCAATTGTTCGTGAGCATCCTACCACCGGATTGTTGGACAAGGACGTGGGAATACTAAAGAAGGTCGTTGGGCTTGTGTGATCGCTTTTCCTCCGTTGAATCCGCCTACATAACTCCTAGAATTTCGCATGTGTAGGATTTACGTGGTTATTTGTACGCATGATATGTTGTTGTATATTTAATTATTATTTGAATTAATATAGGATTAATTCATGCTAGTAATAATTAAATTTGTATTTAAATTGCACCTCGAATAGATCCGGGCACCCAATTCCCCAACACTTATTCCTTGGAGTAAAGACAGCTCAACATTATTATCCATATCGGCACTTAATCCACATGCATGATTTGGTATGATACAACTTCTGAGCCCACCAAGGGGACAAATCAAACAAGACTTTCCTTGCACATGTTTCTCTGTATTAAATCTTAGCAATTGTCATGTAATTAATAATATTGCCCAAAATACAAAGTATAGAATCGCTATCTGATTCTAAACCCAACATAGATCAAAACAATAAATATTAATTACAAACAATCCTATTTAAGTACAAATATTGAATGGTTTGCAATAAATAAATAACATTCATTCATATTTAAAGCAACAATGATAATAAGATTTATTCTCAGTAAATAAGTGATAAATTCAGTATGTTATACAAAGTAAAAGCATACTTTCACGTATAACCCCAACAATCAAACATATTACACAAACATACACGACAATATATAACAGCGAAAGTCTTAAAAATACTTCGCAAACAGATTTAAAATTTTGTATAGACGTAATTTAGTCTATACGAGCCTCACATACAATATTTCAACAAGAATCTAAAATGGTGTTGGGAAATTTGTATTTAAGTTTTGATGGAAGTTCCAAAACAGGTTGTAATAGGACCAGTCAGACCTATTAGCTGACTGATGACTTAGAATCAGATTAAGATGACCAGCTGAAATGTATAGATAGCTGATGTAAAAGATAGGTCACATATTGAGGGGGAACTCAATATGTATAGGGCAGGTCGAAGTATCAGATGACCCAGATAAGGTCAGATGATCAGAAGGCTAAGAACAAATCAGAAGAAAAGAAGTCAGAAGATCAGGTGAAGACAGAAGGCACTGAAGACTCAGATGAACCTGAAGACTCAGATGAACCTGAAGACTCAGTAACAAACCTGAAGACTCAGTATGACTGAAGACACTGAGGCTCAGAGTCACCTGAAGATTAGAAGACTACCAGAAGACCTAAAGACCTATATCAGCCGAGTCTGCATATTGTGCTAAGACAATCTACATCAGAAGACTCTACAAGGTAGACTGATCAGTTATCTGATCAAGTCAGCTCGCACCTGGCGTCAACCAAAATGGTACACCAGACAAGACGAATATTCTACAAAAGGAATATCAATCGTCTAACGGACAAATTACTGAAGTGCCGCCTCGCGAAGCAAAAGAGAAAGCGACACATGCACAAAAAGAGCTGACAATACGGGATTCGACGCTGCGGACATACACGGCACTGATCATGCCTATGGCCACGCCGATATTCGGAGCACGTCACAATCATATCCTACAACCTACCTAATATAGCCCAAAATTCAAATTGCTCTCCAATGGCTCTTTGATTTCGTGGTCTATAAAATGGGATTGATCTTCAACATTGAGAAGACACCGGATCGAGCAGACTGAAAAAGAAGCAAATATATATAGCAGAATTTTCGCTCGAAGAACACCAAATTTGAAGATTATTCTTAGAGTGTTCATCCCATTGGTCTTAGCAAGAAATCCTATCCTCTAGCATTTGGCTACCTAAACACTAGGATAGATTTCCAGTTGGAACCACAACAAATCTTTACCCAAACTAAAAGTTAGGTTAAGTTTGTTACCGCAAGATTTCAGACTAGGGATTCTAGTTTCTGATTTCTGGGATCGGTTGAGTGTGAACTCGATAAACATCTGTTGGGTGTTGGACTAACACATAAAACTAAGTCCAGTCGGTTAAGTTGGTTAAGTTGGTGCCCCTGTGTTAAGGGAAGAGTGGACGTAAGACGGGTTTCGTCTGAACCACTATAAAATCTTGTGTGCATTTACTTGCTCTTTATTGCTTTACACTATTCACACGACTGAGCTTAAAATTGCATACATATTCTAAGTTAATATCAGTCCGCACCAAGCAACTGATCTGATCAGGTTGACACCTTAGTCAGCCGGTTGAAAACTGACTTAAGAATCTGAATTGATAAAACTGGTTTTTCACACGGGTATTTACAAGCTTCCGCACTCTCAGTTAAACTGACAGATATCAAACTGATCTGCCCTCAGGCACTCAGTAAGATTGAACATCAGTCCAAACTGACTCACTAGCACTCTGATCAGGCAATCTGCAAATCACACCTGATCCGCACGAAAAGTTTTCAGAAGTCTATTCACCCTTCCCCTCTAGACTTCTGCCCTCACAAAACCCGTTCGGGACCTACAAATGGATCATAATAACTTGTATATGAGTGACTTAATTGAGGGTATAAGGGCCACAAACATATCCACATACCACCTTCTGAACTCATCCAACCAAAAACCCTTATCAGAGAAGGGAGTGTCAGGAGAACCCCCAAGCAATTGTTCGAACAATTAGCGGTTATAAGGAATTTTGGAGACCACCGGCTTGATTTCTGGTGGTCACTCATCGAAAACCAAATCGGATGAATTTACATCAGGTAAGAGAGAATCTTCAACGACACATCCGTTAAATTCTGGTGTTCTCTCATCCGATGCCAAATCAGAGCCGCAAACATCAGGGGATAGAGAATCTTGAACAACCATGTCGTTCAAATTCGGTGTGCCCTTATTAGAACATAAATTGGCCTTCAAATCTGAAGCCACCGTCTCACTCTTCTTCTTACCCTCACCCCATAAAAATGACACAATATGAGAAGAATCGAAGGCCCCCATCTGCTCCCACTAATAATCATCAATTTTATCCGATTCAAAATCTATAAAATCATCGATGTAGGGCAATTTCAGCCAGCAAGAAGGAGAATCGACCATGGGGGATTTAGATTTTGCCGAAGGAAATTCAATTATTACAGAAGACCAAAGAGGCGATAGAGAAGATATGGATGAGAGAGAAGAGGGAGTAGAGTGCGGCTAGGGTTTGGATGAGATGGGTAGATGAAAAGTGACGATATGTGTTGGGTTTGGGGGGTTAATGGGTGTTAAGTGGGTTGGGTTTATTAGGTGGGCTGATTAGTGTGGGTTGGATTTATTAGGTGGGGGTTAATGGGTGTTAAGTGAGTTGTATATGGTAAATAATTGTCTTGGAAGGGATTGAGTAGGACAGACCAAAATGAAAAATGTACAAACAAGTATGGGATGGAGGGAGTAACAAACTTCACATCTTATTTTGTCTATGCAACCAGAACATTGCTGGAGCATTTACAGTATTAAAGTCTATTGATCTTACCACCTAAAGAAATAAAGAAGAACATATTGCTACATTAATAAGGATAATCCAACTAATGCTTGCTCCTTGCACTATTTAACTCCTCAAAATAAAACATATACAATTTATATATTAGATATATGTGCGTGCACACACACACACACATATTATATAAACATATTATATAAACATACACAACAACATATAACAACGAAAGTATTAAAAATACTTTGCAAACATATTCAAAATTTTGCATAGACTTAATTCAGTCTATACGAGCCTCGTCGCTAAAAATTTCACTATAACGAGCAATGACACAAACAAGAAACTTTTACAAGACCCTAAAAGGTATAGTATTAAAACACACTTCCCTAAATGATCTATTGACAAGTATCGTAGTGATCCTATTGGACCTAACATACACGACAAAAGATCCAGTATTGGTTGGAATGTTGTTAGACATTCGACCAACACAAATGGATAACAACAACTCTCACACTCCTAGATGCACTAAAGATTCGATAGGTTGTGTCTTGGATCAATGTTCTCTTCAAATGGAGATGATAATATTTTGTCTCTCTTTCAAGTTCTGATGTTCCATGGTGTGTATTTATAGACCACGAAATTCAACTGCATTTTTCATCTACTAGGCGGTTTGGACAACCTAGGAATCATTCTCCACTAACTCCATCTCGGTAACTACCCATATTCTCCACAACTCTCACTCTTGTTGTATCTGCAACCGTTCGGCTTAAACACCTTTGTAAGTCGTCAACCTACATACAAGATCATTGTGGGTAACATAAAATATTTGAAGTTAGTTTTAGGAGAAAAATTGAACTCTGATGTTGTCGGAAATATTGAACAACATTTTGGACAACATGTAAGATCTCAGCAGAAAACTTGTAGACTTAGTAAACTAATATATAAAAGTCATACTACCTCAGTCCCGTAGTTGTTTACCCCTTTTAAAAATAGTCCGCCACAACATCTCAAAATTACATCTCATATCATTACTTTTACCCAAAAAAAAAACATATATTTTAGTAATAAATAGAAAGAACTACAATACCCTCAATCAAAAACTTCTTTATCACTTTAAATACTACTCCCTCCATCCCAATAAAAAATTCATGCCAAAAGCAAAGGGGTAAACAACTATGGGACGGAGGGAGTATATGTTTTCTGTAAACAAGGAGACACCAGAAGTGCAAAATATTTCATTATGGCACATCCAAATGGTGGTCTTCGTGTATCCTATAAAATAGGATCCATTATCCATTATATAACTTCCTTTAAACATTGTCAGTAACTTCCCACATAATGATGAATTGGAATAGCTCAAGTAGTTAGAGCACCACTACTTATGCCGTGAGGTCATGAGTTCGAGTCACCATTTTGCCCGATGAAAAAAAAAAGTAACTTCCCACATACTTTTAACTTCCTTCACTATTAAACCAACTACTTTCCATTCCAATATTTCTCTAGAATATTCTATACATATTATCCTGCAAAACACGATAAGAGAAATGACAAATAGAACCAAAAGATGTTAGTTGTAAAAGAAAGAACGAATTATTGATGGTATCACACATTAGTTATCACATTAAAAGCAACATCAACAATCTTCCCTGTTGGGAGATGAATTTAATAAAGATATGATTTTGATTAGATCCCAAAACCCCTGAGTATGATGTGTTCAGAATAATCTTGATAGTTGAGTCAGGATTCAGTTTTAGAGTATTCAGGATGTTATCTGCAAAATGTATAGTCAGCAGATATAGATCAGGTTAGGATCTGAAGATTCTGAAGAACTCAGTAAGTTTCTGAAGAAACCAAATTTTCAGTATGAAACTGAAGTTTCTGAAGTTTCAGTATGAAACGAAGAAACAAGAAGAAACGAGATTAAGACTCAAGATGAAATCGAGGAATCAAGACTCAAAGATGAAGACTCGATAGATATCACCAAGACATCCAGAAGACTAAGAAGACCCTGAAGACTATGAAGACACGTAAGAAGGTAAGATCAAGAATCAAGATCAAGAATATCAAGGCGCAAAGAATTATGAAGACTCGAAGAATATATTGAATGCTCAAGATATAAACCTGAATGTTCCGAGGCACTGAACATATCTATCTGAAGGATGCAATACTGAGAAGATCGCGATTCCTTCAAAAATTAGATATTGCCCAAGATATTCAATGCAGACAAAAGGAACTAAGACAAAGTGTTGTTAAGGTTATATCACTCAGAGATTGTAACCAAAAGAGTCGTTGAGTTGTCTACCTTTAACTGAAGACAAAAGTCAAAAAGAGAAAGACAAAGACCAGACCATACCGAATCGACAAAGGTGACAGTCGCTCAAAAAGATGTCAGAAGTACTAAGTTCCAGACTGCAAAAAGTGAAGACCGGCTACATGAAAGGCTATTGCCTAAAACGTGTTAGGGAGTGTCAAACCCTAAATATAGCCATTTCTCACACACCATAAGAGGAAACTCTCGGAGTTATCTCTCCAACGGATAGTTTTTCAAGAGTGACCTTGGTGTATGCCTATAAATACTTGTGACCTTCTACATTGAAAGGATACGGGAAATTTATAAGCAACTCAAGAGCTCAAACTTATTATTGCAAGTTGAAGCACTCGAAAACCCAAGAATTTCCCAAGTGCTTTAAATCGAAGAGAGCTCATTTCACTAAGCCTAGCTTGATAAGATATATCCAAAAGCTTAGTTGAGATATCCTAGCCTTTGCATTGTTCTTTATTGTAAAGGATATCTCATTCTAGTTGGAAACCAACCAAGAAACCCCAAACCCTTTAGAAGGTAGTTTGAGTGTGATTGTTGGTGAGATTGGAGTTGTAAAGAGTGAGTAAACTACAGAGGTAGTTAGAAAGCTCTAGAGAAAAAGTTAGTAAGCTACTTGTGGTAGTCTGAAAGCTTGTGTGAGTTGAGTAAGTAAACTATAGAGGTAGTCAGAAAGCTCAAGGTCGGGTTGAGTAAGTAAACTACAGAGGTAGTCAGAAAACTCAGGGCCGAGTTGAGTAAGTAAACTACAGAGGTAGTCAGAAAGCTCAAAAGAAGTTATTAGTGAATTTCTCTGAAGAGATCAAGGAGAGTGGACGTAGGATCTTGAGTCTCTGAACCACTATAATCTGTTGTGTTCTTTGCTTTCTATTTTTGTTTGATTTATCTGTTGCATTACTGTGTTTTGAAAGCATATTTTCACTGACATTGCAGTTGGAATCAATCCAATGAAGTTGGATAAAATTGAATCACAGCCTAATCACTATTCCATTAAAGGAAGGTTTTCAGCAAAAGCTTAAAACGAGTATAAACTAAGGGCCAACCATTCCGCACATCTGAGTAGCTAGAATAGATAGTTACCAAACTGAACTTACTCTTCTGAGGGTTTAGTAAGTTAGTTATCTGATCCAAGCAACTCAGGATCTCTGAAACTCATGACTCAGTTGGGATTATCTGAGGTATCTGAAAGCAGCTCAGGATCACTGTCTCAGATAGACTTTGACTCAGAGTGATTTGTGCTTCTCAGGACCAAATCATCAGGACAACCTGACCCAAGCTGACCTCAGTAAGAAAAGTTTTAAAAACACTGAACACGTGTATTCCCCCCCATACACGTGTAAGACTCGTTTGCTCCAGGACCAACAAGTGGTATCAGAGCAGTGGTTCAACTTGACCACCTGCTTTGTTGACCAAAGTTTTATTTTCTAAAAATACTTGTGGTCTATCTGAACTGATCATATTTGTTGAATTCTTAAAAGACTCAGATAAAATGTCTTCTAAGAAACTTCCCATGTTCTCAGTGGAGAAGTATGATTTATGGAGACTGAGAATGCAGGCTCACCTGTATTCTAAACATGAACGTATGTGGAGAGTGGTCTCTGAAGGACCATTCCAATTTACTGTGGTGAATCCCAGAGGAACAGAAAATGAGAGAAACGATCCTAGAGCAGAATTTCCTAAGTCTGATGACCAACTGACTCCTGAGGAGAGAAAGTTAGTCAATCTAGACTATATTGCTAAAGACACACTATACATTACCATTGATGATGGTGTGATGGGAATGATTTCTCACTGCAATACTGCAAAAGAAATCTGGGATACACTAGCTGTAATGTGCCAAGGCACAGATCATATCAAGGAAAACAAACTTTCAGTTGCAATTGGAAAGTTTGACAGTTTTGAAATGGATGAAGGTGAATCTATTGACAAATTTGAAGTCAGATTCACTAGCATTATGAATGATCTAAATGCACTTGGTAAGAAATATCCACAGAGAGAAGTAGCATTGAAAATTCTTAGAGGTCTTTCTAAGAAATGGGATATACATGCAGTGGTGATTGAAAACACCAAAAACATTAATTCAATGCCATACCAACAAGTCTTCTCTGAGCTGAAGGCCTATGAGTTCGTAATTGATAAGAAATCTAAAAAGGCTGACAGCAAAGATGATTCATCATCTAGTAAGAATGTGGCCTTTAAAGCCAAAGATAAAACCTGTAAAACTAGAGAGTCTGAGAACTCCCTTGCTAAAAATCAGGATGAGCTTGAGGATAAGCTAGCACTGATGGCAAGGAGGTTTGAAAGACTTAATAGTCGATATGGAAAATACAAAAACTTTTACGGGGAATCACAGATGCGGAAGAAAAACACGAGGACGGATCAATTGAGAAGAAGAAGGACACGAAAAGTGAGGGATCTTCATCCAAAAGGAAGGACTCCAAGTCCAAAGAAGAAAGTGATCAGGATGATGATGCCAACAGATGATATAATTGCCAAAAGAAAGGTCACTTCCAGTATGATTGTCCAGATCTGAGTGCTAAGGAGAGAAGAGAAAGGCAAGCTAAAAGAGACAAGAAGTTCTCTAGCAAAAAGGCCATGGTTGCAGAAGAAGAACATTCTGAGGAGGGATCTAGCTCTTCAGATGAAATATTCTCAGACAGTGAAAGTGATGACATATGTATGATGGCCATTGAGGAGGTAAACTCTTCTTTCTCTGTTGTTGCTCCTATACTAGCACAAGAGTTGTCAAGTTCAACTGTAAACAGTCATTTTGACCTGATGGATTCTTTTGAGAGTATAATGAAGGACTATGTTGTTTTACAAGAACTGCTAAATGAAACTCAAGAGCAGAATAAGGAACTGAAGGCTGAAAATCTTAAATGGAAAGACTCTAGCAATACTGAAATCACTTCTCAATTAATGGGAGCTACTGATGAACTAGATGTTCTGAAAGTACAACTCTCAGAGAAAGAGAAGATGATAGTGACCCTAACTAAAAAGCTAGAGAAATTCACTGAAGAGATTCAGCTAATCAGAACTAAGTTCAATGACCTCTCTGAGAAGCATGAAACTCTCTGAAGCTGTGAGGATAGTGCACATAAGAAGTTAACTCTATTGAATCTCGCATCTAATGTAATAGATGAAATTGAGTTACCGAGAGATCTGTCATTATAAAATCGGATTAGGATACATTCAGGGGGAACCTCACAAGGTCATCCGAATCTTTGGATCAAGTAGCAAGAAAACAATCTTTGTAAAACCAGTGGCACCCACACTTCAAAATGAAGAAATGCCCAAGGTTGTAGACAAGGGAAAAGGACCCATGGTTTCATTAAAACTGAATGATCAGGTAGGAAATCCCAAACCTCAGGTGAAGGCTAGAAAATCTGAGCACTCAGTTGGAAAATTTCAGGCAAGTACTTCGAAGCCTCAGGCTAAGAATGCAAACCTGAAAGGATCTACACTGAACCATCAGAGGAATCTTCAGAAGAGAAACACTCGAGAGACATTCTCAATCGAAGAGACCAAGTCCTCAAAAGATATCTTGAAAGACCAAAATTCAAGACAGCAACACGAACCCCACTTGCCTAAGGGTAAAGGTTACCTGAACCCGAGTCAACAAAGATTCAGACAGGCTGCACAAAAGCCAAAGCAAATGAACAAAAGGCCTGAACCAAAGAAAAATTCAAAAGCCCATGTTCATGCAAAGGCTAGCACTCATACATGTGAAAGCGCTAAGGCACCCGAGTAGTAAATGTGTATGTAGATGTTTATGGAAGATAGATCAGCCACTCTAAAGTGATTAGAGTTGTCGAGGTGATTTGGATTCGAAAGGTAAACTAACCTTGTAGGACCCTACACAAATTGGGTACCTAAGAATTGATCTGCATTTTTTCGGGGAGGAAAACAAGGGCACCTTGGTGATTAAAGATCACATAAGAGCGATGAAAGCGAGAGATGAAAAAAGCCCTCGATGTATGGTATCTTGACAGTGGATGCTCAAGACATATGACAGGATTCAAGAAGATACTTAGTGACTATGTTGAACAAAGAGGCCCTCAGATCACTTTTGGAGATAACTCCAAGGGACAGACTGAAGGATATGGAACTTTAGAAATCGACTCAGTTCATATCCATGGTGTTTCATATGTATCTAGATTAAAGCATAACTTGCTTTCAATAAGTCAATTTTGTGATAAAGGTTTTAATGTTGAGTTCTCTAAGAACATATATTATGTGAAAGATGATATCTCACAGAAAGTATTACTGACTGGTACTAAAAAAGGAAATGTGTATCTTGCTGACTGGAGTTCAACTCCTAAAGATACATGTTTGGTTGCTAAAAGTTCCTGATTCGAGTTGGTTATGGCATAAAAGGATGAATCTTTGAATTTCAAAAACCTTGAATAAGCTTGCAAGATTAGCTCTTGTGAGAGGGTTGCCTAATGAAGTGTTGAGAAGGAACATATTTGTGATGCGTGCAAAAAGGAAAACAAATTAGAGCATCATTTAAAAAGCAAAGTAGATGTTTCTCTTTGAAAAGAATACTTGGTTGTTGCATATGGATCTTTTTGGTCCTATAACACCGGTGAGCACCAATGGCGGAAATACACACTAGTAGTAGTTGATGACTACTCAAGATATACTTGGGTCATATTCTTTTTCGAAGAAGAAAGAGACTCGAGATAAAGTTGCGCGAAATCATTGAAAAGGCTCAAGATTGAGAAAAAATCGAGTGTGGTCAAAATCGGATCGACAAGGAACCGAATTTATAAATCATAATATATCGATTATTGTGCAAACAAATGGAATTTCTCATGAAACATCATTTGCAAGGACCCTCAACAAAATGGTGTTCTTTGAAAGAAGGAGCAGGACTTTGAAAGAAGCTAAGAAGAACAATGATAAGTGAAGTCGATATTCCTAAAAGATTTTTTTTGAAAAGAATCAACCTTTGCATGCTATTCTCGAACAAATCCATCTTGACCAAGAGTCAAGGCAAAACACCCTATGAGCTTGGAATGAAAGGAAACCTCTTGTTTCTTTCTTTTCGTGTGTTTGGTTGCAAGTGTTTCATACACAATAATGGTAAAGATCGAGTTGAAAACATTTGATAGTAAAAGGCGATGAAGGAATATTCTTAGGATATTCTCAAGTCGATAAAAAGCTTTTCGATTTTACAAGCTGTAGGACTCTTATTGTGGAGGAAACACCTCATGTTGTTTTTTTGATGAATCTACTTGTGTTCGGAAGAAACAGGAACATGATGCACCAAGGTCATAAAAAGGCGGACTTATGGATCGCGCATTATCTCGAAAGAACCGACCAAGAGGATCACCAGATTAAGCTTCGAAAAAGAATGACAAATCATCCACTAAACACGAAAAGAAGAAGTCGGTCACATTCTATGATTGGGGTGACTCGGACTCGATTAAAAAGTTTAGGATGGAACTAAGGATGGTGAGACTCAGGAAATCCAACACACCAAAGGTGACCAATCGAAACAGACACGATTCGGACTTCGGTATGTGATGCCAATGAAGATGTGGTCACGGTGAGGCAAATTCTCGAATCTATCAACCAAGGGGAACAAATGTCTCTCGACAATGTTAAGAATAGAATTTCACGAGGAAGATGATTCCCTTTCTTTTTTTCTGTTGTTCCTCGAGTTTCTTGAATTAAGCGAACCTAACATTTTAAATGTTGAGGATACTATTGAAGGGGGAAAATCTAGAAGAAGATGGTTAGATAGTCATCATACAAGTCAGATTGTGGGTGATCTAACTAATGGTGTCAAAACAAGAAGGTTCCATGGTGAGAGTGCACTATTCTGATGTTTCCTATCAGAGAAAGAGCCTACTGAGATTGGTGAAGCTCTACAAGATTCTCATTGGATTCTTGTTATGCAAGATGAAATTTGAATCAATTTTCAAGAAATGAAGTATGGGAGCTAGTGGATAGACACGAAAAGGCACAATGTCATTGGAACCAAGTGGGTATTTAAGAATAAAAGAGATGAAAACAACAACATTGTAAGAAACAAGGCAAGGCTAGTTGCACAAGGTTATTCCCAAGAAGAAGGCTTGGATTATGATGAAACCTTTGCACTTGTTGCAAGACTAGAAGCCATCAGATTGTTTCTTGCATATGCTGCCCACATGAAGTTCACAGTCTATCAAATGGATGTGAAAAGTGCATTTCTGAACGGTGTGCTTAAAGAAGAGGTTTATGTAGAACAACCTCCACGGTTTCAAAGCAGAATGACCAAGTTTCTGTGCTCGAGAAAAAGCCTTGTATGGTCTTAAACAAGCACCTATATAGTCATTTGACACGACAGAGCATGGTATGATACTCTTTCTCAGTTTCTTACTGACCATGGTTTTGTCAAAGAACTGTTGATAGAACTCTGTTCAGGACAGAAGATGGGGAAGATATCTTACTGGTTCAGATATATGTTGATGATATAAGTTTTGGATCCCCAAATCATCAGTTGTGTGAAAAGTTTTCAACACTGATGAAAGGAAAATTTGAGATGTCTATGATGGGGAGATGAATTTCTTTCTAGGTCTTCAAGTGAAACAATCAAAGGAAGGAATCTTCATCAACGTGCAAAGTACACAGAGATCGATTTCCAAGTATGGTGTCTGAATTGCAATCTGATTAGAATTCCCATGAATACTAACTACAAGATGGATCCTCGATTACGAAGGTAAATCGGTGAGTCATCTTGATTATAGAGGAATCATTGGATCATTGCTCTATCTCGGCAAGTAGGCGGATATAACATTTCTTTGTTGGGATATGTGCAAGATACCAAGTTAATCCTAACGCTAGTCACATGGAGGTCGCCAAAAAGATCTTTGAAGTATCTTAAGGGCACATTGAATAGAGGATTATGGTATCCAGTTGATGATAACCTTGAATTAACTGGTTACTCAGATGCTGATTATGGAGGTTGCAGAATTGACAGGAAGTCCACTACAGGAACTTGTCAATTTCTAAGAAGTAAGCTGATATCTTGGTTTTTTAATAAGCAGACCTCGATAGAAATTGAGATCTTCTTGAAAAGATTATTTGAATTTTAATACATGCAAAGGCAGGAAATTTGTTGTGCCTGATTCTTTGGCTCAGACAACAATTAAGGGATTATAAAGTTGTAGCCAATGAAGTACAAATATTTTGTGACAATAATAGTGCCATTGCTATTTCACAAAATCCGGTATTGCACACCAGATGCAAGCATGTGGATATCGGACATCACTTCACCAGAGATCATGTCGAGAAAAATGACATAAGGATGGAGAAAATTCATACTGATAAGCAGAGAGCTGATATCTTGACTAAACATTTGGCTGAATCAAGATTTCAGGAACTATCAGTTGAATTAGGGATGTTGGATCCAGGTGTATAGAGTAAAATCTGAAAAATTGAAGATTTTCAGATGCAAGAAGTTCTCTCCAGAATTCTGGGAAGAAATCGAGAAACTTCGGGATAAAATGGAAAATCTTGAATCGAGTTTTGAAACTCATATTCTTGAAGGTCAAGACTCGGTGTTATCTTGAACCCATTCAAGACAGAAACAAAAGATATCATCTTGACATTTTATCAAGGTCAATACTCAGTAAGACTGATAAAGGGAAATTAGTCTGAAGAAGTAATGACTCATGCGACTTATTTATTGCTTAAGTGAAACTCAGTAATCATTCGCAATAAATACAAAACACCTGAGGAATGTTTTTGGGTGGGATCTTTGAAATTCCGAAGAAGGTCAACAGTCATTAAATGCTCGGTTACATTTAATCACCAATGAAGTTAAAATGGCGGCTTACTTTTCGGGGATCGACCTTTCACATACCCGATTAATTGTGGATTAATCTTAACCGTTGCTTTTCACCTAACCGGTACGACTTCCCACGATCTCAAGCTATTTAATCCTTTGAAAGTCATTCAAGCCAAACTTTATCAAACCCTTCGTTCCCAAAATCCTCTGCAAATAAATCCCTTTGCCCAGAAAACCCAAACCCTAAATCTTCAAATCTTCATATCTAAAATGGCCCCTACCATGTTCAAAAAATTAGCCGAGACAAATAAGCCATGGTACGAATACGTGGTGTCTCTGGAGAGCACGTCAAATGCCAAGCACGAAAGAGATTGTAACCAAAAGCGCTCCACTTAATCGATTTAAACCCAGCGAACCTCGTCGCGAATCGACCAGAGCAGGAGTATGCTCGCGAGGTAATAGAGTTTGTTGCAAATATGGAAATCGATGAGGAAGATTGTATAGAATCTAAAATTTCCGTTTTGCATCTCGAACAATCGATGAAATATGTAGATTTCGTTCGAGAGCTCTATATAGTCCCTAAGCATATGAACTACGTTTTTGAGTTGTGCGATAGGGGAGATGATCCCTCATTGTATATGTTGGGATGGGAACAGGAGTATCTCGACAAGGTTGCCGAGAAACCTGTTAAGTTTGAGGCAACTCTGCACAAACGGCATCTACAAAAAATCAAATCTGAGTATTGATGGATATTGTGGGAAAGTGCATAATGAGTCGATCTGGAAGCTTCGAAAGCGGATCAAGACTCCCAAACTCCGTCGATGGCGGCGATTGAGGACTCACCCACCAAGGATTTCAACCGGCTCGAAATATCTCGATCAAGGTGGTGGAAAGCAAAGCCAAGGTCATAAAAAGGGAGGATGATGGGGCAATATCTATCAAAGGCAGAATCCTCCACGCCACCAAAATTGCATTCATTCTGGAGATGTGCCAAGAGGAGGAGGATATTTTTGCCAACTCTACCCCACTCCCTAAGTCCAAAGTTATGTTCAAACCGATTGCTGCGAAGAGGACTATTAAGGGAAAGAAAAAGAAAAGAAAGTGGAATCACCGAAGGTTCTTGGTTCTTTGAAAAGGAAACCCAACAAATTTTGGGGAAGGTGTTGTTGGAAGACAAGAAGGAGTAGGATGAGAAGTTGAAGAAGCGAGAAAACCCCTTGCTCCAAAACGCGAAAAGGATGGTGGTTCTCACCGATGAAGATGAGAAAGTGAGATCGAGGAGATTGACTGAGAGCCAAACCGCTTTCGTAAATCGCCATTACATGTTTTGGCTCAAAGGCTATCTCAAAGGCCAGGGATCAAACCGAGGAGCAAGTCTTCTCGAGGTTCTTGAGACTTCATCGAGCTCTGCAGACAAATTTTTCTCAGAAATTTTCCAAGGACCTCAAACCTCGAGAAAGTTTAGATCCCCTGTTGAGGAAGTGCCCGCGGGATCGAAAAATTCTTCTTAGAGCAAGCGAGATATTCCCATTGAGGAGGCGCGGCTCGGACCTCGAGAACCAAGTCATATCAGACCGAGGGCCTCAGCCGCCCAAACCTCGAGAAGGCGATTTTGAGCCTCGGGGAGCCGATGAACGTTGAAGAGCTCTGAGTGAATATTTGTTGATTGACCCTTCTTTTAATTTTCTTTTGAACACGAGAGCCCGATGCTCAAGAAAGGAGAAATTTTGAAGAGACCGAATGGCGAAGCAAGGGAATTCAGTTCATTCTTGATCGCTACTTTGGTGAGCTCATTCCCCGACCTCAAGACATCTTCTTGATTGAGGTCAACGATCTACATCCTCAACCATTTTAGATACACAAAGATAAGAAGAGGACTCTTAGGAGATGCTAAACATTGCTTCATTCGGAGGGAAGGCGGTGGAACGAGGAGATAACTTTTCTCACTTTGAATTCTCGGGGTTCGAAAGAAAAACCAAGCTCTGGATGAAAATTTTCGATTTTGATGAAATTTGGTGAAGAGGAAGGTTCTTTGAGAGGAAAGCCAAAATCTTTGAAGTTGGTACCCCGAGCTCCATTGACAAATCTCAGGATGGGGACCAACAAGGGGATGATGAGAGTCAATCTCAGAAGGAGAAAGACTCAATTGATGTTGATCATCGAAATTTGTAAAACTTCTTCAAACTTATTTAAAAGTTGAAGCACTCGATAAAATAAGAATTTCCATGAAAGCTTTAAATCGAACATCCTCGGACATGCTTGAAGTTAGCCTTGAAGGTAACTTTTGGCACAATTAATAATTATGCGGACAAGTTTGAGGTTTCATTGAAGTTCCTACCTTTAAATCAGAATGTCCGACATGTAAAACATCATTAAAAAGGTTCATGGAGAACTAGATTGAGGCTCAGTGGACACCCAAGCTCGAGGTGAAACCTCGGTTCAAAATCAAGCTATGAAGAAATTTGTTTTTTTGAGACTCGGGATGAACAAATTAACTTGTCATGGGAGGCCTGACCAATCGAAATGCTCCTAAGGTTGATCTCACCCCCGTAATGGAAAAGCTGGAGAAGGTTGAGCCGATCCTGAACAAAGTTGCTCAGATCGAGGAGGCATTGGCCAACCAAGCTCAGAAGATTGAGAAATTGAGTTCTTCTCAAGAAAAGGAAGGCAAGTCCGTCTTGAGCTCTATGACGAGAAAAAAGCCGACCTCCATGGAAGCAAAGCTAGAAGACAAGATGGAGGGGGTCAAGGCTGAGCTTAATGAAGAGCTAAAGCAAAGGCATCAGAAGCATACACAAATTCTAGAAGCAAAGTTGGTTGAGAGGAATGATATGCTAGTGAAGAACGCTGTTGAGGAAATGAGCTCAATGCTCATGGCCAAGATGACAGATATGTTCAAGGAAGCACTCTCAAGCCAATTTGCTCCTCTGTCTGAAGAGTTCTCAGGGCGAAGAACCACCTTAAGAAATTTCCTTTGCTCGAGGAGGAGCAAGATCGGACTTATTTTGCCGGGGAGGTGCGGAGGTCAACAAAGAGCAATATCATATGGACACAACAAAGTAACAATCGATTTTGAAGACCACCCGAAAGAAGCCGCGCAAAACAGAGTATGGTTCCAAGAAGGGGGAAAGACCTGGAGCTGATCTTAGGGAATTATTGGAACATACTCTGAAGGGCAAGGTTGTTAAAGATGCTGAAAATAAAATACTTGCCGAAGCCATGAAGGAGATTGAAGCCACTGAGAAGCTTAAATTCAAGAAGGTGGAGAAGCCAATCTACACTCAGGTTTCTGAGGAAACAATGCAGGAAGTGGCTATTGAGAAACTGAGTGGTAGAGGAAGGATTGGGACAAGCTAGGCTGGTGTTGAATTACCCATCAAGAGGAAGGCAGTGGTGTTGGAAGAGCCTGAGGGCAAAAGAGCAAAGGCTTCTAAGCCAATCCAGAGAAAGCTGATACTGGATATTGAAGATTCTGAGTCTGAGCCCAAAAAGAAAATCTTCAACACTAGAAGCACTCTGAAAACACTCCAGATTGAACACAAAAAAAAAGCTCCAAGCTTACTTTTTCGATGTACCAAATTGATCGGAAAAGAAGGTAGAAGAAGAGTAGAAAAGAAGGAGTGGGTTCAAAAGGTTCGCAAGCAAGAGGAGAGGGAACACTAAAGCACATAAATGGCCGCACGTTGACAAGTGGGTGCCTATCCAGCTCAACGATGCGTGGGAAGAAATCAAGGGAACCTTCTGGTTCTACTATGATGTGCTCAGAGAATGGAGAGGGGAGAGCTCAGATCCAAATGAGGCTTTCATCGACTATCTCTCGACCTTCTATCCGAAATATCTTCAAGGATGGATAAATCTAGCGGATGAAGGAAAGGTGCAGATAACCGCCCCTGGTCCATATGTGTACCCTCCTCCCAGGCTGGAGAATGGTTGTGTTAATGAGAAAGTCATCTCTTAGGAAATATCTCAGTACGCCACTCAGTTAGGTCTGACAGGAAACAATCCGGATATCATCAAAGAAAGAGATGCACTGAAGAAGAGATATTATGGAATGTTCGACCTAGAAGTCCCTGCTGATGAGGTGGAAGAGCGGTGAAGAATCTAATTGAAGAGCCGAATCAAGAGCGAGAATGAAGACTCGGAAGATTCATGTAATCTTTTTATATTTTTTGTCTTTTTTTTTTTTTGGATAAGATTCATTGACTTTCGTAATAGTCTACCTATCATCAATGAAAACTTATCATTTGTGCTCAAAAGATAATATCTCATTATCTTATTTACATGTCTTTTAATTTTGATATGCCTGAATGATTGCCTCTGAGATTAATTGATTGAGAAATTAAGTACTTGGTGATGAATCCTTTGAGAGATTCATTACTGAAGAAATTGTTGTGAGAATCTCTGTATGAAAATTATTGGGAGATTAATTGTTAAGAGACTCATTATTTATTGGGAAATTGTTGAAAATAAAACCAATCTAGTAATAGAATAAACTGAAACCTGAGTATAGGTTAAATATGTTTGTAACAAGATAGGTTTTGGCATCATCAAAAAGGGGGAAATTGTTGGGAGATGAATTTAATAAAGATATGATTTTGATTAGATCCCAAAACCCCTGAGTATGATGTGTTCAGAATAATCTTGATAGTTGAGTCGAGGATTAGGTTTTAGAGTATCCTTGAGGGGATGTTATCGCAAAATGTATAGTCGGTTTTGAGATATAGAAAAGGTTAGGATCTGAAGATTACGAAGAACTTCGATGAAGTTTCTGAAGAAACCAAAGTTTAAGTATGAAATCAAGTTTTACGAAGTTTGGATAAAGATGAAAAGAAAAATCAAGACTTCAAAGATGATGAAATCGAGATTTCAAGATGAAATGAAACCGAGGAATCGAAGTTTTCTTCAAGACTTCGCTTCTCTACCATGAAGACTCGAGATATCACCAAGTCATCATCAGTAAAGACTCGGGGAAGACCACTCAAGACTCCTCAAGACTATGAAGACTCGAGAAGACTCTTGATCTTGACGAAGACACGTAAGATGGTAAGATCGAGAATCGAAGATCAAGAATATCAAGGCACGCCTTGAATTATCGAAAACTTCGTAATGTACTAAATGCTCAAGATAAACTGAATGTTCGAGGCAATCGAACATATCTATCGAAGGATGCAATCTTGAGAAGATCGCGATTCTTAGAAAATTAGATATTGCCCAAGACATTCAATGCGCATAAAAGGAACTAAGACAAAGTGTTGTTAAGGTTATATCACTGCATCTTTATGTTTAGATTGTAACCAAAAGAGCCGTTGAGTTGTCTACCTTTAACTGGAGACAAAAGTCAAAAAGAGGAAAAGAATGACAATGTACCATCTCGACAAAAGCGATGATGGTAAATTTGAAAAAAAGATGTCGAAGTACTAAGTTCCAGACTGCAAAAAGTGAAGACCGGCTACATGAAAGGCTATTGCCTAAAACGTGTTAGGGAGTGTCAAACCCTAAATATAGCCGTTTCTCACACACCATAAGAGGAAACTCTCGGAGCTATCTCTCCAACTGATAGTTTTTCAAGAGTGACCTTGGTGTATGCCTATAAATACTTGTGACCTTCTACATTGAAAGGTTACGGGAAATTTGTAAGCAACTCAAGAGCTCAAACTTATTATTGCAAGTTGAAGCACTCGAAAACCCAAGAATTTCCCAAGTGCTTTAAATCGAAGAGAGCTCATTTCACTAAGCCTAGCTTGATAAGATATATCCAAAAGCTTAGTCGAGATATCCTAGCCTTTGCATTGTTCTTTATTGTAAAGGATATCTCATTCTAGTTGGAAACCAATCAAGAAACCCCAAACCCTTTAGAAGGTAGTTTGAGTGTGATTGTTGGTGACATTGGAGTTGTAAAGAGTGAGTAAACTACAGAGGTAGTCAGAAAGCTCTAGAGAAAAAGTTAGTAAGCTACTTGTGGTAGTCTGAAAGCTTGTGTGAGTTGAGTAAGTAAACTACATAGGTAGTCAGAAAGCTCAAGGTCGGGTTGAGTAAGTAAACTACAGAGGTAGTCAGAAAACTCAGGGCCGAGTTGAGTAAGTAAACTACATAGGTAGTCAGAAAGCTCAAAAGAAGTGATTAGTGAATTTCTCTGAAGAGATCAGGGAGAGTGGACGTAGGAGCTTGAGTCTCTGAACCACTATAATCTGTTGTGTTCTTTGCTTTCTGTTTTTGCTTGATTTATCTGTTACATTACTGTGTTTTGAAAGCATATTTTCACTGACATTTCAGTTGGAATCAATCCACTGAAGTTGCATAAAATTGAATCACAGCCTAATCACTATTCCATTAAAGGAAGGTTTTCAGCAAAAGCTTAAAACGAGTATAAACTAAGGGCCAACCATTCCGCACATCTGAGTAGCTAGAACAGATAGTTACCAAACTGAACTTACTCTTCTGGGGGTTCAGTAAGTTAGTTATCTGATCCAAGCAACTCAGGATCTCTGAAACTCAGGACTCAGTTGGGATTATCTGAGGTATCTGAAAGAAGCTCAGGATCACTGTCTCAGATAGACTTTGACTCAGAGCGATTTGTGCTTCTCAGGACCAAATCATCAGGACAACCTTACCCAAGCTGACCTCAGTAAGAAAAGTTTTAAAAACACTGAACACGTGTATTCCCCCCCCATGCACGTGTAAGACTCGTTTGCACAGGGACCAACATTCCCCAATTTGACCTTTGTACAACAATAAACCTGATGCTATCAAACAAGGTAGAGATGTAATACTAAAAAGCAATCATCCAAACCAAAACTTATCCTAAATATAACCTCAAGAATATAAATGTCAACACAATGAAATCAATTAAGCATAGAAAATTAAACCAAAGTGAAATCCAGTCAAGTTAAACATCTCCCCCTCAAAATGATGTAGAACTCCCCCTTTCATCAAGCAGGGTTGTTCTTATTTCAACAACTTACAACATCTTTTGCATCAGGTGCAGCACCTTGTGCTACTTCTCCCCCTGTTATTGTGGAAAGGAGAAACATCTAACAGTTTACGTTCTGTTGTAGTGTTGTGAGCTAGAATCTGACCAACATTATGGGTCATATTTGAAGCAGCAAAGGAGAATTTATAATGTGTAGAAACAATAGAATCATGAGATGTATTATTCTCAATGAGATCAATAGGTGGATTTAACACTTGAAAATGGAAGTCAATTACTCTATTTATTGTGATAAGAGTATGAAGATGAAACACTTCAATGTCACAAAATAAATTGAATAAGTTAGCTGAAGAACAAATAATAGAACATTAAGGGTTTGTGGACTTCCTTTGTATCCCCTATATCTAAATAACTCAGGAACAAATGGTTTGCACACATATTTTGATAATGATGTTAATGTGTAGATTAATTTGTTACTCTATATATCTCTTAAGCGTGTTACTTAAACTTTGATTCTTACTCTTATTATTCTACTTTATGTTTTCTACATTATATGCATTTTAATTATAGTTATGTTGTTGAAGCGGGAGCAACTGCAGAGGAAACTAAATAAGAAGAAAGATAAGAAAGAAAAGAAAGAGAACGAGCAATCATTTGGATCTACAAGTTGTTAATGTGTTGCTGATGATGTCTGATATGAGGTTTTGAGAGCCCTGTCAATAAGGACTTTGTCGTGAATCGCCTGCGATTACACCTGATGTTGTGTTTCTGATACCTGGTTATGGAACTCAATTGTTAAATTTTATTCGTATAGGGCTAAAATCATCAGAATCTAATTGATATGGGACCAATTTTGCAATTTTGCAATTTTGTAAAACCTTACCTGTTTAAGGAGTTGGAGCAATATTTTTCTAAAAGTTAATGCTTTAGCAGTATATGACTACCACTATATTAGTAGGTATACTTGAATGATTTTTGCACTTTGTATTCTTTACTATGCCCAGTGAAAGGATAAAACTTTCAAGTTATAATTAAAATATGAATTATGCAATGCCATGCCAGAAGGACTCTTTATGATAAGAGTTCAGTGGTCCTTCCACTTATGAAAAGAATTGGCGCATTAATAATTTGATTGATGATGCACCAATCATAATTTTACTAGAAATCTATTTTCACAAAAAAAAAGTATATAATTATATAACTCACTGTTACTCCCTCTAGATTTATGCAAAATAATGTTATTCTGTATACACATCGATAACACTTTACATGCATAACAATGGTATTTAAAATAGATAAAAATTCATGTGAATCGAACATATGAATTTTTGCCATAAATGCATGAATCAAGATAATTAGTCAAATCCTGTAAAAAAACTCATCTTGTCTAGGGCTAAATATTTATGCTATCAAATTTAACCCAAGTTAGTTACGGTCCTTTTGCTTAAGTTGAAATCCCCTAAATCAAAGGAGTCTCGACAAATGTAAGAGTTAAAATTCAATCACTTGTGTAGGATTCCCTTTACTGGGCTTGGGGTTGTTGAGAACCTAGGATGCATGGGTACTCAAATTTTTTGAATAATACAGTATCGGATACTTCGTGGATACTTGGGTATGCGGATATGGGTGGGATACGCACCCGATAAACCACGTGGTGTGTCCCAATTAAAAATATTAATAATAATTTTGGGTATCGTGCTGGACACGGCTGATCAGCTTGTCGAACAAGGATAGGGTACAAGTGGGGTCAAAATAGACTTCCAAAACTTTTCTCGTGATCAGTTGTGGTGGCAAGTTAACTAATATAGAGTGTGTGTGATGATCAGCACAAACTAATATCCAACCTATTGATAGTTGTGAAGCAGATCAATTTGATGTCTATCAGTTTAACTGATTGTGAGGAAGCTTACAGTTTAACCCGTGTGAAAAATCAGTTTTAACATAAATTTGATTCTAAGGTTTTTTGGATCAGATCAAATGACAGAAGGTCAAACTGATCAGATAAACTGCTTGATGCAAAAGTGATCTCCTCTTAGAAGATGCATGTTAGTTTTCTTAAACAGGTGTGTGCAAGTGTAAAGCAGATAAATCACACAAGATTTATAGTGGTTCGGACAACTTGTCCTACGTCTACTCTTCCCTATCAGCAGGGGCACTCACTTAACCAACTAGACATAGTTTAATGTGTTAGTCCAAACACAGTACAACAAATATTTAAAGAGCTCTCACTCAACAATCCCAGAAATCAAGACTAGAAACCCTAGCTTGAAATCTTGCTCACAAACTTAACCTAACACTCGGTTTGGGTAAAAATTTATCGTTGTTTCCAACTGGAATTCTATCCGAGTATATAAATAGCCTAAAGCTAGAGGATAAGAATTCTTTCTAAGAAACTATGGGATGAACACTTAGAATATTTGCTTGAGTTCTTGGTGTTCTTGCGGAAAATGTTTGTAGCTTGAGCTTGATTATAATTTTTGTAACCTTACTCAGAAGGTTTGATCCCATATATATAGGCATGAAATTGAACTAGCCATTGGAGACCAATTCGAATTTTGGTCTATTTAAGGTAGGCTTGCAGGGTTGATTAGATGTTATCAGAGGGCATGGATAAATGCGTGCTACGATGTCCTTTATAGCCGTTTGACTCTGAAACACTTTGTCATGCACTGTCCGTTCCGTACGTACGTGTCTCGCTCTCATTGGTTGTCAAGTACTCTTATTCGGCGCTTGATTCACCAACTTAGGTTGACATTCTTCTTATCTGATTAACTTGTACGCCTAAGGTAAACACTTGGTTGTTACCTGATTGAACTGACCTGATCAGTGTTGAGGTTATACGTGAAAGTATGCTTTTACTTTGTATAACCTATGTATTAAACACTTATTTACTAAAATAAATTATTTATCACTTTTGGATTAGATATGAATGAATGTTATAAATATTTACTACAAACCGTTCATAAAATAGCACGTGTTACATTGTAGTTAGTGTGGTGATACCAGAACACGGAAGATCACATTAACAGTCTCTTGTAAACGAGTGCATGTTTAACATCTTAGATAGATCTGAACAATCTATTAGTAGAGGTTGATGTGTAAGACTCAAATTGACTTGTCTTGACCAAGAGATTACACTAGTGCATCTGTTGCCTAAAGCGGACCAACAGAGAGGATAAACTCTTTCGTACTGACTTATGGGATGAAGAGTTAGACCTCAGTGGTTGTTGATTTCTTAATCTCTGTCACTTAATAAGGATTGTGTGTGATTATAATTATTGCTTTGGTTTATGATGGGAAGAGAATCATTGCTACTTCGATACCTTATATCTTGGGTAATAATATTAATTACATGACGATTGCTAAATTAACATAGAGAATCGTGTGCTTGGAAAGTCTTGTATGTTTTGTCCCCTTGGTGGGCTCAGAACCTTTATCATACCAAATCTTGCAAGTGGAATTAATTTAATAGGTATGGATAATAATGTTGAGTTGTCCTTATTCCAAGGAAAAAAATATTAATTAATATAAAGCTTTTCAGTGCCTTAATTAATTAATGGACTAAATAATCTTAAACACGAGAAATAATAACCGGGAGTCATATTACAGTAATATGGGTTGAGATGGATAGTGCAATGTTAATTATATAGTGGAATTAATTAATATTAATGAGCTGAATAATATTGTGGCTCAATATTGGAATTCAGAGCCCATTGGGAGGTCCATCTTAATTCTCCTAAAGGCCCCTCAAGTAGCCCAAATAAAGTCCATTAAATGAAAAGGTGTTTAAAATAAAATAAATTATTGTTGCCTAATTTTTTCATAATTTTCGAAAATTATTAAAGGAAGAGAGAGAAAATATTTTCTTGATTTTCTTGGAAAGATTTTATGAAATAAGTATTCTTGGAGTACAAGATTATCCCATAAATTCAAGAAAAGTTAAAGATCTTATTTCTTCCCAATTAATGTGAAATTTTCGAAAATTCTTTTATAATAGGGAGGAGGAGATTTTGTTTGGAGTTATTTTGGGAATTATAATATATTGGATATATTCAAGATTGTATCTTGAATAAGAAGCAAGGAAATTTACAAAGAGCAAATAAGCCCTGATTTTCGTTCCCCCTAGTATTATAAATAGGGGATGAATTTTTCATCCCCAAGACAATTTCATGTGTTGGAAAAATTAGAAATCCACAAAGGTGGTGCAACAAAATATTTATTTTTCCTTTGTTTATAATTGTTTATTGGAGAACCTCCCACCAAGGTTGTTGAATGAGGACTTGGGAATACTTGAGAAGGACTTTCGGTTGGTAGTCAGATACCTGATCATGTATGTCTCAGAAGTTGTCACTCCAACGGGTAAGTTTACGTTAACTCCTAGAAATTCTGCATGCTATGACCTTTTACGTGCTTATTATTTGCATGACGTTTTTGGCATGATTATTATATGAATTCACATAGGTTAATTCATGTTAGTAATAAAACTGTGATTTAAATTTGTGTTTATGAGTTCATCCCGAATAGATCCTGGCATATAGTATCCCAACAAGCGGTATCGAGCCACGGTTAAGACTCGATTTTAAAATATAATTTAAATTGTTGTTCATTAAATTTTGAAATTGGATAGTAGAATTGTTAGATTTGTTTTGCAGGCATCCAATTGTCATGATATTTAAATGAATTTTACATGCAAATAATTGTTGGTTTTTTATTCGATTCGTTCGAATTCATTTTGCCTCGTGAGAAAATTCACGAGTAGATTAGGATTTGTTTGATTTAATCAATGTAATAAGTTATAGTCTAGATCTAGGTTTATTATTTTTTTTTTGTAAATAAATTGCAACCAGATCGAGAACGAAAGCGGAGACGGAGAATTAAAGATGGACGACCAAGTGCCCAGACGTACGCAAGCCAAGGCGTGCACGCGGGCAAAGCCGAAGGCCTAGCGACCATGTGCAGCGCTGGGCGCTCGATCACGGGGCGGGCTGGGCGCAATCGGGCGGTTGAGGCGGGCGGATGCACATGGATAGTAGAACGAATAATCCAAAGGGGCAGCAGTGGCTGGGCAGCGCGTAGGATTTGGGGGCAGCAGTGGCTATTTTTTTTGGCGCGCGGGCTTAACGGAGCGCTAGGGAGTGTGAGCGGGCACGTGTGGATCCATCCGCGCGATGGGTTCGCTGCCAAAGACTGCCGAGACGGGCGCAGGCGTGCTTTTGGGCGCACGCGGACACACGTTCCGGGCTGTGAGCTACCCGTTGCCGGTCGTCGTCTCGAACCCTAAACGGAGGACATATTTTTTAAAGAATTGTTGCGGTTGAGTGGTAGTCTTTCTAGACGAACGATGAAGGCTAAAAGGAGGATG
This sequence comes from Stenogyne calaminthoides, assembly GCA_037126765.1. Lineage (NCBI taxonomy): Eukaryota > Viridiplantae > Streptophyta > Magnoliopsida > Lamiales > Lamiaceae > Stenogyne > Stenogyne calaminthoides. Next base: position 14,868,729 of record JBBCBC010000014.1, read on the forward strand.
ATTTCTCAAGATCAAGACTTGAAATTTGGACCATGATAGTTGGATATATGTGCCCAACTTGATTTATTTTTGTCTTGTTACTTGGTTTTAATTTCATGCATAATTATTTATTAATGTTTTTGCATGTTATTTGAATTGCCTAAAGAAAATCTCACTTTCGAAAATTACTAAGTATGTTTTATTAATTGACAATTTTATTCCGGATAATAAAATTACATCAATTTTGACCTCCATGATTTATTTATTTGTGAATTCTTTTGGAGAAATTTCCCCCTCGGAACGGCCAAAAGATAGATTTCACATGAATAAATTCCCAAAAGGATGATTGTGGATTATTATTAGTGGCTACGATGACCCTTTCCACAAGGCTCATTCAAAACGAAGTGATAATTATGTATTTAATCATGGTTATTACTTAGGTATAAAATTGATATGCATGTACTTCTCCGAAGTCCCTGTCAATTTTATATTGGTCAAGTGGGAGCCGACTATTAATTTTGTATTAAAGGTTTGTAACTGTTCCTGTTTGTAACCTGCTTGAATGTGTTTAAATAGACAGTTCACCCCATGTGACCTATTTAAACTGTTTTGAGATGTCGACTGATACATATTCATATTTTTTTGAGATTTTGATATGAATAATGTAATCAAAATTATGTGATATTTTGTGCTTATACAATTGTAATTTATTTCGGTTCAGCATGTCTCAACCTTTTAATCCACTGTTAATATACTTAAAGTCAATAGAGTTGTATAGTAAACTATATAGATTGGAAATTATTTATTGTCTTGACCATGCAATCGCATAAGTCAATCCTTGACAAACCTAGACTCGCTGAGACTACGATTGTGAGGAAAATAAGTAATGTCGTAAGCAATGGTTGAGATCCAATAAAATGGCTAAGTGTATCATCTTGACTTCAACGTCAGATGTGTTGCAACACCGATACCAGGACTTGGAAACCATTGAAGCTATTATGATAGATCTTAACGAATTCTTCGCTCACCAAAATCGTAAAGCAAGTCAGATAGCCATACGAAATTTGTTCTCGTAGAAAATGACGTTAAGAGGTGTCAAGAAGAAGACCGACAAATAAAAATGCTTAATTGCGGTCTGAGAAGACATCGGAGGTCAGCCTGTCCCAAACCTAAAAAAGGTTGGGAAGAAAGGTAATTCTCAAACACTAATTGTTGAAACATGTTTAGCGGCATATGCTCCCATTTGTGGGTAGTGGATACGGGAACCACTAATCATGTTTGTTTCAATGTTTCAAGGATTTTGGATAATCCAACGATTTAGTGGGAGTGAGACCATCATCTCCATGAGCAATGTTACGAAAGTAGCGGTTATTGCAATGCTACGTAAGTAGCAGACATTGCAATGCTACGTAAGTAACATTTATTGCAATGATACGTGATTAGCAGTTATTGCAATTTTACGTAAGTAGCGGTTATTGTAGTGCTACGTGAGTAGCAGGTACTACAGTGCTACGTAAGTGGTGCTTAAAGCAGTGGGAGAAGTACATCTATCTTTTAGTGATAGAATTTTAGTTTTGAGAGATGTTCTTTATGTTCCTGTTTTTCGAAAAAACCTGATTTTTGTTTCTAAACTATTTTCTGATGGATATTATGTTCGTTTTAATAAACAAGTTACTTTTTTTCGTAATGATGTGTTTATCTATCATGAAACTTCTCGGAACAATCTCTATACTATTAATTGTGCACACCACTCACAAAATGCATCTTATAACATATCGATTATTTCGAGTAATAAAAGGAAACATTCAGAAAATGTGAACGAAACACTTCTTTGGCCTCTCAGATTAGGTCATATTAATATGAATATGATTCAAAGGTTGGTGAAAGATGGTTCACTGGAGGACCTACAGCCAGAACCATTTTCAACTTGCGAATCATGTTTAGAGGGTAAAATGACCAAGAGGGCATTTGGAGCCAAGGGGAATAGAGCCACAGAAGTGTTAGAAATCATTCACACTGACATGTGTGGCCCAATGTCAACCAAAGATAGAGGTGGCTATGAGTATTTCGTAACTTTTATCGATGATTACTCAAGGTTCGGGTACATTTTCCTTATGAAGCATAAATCGGAAACCTTTGATAAATTCAAGGATTTCAAAGCCAAAGTTGAGAAGCATAGGGAAATGAGTATCAAGTTTCTACGATCTGATCATGGAGGCGAGTACCTCAGCGATGAGTTTTTGAACTACCTGTCAGATGAGGGAAATGTATCCCAGTTCACTACATCCGGAACCCCTCAACAAAACGAGGTAACCGAACGAAGAAACAGAACGCTTTTAGAAATGGTTAGGTCAATGATGAGTTATTCAGATCTACCCAAGTCATTTTGGGGTCACGCCTTGGAAACATCGGCTTATATTCTGAACTTAGTGCCATCCAAATCGGTTCCTAAAACCCCGAGAGAATTGTGGACAGGGCGCAAGCCCAGTCTGAGACACTTGAGAATATGGGGGTGTCTGGCATACATGCTAGACAAGGAAGTCGGTAAGTTGGATGCAAGTTCATAGTTAAGGTTGTTTATAGGGTATCCCATGGAAACAAAAGGGTGCATGTTCCATGGTCCTGAAGATCAAAAGGTACACACTTTATATTTTTGGAAGAAGACTATATGAACAATAGAAAGACTAAAAGTGAGATTATGTTAGATGAATTGAGAGGGAAAACTCTAATACCAACTGTACAAGTTGACATACCAAGCGTCACACCGACACAACCGGAACCTCGTCGTAGTGGGAGGGTTATCCGACAACCTAAGAGATTCATGGGGATAGGAGAATCTTCTTATTTAGTCCCCAGGGATATTGAATTAGACTCCTGGTCCTACAAAGAGACAGTCCAAGACAAGGATGCAGAATCAAGGCAAACAGCAATGGAAGCCGAGATGAGCTCAATGGATCATAATCAAGTATGGGAGCTAGTTGAACTACCCATTGGGGTAAAACCCATTGGATGCAAGTGGGTCTACAAGAGGAAAAGAGGACCGGATGGGAAGGTTGAAACCTGTAAAGCTAGGCTAGTGGCAAAGGGATATACTCAGAAAGAGGGTATCGATTATGAGGAAACCTTTTCATCTGCAGCCATGCTTAAGTCCATATGTATTCTTTTGGCAATAGTTGCACATCTAGATTTTGAGATCTGGCAAATGGATGTCAAGACAACTTTTCTGAATACTCAGTATGTTTATGAAGACTCAGTATGTCACTGAAGACAATGAAGTCTCAGTATGTCACTGAAGACACTGAAGTCTCAGTATGTCACTAAAGACACTGAAAACTCAAGAGACACAGAAGTCTCAGTATGTCACTGAAGACTCGGAAGACACTGAAGACTCAAGACTCAGAAGACACTGAAGACTCGGAAGTCACTGAAGACTCAGCAAAATACTGAATACTCAGTATAACCTGAATGTTCCGAGGCACTAAATAATATCTACCTGAAGACTACAAAACTGAGAAAAACGCGGATATTCAGAAAAATAGATATTGCCCCAGGCATTCATATGCAGCCAAAAGGAACTAAGTCTAAGTGTTGTTTAAGGTTATCTCACTTAGAGAGATTGACCAAAAAGAGTCGTTATGTTTGTCTACATTTACTGAAGACAAGAACCAATCAGAGGAAGACAACACTGTACTTTACTGACACTGAAAGCGACAGGTCACTGAAGCATGTGAGTAGTACTATGTTCCAGATTGCAAAAAGTGGTGATTGGCTACATGAAAGCATATTTCCTAAAACATGCAAGGGAGTATTCAAACCCTAAAAATAGTCGTTCATCAAACACCATAAGAGGAAACTCATGAAGCTATCTCCTCCAACAGATAGTTTTTCAAGAGTGACCTTGGTGAAGTTGCCTATAAATACTAGTGACCCTTTACATTAAGAGGTCACTGGAAATTTTAAAGCAACTCAAGAGCTCATTCGTATTATTGCAAATTGAAGCACTCGAAAAACCTAGAATTTCCCAAGTGTTTCACATTGAAGAGAGCTCATTCACTAAGCCTAGATTGATAAGATATATCAAAAGCTTAGTAGAGATATCCTAGCCTTTGCATTGTACTTTTTGTAAATGATATCTCATCCTAGTTGGAAACCAACCAGAAACCCAAACCCTTTGTAAGGTAGTTTGATTCTGTTTGTTGGTGAGTTGGAGTTGTAAAGAGTTAGTAAGCTACAGTGAGTTAGCTAGAAAATTCTAGAGAAGAAGTTAGTAAGCTACTTGTGGTAGTCTGAACACTTGTGTGTGTTGAGTTAGTAAGCTGCAGTAAGTCAGCCAGAAAACTCAAGGTAGAAAAGTGAGTAAGCTGCAGTGAGTCAGCCAGAAAGCTTTAGGAAGTGGTTAAGGAATTTCTCTGAAGGTCGAGAGAGTGGACGTAGGAGCTTGAGTCTCGAACCACTATAATTGTTGTGTTGTTTTGCTTTCTGTACTGCATTATTATCTGTTGCATATTTTTCACTGAAAGCATAATTCACTGATATTCAGTTGGAACCAATCCACTGAACTTGCATCAACTGATCACAGCCTTAACCACTGTTTCATTAAAAGGAAGATATCCAGCAAAGCTAAAAACGAGTATAAATTTAGGGTCAACCATTCCGCACACTTGAGTAGCTAGAACAGATAGTTACCAAACTGAACTAACTCTACTGAGGGTTCAATAAGATAGTTATCTGATCCAAGCAGCTCAGGATCTCTGATAAACTCAGGCTCAGTTGGGCTAATCTGAAGCTTTCGAAAAAACTCGGGATCATTGTCTCGATGAGACTTTGACTCGTAGGCGATCTGCAGGCTTCTCGAGCCAAATTATCAGGACAACCTATATATAGGGGCCAAATTATTAAGACATAAATCTGTGATAGTTAATAATTTGAAAAGAATTGTAATTCTGCAGAATTATAACTTGAAAGCTTTATCCTTTCACTGGTCATCATAAAGAATACAAAGTGTAGAAATCATTCAAGTATACCTACTGAAATAGCGATAGTCATATACTTCTGCTAAAGCATTGGGTTTTAGAAAAGTATTGCTCCAACTCCTTCACATGTAAGGTTTTACAAAATCGCAAAATTGGTCCCATATCAGTTAGATTCTGGTGATTTTAACCCTATATGAATAAAATTTAACAATTAAGTCCCATAACCAGGTATCCAAAACACAACATCAGGTGTAATCGCAAGCGATTCAAGACAAAGTCCTTATTGACAGGGCTCTCAAAACTGCATATCAGACATCATCGACAATACATTAACCGCTCGTAGATCCAAATGACTGCTCGTTCTTGTTCTTTTCTTTCTTATCTTTCTTCTTATTTAGTTTCCTCTGCAAATGCTCCCGCTTCAACAACATAAATATAATTAAAATGCATATAATTTAGAAAATATAAAGTAGAATAGTAAGAGTAAGACCAACGTTTAAGTAACACTCTTAGGAGATATATAGAGTAATAGATTAATCTACACATTAACATCATTATCAAAATTGTGTGCAAGCTGTTTGTTTCCGAGTCGTTTAGCTATATATAGGGGATACAAAGGAAGTGCATCAAAGGTTCAAATCATGCAAAATCCCACTTCAGATTGGAAATGAGACAACAACTCTATCTGTTAAAAGTATATGGAAAATGACAACTACATTAAGCTGTAAAGGTTTTTTTAGGCTATTTGTTTTTTTTCAATTGATATAAAAATTATCTTGCGCCGAGACATTTTTCCTTGGTCCACGGTTAGGTTGTACCATGGAACCAGCTCGAGACATCTCGGGCTCGACCTGGTTCTGGCCATAGTAAGCTTGTTCGCGATTTTGGTGGGCCTGCTCGCGACCTTGGTTGCGAGCTTGTTCGCCACTGAATTCGGACTTTAGACTCCGGAAGACTGACCTAGTCCGCTGGACCCCTACAGAATTCGCTCGGTCGGTACTCTCGCGAATGAGCAGTTTGTTGGGATTTTTCGCTTTCCACTCGATGTGGGCCTTCTCCATCCTTTAGCTTGCCCCTGGCCTAGCGGAATTTTTCATCCAAATTTTGGCGCAAGTCGCTATGGCCTGTACCCAACTCAGCCTTCACCGTAAGACCGCCATGGTTCAGTATAAACAAGTTGTATATTTCATTATATAAAAAGTTGTATGATTCTAAAATGCACTATAAGTGCACGGTGCACCTGGGTGCATACAAGACTTAACCTAACAGAGAAGATCACAAGCACTATAAAAGGAAATATATACACAAGGAAGATATACAAAATACTATGTAATCTTTCATATACAACCCTAATTCCAGCCATCCCAAAACCACCAATTTGTTAAGATGGACGTCTGCCTCCACTCAGGGAAGCCCCAGTCAGCTTTCCTATTATCTGTCCAAACCCAGCAAACTTTCCTATTATCCATCCGAAATGAAGCGGCTTCACTCAGTTATCAGGAGGTGATAGGTGACAATGATTATCTTTACGGCTTGACATGCCAGGCAGGGCAGCCTCTTACATCGAAAACAGGCCACATGTTTGGTAGTGATCCTACGGAGGAATCATAATTAGTAGGAGACTTCACTATTTAAGTCCCCCACCTCGACATCACCAGCGAGGTGGTGCAGCAAGAAGCCCCTCACCTCGCCTCCATCAACGAGGGAGAGCGGAAAGAAGCCCATCACCTCGCCATCTTCGGCGAGGTGGCATCAACCAAATTGATGCTAATCAACTGACGGGGATAGTTCAAACCCTCAAGGACCTTCAAGATCAGGTCGCAGCTAGCCACAATTCAAAAATGAGAAAATTTGCAAATGCACAAATGCATCATGCATGTAGCTAGAGAACTAACCTCACTCTTGAAGTCTCTTGAAGGGATTCGTCCTGAAGACGAAAATCCTAGTAACAAAGCACGAGCACAAAATAATAAGAATATTAGGATTGCTGAACAACTAGATCAAAATATTATGGGAAATGATGAGAATCGGGTTGATATAAATATAGAAATTGATATGATTTTATAAAAAATAGAAGAGATACCAGTGTTTTCGAAAACTTATTCACCGCCACAATTGCTCTTATTATTACAAATAAAAATTTGGATCCAGTACCTAAGTTAATAGTTGAGTCATAAGCGCTTTAACTAAGTAAAATAGAAAGAAGCAATTGAGACAAAGCTAGACTCGCTAAACAAAATAAATATCTTTGACTTTATTGTACATACACCAGGAAATGTTATCCCCGTTAGATATAAATCTACATTTGTACGGATATGAAATTAGAATAACAATGTAATGAGGTACAAAGCGAGATTAGTAGCTCAAGGGTTTTTGCAAAGACCCAATATTGATTTGATCAAATATATACTCCTATTATGTATGGAATAATGTACTCCTATTATGTATGGAGTAATGTTCCGCTACTTAATAGCTCTAGCAGTAAGTACAATTAAATTTATAAATGCAGTTGATAAACGTTGTAATCGCATATTTGTATAAATCAATGGATGACAAGATTTATATGAAGACTTTTTTATGGATATAACATTCCTCAGATGAGGAATGATGAGAATTGTACTATGTAAGATATTAAAATTACAAAGGTCATTATATGACATAAAACATTCAGGTCGAATATTCCACAATCGACTTAGTTAATTCCTCCAGAAGAAGGAATAAATAAACAATGAAACATTTCCTTGCGTGTCTCTGAATAAATAATTGGGTGGTGTCTGCATTATTTCAGTTTATTTTGATTATCTAAATGTTATTGAAACAAGTAGGGAAGTAATAAATTACATAAGAGTGGTGAAATTATCATAAAAAAACGCTTGGAAGACTATTGTATTCAGGGGAGCGGCAACTTCAAAATCTTCTTAAAGATTGGGTCTCGAAGATCATTAGTTGTAACTTTTCTTATTTTACTAAGTTTCTCTTTCTAGATTAACCTAGATTTTAATTAGTCACGAGCATCACATTGTAATGTCCAAGAGGGAGTTTTGTAAATATATTGATATCTTGTGGACATTACTTTTATAGGCTTTAGAATTCTAGGGCTTTAAGGGCTACAACCTAATTTTTAGTATGTTGTGAGTCATTTCATCGGGTCGGAAAAATAATTGGAATGTGGCTATATTATAACCCAATTAATAACTCACAAACAAGTATTAAAGAACACGAACACTGCAGGAAGAACTCTTGAGTTCTTCCCTTAAATGTGAGTTTGTATATATAATATGTGGGAAAGTTGTGAGAGAGGAAGCCCTTTACAATGGGGGTGAGGTCCTCTATTTATAGAGGACTGACAGAATTCTGTCTCATCTAAAAGCTCGAGCTTTTAGATGAGACGGAATTCTCTCATGATATCAGAGCCCAGGTTGTGGGTTCGATTCCCGTGGAAGCACTTCACCCATTTAAATTGTCCACTCTGTTGGGCCTCCTCTCCAGAGAGCAGAGGCAATGATTCGGCCCACGAGTGAGGGGGAGTGTTGAGGGAAATTAAAATAAATAGATTATTCTCGACCCTCTCTACAAGCTCGAGCTTTTAGATAGGACAGAATTCTCTCAAGGACCATCCTTAAAAAGCGTAAAACAAGGTAAATATATCTCAACCCTTTATTTTAGGGTTTTATTACAATTGTTGATCTAAACATTAAAATTGTATCTATTTCACATTAAAAAGCTCTTGTCTTGTCTCGTAAAGTTGATATTGACTCTTGATCATGTCGGATCCGCATATTTTTAGGTACTTGATCTCCCGTCGGGTCGGGTCGATTTGGGCCTAGGTGGGCCCAGCTGACATGTCGAATACGGACACATATCCAGTTTGATTTGTGCTACAACATAGTATAAATAGATCTTCTTATTGTATCGCCGTGAACAAATTCGAGAATAGTGAGAAATCTTCCTAACTTGGTACTACACCCAAACGTGGTCATTCTAACGAATTTGGTTAACAAATTTGTATTCTTTATGTTGTTTTTTTATTCTTGTTCTTTATTTTGCTACCGGCCTAACTTGGGTCATGACTAGCTATAAGTCGTTTATTTCCAATTTTTTTTAAATCAATTGTTTTCCTTCTTTCCACGATATATAGGTGTTTTACTCATTCAATACCCACCGTAAACTTCTTCATTGCTGTCAACGTCCTTTCAATAACATTAATTTTCAGTTACATCGCACAGTTAATATTATTTAACGGTAGCTACAAATTAAGGTATCATAAACACACACCAACACGTGAAATCATAAATTTATTATTAGTTTTACTTTGGTGAAATCATATAAATTTATTATTCACAAATTAATAGAATATTCTATATATGTTAGAGTACATTTAAAGCACACATAAACACACACCAACACGTGAGACACACAGAAGATGCTGTCTATAGTTTTGACATTATACAGCAGAAGCAGCAGTAGAAAAGGACATTAGTCGCATACATCCATGGTATGAAGATTGAAGCATCCCAAAGTTCAAGAAATTCAGTGAAAATGCACGTGTGCATCCCAAAGCTCAAGAAATTCAAATTTATAGCTAGAATTTCGCCTTTGATTAAGGGGTATCCAAAGTTGAAATGTCACTTAATGTTGCTTTAATTATTTATTAATAACATGGCCCCAATTTGAGCTGAGCACATAAAATTGATAATTAATTAATTAATTGTCCCTAACTAGTAGTGTCAATTGTATTTAAAAATAAACCACAATTTTATTAGCGCCTATTAACTGTTTCTTGGGCGTTGGACTACACTATCGGAATTTAATTAATCCTGTCAACGTGTGTAATCCAATGAAGTTACATATTACGTACAACTTACAAGTAGTGAAGAATAATCTGATTGAATCCCAAAAAAATTCTATGGAACCACTAAACTTTCGATCTCATTGGGTATTTTTGGTATATATGTCTTATAGTATATACCATGAAACCACTAAACTTTCTTCAATTTAATTTCAATTTTGTTTTACTACAATATTCTGCTACTATTTTATAACCAAGCCTCTAAATTTCTATTTTGTTTTACCAAGGCTCTATGCTTTTAGAGACATTATTTTGGGGTAAATTGCAGAAATGGTCCCATGTAAATTTGCCCTTAGGATTTTTTTTTTTTTTAAATAGTTCCATAGGGTTTTACAAGCAAAAAACAAAGAAATTTTTGGACCAATTTTTTTTTTTAATATTTTTTTGGGACCAAAATGGTTAAATGAAAATCGAATGGGACAATTTCTGCATAAAAAATTATCAAAAAAGAATGTGAGACTAAAATTGCAGACGAAAAATTTACATGGGACCTCTTTTGCAATTTACCCAATTATTTTGTGAGGCCGTGAGACGTTAAACATGGATTAATAGATATATGAATTTACAAGTAATATATATTTAATATAGATCTGTCCCATGATCCTTCTAAGTTCTAACATAAATTTGTACATGCTTTTTAATCATTTTATCCTAAGCATATGCTTCGATTATTATTCGCATTGAGTATTTTGTTAAGGGTCTAGTAAAAAAATATTTGAAAATTTAGGGATTTATTAATCACAAAAACAATGTGCAATATCCCTTAAAATATATTCAAGAAACAAAATTTTCACTGATCAGAACCGGGTCGGGTCACTTAGAGATGAGTTTTATATAAAAAATAATTATATTACCTAATACACAAATACCCCATTATACCCTCTATTTTATCAATTTTATTTACTTTTTCTTAAACCTTGTGCTCAACCCTTTCACCATACTTAATTGAGGCAGAGAAATTATTATTATCCTAAAAGGTATATATATTAAAAAGTAAAGAAAAATTAACCCATCTCGTATATTATAAAGGGAAAAGGCTAGGTCTTGTATGCACCCAGGTGCACCGTGCACTCATAGTGCATTTTAGAAGCGTGCAACATATTATGCTAAAATGTGCGACTTATTTACACAGAAAAGTGCAACTGTTAATATGGGAACATAGTTGCATGCTTCTGTTTGGAATAGTTGCTTGTTTTTATTTTGTATAGTTGCACGCTTCTAAAATGTATTATGAGTGGACGGTGCACCCGGGTGCACATGAGACCCACTCAAGGGAAAATTATCAAAAGATACAAATTTTTAATGCAAAATACTAATAGGTATAAATAAAGTTATATGTAAAGGTGTAAATATACATATATATATACAATTATCTTGTATCTAGCTGTTAGTAAGTTGCAATTATTTTCAGTTAGTAATTTGCAATTCTAAAATAATACTATCAATAAGTCTCTTTATTATAAATTTACTAAGTCGATATATCTTTCTAATTAATTATACAACTTTTGTGGTGGGTTCGTAATTTGCATTAATAGATTTTGGGGAAGAGAGAAAAACTGCCTTTTACAAAATTTGAATTATAGAATGACCCCATGCACGACCAATTTGAATTTACATATAAAGTAGAATACGAAAAGAAATTGATTTTGTTTCTTTTACTACATTATTTAATTTGCATAATTTAAGGATGCATAATGATTCATTGGTGGTCACCCCATATCATTCCTTTTGTTATATATGGCGGGGACGGGGGAACATGCACCAAATTAAAAAAATCACATTTCGGAACTCCCCCCATATTATTCCTTTCATTAACTCTCACAAAAAACATAGCCATATATGTAGCATTCAAATTAAGTTGCTTATAATACATCATTAAGAATTCTTTCTCCAATTCTTGAAAGGATTTTCTATTTTGAATCTAGCAAGGTATATATTAATGGGTCCCACTTGTAGAAGAGGCAAAACCAACAGAAGAAGAAGCGGCTGCATTTTGAAGAAGACGGAGAATGAAGAAGAGGTAAATAAGTTCAAAAGCAAAAGAAGAAGAAGAAGCTGCTTTTTGAAGAAGACGGAGACGGAGACGAAGAATGAAGAAGAGAAGTCGTTAGAAGTAAATAAGTGCGGTACTGGTGGATCGGTGGATAGTAACTGTTCGACTCCGAAAGGGGAAAGGTACCGAATACCAGAGATCACTACTTGCCCTCCCGCACCAAAGAAAAGGCGAATGCACCTCTTTCCACCTAATTATAACACAAATAATCCTAACTTGCGTACGCCTCAAATGCCCTTTTTCCTTCCTCCCGATATAGACCTTTTCTTTTATTTCGCTCTTCGCGGTATACCAGCTGTTTGAGTTTGAGTTTGAGTTTTGGATTGATTTCTTTTATTTATTTGCTCATTGAATATTGTTTAACTAGGTTTGTGGTCTCATTAGTTGATCAATGGAATTGGGCTTTTGCCTTACTGAATTTTGAGTATAGTTTTTTGCTTTCTGAGTGCAATTTTTATGTCCAGCTTAATTAGCTCTCTTTTCTCAATTTTTATGTTATAAGATTGGTATATCAATCAAGGGAACGAATTAATTGCACCACAAATAATTATACATGTCTCTCTGCGTTGAAGTGTGTGTTTATGTATATATGAATCCAGTTGGGAAAAAACTTTATCGGGTAATTTACACACTATTTTCACTTGTAAAAAATGACTTGACACAATATTCAATATTTCTCTATCTTCAACTTGTTTCCCTTTTTTTTTTTTTTTTTTAGTATTTTCTTACATGTTTGTAATAATAAAATTGGATAATCTATTCAATCTGTAGATGTAGCATACTTCAATCCGTTCTTGTGCATTGTGATTGATGCACAAATGCAGTCAAAAATATTTAATTAAACAATAGTATTATGAGGTTTTTTTTTTTTTTTTTGGTGAATTGAAACAGAATAAAATGACCAAGTGAAAAATTGTGTGAATGATTTACAATAAGGTCCCGATTGGTACCCATTATAGAAATTCCTACAATATTAATGTCTAGACTAATTTAATGAGATAAACTCCTACAAAATTGATTGGTAGTCAATATTAAAAAGTAGATATAAAATATTGTAAATTGATTAGTACGAGATATTAAAAGTGATATAAAATATTAAAAAATAATTAACATGTCAAAAAAATACCAATTTGCCCTTCTTCTTGATTCATACCCAATTACAGTAACAAAATTTATACCCAATTGCAGTAGCAAAATTCATCAAAAATTGCAGAGTCTAGTACAGGATTCATCAAAATTCATCAATTCAACCAAAGCCTAGTACAGGATTCATCAAAATTTCAATCAAAATTGCAGAGCCTAGTACATGATTCATCAAAAATTCATAAAAAATTCATCAAAATTCAGAATACCACCAAGACGTACAAGCCTTGGATTACAGAGCCTTCACCAAATCCAATTTTCAATTCATTCACCAAAGTGCAGTACCAATACAGGATTCTTCAATTTCTAGCTATCAATTCAACCAACTATGAAGCAATTTATTCTAATGTAGCATAATTGAAGAACCCAAGGTAACAGTGATACTGAGCCTTACCAAATTTTACCAACCACGAAATCCTTCCAATCAAATGCCGGAGTTAAATATTGGGTGTGGAAAGGCAAGGATTTACCAGATAAATCGAGAATCGGACCAGATCAGCTCGAGCTACAGAGAATTGATAGAAACACCACAACTCAATGGTGGAGGGAACTGCAATTTTACAACTCTAGAACAGTAGTTATTTGCGTTTAGAGTGATGAATGGGTGTGAAGAAGGAGAAGGTAAAGTGATGAATGGGCGTGATTTTTTCTGGATGAAGTAGGTTGAGCGATTGGGCGAGGATTGGGGAAATTGAGGCGGCGGCGGTGAAGATGGAGGTCGCCGGAAATGGCAGCGGTGAAGAAAGGTGTGAAGATGGAGGTCGTCGGAAGATGACAACGGTGAAGAAAGGTGTGAAGATGGAGGTTAAGGGTGAAAATTATTTGGTGGTGAATGAGGGTAAAATTGTAATAAATACTACTGTTCAAGTCCTTTTAATTTAATACTATGTGAGAGGTGATATTATTTTCATAAAAGAGAACAGTGATTGAGCATATAACTTATAGCAGGTCGGCTGATACCAACCGAGTCGGCCGATTTTTTATAGTGCCTACCAATCAGTTGACTAAATTAGTGGTCCAACACTTTTAGGTCCTATAACGGTCTATCAATCGGGAGTAAGTACTAAACCTCCCCAATTATTATTCATTTATATATTCTAGTAATTGTATGCAGTAATTATTGCAACATGATCCTTTTTTTTTTTTGACGGGATATTGCAACATGATCCTTGAATATACCATGAAACCCTTTTTGTAGTTGGAATTGACTCCGTTTCTTTTTGGCAAACATTCCCTTTAAAGACTGTAATATATAGCCTTCATAGTCCATAGTGTTAAGGCATGTTTTAGAACTCAAATGAAAAAGTAAAAGTGCTTATTTTTTAAAAAATTAGGTCATATCAACTTAAAAAATAAACACTACTACCCCAATAATAGAAGTTGCAAACACCCTATAAATTTGTCGATTTTTAGGTTTTCTGCCAATTCTATCAGCCATTTGTAGTTGGCCATTACACTATAGGTAGTACGTACGTGTTTCTACAATTGCAACAATTAATGATAGTTACTTCCTTATCTTCGAATAGGCTAACTCTGGTATGCATTCATGTGCACCGTGCAATCATAATGTATTTTAGAACTATACAACTTATTATATTAAAAAATATAACTTATTTATATTGAATCGTACAACTATTACTATGAAAAATAATTGCACAGTTCAGTGTAAACAAATTACATCTTTCAGTATAACAAGTTTCACATTCTAAAATACACTATAAATATATGATGCACCTGAGTGTACATGAGACCACTTCGTCGAATATTATTCTAGTGATTATTGTGGAATTCTAGTTAGCCAAGCTAGCAATCCATTTATGACATATTGACATTTCATGATGGGATTTAATATATATATTCAAGCTTTGTGGCCACCGATAAAAGATACTCCATATTATATACTGTGTGCGAATCATTCGAACTAACACGTACCCATATGAATTTGGTTCACGATCTTTTACCTATTTAAAAAAAAATAGATCTAACAAAAACTTGAATTGACCGTGAAACTTATTCACCGTAAAATTGGTTTTTTTTTTTTTACAGACATACTCTTTAATAATATTAGTCACACCATTTAGTAATATAAGTCACATCCTTCAGTTATCAGTACAATATCCTCTGCTATAATATAAATCACACTCTTCATTTTTATGAGTAATGCCCTTTATAGTAAAAAGTCACATCCTTTATAGTAAAAAGTCACACTTTTTAGTAATATAACTCACACTCTTTAACCAGTTTCACCGTGAAACTTGTTCATCCTATATTTTGCCCAAAAACTTATTCTGTATAAATTCATTTAGACTGCGTTTGTTTTGGAATTTAAGTGTGCGGAGCAAGTCAAGGTTTTAGAATCCAATGATTTAAAATCTTTGATGAATAGTAAATATATGTGTTTATTTTGGGATTTAAGTAGAGTATGATTTAACTTTATGTCAAATCAATGTTTAATAATGATTAATATTGTATTATTATATTATATTGAGAAGGGTAATAAAGTGTAATGTATTGGGAAGAGTAATAATAGATTTTATAGGTATTGTTGGGAGATGAATTTAATAAAGATATGATTTTGATTAGATCTCAAAACCCCTGAGTATGACATGTTCAGAATAATCTTGATAGTTGAGTCAGGATTCAGTTTTAGAGTATTCAGGATGCTATCTCGCAAAATGTATAGTCGTGAGATATAGATCGGGATAGGTTCTCAAGACTCGAAGAACTCGATAAGTTCTCAAGAAATGAAGTTTCAAAAGATGATGGCGAGAATCAAGACTTCGGGAGGCGAGAATCGAAAACTTCGGTGGCGAGAATCTAAAGACTCGAGAAGAAAATCGAGAATGAAGACTCAATTGAGAAATTGAGAATCAAGACTGGAGAAATCGAGATATCAAGACTCAAGATGAAATCAAGAATCGAACACTCAAAGATGAAGACTCAAGATATCGGTCAAGACATATGTAAAGACTCGTAAGACGCCAAGACTCAAGAGAATCAAGACTCGAAGATCCTCAAGACTCGTAAGACTCAAGACGCCAAGATGTAAAAATCAAGAATCAAGATCAAGAATATCAAGGCACGGTAATTATCAAGACTCAAGAATATATCAATGCTCAAGATAAACCTCGAATGTTCCGAGGCATCAATATATCTATCCAAGGATGCAACATCGAGAAGATCGCGATTCCTTAGAAAATAGATAATTGCCAAGACATTCAAATGCAGACAAAAGGAACTAAGTCAGAAGTGTTGTTAAGGTTATATCAACTCAGAGTTTCTAACCAAAAGAGCCGTTGAAGGTGTCTACCTTTAACTGGAGACAAAAGTCAAAAAAAGAGGAAGACAACATCAGTACCATACCGATTAATCGATAGTGATGTGTCATTGAAAAAAAGATGTCGGATGTAACGAAGTTCGGGATCGCAAAAAGTGAAGACCGGCTACATGAAAGACTATTGCCTAAAACGTGTTAGGGAGTTTCAAACCCTAAATATAGTCGTTCCTCACACACCATAAGAGGAAACTCACGAAGCTATCTCTCCAGCGGATAGTTTTCAAAGAGCGACCTTGGTGTATGCCTATAAATACTGGTGACCCTCTACATTGTAAGGCCATGGGAAATTTATAAGCAACTCAAGAAGCTCAAACTTATTATCGCAAAGTTAAAGCACTCGAAAAACTTAGAATTTCCCAAGTGCTTTTATATTGAAGAGAGCTCACTAAACTAAGCCTAGCTTGATAAGACATATCCGAAGCTTAGTCGAGATATCCTAACCCTTTGCATTGTATTCATTGTAAAGGATATCTCATCCTAGTTGGAAACCAACCGAGAAACCCCAAACCCTTGAGAAGGTAGTTGGAGTGTGTTTGTTGGTGAGAAGAGTTGTAAAGAGTGAGTAAACTACGCGGAGTAGTCAGAAAGCTCTAGAGGTGGAGTTAGTAAGCTACAGATGTAGTCTGAAAGCTTGTTTGTGTTTGAGTAAGTAAACTACGGAGGTAGTCAGAAAGCTCAAGGTCGGGTTGAGTAAGTAAACTACGTGGAGTAGTTAGAAAGCTCAGGGCCGAGTTGAGTAAGTAAACTACGCGAGGTAGTCAGAAAGCTCAGAAGTGATTAGTGAATTTCTTTGAGGATCAGAGAGAGTGGACGTAGGAGCTTGAGCCTCTGAACCACTATAAATTGCTGTGTTGTTTATTGCTTTCTTTATTTGTGCTTAACTGTTGCATAGACTTGAAATTGAAAGCATACTTTTCACTGATATTCAGTTGGAATCAATCCACTGAAGTTGCATAACTGAATCACAGCCTAATCACTATTCCATTCAGGAAGGTTTTCAGCAAAGCTTAAAACGAGTATAAACTAAGGGCCAACCATTCCGCACATCTGAGTAGCTAGAACAGATAGTTACCAAACTGAACTTACTCATCGAGGGTTCAAGAAGATAGTTATCTCGATCCAAGCAACTCGGGATCTCTGAAACTTCGAGGACTCGGTTGGGATTATCGGAGGTTTTACGAAAGCGGCTTCAGATCATTTGTCTCGATGAGACTTTGACTCAGAGCGACTTGTGCTTCTCAGGACCTAATCTTCAGGATTATCTGACCCAAGCTGACCTCAGTAAGAAAAAGTTTTAAAAACACTGAACACGTGTATTCCCCCTATACACGTGTAAGACTCGTTTTCACCGGGACCAACAGGTATTTGTAGGTGTGGATTGAATGTGGGATTTGAAAATCAAACTCTAAATCTTAAACTCGTATAAAATGAGAAGCGCAAAATTCTAAATTCATCCGTGTAAGTCTCAAATCAAACGCAGCCTTATGGTTTATTGGGTTGAATCAATGGAGTTGTCTTAAAATTGTGTATTAAGTTTATACAAATTTTGTTGAATCATTTAGTTGGACCAAATTTATGGCCCCTCCCTCCTGATTAGGTACAGATTGCATTGAAGCTACCTAATTATAATGAGCTTGTCTTTTGTAAAATAATTTTACTGTACATTTGGTACACCACTATCACTTTACACTATAACAATTAACACTTTTGAATAAAAGAATTAATAATGACAAATTAATACTCCCTCCGTCCTAAAATCAATTGAACATTCACGGAGTTTAATATAAGAGTTCTTTATTAGTATAAGTTTTTTTTTGTTGAGGGTTAAATGGTAAGGTAATGACATGTGTAAATAAAATGAGATAAAATTATTTTTAATATGAGAAAAGTAATTACATGTGGTTTAATATTGAGATATTTGAAGGAGGTAATTTAAGTTTATTGAGTTGTTTTATTGTCACTTTTGAAAATGTTCAATCTAATTTGAGACTGACCATTTTTGTAAATGTTCAATTGAATTTGGGACGAAGTGAAAAACTAATAAATACACATATAAAACAAAGTCGTTGCACAATAAAGTTGATTTATATAAGACCAAGTTATTCGTGTGCCCAATTCGTTATCTT
Source organism: Stenogyne calaminthoides (assembly GCA_037126765.1). Lineage (NCBI taxonomy): Eukaryota > Viridiplantae > Streptophyta > Magnoliopsida > Lamiales > Lamiaceae > Stenogyne > Stenogyne calaminthoides. The sequence continues at coordinate 14,887,189 of JBBCBC010000014.1, forward strand.
TGCCATAAATCAGCTGAAGCAGGATTTGAGTTACTTGGGTAGCGTTGTTCGCGATGTTTTGGAAATTGCTTCGGGTTTTTATGAAGTTTCCTTTAAATGGGCAAGGAGAGCTAGGAATTTTGTGGCTCATAAGCTTTTTTTTTATTGTTGTTTTGCTTTATTTTTTGACTGTGTTCGAACTCTATTGTAGCTACTGTTGAAGTCGATTTACCTGGCTTCCCATTGACACTGCGTGTTCGCTTTAAAAAAACCCATATACACACATACATATATATATATATGTATATATATATATGATAGGTCCGGTGGAAAACCCATTTTGCGAGTGCGGAAGCAAACATGTCGTGAGATGCATATAAAACAGGGGTGAAGGAATGGTGATTCCAGATTTTTCTCTTTTAAGCTCATGTGTTGTGTCTTGCTTATAATCGAGTGCGTATGACAAGATAAGAACGTAAAGCAGTAAAGAACACAACAATGTATAGTGGTTCGGAGACTCAAGCTCCTACATCCACTCTCCCTGTTCCTAGGGAAATTCCTTCAAACTGGACTTATCACCCTCTCGGGTTCGCCTCTGGACTTATCACCCTCTCGGGTTCGCCTCTAGATGTTTAACGAGTTCACACTCCTACGGGACTTATCACCCTCTCTCGGGATTGCCTAACAACTACCTCACTTCACCACTAGTTATCTCTTACGAGAATGGGGTTTGGGTTTGGTGTTGTCTCCAACTATGGTGAGATTTTCCCTTACATTTGTTTAGCCTCAATGCTAAGGTTGGGAAAATCACTCTAAGCTTAGGATACATCGTGGGTTGCTTAGATTGGGTTCTAGAACACTCTTTGAATATATTTGTATGTCTACAGACTTTTGTTCTATGGTAGGAAAGCTTGAATATATGTTCTCTAGGCTCTGTAGCATCGTTTGCTATCTTCTCCTCACTTCCACACGTAATAATGAAGGAAGAACTTGTATTTATAGTGTGGATTTGAATGTTACCGTTGGAGAGAATCACATTCAAATCCATACTATTCTTTTTTGTAAGATTCTGCTTGACTTTTTCGGTGGTTGTCTTCCTCTCATTGGTCCCGTCAATTTGGATTCAGCGGCTATATTCCTCGGTTTCTTGCCCGGAATATTGAGGTTTATATTGAGCATTGATAATTCTTGAGTCTTGATAATTCTTTTGTGCCTTCGATATCCTTTGTCTTGATCTTGATCTCTTGATCTTACGAGTCTTTAGTGTCTTCTGAGTTTTCAGAGATATACTGATTGATATACTGAGTCTTCATCCGAAGTCTTGATTTCTCGGTCTCATCTTGAGTCTTGGTCTCGAGTTTCATCTTGAGTCTTGAAACTTGGTTTCATCTTGAAACTTTAGTTTCTTCAGAAACTTACTGAGTCTTCAGAATCTTCAGAATCTATCTTGATCTATATCTGCTGACTATACATTGTGCGAGATAACATCCGAACACTCTAAAAACCGAATCGACTCATCTATCAAGATTATCTGAACATGTCATCTTTCGAGAGGTTTTGGGATCTAATCAAAATCTTCTTTATTAAATTCATTTCCCAACAATTTTCCCCTTTTTGATGATGCCAAAACCATCTTGTTACAAAAACACTTAACATATACTCAGGTTTCAGTTTTTCCTATTACAAAACAAGAATGACAAATCTCTCAACAATTTCACAATAAATCTTCCAACAATTTCTCAACACATCATAAGGCATATCAAATATAAAGACATGTAAAAAGATAATGAGATATTATCTTTGAGCATAAAGATAAAGTTTCATTGATGTATGATATCAGTTACAGATTACAATGAACTTATCAAAAGTAAAGGCAAAAACATAAGAATTACAAGAGTCTTCAGTCTTGATTCTTCAGTCTTTTTGCTCTTTAGCTCACAGCTCTTGGTCTTCTTTGATCTTATTTCGGCTCTCGGCCTCGAGTCTATCGAGCTCTCGGTGTCTTGATAACATCTTGAGTCTCGGGTTTCTTGATTCAGCCGGACCTTGTTTGATCGGACATCTTGACACTCGAGTTGGTGAGTTGATTTCTTCCCGACGGACATCGACCCTCGGTCTCTTTTACTTACTGAGTCTCAGATCAGTTTTCTTTACTGAATCTCAGATCAGTTTTACTTACTGAGTCTCAGATTACTTTTACTCAGGCTATCTGATTTCTTCTTTGCCTGATCTGTTTAGCTCGACTTGATCAGATCAACACCTCTTCAGATCAACATATCAGGATAACATCTGGTAAGTACATCATATCAGGTTAGCATATCAGGTTTATCATATCTGATCTTGATCAGTCTCTTTTGCTCATCTTCTGATTTGCAACCTTCTCTTCTGATTTGCTGGCTTTAGCTTTTCTTCACTTCTGAATTTGCACAGCTCATTAGTTGACTCCGAACTCATCTAACTCATCTGATCTCGATCAGTCTTTTCTGCAGCCTCGTCTGATTTTGATCCACTACTTCTGATTCCGTGAGTTCCCCCTCAATTTGTTCTTTCGTTCCCCCTCAACTTGTTATCTGTAAATTATCTTGAATAACACAAGTTGATAATGTTTTGGCATAGTTCATCAAAACTAAAATATCCCAACAAGGACGCAAAAACATTAAAATATATGCATTTTTTTTAAGAAACGGGTTTTCCTTTAAAAAGATCAGTTCAGGTGGTCACTCTGAAATTAGTGAACTTTAGAACTCCCGCTCTGATACCAATTGATAGGTCCGGTGGAAAACCCATTTTGCGAGTGCGGAAGCAAACATGTCGTGAGATGCATATAAAACAGGGGTGAAGGAATGGTGATTCCAGATTTTTCTCTTTTAAGCTCATGTGCCGTGTCTTGCTTATAATCAAGTGCGTATGACAAGATAAGAACGTAAAGTAGTAAAGAACACAACAATGCATAGTGGTTCGGAGACTCAAGCTCCTACATCCACTCTCCCTGTTCCTAGGGAAATTCCTTCAAACTGGACTTATCACCCTCTTGGGTTCGCCTCTGGACTTATCACCCTCTCGGGTTCGCCTCTGGACATATCACCCTCTCGGGTTCGCCTCTGGACTTATCACCCTCTCGAGTTTGCCTCTAGATGTTTAACGAGTTCACACTCCTACGGGACTTATCACCCTCTCTCGGGATTGCCTAACAACTACCTCACTTCACCACTAGTTATCTCTTACGAGAATGGGGTTTGGGTTTGGTGTTGTCTCCAACTATGGTGAGATTTTCCCTTACATTTGTTTAACCTCAATGCTAAGGTTGGAAAAATCTCTCTAAGCTTAGGATACATCGTGGGTTGCTTAGATTGGGTTCTAGAACACTCTTTGAATATATTTGTATGTCTATAGACTTTTGTTCTATGGTGGGAAAGCTTGAGTATATGTTCTCTAGGCTCTGTAGCATCGTTTGCTATCTTCTCCTCACTTCCACACGTAATAATGAAGGAAGAACTTGTATTTATAGTGTGGATTTGAATGTTACCGTTGGAGAGAATCACATTCAAATCCATACTATTCTTTGTAAGTTCTATGACTTTTTCATTTGGTTGTCTTCCTCTCATTGGTCCACGTCAGCTGGATTCCAACGGCTATATTCCTCAGTTTATTCGCTTCGGAATATTCGGGGGTTTATCTTGAGCATTGATAATTCTTGTTCCTTGGTATCCTTTGTCTTGATCTTGATATCTTGATCTTGAGTCTTTAGTGTCTTCTGAGTTTTCAGAGATATACTGATTGATATACTGAGTCTTCATCTTGAGTCTTTTTCAATCTCATCTTGAGTCTTGATTCTCGATTTTCATCTTGAGTCTTGAAACTTGAGTTTCATCTTTGAAACCAGTTTCTTGAAACTTCTTGAGTCTTGAATCTTGAATCTATCGATCTATATCTGGCGACTATACATTGTGCAGATAACATCCTGAACACTCTAAAACTGAATCCTGAATCATCTATCAAGATTATCCTGAACATGTCATACTCAGGGGGGGTTTTGGGATCTAATCAAAATCTTCTTTATTAAATTCATTTCCCAACAATATATATATATGTGTGTGTGTGTTTGTGTGGATTTGTGTTTGTATCCCTTAATTTTTGCCTTAATTTATAGTACAACATATATAGGGGTGATTCAGTATGGTGTACTGAAAATATCATTTCATGATGTATATCCGATATCGCTACGAGAATTTCAGTATAAAATAAAATTACATATTGATACCATACCAAAATTTTCAGTATTCTCAAAATCTGATAATATCGAAATGTTGATATATGAAAAATACTTATCTGTACTCTACCTAAGTTTCGATATACATAATTTATTTTTTGACGGAATATACATAATTTTTTAACGGCATATGTTCCATACTGAAAATTTAGTATACATTTTAATACTAAAATTTATGAGTGAGTCACATGTGCACCCGGATGCACCTTGCATTCATAGTGCATTTTAGAAGCGTGCAATTATACAAAATAGAAACGTGCAACTATTCCAAATAGAAGCATGCAACTATGTTCCCATATTAACAGTTGCACTTTTCTGTGTAAATAAGTGACACTTTTCAGCATAACAAGTTGCACGCTTTTAAAATATACTATGAGTGCACAGTGCACCCAGGTGCATACAAGACCTATCCAAAATTTATATAGTAAATGATATACATACTTTTTACCAAAATACTGATTTTTTTAGTATGGCTAATCTTTTTTCATGAAATATTTCATGCATCTAGGATCAGTATGACCCTCGGGTTAGAATGAGAAGCAAATAAATATAAATTGAAAAATTCGCGTTTAATATTCCAATTATTAATATTCCATTTGCATATTTAGTAGGTGGGGAAATACTCAAATTATTAATAAAGAATATCGTTCAGTTTCCTCTGTGACTGATACACACTTTGGTGATTGTAACTTTGTAAAGTGGCAACTGTTACTGATGATTAAAGGGTCCTCTCCCCACACAACACACTCTGCACCAAACACTATTACCACTAGTTTCAGAAAAGACATCTTCTTTAAATCCATTTGCCATATGTATTCTTCTTTTAGAGCATACAGCATGCATATTGCTTCTCTTGGTGCTTTTGTCTGCTCTCTGCTATGTCCCATGATGTATTCTCCATATTTTTCTCAATTATTCAGACAAAGAGACACTTTTATTTTATTTTATTTTAAAAAAAAAAATTCTGGGGATTGTATAGTTAGAGGTGAATTTGTTTTCACACAACACCTTGACTACAATATTTAATAAAACAAGCAGAGCGTTAGTTGATCTGCTCGCGAAGAAGTCCAATTTGAGCTACCATATCCCATTGCCTAAACTATTTTTCCATATAAAAGAGTTGCAAGGTTCAGTGTAAATAAATTGCATCTTTCAGAATTACAAGTTGCATAATTCTAAAATGTACTATGAGTGCACGATGCAGATGTATGCTACAAGACGTAGCCCTTTATGTTAATTTCGTACGATATTAAAAGTTATTTTTGTTAGTTGTTTTTAATAAAGATAATTATGGTACATTGCATTTAAATTCAAATTGTATAGAATATTCTAAAAATAGTATCTATTGTACACCTTTAATGATTATCTTTTTATGTAAGAGTGGTCTCATGTGCGTTCACGTGCACCGTGCATTCATAGTGCATTTTAGAATTGTGGAACTTATTACACTAAAAAATGCAACTTGTTTACACTGAACCGTGCAACAATTTTACCATATTAATAGTTTCATGGTTTATTGTAAACAAGTTGCATCTTTTAGTATAGCAAGTTACATGGTCTTAAAATGCACTATGAGTGCACGATGCACCTAGGTGCATACAAAACTTAGTTTTCATGTAAATATCATATATTGTTGCACACCTAATTTTTTACTAATGGAAAATTCAACCACCTTATTAACGGTGATCTTCAAATCACTCTCACTTGGTATATATCTAGTGGCGGATTTAGGGGGGTACATGGGGGTACAATTGTACCCCCAAAATGAAATGTAGCCCCCTTGTATACCTAATGTTAAAATTTTAAAATATATTGTATTTTATTATGTATAATTAGGAATAAGTACTCAAATGTAACCCTAAAATTCCCTTAAAAAAATTGTATCCCCAAAATTTTAATCCTGGATCCGCCACTGATAATATATCAGTCATTCGATCCTAAAAACCCTTGCTTTCTCCTTTAGCACCCGCGTCTTCCCTGCAACTTCTTCACTCCATACGAACCGGACCCCTTCGTCGCTCACTCTCTCCATGGCGAATACTGACTTTACCGACTCAATTCCCATCGCCGCTATGAACAATATGGTTCCGATCAGGCTCTCCTCCAATATCTATCTCAGGTGGAAGAGACGAGCATTGCCTATGATCGAGTGTTTAGATCTGCTAGGCTTCATCGACAACACGGATCATTCTCCCTCTGCTACTGTGACATCGGCTGCCAGTGTGATTTCTTCCAACCCAGGATATGCCTCCCGGCGTAAGAGAGATCAAAAACTACTCAATGTGTTCATTTCCACGCTTACAAAAAAGGCAAAGAACCGAGCACCTCGCGTATGGCGTGGTTGGCCCTCGAGGCAGCCTTCTATCACTAATCCACGTTTTGTGCGAACCAATTATGCAAAGAACTATTATCTCTCCATCGCGCTTCTCTCTTAGTCGAAGACTATAGCAAAAAATTTAAGGCGATTTCTATCAACTCATTGCTACTGGATGTCCTGTTGATGAATCCGATAAAAGCCATTGGTTCCTCCACGGATTAGGGCTTCAATTAGCTGGATTTGCAGATACACGTATGGACATGTCTCTGGTCCCGAGCTTTTGTGACTTGCTACTTTTTGCCATTGATTTTGGCGCTGAAAATTACTCATATTGATCTGGTTATTGTGGAAATAATTATGGTGGCCAAACTACGTCTTGTAGGGGCTGTCAATCTCATCGTGGTGCTGGAAACTCAGGTGGCAAGGGTAATTCAAAGTGGTGGTCGTGGGGGTTGCAAGCCCTACGTGCCTAGTTGTCACATTTGTCGTGGCAAGCACTATGCTGACAAATGCCCTCATTTTCTCTATGCTCGAAATGTTGTTCCTTCTGCTCAGCTTGCTCAGGCATTTATACTTCTTGCAATGTCTCTGACACGACCCCTAACTAGTATTTGTGTTGGTCCCAAAAGATAATTTAATTTTATGAAAAAAAAGGGAGGGGGAGAAATGGGAAAATATCGTGTAATGCATACAAAAATGGGGTGAAGGAGTGGTGATTCCAATTTTTTGCGTTTTAAGCCCATGTGTTGTGTTTTGCTTATAATCGAATGCATATGACAAGATAAGAACGCAAAGCAATAAAGAACACAACAAAGTATAGTGGTTCGGAGACTCAAGCTCCTACATCCAATCTCCCTGTTCCTAGGGAAATTCCTTCAAACGGGACTTATCACCCTCCATGGGATCGCCTATAAGCTTTCTGACTATCCAAGATAGTTTACTCACTTCTTCTACATTTGAGTTTTCTGGCTGACTACTCGAAACTTACTCAAACACACTCAAACACACTATCCAAGATAGTTTACTAACTTATTCTCTATAGTTTTCTGGCTGACTACTCTGTAGCTTACTCACTCTTTACAACTCCAACAATCACACAAACTACCTAACAATAGGGTTTGGGTTTGGTTGGTGTCTCCAACTAGGTTGAGATTTTCTCTTACATTTGTTTAGCCTCAATGCTAAGGTTGAGAAAATCTCTCTAAGCTTAGGATATATCTTGGGTTGCTTAGATTGGGTTTAAGAACACTGTTGAATATATTTGTATATCTACAGACTTGTGTTCTTTGGTGGGAATGCTTGAGTATATGGCTCTTAGCTCTATAGCATTTTTCCACACTTAATTCGATGGAAGGGCTTGTATTTATAGTGTGGATTTGAATGTTACCGTTGGAGAAAGTCACATTCAAATCCATACTATTCTGTAATTTCTGTAGCCTTTTGTCAGGCTTTTTGACCACCTCTGATTGGTCCACGTCAGCATTCAGGCCTCTGAAATAAGCGTTTTGAACTCAGCATTCAACATACCTGAGTTCAGCATTCAGCATTCCTGAATTCAGCATTCAGTATTCCTGAGTTCAGCATTCAGTATTCCTGAGTTCAGCATTTCAGCACTCCTGAATTCAGCATTTCAGCACTCCTGAATTCAGCATTTTAGCATCAGGAATTCAGCGTTTCAGCATCAGGATTTCAGCATTCAGGATTCCTCGTTCAGGCCATTCTGATATTCAGCGGTTTTGGACTTCAACCTTCTTCCATTCAGGCCACTTTTCCTCAGGCCTATTTTTCATTCAGACCACTTATCTTCAGGCCTATTTTCTCAGTAACCTTATATCAGTTCCCCCTCAACTTGTTCACTTCCCCCTCAACTTGTTACCTGTAGAAATGAACTTAAACAATACAAGTTGACAAATACATAATGTTTTGGCATAAATAATCAAAACTAGAATATCCCAACAATTTGGATTCTAGCATTTCCGCCCACATGATTGCGCACACATCTGCATTAGACTCTTTAGAGTTGTATTCTGGTAAAGGTTTTGTACTTTTTGGTAATGGGGATGCTTTACATGTTGGGGAATAAGTTGCACAGATCTATTCGGGGTGAATATTTAAATACAAATTTAATTCTTTAATTATTACTAGCATGAATTAATCCTATATTAATTCAAATAATAATCCAACAACATATCATGCATATAATAATTCACGTAAAACCTACGCATGCAGAATTCTACGAGTTTACGTGAACGTACCTCTTGGGACGGCAACGGTGTGGCTGAATAGACTAACCGTAAGAACTTCCCAAGTATTCCCTTAGCCCTCGTTCGACTATCCGGTGGAAGGATTCTTGTGAACGATTTAACAAAAGGAAAATAAAATATGTTGCACCACCTTTGTGGATTTACTAATTTTTCCAGCACATGGAATTGTACACTACTCACAATTGTCATTTTTTGAAAGAATACAATCTGTCAACGTTACAAAATATTTGATATTTTATCGACGCTGATATTTTTTCCGAAAAACCAATTTTCACGTGTTACTGAGAATGAAACATTCATCCCCTATTTATAGAGCATGAAGTGGACGAAAATTTTGTGATAAAACAATTTGGGAAAACCTTTTCTTGATCTCCAAGAAATCTTGAATATATCTCCTATATTCTTTTTCCCATAATTATAATATTCCACAAAAATCCCACCTACTCTATAATATGGATATTTTCGAAAATACAAGGGCTCAAGAATCCAAGATTTGAATCTTCTTGAATTTATGAGATATTCTTGTATTTCAAGAAATACATATCTTCCATAATATCTTTTCAAGAAAATCAAGAAAATCTTTCTTGCCCTATATTTTCTAAATTTCGAAATTATCATTATAGATAACCAAGTGGGAGATTTCTTGAATTTAATGAGATAATCTTGTATTCCAAGAATACATATCTTCATTCCATAACAAAATTCAAAGAAAATCTTTCTCCCAACTTATCTATAAAATTTGAAATTTTCATGGAAAAATAAGCAACAATATTTATTTTATTTTAATCACTTTTTTCAGTTATTGGACTATATGTTGGGCTACTCAGGGGGCCTTTAGGAGAATTAAGATTGGACCTTCTAATGGACATTGAATATCTAATATTGAGCCACAATATTATTCAAGCCCATAAATATTAATTAATCTCACTACATAATTAATATTGCACTATCCAACTTAACCCATATTACAGTCAATATGGCTCCCGGTTATTATTTCCCGTGTTTAAGATTATTCAGCCCATTAATTAATTCAAGCCACTGAAATAGCTTTCCATTAATTAATATCTTTTGTCCTTGGTCAAGGAACTGTTCAACATTATTATCCATACCGGAAACTAATTCCACTTGCAAGATTTGGTATGATAAAGCTTATAAACCTCCCAAGGGGGCAAATCGAACAAGCGTACTTGCACATGATTCTTCGTATTAAATCTTAGCAATCACATGTGACTAATAATATTGCCCAAGATAAAAAGTATTGAATCTCGTTGATTCGCTACCCATGATAAGTCAAAGCAATAGTTACCAATCCCACGTGATCTTATTTAAGGGACGAAGATTAAGAAATAACGAACCACTGAGGTCTAATTCTTCCTTGTTCAGTTCTGAAGAATTTATCCTCCTGTAGGTCCTATTCAGTGCATCAGTCATGCACTAGTGTAATCTCTTGGTCAAGACAAGCCAATCTGAGCCTTACACTTCAACCTTTCACGATGGGTTGTTCATTTCCATCTAGGTCGTGAATGGTGTACTTTTAGTTACAAGGGACTGTTAATTTAATCTTCTGTGATCTGGTATCACTAAATTAACTACAATGTAACAAGTACGACTTATTGAACAGTTATGCAGTAAATATATGTAACATTCGATAATATTTAAAGCATCAGTGATAAACAATTTATTTCAGTAAATAAGTCTGAAAATTCAGTTTCGATTATACAAAGTAAAAAACATACTTTCCAGTATAATCCCAACATTACATATATCTCATATTGGCTCTAGAAGTTTATCTACTTATTTGCATTTACTGGATGTGTTAGTCGTTCCATATATAACAAAGAACATGTTGTCTATTATCAAACGTAAACCTCTGATTATTTCGGTTGATGTTGATTTTCGATAATTTTTTTACGTTTCATAATCGGGTAACAAAGACAACTTTGGCTCAAGGCAGGTGTGATACTTAAGGGCTTATATATTCATGATCGTGGGATTCCAGGTTTGGTTGTAGCTATTCTTACCAAAGTATTGAAGGCTAGTTATGATTTATGGCATGCCCTGTTTTTAGTTATTTCTTTATTGAACAACTTAGTATTGTTGTCTGTTACGTCCTTATTACCGAATCCTAGTATGTGTTCTTCGTGCCCATTAACCAAAAGTAAGAGACTATCATTTTCTTTGAATGATAAATGTATTATTGTTGTTCTTGATTTGATTCATTAATTTTGATTTGTGAGGTCTTGCTCTGGTTAATACTTATGATGGATATCTCTATTATGTTGCTTTTTTTTGGATGAATTGAATTAATAATTATGATGGATATCGCTATTATGTTGCTTATATGGATGACTTTCTCGTTTTTCTTGGATTTACCCTTTGCATGCAAAATCATATTTTTTTGATATATTAGTACAATTTCACAAATTTATTTGCACTCAATTTCCGAGCTGTGAAGGTTTTATAAAGTGATGGGGGAACTAAGTTTGTTAATTCTAGGGTCAATGAATTTATGACTATGTATATGATGACCCAAAATATTTATCTATGGCTGATTGTGAAATATCTTAATTTTATGGCTTGTCATTATATCATTCAACTTGTGTGTACGTAATAACTCGTTTGATTAGTTTATACTATCAAAATGCATGTATTCTTTTTAGTCAAATTCATATTAATTATTTACATATGCATAGTGTAACATGTATTTTATTGAATATTAAGAAAAAAATTATTTTCAATGTAAAACTGTAATTAGGATTTAGGAATAATTTTTGTATAATAATGTTTATACTCGGTCCGATGATATGATTGTACGAAATTTTTACTGTATTACTGAATGAGTGAATATAATGATATTATTAAATAAAAATTTAATTAGTTGAACAAGTTTTCCTGAAAAAACTGACTCATTTCTTTATTATAATTGTACAATACTGAATTTAAATTTGCAACCGATAGCAATTAATTCGGATCATTAGCGATATCTTTTTCTTTTTTTTTTCAGTGTTGGAACCCCGACGAAAGCCTGTTAAGGTTACTGTCTTTTTACATTGTCAGTTTGATATATAAGTGAAATTGTTGTCTTAGATTTATTTCATTTCCCTTTTACAAATTTTTTTCCTTTATGTAATTGTGTCAGTTTGAAATGCATCTACATGTCTGAGGTCGGGCAGCACGAATAAAGGAATCCAATGAAAAGGCTCGTGCGGGTTGTGATCATTTGGATTAGATAAATAGGAAATATTCTTGAGAAATTAATAATTTCTCGAGGTATTTTCTTTCAATTTGTATTCTTTAGTACTTTCTGATTGGTGATGATGAAAGCACTTCTTATGGATTTTATTGACTTTTTCTTTATCACCTTTAATTTTTAAAAGACTAAGTCTTGTATGAATTCAAGTGCACCGTGCACTCATAATATTTTTTAGAAATATACAATTTATTATATTAAAAGATACAACTTGTTTATACTGAACAATGTAAATATTAGTATGAAAAAATAGTTGTACGGTTCAGTGTAATTAAGTTACATATTTTAATATAACAAGTTGTATGTTTTTAAAATGCACTATGAGTGTACGGTACACCCGAATGCACATGAGACTCACTTTTATTTATTTATTTAAAGTTCTATGGTAAATAAATTACAATTTTTTTTTGACAGGAAATAAATTACAAGTTTACAAACTGCAATAATTATTAATGTCATTTATGTCAAGGATAAGTTGATCATTTGGTTTTGCGACTTTTTTTTCCTTTTCTTTTATTTTTTGGGTTTGCGAAAACTTCATCATTACTTGGAGGAGGGTATATCTCATCATTGTTCTTTAGAGTTTATACTACAAAAGGAGTGAAAATTGTGAATATGATTAGGATATTGATTCTAATTACTATTAATGTATCAAGAGGAAACTAGGACGTAAATGGAAATTAGAGAGTTCCCAAAAGTGATGCGCAATTATATCAAGAAGAGGACTAATCTTTTAAGAGAAGATCTTGTGTGAAATATTGCACACTAGTGTTATGTGCAATACATCACAATTAAGACAAATTGACTTAAAATTCGCGGGTCAGGGCGGGCCAGGCGTGGGTGAGTCGGGTCAGGCGCAGGCAGGTCGGGCAGGGGGAGCATGGGTTGTGGGCTGTTGGGCAGGAGCATATGTATTTATAAAAGAATGTCTTTATTGAATGCGTTGTAGCCTAGTGGTTTAGGTCTACTGTTAATGTATTTGGTTGCAGGTTCAATCCTTATTAAGCACATAATTTTTAAAAATATTTCATAAGTGTTACTATATTGTTATATTGAAAAAAACTTCATATTTTATGTAACACATATCAAAACATATTGTAACACATAAAAATTCATAAGGTAACCTGAGTCATGAGGTAACACAGTATTGTTCATGTGGTAACACATGGGTTTTTACATAGTATTACGACGATATGTGAACAATGTTACATATTACTAAAAAAACATGTGTTACTACATGAACAAAAAGTGTTACCCTATGAAGAAAAACGTGTTACCACATGAACAAAACCAGTACCGACACGAAAAGAAATCCCCAGTCCAAAATTACAGATTTAAAGAACAACTTGATGTATTACTACATGAACAAAAAAAGTGTTACCATATGAGCAAATGAGTGTTACTACATGAACAAAAACCAGTACAAACGCGAAAAAAATCTTCAGTCCAAAATTACAGATTTACAGAACAACGTGAAAAGAGTGCAGAAGCATCTGAAAAATTGCGCCCAGAAAATCAAGAGGAAAACGAACGGAAGGACCTGTAAATTTGTCAGGATGAGAAAACTGAAAAAAGGGAGAAGAATATGGAAGAATTTGAACAAGGAAGAGAAAGAAAAGAAAAAAAAGAACAAAAGAAGAGAAGAAAAAACCTAAAACCGCACCACTGTAAAATCTGAAAATCGCAAGGAAGAAGAACGCGAAGAAGAACCCTAAAATCACGAGGAAGAAGAAAATGGGTAGCGCGCAGGATCTGAAATGGCCATGGGCCTGACCCGCAAAAAATAAATATATCTCATATTTGGGTTAATTGCACATAAATCACAGTGTGCAATATTGCATACAAATTTTTGTGATATTTTAATTTGATTTTTTTTTGAGAGAACATATAGGAATATATAGTTTGAGGTCGTGTTTCATAAATGAATCGGCAACCAAACATGATTGACATCGGTTGGGGGTTCAATAGGTTAGACTAGTTAAACCAGCCTAATCGGCAGTCCTTAAAATGATCTCTATTATTTAAAAAAAAAATTCCAATATTACATTAAAATGTAAAATAAATGTGCACTTATAAAATTTAAAATTATAATTTATAAATTTCATTTTGAAATGAATATGATAGAATCATACACAACACGACATAACACAATTAAAATAAGGATGATAGAAACGAGGATTAAATTTTAAAATAATTTTAAAAAAATTAAAAAAGAACAAAAAACCGGTTCAATCGGTTTTGATCGATTTTTTTCGATTCTGGCCAATTTTTTTCCGATTCAACCGTTTTTAATCAGACCGATTCTATGGTCAGTTTTCGATTTTGAAATCTTTTTTTTAAGTATTTAATAATTTCGTTTAATACTAATTACTTTACCCAATCCTAACAGCTACAATTCCTCCAAAATTTTTAGTTTCATCCTCCCATTAATGAGAAAGGTAACTAAAATTTTCAAAGCCTCCACAAAGGGTCTCTCTTCTCTCATCTTCTCCCACACACAAACCAAACGATTATGTTGCTCGGACTCGGGTTTGGGTCTCCGATACGGGTGCGCATCAAGGAGTCTGATCCTCAAATTTTCAAAATTTATGATACGTGGACACGGTCATAAAGGATCCAAAATTAGGATACGGGTGCGGGGATACGTTCAAAAAATAAATATTGTTAAAATTTTATTTTCCATGTAATGTATTTTAAATTGAATATTATGAAATTATAAAATTTAAATTGGTTCAACATTCTAATTCCAAAAGTAAAACAATACTTCGTTGTTAATCATACCAATTCAAAATTACAAAGAAATCATCAAAATTCAAACAACTAATAAGCAAAATAACATGTGAATCTAACTTGTAAAATCCTCTGAGGCTCAAGCAACAAAGTCACTTTCTAATTCTGGATTATTTAGAGATAAATTTTCTAACTCCACATCAACATTCTCCTCCATAGTAGCTTTATCAGCACCTAAAATTCAAAACCAACAAATTTTAAATTACTATCAAGTATCAACATAAAAAATTAAATTACCAATAATTAAATTAAATTATCAAATATTACGTATCTAAGTACCATTATTTTATTTCTCCTTCATTATACTCATTCTGATTGTTTGACTACAATCTTAGATTGTAGTGCATGAACACAAGGTCATCAACTCTGCTTGGTGTCCACTTGTTCCTTTTGATATCTTGTATGAAAGAATATCTGCTCCAATTTCTTTCGTAACATGAAGACGATGTTGGTTACTGAAGTGGCTTAAAAACTAAACTTTGAAAAAGAGGTGTAGAAGAACCATGGTTTGTGCACCACGAAACTAGTTCTTCATACATCCTTGCATCAATTATGTGGGGTTGGTTAAAATACTCAGATCTAGTAGAAAATGTACCAAATTCAGCATAAACTTTTCTCAAATAATCATGGTTTGTAAAAAGTTTCTTAATACACTTGCCTCTACTCAACAACACCTCATTGTCCTCGCGTGAGGCAATTCTTTAAATTCCATGATTTTCACTTTGAAGCCGTGCTTCATTGTAGTATTTAGGAACCAATAAATATGTCATGCAATGTAATGGCGTGTTGCTTTTATTCCATCTACTCCCTAACACAATGTGAACGACATCAAAAAATTCAGAAGAACCAGATATCATATCATTCTTTTCATGTTCAAAGATAACTTTTTTCACATTTTCTATCATTGTGTCCCACATATCATATATCAAGTGCAAAACAAGAGCATCAATATCTATTTTTCTTAGCATATCAACCATAGGCTCTGTAAATTTAAAAAAATATTCCAAATTATCTCATCAACAGTCATTCACAATACACTGTTTTACCTCTTGCGCTTTCTCCTCAGTATTCCCATCCCTGTAAATTCTCCACTCGGAATTCATAACCTTTTTTTAAGTGTTGTCCGAACTTCCTTAAGTCTTTTAGTTATGATGATACTACATGCAAATCTAGTTTCAGCCACCCTCAATAAACTCAAGTGGGCATAGTTATCACTAATTACAAATATTTTGGATAGCAACAAAATTATGAATATTTTGGACATCATTAACTAACTCCCTCTTTGATTACTTCCACGAACAAATTGCTCACATATTCACCATCCTTGATTATGTCAGTTGCATCAATTGCTTTAAGGAACATTGCTCCCTCCGAAGATGTAGCCATTAGATTAATCAATGGCCTTCTTTGCCTGTCTAACCATCTACCAAAAACAATGGAAACTCCTTTTTTTTTTCTCCATGAATCTCCTCCATGGCCAGTTTCCAGTTATGAAAACACCAGTTTTCGATTATGAAAACACTGGCCGATTTGAGGGGTCGTTTTGTTAATTAATTTTCAATCTATGTGTCAGGTGTATATATAGAGTAGGTATATGAAGAATAAATGCCTTATTCCTTGTTTAAGTTTAATCATTTGAGTATTTATCTATTTTTCTTTTTCTGCATAATAACTTTATAAACTCATTGTTGCTTTTTTTTTTATTCCATTTTTTTGTATGCAGCACATATTAACATATAAGTGTCATGTGATTTTCTCGAAACTTAATGATTCATCTAGAACAAATTAATATGAAAGAATAAATATGGACCTTTTCGAAACATTAATGAAAACTCTCTTAAATCTCGAAAAGAACTTGTGTTCGCAAAATATAATTGCACATTTCAGTGTGACAAGTCTCGAGTTTCAATGCAACAAGTTGTAAGTTTATAAAATACACCATGGAGTGCACGATGCACCTAACACATACAAGACCTAGCCAACTATGGTTGTTAGCTATAGAAAAAGAATTCATATATATATATATATATATATATATATATATATATATAATTACAGAAATTATCCTGTGAAACTTGTTCATGGTAAAATATTTTTTTAAAAATCGTTATCCCATGTTTTATTGAATAATATTAGTTGTTTTCATAAAATGAAACTGGTGCAAGTAGTAATATTATTTAGGAGAAACCACTAATAGTGACCAAATAGTGTTGCTTAATGAAAATAAAGAATATTGTTGGTCCCGGTGTAAACGAGTCTTACACGTGTATGGGGGGGGAATACACGTGTTCAGTGTTTTTTTAAACATTACTTTCTTCGAGGTCGACTTAGGTCGGGTTGTCTCGATGATTTGGTCCCGAGAAGCACAAATCGCTCTCGAGTCAAAGTCTACGAGGCAGTGATCGAGGCCGCTTTCGGATACCTCGAGATAATCCCAAGTGATCGAGTTTTCGAGAGATCTGGTGCTTGGATCGGATAACTAACTTCTTGAACCCTCGGAAGAGTAAGTTCGGTTTGGTAACTATCTGTTCTAGCTACTCGGGATGTCGGAATGGTTGGCCCTTAGTTTATACTCGTTTTAAGCTTTTCTTTGAAAACCTTCCTTTTTAATGGAGCAGTGATTGGCTGTGATTGATTAGGAGATGCGACGATTGGATTGATTCAGCCCGAATATCGGTGAAAATATGCTTTCGGTTTAAAGATATCAACGATTAATCAAAGCAAAAGCGAAAGCAAAAGAACCTGACAAGTTATAGTGGTTCAGAGACTCAAGCTCCAACGTCCACTCTCCCTGATCACTTCAGAGAAATTCACTAATCACTTCCTAAGGTTTTCTGACTACCTCTGTAGTTTATTAACCTTTCTATTTTGAGCTTTCTGACTACCTCTGTAGTTTACTAACTCAAAACACACACAAGCTTTCTATCTATCCAAGATAGATTACTCACTTCTTCTCTAGAGCTTTATGACTACCTCCTTGTAGTTTACTAACTCTTTACAACTCCAATCTCACCAACAATCACACTCAAACTACCTTACAAAGGGTTTGAGGTTTCTTGGTTAGTTTCCAACTAGGATGAGATATCCATTACAATAAGCACAATGTAAAGGCTAGGATATCTTGACTAAGCTTTGGATATATCTTATCAAGCTAGGCCTAGTGGAATGAGCTCTCTTCGAAATAAAGCACTTGGGAAATTCTTGGTTTTTCGAGTGCTTCAACTTGCAATAATAAGTTTGAGCTCTTGAGTTGTTTACAAATTTCCCGTAACCTTCAATGTAGAGGGTCACAAGTATTTATAGGCATACACCAAGGTCACTCTTGAAAAACTATCCGTTGGAAGAGATAGCTCCATGAGTTTCCTCTTATCGTGTGTGATGAATAACTATATTTAGGGTTTGAGACTCCCTAGCACGTTTTAGGTAAACTGCTTTTCATGTAGCTGGTCATCATTTTTTTGCGATGCGGAACTTAGTACTTGACATCTTTTCGTTGACTTTGTCATTTGTCGATTGTCGATAATGTCTGATCTTTGTCTTCTTCTTTTTGACTTTTGTGTCCAGTTAAAGGTAGACAACCACAACGGCTCTTTTTGGTTACATCTCTGAGTGATATAACCTTAACAACACTTTGTCTTAGTTCCTTTTGTCTGCATGAGAATGTCTTGGGCAATATCCATTTTTCTAAGGAATCGCGTTTTTCTCTGTATTGAATCCTTCAGATAGATATTTTCGGTGTCTCGGAACATTGAGTTTTATCTTGAGCATTGAGACATTCTTGAGTCTTGATAATTCTTGTGCCTTGATATCCTTGATCTTTAGTCTCGGTCTTACGTCTTCTGCGTCTTGAGGGTCTTACGAGTCTTGAGTCTTAGAGTCTTCGGTGTCTTCGAGTCGTCGAGGTCTTGAGTCTTGATGTCTTCACAGAGATATCTTGGTGGTATCTTGAGTCTTCATCTTTGAGTCTTGATATCTCGATTTCTCCTGAGAGTCTTTAGATTCTCGATTTCATCTTGAATCTTGAAACTTGTTTTCATCTTTGAAACTTTAGTTTCTTCAGAAACTTACTGAGTCTTCAGAACCTAACCTGATCTATATCTGTTGACTATACATTTTGCAGATAACATCCTGAACACTCTAAAACTGAATCCTGACTCAACTATCAAGATTATCCTGAACATGTAATACTCAGGGGTTTTGGGATCTAATCAAAATCTCTCTTTATTAAATTCATCTCCCAACAATTTCCCCCTTTTTGATGATGCCAAAACCTATCTTGTTTACAACATACTTAACGTATACTCAGGTTTCAGTTTATCCTATTACAAGATTGGTTTATCTCCAACAATTTCATAAACAGAGAATCTCCCAACAATTTCTTAAGCAGAGAATCTCCAAACAGTTAATCTCAGAGACAACAAACAGGCATATCAAAATTAATGACATGTAAATTAAGATAATGAGATATTATCTTTTGAGCATAAATGATAAGGTTTCATTGATGTTTGGTAGACAGTTACAAGTTACAATGAATCTTATCTAACAAAATAAAAAAGAAAAGAAGATAAAGGATTACAAGAGTCTTCTGAGTTGATCTTCAGTCTTCTTTGCTTTTCTGCTCTAGCTCTTCAGTTCTGATTTTCCACCTCATCAGCAGGCACCTCAAGGTTGAACATCCCATAATATCTTCTTTTCAGCGCATCTCTTTCTTTAATGATATCAGGATTGTTCCCTGTCAGGCCCAACTGAGTGGCATACTGAGCAATTTCTTGAGAAATGACTGCTTCATTTACCAAGCCATTTCCAAGTCTAGGAGGAGGGTAAGAGTATGGACCGGGGGCTGTTATCTGCACCTTCCCTTCATCTGCAAGATTGATCCATCCTTGAAGGTATTTTGGATAGAAGGTCAGGAGATAGTCAATGAACGCCTCATTGGGATCTGAGCTTTCTCCCCTCCACTCTCTGAGCACATCATAGTAGAACCAAAATGTTCTCTTGATTTCTTCCCACGCTTGTCGTTGAAATTTGGATTGGCATCCATTTGTCAACATCACGGCCATTTCTATCTTGTCTTTGTCCCTCTCCTCTTGCTCGCGAACCTCTTGAAACCACTCATTCTTTTCTGCTCTTCTTACATCTTCTTTTCGATCCTTTGGAACTCGAGAGACGAAGCGGCGATTTTTCTTTGCTTGCTCAATTTGGAGTGTGTTGGGATATTTTAGTTTTGATTAATTATGCGAAAACATTATCAACTTGTGTGTTTTTTTGAAGCTAATTCTGAGATAACAAGTTGAGGGGCGGAAGAACAAGTTGAGGGGGAACTCATGAAATCGAGGCGAAGATGATCGAGATCGGGCGAGAAATTTAGAGCGAGGCCGATCAAGATCGAGATGAGAAGGATGAGTTCGAGCTAATCGGGCGTCTGAAAACCGACCGCAGCGTTTTACGATGCGTTTTTATCATAGCGATTTTTACGATGCGATTTGCTCATGCGATCAGATCGGTCTGGAACTGATCGATCGGAAATTTGATCGATCGGCGACCGTAAATCGAACCGATGAAGCGATAAAATCAGTTCGTGAAATCAGGCCGATGAACGGTAAAAATCATTCGGATGAGCGGTGATTAGGCCCGATGAGCAAAGTGATTTCAAGAATCGATGAGCAAGTGATTTCAAAGATCGATGAATAGTGATTTCAAAGACACCGTAAATCTCTGATCGATTTGTTGGACGGATCGGCGACAGAATCGAAGCAATGAGCGATGTCCATGAAATGATCGGATCAGATTAGACACACCTGCGGTGATCAATAAGAAGATAACAACATATATGGATGTGTCATAAAGCTGCAAACAACAGTGCAAAAGGACAAAGAAAAACTGGAAGATTATTAGTATGGATTTGAATATTACTCTCCAACGGTAATATTCAAATCCACACTATAAATACATTGCACTATCTTCAAAAAAGAAGACAATGGAGGTTTCGCAAAGTGAAATTAAAAGCCAAATATTCAAGCAACTCCATTCAAGAACACAGAGCAAGAAATACACACATATATTCAAAAGTGTTCTACCCTAGATCTAAGCACAAATGCTATATCCTAAGCTTAGAGAGATTTTCCCAACCTTAGCATTGAGGCTAAACAAATGTAAGGGAAAATCTCACCCTAGTTGAAACCAAACAACCTTATACCCAAACCAAATTCGGTAGGTTAAGTTTGTAGGTTGAGTGTGAACTTCGGTAAACATCTAGCAATCCCGAAAGGGAGATTGGCAATCCGTGAGGGTGATAAGTCCCGTTTGAGTGTGAACTTCGGTAAACATCTAGCAATCCCGAAAAGGGAGGGTCGGCAATCCGTGAGGGTGATAAGTCCGTCGGTTAAGTTGGTTTAGTTGGTGCCCCATGAAGGGAAAGAGTGGATGTAGGACGAGTTGTCCGAACCACTATAAAATTGTGTGTTCTTTACTGCTTTATGTTATTACTTGTCATATGCATTCGTTTATAAAGCATAACACACACATGAGCTTAAAAGCAAAAAAAAAAATTGAATCACTCTGCCCTCACCCCTGTTTTTATATGCACCGAACTGAAACGTTTTGCTTCCGCACGTGCAAATGGGTTTTCAAAACGGGACCATCAGAGTGACTTAAGAGCACTTCTAGTGTTGAAGACCTTCTTCTGGGGCACTTCCTCGAGACTCTTCAATATCTGAATCGACTTTCTCGAGGCGGCTTAGAAGCCTTAGTTCTTTTGCCCTTAGGCTCCTCGAACGCCACAGTTTTTCTTTTAATTGGCATTTCAGCTCCTACTTGGCTTGTTCCAACTCTTCTACCACTCAGTTTCTCTGTAGCAACTTCTTGCATTGTTTCCTCTGAAACCTGAGTGTAGATTGGCTTCTCCACCTTCTTAAACTTCAGCTTCTCAGTGGCCTCTATCTCCTTCATGGCTTCGACAACGATTTTCTTTTCAGCATCCTTGATCGTCTTGCCTTTCAGAGTTTGATCCAACAATTTCCTGAGATCAGCACCGGGTCTTTCCCCCTTCTTGGATCCATACTCTGGTAGAAGTGCGAGAAGTCTTTGTGTAATACATGTGATATTGTTCTTTACTGACACTCCACACCTCCCCTACCAACTGATCCTGCTCCTCCTTGAGCCTTCTGAGGTGGTTCTTCGCCACTGAGAATTCTTCAGACAGATGAGCAAATTGGCTAGAGAGAGCTTCCTTGAACATGTCTGTCATCTTGGCCATGAGCATTGAGCTCATCTCCTCAACAGCATTCTTCACTAGCATCTCATTCTTCTATGCCAATTTAGCTTCTAGAGTTTCAGTCTGCTCCTGATGCCTTTGCTTTAGCTCTTCATTAAGTTCAGCTTGGACCCCCTCCATCTTTTCTTCTAACTTTCCTTCCATGGAGGTCGAACTTACCGATCATAGAGTTACGAAGTTGCACGATTCGAAGAAGAACTCAAGCTTTCAATCTTCTTTATCTGGGTTGGCCAATACCTCCTCGATCCCGAGCAACTTTGGTCGGGGATTGGCTCAACCTTCTCCAACTTTTCCATCACGAGGGTGAGATCAATCTGGGAGCATATCGTCTGCTTTGTGTCTCTGGTGTTTGTTCATCCCGAGTCTCGGTCGAACACGAGCTTGATCGATCTGGGGCTTCACCACGAGCTTGGGTGTCCACTGAGCCTCGATCGCATATCGGACATTCTGATTTAAAGATAGGTACTTGGTAATCACGGAATAATTGTTAATAGTGCCAAAAAGTTACCTAAAGGCTAACCCGGTCGAGGATGTTCGACAATGACCTCTTGACACCGGTTTGGTCTTTCTCCTACGAGATTGACCCTCATCATCCCCTTGTTGGTCCCCATCACGAGATTTGTCTTTGGAGCTCGGGGCACCAACTTCCGCATCCTTCCTCTCGGCCACTTTTCTCTTAACCAACTCATCAAAAGTCAGGCGTTTTCATTACGAGGCTTGGTTTTCACGAATCTGAGAATTCAATTGAAGTTTGTTTCCTCGTTCCACTAGTCTTCGCCTCGGAAAAAGCTATGTTGAGCATTTACGGAAGAGTGCGGTTGAGGATGAAGACCGTTGACCTCAATCGAAGATGTCTTGGAGGTCGGGGAATGAAGCTAAGCTTCGAGGGGTAGCGGTCAGGATGAACCGTTCCCCCTTGCCGCCATTCGGTCTCTTCGACTTCACCCTTCTTGAGCATCGGGCTCTCGGGTTGATGAAAAGCTCTTTGAAGGATCGAGTAAAAGATCACTTAGGAGCTCATCATAGTTCATCGGCTCCTGAGGCTCAGCAAATTATGAGGGTTGGCGACCTGACTCGCCGATCTGAGCTTGACTTGGTTCGGAGGTCTGGTGGCGCACTCTCCGATTGGGAATTTCGGTTGCTCGAGGTGCGAGTGGGCATTTCCTCAGCAGGAATCTGAGCATCTTCTGCGGTCTGAGCCGGCACTTCCTCAGAAGGAATCTGAACTTTCTCTGAGGTCTGAGGTCCTTGGAATATTTCTTGAGAGAACTTGTCTGAACTTAACGACGTCTCAAGAACCTCAGAGAAGACTTGTTCCTCAGTTTGATCCTGTGCCTTTGAGATAGCCTGAGCCAATACATGTAAAGGCGATTTCTGAGCAGTTTGGCTCTCAGGTTGAATCTCCTCAGCCTCACTCTCCTCCTCATCATCATTGAGAACCACCATTCTCTTGCGCTTTGGAGCCAGGGTCTTCTTCTTCAATTTTTCACCTTGCTCCTTCTTGGCCTCCAACAAAGCCTTCCCCCCTGGCTTGTTGTGTTTCTTCAGTAGCAGCAGCAACTGGTGATTCCACTTTCTTCTCTTTCTTCCCTTTGATGGTCCTCTTTGCAGCAATGGGCTTGAACATTACTTTGGACTTAGGGAAAGGAGTAGAGTTGGCAAAGATATCCTCCTCCTCTCGACACATTTCCAAAATAAAAGCTATTTTGGTGGCATGGAGGATTCGTCCTCCCTTTTTATGACCTTGGCTTGCTCACTCACCACCTTGATCAGATACTTCAGCCAGTTGAAATCCTTGGTGGGTGAGTCCTCAATCGCCGCCATCAATCGGAGTTTGGGAGTGCTAATCGCTCAAAACTCCCGTCGACTCATTATGCACTTACTCACAATATCCATCAAAACTCTGTACTTTGGCCTCAAATGCTGCTTATGTAAGGTCGCCTCAAATTTAACAGGATTCTCAGTAATCCTATCAAGATATTCTTGCTCTCGACCTAACATATACAAAGTGGGATCATCTCCCCTATCGCACAACTAAAAAACATCGTTTAAATTTTGAGGGACTATGTACAGCTCCTGAACAAAATCTATATACTTCGATGTATGCTCTAAATGCGAAACAGAAATCTTGGACTCAATATTATCATCCTCATCTATTTCCATATTAGAGGCGAACTCTATTACCTCATGAATATTCCGCCTCCCGGTCGGTTTTGCGACGAGGTTTGTCGATTTCATAATCGATCAAATGAAGCGCCTCTTCTTCTTCATGTTTGGCGTTGGAAGTACTCTCCAGAGATACAACGTACTCATACCAAGGTTTATTGGTTTCGGCCAATTTATCAAAAATGGTATAAGTCATTTTGAAGAAATTGAAGGTTAGGGATTCGGAGTGATAAATTTTTTTACGGGCAAAGGAATTTTATTTTGAGAGTAATTTGGAAACGAGGGTTTAATAAAAGGGGCTTGAATTGGCTTCTCAAGGAATATATAGATCGATTAGGTAGGAATTGTTATCGGTTTGGTGAGAATCAGCGGTTAAGATTAATCCACGATTAATGTCGGGTATCTTGAAAGGACTCTCGCGAAAAAGTAAGCCGCCATTTTAACCTCATTGGTGAATAAAAGCAACAGAGCATTTAATAGCTGTTGACCTTCTTTGGAATTTCAAAGGTCCTTAAATCATTCTTGGTTTGTTTTTGTATTTATTGCAAATGATTACTGAGTTTAACTTAAGCAATAAATGAGTTGCATGAGTCATTACCTCTTCAGACTAATTTTCCTATCAGTCTTACTGAGTATTGACCATGATAAAATGTCGATGATAATCTTTTAATCTTGAAGCAGGTTGATTAAGGTGGTCTTGATACTAACCTTGGTACATCCGAGTTTCACGAGACTTCGATTCGATTATTTCTATATTTTATCCTGAGTTTCTCAGTAGAATTATGAGAAAACTTCATGCATCTGAAAACCTTCGATTTTTCTGATTTTACTCTATACACCTGGATCCAACATCCCTAATTCAACTGATAGTTCCTGAAGTCTTGATTCAGGCAAAGGTTTAGTCAAGATATCGACTCTCTGCATATCGATTATGAATTTTCTCCATCACGATGTCCTTTTTCTCGGCATGATCTCGATGAAGTGATGTGCGATATCCACATGTTTGCATCGGTGTGCAATACCGGATTTTGTGAAATAGCAATAACACTATTATTATCACAAAATATGGGTACTTCATTGGCTACAACTTTATAATCCCTTAATTGTTGTCTGAGCCAAAGAATGAAAAACCGCAACTTCCCCGCGACCATGTATTAAACTTGATAATCTTGGTTACATCGAGGTTTGTTTCTTTGAAAACAAAGATATCGACTTACTTCAAGAAATTGACAAGTTCCTGTAGTGGACTTCCTGTCAATTCTCTGGCCTCCATAATCAGCATCTGAATAACCAGTTAATTCAAAGTTATCATCAGCTGGATACCACAATCCTCTATTCACTGTGCCCTTAAGATAATTCAGTATCTTTTTGGCAGCCTCCATGTGACTAGCCTTAGGATTAGCTTGGTATCTTGCACATATCAACAAACAAATGTTATATCCAAAGCCTACTTGTTGTGAGATAGAGCAATGATCCAATGATCCCTCTATAATCAGTGTGACTTACTGATTTGCCTTCAGGATCAGGATCCATCTTGTAGTTAGTATTCATGGGAATCCTAACTGTATTGCAATTCTGTACACCATATTTGGCAATCAGATCTCTGGTGTACTTTGCTTGGTTGATGAAGATTCCTTCTTTTGATTGTTTCACTTGAAGACCTAGAAAGAAATTCATCTCCCCCATCATAGACATCTCAAACTTGCCTTTCATCAGTGTAGAAAACTTTTCACACAACTGATGATTTGGAGATCCAAAAATGATGTCATCAACATATATCTGAACTAGTAAGATATCTTCCCCATCTTCTATCCTGAACAAAATTCTATCAACAGTTCCTTTGACAAAACCGTGGTCAGTAAGAAACTGAGAAAGAGTATCATACCATGCTCTTGGTGCTTGCTTAAGACCATACAAGGCTTTTCTGAGCCTGTATACTTGGTCATTCTGTTTGAAACCAGGAGGTTGTTCCACATAAACCTCTTCCTTAAGCACACCATTCAGAAATGCACTCCTCACATCCATTTGATAGACTGTGAACTTCATGTGGGCAGCATATGCAAGAAACAATCTAATGGCTTCTAATCTTGCAACAGGTGCAAATGTTTCATCATAATCCAAGCCTTCTTCTTGGGAATAACCTTGTGCAACTAGCCTTGCCTTGTTTCTTACAATGTTGTTGTTCTCATCTCTTTTATTCTTAAATACCCACATGGTTTCAATAACATTGTGCCTTTCAGGTCTATCCACTAGCTCCCATACCCCATTCCTTGAGAATTGATTGATTTCTTCTTCTTGCATAGCGATAAAAAAAAAAAAAGAATCTTGTAGGGCTTCTTCAATATCAGTAGGCTCTTTCTCTGATAGGAAGCAGCAGAATAGTGCACTCTCACCATGGAACCTTCTTGTCTTAACACCTTCAGTTAGATCACCCACAATCTGACTTGTAGGATGACTATCTAACCAACTTCTTCTAGATGTTCCCCCTTCAATAGTATCCTCAACATTTGAAATGTTAGGTTCAGTTAGTTCAATAAACTCAGGGAACAACATAAAAGGAGAAAGGGAATCATCTTCCTCAGGGGAAATTCTATTCAGAACATTGTCAGTGACATTTGTTCCCCTTTGGTTGATAGATTCAGAATTTGCCTCGGTTTGTGACCACATCTTCATTGGCATCACATACGAGTCCGAAGGCGGTGTCTGTTCGGATTGGTCACCTTTGGTGAGTTGGCTTTCTGAGTCTCACCATCCCGAGTTCCATCTGAACTTCTTTATGCGAGTCCGAGTCACTCCATTCATAGAAGGTGGTGACTTCTTCTTTTTCGGAGTTCAATGGATGATTTGTCATTCTTTTTCGGGCTTAATCTGGTGATTCTCTTGGTCATTTCTTACGCATCATGTTCTGTTTCTTACGAACACAAGTAGATTCATCAAAAACAACATGAGGTGTTTCCTCCACAATAAGAGTCCTACAGGTTGTAAACTCGAAAGCTTTTCTTGACTTGAGAATATCCTAAGAATATTCCTTCATCGGCTTTTGCTATCAAATGTTTTCAAATCGATCTTTACCATTATTGTGTATGAAACACTTGCAACCAAACACACGAAAGAAAGAAACAAGAGGCTTCCTTTCATTCCAAAGCTCGTATGGTGTTTTGCCTTGACTCTTGGTCAGCATGGATATGTTTTGTGAATAGCATGCAGTGTTGACAGCTTCAGCCCAAAATCTTTTAGGAATCTAAACCACTATCATGGTCCTTGCAAACTTCTTTTTAGAGTCCGATTCCTTCTTTCAAAGAACACCATTTTGTTGAGGGGTCCTTGCAGATGATGTTTCATGAGTAATTCCATTTGCTGCACAATAATCAAATATAATATGGTTTATAAATTCAGTTCCTTTGTCAGATCTGATTTTGACCACACTCAGATTCTTTTCAATATTGAGCCTTTTCAGTAATTCAGGCAGCTTTATCTGAGTTTCCTTCTTACTGAGTAAGAATATGACCCAAGTATATCTTGAGTAGTCATCAACTACTATGAGTGTATATTTCCTTCCATTAGTGCTCACTGGTGTTACTGGGCCAAAAAGATCCATATGCAACAACTGAAGTATTCTCTCAGTAGAAACATCTACTTTGCTTTTAAATGATGCTTTAACTTGTTTTCCTTTTTGGCACGCATCATAAACATGTTCCTTACTGAACACTTCATTTGGCAACCCTCTCACAAGAGCTAATCTTGCAAGTTTATTGGGGTTTTGAAATTCGGGTGATTCATTCTTTTATGCCATAACCAACCGGGTATATCGTGGGACTTTTTTGCAACCAAACATGTATCTTTAGGAGTTGAACTCCAATCAGCAAGATACACATTTCCTTTTCTTGTACCAGTTTGTAATATTTTTTGTGAAATATCATCTTTCACATAACATAAGTTCTTAGAGAACTCACCATTAAAACCCTTATCACAGAATTGGCTTATTGAAATCAGATTATGCTTCAATCCAGATACATATGAAACACCATGGATATGAATCGAGTCGATTTCCAAAGTTCCATATCCTCGAGTCTGTCCCTTGGAGTTATCTCCAAATGTGATCTGAGGGCCTCTTTGTTCAATATAGTCACTGAGTATCTTCTTGAATCCTGTCATATGTCTTGAGCATCCACTGTCAAGATACCATACAGCAGTAGCCATTTCATCTCCACTCATCAGTGCTATGTGATCTTCAATCAGCTCAGTGTCCTTGTTTTCCTCTTGAAAAACAGATCAATTCTTAGGTACCCAATTTGTGTAGGGTCCTACAAGGTTAGCTGTACCTTTAGGAATCCAAATCTACCTGACAACTCTAATCACTTTAGAGTGGGCCGATCATCTTCCATAAACATCTACATACACATTTACTACTCTGGGTGCCTTAGCAGTTTCCTGTGTATGAGTGCTTGCCTTAGCATGAACATCAGCCTTAGAGTTTTTCTTTGGTACAAGCCTTTTGTTCATTTGCTTTGGCTTACATGCGGCCGATGCGAATCTTCTTTGACTCGGGTTGGGTAACCTTTACCCTTAGGCAAGTGGGGTTCAGGTTGCCTATACTGAAATTTGGGTCTTTCAGTATACTGAGGACTTGGTCTCTTTAGTTGAGAATGTCTCTGCTGAGTGTTTCTCTTCTGAAGATTCCTCACGATGGTTCGTATGATTCTTTCGGGTTTGCATTCTTAGCTTTGAGGCTTGAAGTACTTGCCTAAAATTTTCCCTCTTGAGTGCTCAGATTTTCTAGCCTTCTTCACGAGGTTTGGGCTTTCTTACGATCATTGAGTTTCTTTGGAACCATAGGTCCTTTTCCTTGTCTAACACCTTGGGCATTTCTTGATTTGAAGTGTAGGTGCATTTGGTTTAACAAAGATTGTCTTCTTGCTACTTGATCGACATTAGGACGACCTTGTGAGGTTCCCCCCTGGAATGTATCCCAATCCAGATTTTATAGTGGCGAGATCTCTAATAACTCTGAATTTCATCTATTACTTTAGATGCGAGATTCAATAGAGTTAGCTTCTAACCTGCAAGACTATCCTCACCGATTCTGTAGAGTCTCATGCTTCTCGAGAGGTCATTGAACTTGGTTACGATCAAATTTGAATCTCTTGGTGGATTTCTCTAGCTTTTCATTGTGGTCACTATCAACATCTCTTTTTTCGAGAGTTGTACTTTGAACATCCGGTTCATCAAGTAGCTCCCATTAATTGAGAAGTGATTTGGTATTGCTAGAGTCTTTCCATTTAAGATTTTTTGACTTTTCGGTTCCTTATTACGCTCTTGAGTTTCATTTAGCGAGTTCTTGTAAAAAAAGACATAGTCCTTCATCGGACTCTCAAAAGAATCCATCAGTCAAATTGATTTGTTTTACTGATTGAACTTGACAACTCTTGTGCTAGTGTAGGAGCAACAACAGAGAAAGAAGAGTTTACCTCCTCAATAGCCATTAGACAGAGATCATCACTTTCACTGTCTGAGAATATTTCATCTGAAGAGCTAGATCTTTCCTCAGAATGTTCTTCTTCTGCAACCATTACCTTTTTGCTAGAGAACTTCTTGTCTCTTTTAGCTTGTCTTTCTCTTCTCTCCTTAGCACTCAGGTCAGGACAATCATACTAGAAGTGACCTTTCTTTTGGCAATTGTAGCATCTGTTGGCATTATCATCTTGATCACTTTCTTCATTGGACTTGGAGTCCTTCCTTTTGGATGAAAATCCTTCAGCTTTCAGGCCCTTCTTCTTCTCAGTTGATTTGTCCTCAGCTTTCTTCTAGTACCTGTGATTCCTGTAATAGTTTTTGTATTTTCCATATCGACTATTAAGTCTTTCAAACCTCCTTGCCATCAGTGCTAGATTATCCTCAAGCTCATCCTGATTCGTAGCAAGGGAGTTCTCAGACTCTCTAGTTTTACATGTTTATCCTTGGCTTTGAAAGCCACATTTTTACTAGATGATGAATCATCTTTGCTGTCAGCCTTTTTAGATTTCTTATCAATTACAAACTCATAGGCCTTCAACTCAGAGAATACTTGTTGATATGGCATTGAATCATTATTTTTGGTGTTTTCAATCACCACAACATGAATATCCCATTTCTTAGAAAGACCTCTAAGAATTTTCAATGCCACTTCTCTCTGTGGATATCTCTTTCCAAGTGCATTCAGATCATTCATAATGCTAGTGAATCTGACTTCCAATTTGTCTATAGATTCACCATCTTTCATTTCAAAACTATCAAACTTTCCAATTGCAACTGAAAGTTTGTTTCCTTGATATGATCTGTGCCTTGGCACATTACAGCTAGTGTATCCCAAATTTCTTTTGCAGTATTACAGTGAGAAATCATTCCCATCACACCATCATCAATTGTACTGTATAGTGTGTCTTTTGCAATATAGTCTAGATTGACAAATTTCCTCTCCTCAGGAGTAAGTTGATCATCAGACTTAGGAAATTCTGTCCTGGGATCATTTCTCTCATTTTCTGTTCCTCTGGGATTCACCACAGTAAATTGGAATGACCCTTCAGAGACCACTCTCCACATACGTTCATGTTTGGAATACAGGTGAGCTGCGATTCTCGATCTCCATAAATCATAGTTCTCTCTCGAGAACATGAGAAGTTTCTTAGAAGACATTTTATACGAGTCTTTTAAAAATTCAAACCAAATAAGATCATTGGATAGACCACAAGTATTTTAGCAAATAAGACTTTGGTCAACAAAGCAGGTGGTCAAGTTGAACCACTGCTCTGATACCACTTGTTGGTCCTGGTGTAAACGAGTCTTACAAGTGTATGGGGGAGGGAATACACGTGTTCAGTGTTTTTTTAAACTTTTCTTTACTGAGGTCAGCTGGGGTCAGGTTGTCCTGATGATTTGGTCCTGAGAAGCACAAATCGCTCTGAGTCAAAGTCTACGTGAGACAGTGATCCTGAGCTGCTTTCAGATACCTCAGATAATCCCAACTGATCCTGAGTTTTCAGAGATCCTGAGCTGCTTGGATCAGATAACTAACTTACTGAACCCTCAGAAGAGTAAGTTCAGTTTGGTAACTATCTGTTCTAGCTACTCAGATGTGCGGAATGGTTGGCCCTTAGTTTATACTCGTTTTAAGCTTTTGCTAAAAACCTTCATTTTTAATGGAACAGTGATTAGGCTGTGATTCAGTTCAGGTGCAACTTCAGTGGATTGATTCCAACTGAATATCAGTGAAAATATGCTTTCAGTTTAAAGATATGCAACAGTTAATCAAAGTAAAAAGCGAAAGCAAAGAACACAACAAGTTATAGTGGTTCAGAGACTCAAGCTCCTACGTCCACTCTCCCTGATCACTTCAGAGAAATTCACTAATCACTTCCTAAGGTTTTCTGACTACCTCTGTAGTTTACTAACCTTTCTATTTTGAGCTTTCTGACTACCTCTGTAGTTTACTAACTTAAAACACACACAAGCTTCCTGTCTATCCAAGATAGATTACTCACTTCTTCTCTAGAGCTTTCTGACTACCTCCTTGTAGTTTACTAACTCTTTACAACTCCAATCTCACCAACAATCACACTCAAACTACCTTACAAAGGGTTTGGGGTTTCTTGGTTGGTTTCCAACTAGGATGAGATATCCTTTACAATAAGCACAATGTAAAGGCTAGGATATCTCGAACAAGCTTTGGATATATCTTATCAAGCTAGGCTTAGTGGAATGAGCTCTCTTCGAAATAAAGCACTTGGGAAATTCTTGGTTTTTCGAGTGCTTAAACTTGCAATAATAAGTTTGAGCTCTTGAGTTGCTTACAAATTTCCCGTAACCTTCAATGTAGAGGGTCACAAGTATTTATAGGCATACACCAAGGTCACTCTTAAAAAATTATCCGTTGGAAGAGATAGCTCCATGAGTTTCCTCTTATGCTGTGTGATGAACGACTATATTAGGGTTTGAGACTCCCTATCACGTTTTAGGTAAACTGCTTTTCATGTAGCTGGTCATCACTTTTTTGCGATGCGGAACTTAGTACTTGACATCTTTTCGATTGACACGTCATTTGTCGATTGTCGATAATGTCTCGATCTTTGTCTTCTTCTTTTTGACTTTTGTCTCCGGTTAAAGGTAAACAACCCACGACTCTTTTTGGTTACATCTCTACGGTGATATAACCTTAACAACACTTTGTCTTAGTTCCTTTTATGCGCATGAGAATGTCTTGGGCAATATCTATTTTTCTAAGGAATCGCATTTTTTTCTCGATATTGAATCCTTGGATAGATGTTTTCGATTGCCTCGGAACATCTGGTTTATCTTGAGCATTGAGACATTCTTGAGTCTTGATAATTCTTTGTGCTTTTGATATCCGCCGATCTTTAGTCTTGAGTCTTACATCTTCTTACGAGTCTTTAGAGTCTTACGAGTCTTGATGTCTTGAGTCTTGAGGGTCTTACGAGTCTTGAGTCTTGATGTCTTCACAGATATCTTGGACCGATATCTTGAGTCTTCATCTTTGAGTCTTGATTTCTCCTTTGAGTCTTGATATCTCGGTTTCTCATTTGAGTCTTGATTCTCGATTTCATCTTGAATCTTGAAACTTCAGTTTCATACTGAAACTTTAGTTTCTTCAGAAACTTACTGAGTCTTCAGAACCTATCCTGATCTATATCTGCTGACTATACATTTTGAAGATAACATCTTGAACACTCTAAAACTGAATCCTGACTCAACTATCAAGATTATCCTGAACATGTCATACTCAGGGGTTTTGGGATCTAATCAAAATCTCTCTTTATTAAATTCATTTCCCAATAAATATTATTTAGTGAAAACAAGTAATATTGTTTAGTGAAATGAGATATACAGTTAAAAGAAAAAATCAGTTTCACCGTAAACAAGTTTCATAGGATATTTTAGCATATAATCAACGCAAGTTACAAGGTACATAATATTTAAATATATATATATATATATGTATATGTGTGTTTTTATTAAAACTCACTAAAATTAAGGGGCATATAATTATGTGTAATATATTAATTATATATAATAATTATTATCTTTAAATTAAATGTATTATTGACGGTCATTTTATGGCTTGTTCGAACTAGGCTGGAATATGGGTGTGTGGCTTTGGTAAGCTTGACCATCAAACAATGTGCATGTGTAGGTCCTGAATGAGTTTAGTAAGGTGGAAGTTTAGAGGGGAGGGGTGAATAGACTTCCAGAACTTTTCGTGTGATCAGTTGTGATGGCAAGTTAACTAATATATAGTGCGAGTGTGTATCAGTACAGACTGATATCCAACCTACTGATGGCTGGTAAGCTGATCAGTTTGGTGTCTATCAGTTTAACTGATAGTGCGGAAGCTAAGTTTTACCCATGTAGAAAAACCAATTTTGATAAATCAGATTCTAAGGTTTCTGAACCAGATCATATGACAAAAGTCAAACTGATCAGATCAGCTGCTTGATGCAGAACATATCTCCTCTTAGAATATGCATGATAGCTTATCAGAAAAGTAATGTGTAATAGTGTAAAGAAAGATAAAGAACACACAATTTATAGTGGTTCAGACAACTTGTTCTACGTCCACTCTTCCCAGTCCATGGGCACTTACTTACCAAACTAGACTTAGTTTAACGTGTTAGTCCCAAACACCTTACAATCAGATGTTTTTGGAGTTCTCACTCAACTTATCCCAGAAATCAAGACTAGAAACCCTAGCTTGAAATTTTGCTCACAAACTTAACCTAACACTCGGTTTGGGTAAAGATGTGTATGGTTTCCAACTGGAAATCTATCCTAGTATTTAAGTAGCCTAAAGCTAAAGGATAAGATTTCATGCTAAGAACCTATGGGATGAACACTTAGAATATTTCTTGAGTTCTTGATATTCTTGCGGAAATTGCTTGTAGCTTGAGTTTGTGTATAATTTATGTAACCTTACTCTGAAGGTATTATCCCAAATTTATAGACCTTGAAATCAAAGAGCCGTTGGAGAGAAATTTGAATCTCAGGTTATTTTTGGTAGCTTGCAGGCGTGATTTGACGTGCTCAGGCAGGCCATGTCGTCTTTGTGTATATTTGTCCTTTCTAGCCGTTTGCCCTGATACGCCATATCCTGCATCGCCAGTTTATGTACATACGTGTCGAGATCTTAGTGGCTAACAAGTACACTTATTCGGCGCCTTGTAAAGCCAGCTATGTTGACATTCTTCTTGCCTGATTTCCTTCGTATGTTTTGGATACGTGAGTAAACTTATGACGTTTCTGACTTAGCTTGACTTACTGATCAGTATCTTACTGATCAGGCTACCTTGAGTTTTCTGATATAGTTGTCTTATCTTCAACTTTATCGACTCTGCTGATATCTTGATAGAATAGGTCTTCTTGTCTTCATAACACTGATGTCTTCTGATCTTTAGGTATTCAGATCCTTGGCATCTGCTGATCTTGTCTTCTGATCTCTATATATCCTGATCCTTGGCATCTGTTGATCTTGTCTTCTGATCTTCGGACTTAATCTATACATATTGAGTTCCCCCTCAATATGTGACCTAATCTATTCCATCAACTGTCTAACATGTTCAGCTGGTTTCCTAACTCATCATCAGTCGACTAACATGTTCGACTGGTCCTATTACAACTATTTTGGAACTTCCATCAAAACTATAAATTTCCCAACAACATGCAAGATTGTGGATGGTTTTTTTGAGGAATAACTTTGAAGATGATGGCGATTTTGCATCTGTTATAGTCAAAATATACAAAACACATTAGAAAATTACAAAAATACATATAGTTCAACCCATAATTTGAGCATACGATGAACATAAGGAAAAAAAGAATATATATATATATATATATATATATATATATATAAAAGCAACTGGAAATATTATATTTTATTGATGATTTTGGGTTGAAGATTATTGCAATAGTTTCCAGCTATTGGAGAGTGTTTATGTAGGTGTTTTTTAAGTGAATTCTTGTTGAATAATGATCAAGTTATGTTTTTTATTTCTTTTATATCTTTTTATATATATTTTCAATGGTGGTGTGGTGTCCTTCTTCCAAGTTTTGATGGGAACTCTTGTGACAAATGTTACATTTGTGTTTATAAGTGTAGTTGCATGTATGCTCTTTGCTACTAATTGTAATACAAGTGTTGTTCTTATGATTGGTTGATGCTTTGACTTTTGATTCCCACACATTGGGCATGACAACATCTTCTGGCTTGAACTTGGTGTGCTCGGACATGCTTCTGGGTTGGCTCAACCTATATTTGTTTTTCACTCCCCCTATGTATGTTGAATGGTCTCCTGGACAAGATAGGTCGTAGTGTGTCCGACCACCCATAACACGTATACTTGCAAATAATTATATACATGTAGGGTGAAATATTTAACAAATATTTCTCACATTGAATCGTTACTTTTAATATATTGTGTTCGATTTAAAATATGGTTTTATTTTATTTTTATTTTTAAAAAAAAGCAAAATAAAATTGCAGCCATGAACATATATAATACTACCAACGTCTCATACTCTATTTCCCATTTTTCATTTTGGTCTATCACATATTTGTTTTCCGAGATAATTTCATTTTTAGTCCTGTAATTTTGGACGATTCCATTTTTAGTCCTGTAACTTTTTACTTTTTCAATTTTAGTCCTGAATGTGTCAATTTCAATATTTTTTTGTCGGAAATATTAAAATCTCGCCGGAATAAGCATATGTACCTCACGTGACACTTCAAAATTGATCCATTTTTTTGTTACATGATAGTCCACCTGTGTACGTCGCCAAAAAATTAAAAAAATCTCAATTTTGAAGTGTCATGTGAAGTACACATGCTCATTCCGGCGAAATTTTAAAATTTCCGACAAAAAATGACTTAAATTGATACATTCAGGACTAAAATTGAAAAAGTAAAAAGTTACAGGACTAAAAATGGAATCGTCCAAACTTACAGGACTAAAAATGATATTATCTCTTTGTTTTCCCCTTCCATAAATGACAACAAAACAACATTACTTTTTACAACTATATCCATCAAACTTCTCAAAAATTATGTCTCATGTCACAACTGTAAACACATTGAAAACCACTTTATCCTCTTATTTACTTTAATAATAAAGTAGAAAAGTCTACAATACCCTCAACTAAAACTCACTTTATCCCCTTAAACACTAATAAACAACTTTTCCATTAAATAAAATTCCGCACAAATAGTAAATGATCAATCGGTTGCGGGTTGGGGGGAGTAATAATAATAAAAAATAAGTATAGTTTTAGCCTTATTTTACAGGAAAGTAAAGTATATCATCAAGAAAGCTAGAAAAGGTCAACATTGATAGACAAGATCAGAAAGTTGGGAGGAGAATCCCAGGATCTCAATGACAGTGGAGTATTTAGCATAAAAAGAAATCTTGTGGGTGACGATGTTTTAGCGCGCCTAACCCAAAAACAATTAATAGAAGAAGAAATACACGAAGAAATATCCTCGAGAAAAGGTACTACAGCAGCAGGGCAATCACTTTCTCCAACTACACAAGAGAGGATGTTATAAGCATTTTAATATGCGTGAAATTTGTAATATTGAGAGTTCAAGCAACATTTAGAGTGAGTCATAAGGCAAGAAACACTTATAAGACTGGATCAATAATATCTTAATGCTTCTTTGCCACACCCAAGTAGGAGCCGACTAAATTCTGGAAAAAGACTTCAAGACCTGCACAACCATGACTTCTGAAAATTGCTCCATCAAATATATTTTTCATCCTTTCTTTAGGACCGAGAGATTGAGAAAAGAGTAAGCAATGAGTGTCGCTCAGGCCAACCTTTTGCACTACAAAAATATGCAAGTAGATGGACTGAAATTGCCACAATGTCCCTTGGGTAAGCGCAAGGAACAAATAATTTTTTTGAATCAATATTATCTGCTGAGTAATATCCCAAAACCAGAGTTTCAGAAGTGGTTTTCTGAAATGTTGCACAAAGGAGAGAAGTCCACTGAGTGTACATATCTCAAGAGCAATCAGGCTAGTGAAAAATAGGCAATGGGCTGAACATTGATTGTTCCATGTCTCTCTCTTTTTTTTTGTTTGTTTTTTTTTTTTTTTTTTATCTTTCTAAAAAATTCACAAAAATATTTAAACTAATATACGTATTTAGGATTTTATCCCAAAAGAACGAAGTTTTTCATGTTACCATAGCATAATTATATTAATAAAAAAATATCCAAAATGAGGCAAAAATTCTCTAAGCTAAGGAGGGCAAAGGATAAAATTTTATAAATTTAAGACAGGTATCTAACAATTTCTATATATATACTTGTAAAATTTTAAATTTCAATATAGACGACTGCATGCCTCCCTAAATTCGTCCATGTATTCTGCCATGATGTGTCTTACATAGTTACATTTTTATTTCAAATTTTGTATCATATTTGCTTTCACCGTAAACTCTTGAGAATTACAAGTATTAAGGTGCTTAATATTAGTTATACTAGAAATTTACAATAGTGTGCGACATGCACATGTGGAGGAGCACGTGCGGAGTTGGATGTACATGCATCATGGATTTTACAATCATCTCACATGTACATATGGACGAATTCTCGGAATGAGGAATGACAATATGCTTTGAAATATTAGGAGTGATGTTCATGTCCCACACCTGTCTACACTATAAATACTTATTTGCATATATTCCAAAAGTAGACTGTTTGCTTTATAATTTCAATCATAATGTACTATAGTTTTCCATCAAGCAAGGCCGACTTTGTTTAATTATTTACATTATTGTATGGCAACTTTTCTAGAATCCGAGGATACCCCCTTCTTTCTTTCTTTAGCTTTTGGGTCAAAACATTAGCAC
Organism: Stenogyne calaminthoides; assembly: GCA_037126765.1. NCBI lineage: Eukaryota > Viridiplantae > Streptophyta > Magnoliopsida > Lamiales > Lamiaceae > Stenogyne > Stenogyne calaminthoides. Next base: position 14,925,397 of record JBBCBC010000014.1, read on the forward strand.
CTTCAATAAATTTTTATGTGTCCAATTTGATTACCTCTTATCTCTTTATCTTTACAGTTTTTTTAACTAATGTTATTTCCAATTTTCGTGGTGTATAACTACATGTATACGAATAAATTTAGAACCCGCTTGGTATGACTTGAAATAGTAATGGTAATGAATGTCATTGATATGTCAATTCACTATGTAATTATTGATTGCATGATTATTATTTGGTTAGAAAATCAACATTAAGTATCATGTGAGGAGGGTTGAGTGAGTGATGAAAGTAGGATAATCAATTACTTACTTGAATTCTCATTAGGGACGCATTAAAACTAGTAAATAATATCAATAGAAATAATTCTCATTATCCCTAATCAAACGAACTTTTAGTTGTTGAATAGGCTTCTAATAAAAAATATACAATTTTAGGATTTAACAAACAAAGACACGAATTTAAAACAAGTTGCATCTTAAGTCAATTGACATTTTTGTAGGGATCAACAATTGCGCAACTCTCTTTTTGCCAATTGCAAATTTATGAATGAGTAAACATATATAAAGTCAACACATGATCAACCACAAAACTATCTAGTGATTCGAGATGCTGCAGTCGTATTTCATTTACTGAACATAAATTGATTTTATTGGCTATTGAAGCAAAGATCGTTTATCTATTTGGCATTTAAGCCAAAATTATTCACAATCTAAATAAAGATCATGAAAAAGACTAGAAACTAGAAGTTACGAATGCGATTCATGTTTTGATCATGAGTTCATTTGTCGGAACAAAATTAAAGGTTAAGAATCCACTAACCTCTAATCTAGAATTACAAAAAAAAAATAGAATTTGATTGAATTCTTCGTACATACAGAATCCTCAGAGTTCGAAACATAACCACACGAATTGATTCCCGAATCGCTTTCATTATTCACAATATTAAATGCCCTTTGATTTAAGTAAAGTGTGATGCATAATTTATGAGAAAAGAGAAAAATCCTATTTTCTTCTTTCTCAATTTTCTTTGTGAAAAATCAAGGAGAAAAGAGTTTGGAGAATTCTGATTAATTCACGTAATATTAGTGAAATCCAAATTTTCTCCCTTTATTATCTCATGAAAGTTAACTAACTTTTCAATTAACTCTATCCACTTTCATGTGTGGATATTGTTATTGTTTAAATAATAATTAATACCAAATTAATTATTATATTAATAATTACTTTGATCTCCCACTTACAAATGAAGTTGAGTCTTTCACTCATTTACTTCCCTTCTTTATTTCATCACGTAATACCTTTTTCGTACAGACCAATAAATCGCGTGACCCTCGAAAATATAAGTTTTTCACGCTACACACTTGTTAAGGATACATAACAACTCAATCAGTTTTATATGAAGAATTCAAAACTCGATATACTCCATAACTCTTTCAGTTAACACAAATTGACTTATCTTTTTTAATCCCTTGAATTATTAGAGCATATTCAACTTTTTATCAAATCTATGAATTCATAGTCAAGTTCCCACCTCGATTGACTGGTCAATGAATACAATAGAATGTGTTAATAAAGATGTTTTTCCTTTCATACATAATATCTACATACTCCTACTATAGTTGTTTTCTAGACATATACTGCATTGATGCATCAATCATAGCTATTGGTAGCATGCTAAAGTATCAACACTAAAGTAAAGACTTAGAAATCTAGTAGAAAGTCCTAAGGGTACTTTTAAGAGGCTTATTTAAACCCTAAGGCCTCATACAATGAGAAAATAGAGATACCTTCTCATTTTCTTATGGTCAACTTAATACATGTGGTATGAAACACATGTCACGATGTTTTAACTTCCCAGGATGGAAGCGTATGTCATTATTTATTTATTTATTTATTTTGACATCATGTAAATCATAGTTCAAATGTATCCTCATCACTTAACTTGGATTTCCTCTCTATATCATCCAGGAATCCATTGATTTAGCTCTGTAACAAGTCAAATAAATTTATGGTAAAATTTATTGCGATTATATTTAAATAATATAATGTCATCCCTGCTTATAACTCGATGTCAGAGACGATTGCTCGTATGAGAAAGCCAATCAATTTTTTAACATACTATTATATAAATCTTTCATATAATTCATAATATGAATTTTTTAGTAACATTAACAACTACTTCATAGTCCATTTAAATCCATACAAACCCAAGATCTTAAGATGTCTTACACATCTCTGTAATTAGGACTGACAACAAGTCTGCTAACATCAAGTCAACATAAATTTATTCTAGAATCACCTATTCTTCTTTGTAATGTCTTTACAAATTCAAACTTTGATTGATACTTGGAATCTTTCGTGTAAGCTTTAGCTGCTTTGATTACTACAATGAATCATAGCTGCTCTCACTGGAGTGTTTGATTTCACAATCAATCATTATAACTCCCGTTGAAGTATAAATATTCATAATTAATAACTACAACTCCCACTTAAGTGTTTGATTCCAAAGTGAATCGATATACCCTAAGTGGAGCATTTCATTTCACGACGAATCACCACAGCTCTCACTTAAGTGTTTGATTCCAGATATAATCGCTATATCCTTATAGGAGCATTTCATTCCACAATGAATCACTACAACTCCCACTGAAGTATTTGATTCTATAATGAATCGATATAACTCCCACTAGAATGCCACATACGTTAATGTATCGTTATAACTCCCACTAGAGTGTTTAATTCTACAAGAATTGTAACAAATCTCAATTGAGTGCTTACTTATTCCAAATATTTCATGAAAATTCTTAACCAGAATATTCATTTGACTATAGATGCACATGCCACAACTTCAATTTTAATAGTGGTCAGTGTTATACAGACTTATTTCATGTTACACCACAACATTGCTTCATTATTAAGCAAAAAAGTATAACTAGAATTTGATTAACTTGTATCTAAATCATAACTCCAGTTATTGTATGTATACTATTTAAGTTCAAATTATCTTCTTGAGATAAGAATCTGGAGTACCCTTAAGATATCCCAAAAATCCTACACACTGTATTTTTTTGTTTTTTTTCGGATTAACTTATATCTGCTAACCAAACCAACAACTTAATAGATATCTTAATGTGTGCACAATTTAGCATACATCAGACATTCAATTAAATTTACTTGTGGTACAATTAACATTTCATCTTTTAGTCTTATGGACATTCATCATAGTTCAGTGACTCGTCTTTTTACAACATGAGAATCAACATGCTTTTGTACATTCATTTGAATCGTCTTAGAAGTCTCTCTACGTAAATCCTCTAAGACTATCCATGTAACTTCTTTGAACGATCTTTATGAAGCTTTTCACCAAAAATATTCTCATTGTTGTTTTTTCAGCTAACAGTGTATCAACATATATGATCATAGATTGTTAGTGTTAATGTCCTAGAGATAATCTATTATAAGGACATAATACTCGATGATATTCAGTTTGATTTAATATTATAGTTCACTTAATATTAATGTATGTCAATACACTTGTTTGAATATTATGTTTGATTGTTTGCATTTATTCATATAAGTGTTCCCATGAGTCATTGCTGTCATTGAGGTTGTGAGAACTCAGATGAATTAAGCATGATCCTCAAATAGCCCCGATCAAGGTTCATCAAGAATGGGATATTGATGATACAATGGATATTGGTGTGCGATTTGCATCATACTCTTAGAGAGTGTAGTAAGATCTCACTTACTACGAGATACTAGGTATCTCATGATGGATGCACAAATACCTTAGAGGGTATTGGTATACCCATCCGAGAAACCATTTGATGTAGTTCCACTATATGTGTCTACGGGTGTCTCAGTTAGTGGGAGCGATGCGATACTCCTTTGACTTGAGGTCAATACACACGACATGTGTGGAGTGATGAACTTTGACCATGACCGACGCTTGCACCCGTCTATGGGTAGATATGGCTTGGATTGGGTTCATCACGAAGTGCATTTGCGTGGTAGTTGAACCAAGAAAAGGATTCATTCCTCAAAGTGGATTTAGAGAGAATACTCATCTTCTCATCATAATTGGATCTAAGTCATTGGCCAATGCACGTCAACTTAGACTTTGTGACTAAGTGTGACATTAATGATCAATAAGTGATTTGGGATAAATTGATTTAATTATTTGAATAGGCACTTCATCATGTTCAAGACTAATCGAGTATTCGTGAATGAAAGGAGGAAATCGCAATTGCCCACGTTACAGTTATAGGTAGTTGCATGTTTCTCGCAACGTACCTCATATATTGAGAATGTCTGATTTATTGTCTAGGGTTCAATTAAGACCGTTAGTTTAACTAATCGCACGATATATGAGGGCCTATGGGTCACACAACAAGTAATTCCCTTTTACGGATTATAGTTGGTTGATTAAATGTTAAATTAGATTTAATATTTAATTTATGGAGAAGAAATTAATAATAGATTAATTTGGAATTAATTATTATTAATATTATTTAATTGAATTTGATTTAATTATATAAGAATTCCCAATAATTATATTTGGAATATAATTATAGGATTTAATGTATATGAATTCCCTAATTGGGCTAACTTAAGATTTAAGCTGGGCCTCCCCTATATATACAGACTCTTGGGAATTCACAAACAACGTAACTTCATATTCTCTCCATAAGATCTAAAGTTTGGATTTTCCTAGCTGATTCAGCTTGGGATTCAACACTGGCAAATTCGTGCAGATCCGTTCTTGGGGATTACGTGGATACCATAGTTGAGAAATCTGCTATCGAATCGCTGTAAGGTTTCTCGTTATGATTATTGTAATCTATATGCAATTAATTGTTCGTTGTTGGTGAACTTTAATTTCTGCTGCGCATGTGATTACGTGTTTTACGTGCCTCTAAATTCCAACATATCCATGTAACTTCTTTGAACGATCTTTATGAAGCTTTTCACCAAAAATATTCTCATTGTTGTTTTTTCAGCTAACAGTGTATCAACATATATGATCATAGATTTACAAAAAATCTTTGAACAGTTAAACATAAAAACACAGTGGTCTTTGTCTAACAAAGTTAAGATGAGACAATCATAGTATTAAGTCTCAAGTACCACTGTCTTGAGGATTTATTTAATTTGTAAACCGACTTCTTCAATTTACAAATTTTATCCTCTTCTTTGAATTCTCCATTGAGAAAAACACTAGCGTTCATTTTCTTTAAAGTAATTCTAAGTTTATACTTGATACTATAGCCAAAAAGTGAACAAATCAAGGCAAATCTCACAAAAGATGAAGAAAGTTTATATACCTTTTTCTGAATATAATCTTTGTCTACTAAGTGAACATTTTTACCTCATGAGAGACCCATCTGTCTTTCTTTAAATTTTAAAATGTGTCCCGATAAAAGATCAATAAGTTTTAAAAACTTGATTCGACCTAATTGACTCTATATTATCTCCCATTGCTTTTTTTCATTAGTCTCTTGCATAACGAGATAGAACCCCTAGATCGACTATAGATTCTTCCTCATTCACTAAAGACTAATCTCATTTCTAAAAATTATAAAGATGGTGTATCCCTCAGTATCATGATGTCTCTCAGACACATTTTTTCAGAGTATTTTCAAGATTAAAATTTTATGATATAAATAATTACTGTCATCAAGATCCATCTAATCTTAATGGGTAAACTTTTATCAAATATCACAAAATTAAGTAAATCACTCCAACTTTGATCTGAAATAGAGTGATTATTTCAATCTTAAAAAATGAATAGTATTTTGAATACAACTCCTACTAGGAAAACTTTTTCAGAAAAATTGACATTATGTGATTTTATCTCATGTCATACTCTAAACTCCTATATCTCCGATCAATTTGCATCCCTTGGATTTAGCATAGTATCTTAGGATATACATTTCTTAACCCTTTAAAACCAACTTTTCATAGTGACTTGTAGAATCGTGTATGTGATTTGCTGGCCTACAGATACCAAGATTAACTAAAGATCAGGTATTTGTCTAGAGTTTAGATGGAGTTGACTTAATTAACTATGAATAATATAATTCAATATATATACAACCATAAATAACTTATCTTTTTGAAAAAGATGTTAAAATAGTTGTACCATCATGGATTGCATCATATCCGACAACGTTCGTTCCATCTTTAGTCACACAATTTAGCAATAGTATATAAGACTTTGATGATTGTCGAATCATATAATTTTTATTACACAGTTCCTTGAACTGCATGGATAAACATTCACGTCTTCTATTGGTTCTTAATACCTTTAAGGTTATGTCCTTTTATTCTCAGCCTCATTTAGGTAATGTTTGAACCAATCCAATGTTTCAAACTTGTGAAAAAATTTAGACATGTAAAACGTGAAAAATTATCAACTTGAGTAATGAAAAATAATAAGTTATATGATTTGCTATTTGACATTCATAAAATCACATTTATCAAAATAAAATGATTGCAATGCAGAATAAAAAATCTAGTTTTATGAAATGATTTTCTAATCACTTATGAACAAGACAATGTTCACATTTTGATAACTCGAGTTTTAAAGACGAACTCCATAGTCCTTCTTTCAAAGGCCAGTTATTCAGAACTTGCACAATTTGACTAAATCTAGCATGCTAAATGTCACCACTTACACAAGAATAACTAGATCTACAAATATTTAGTAATCAAGATTTGTCATCATAATACTAAAATAATTGTTCTCTTACAGTAAAAAAACCATATAAAACATAGAATAATTGTCCAGTACCATAATTCACATTGCATATACTATCACAACCATCTTTAATGTGTTTGAAAATGAAGTCCATTTTGGGGTGAATGAGAAATTATATTCTCAATAAAATATTGTAACCACTAAATGGAAAAGTGGGAAAGGAAAAAGCAAAGAGCTTCTATCCCACATAAGAAATGTGACATAAGGAAGTGGGTATTTAAAGAACTGTCCACTTATTGATTGTAAATTATTGTGGGTTCATTCTCCTCCACCTTCTACGGGGTGCTCAGGAGGGTACAAATCTTAGTCAGATTGACCTTTGAAACCCGAACTTGTGTGTGAGCGCGACCTGCGTACATCAATATCGAACCGGCTTGGTGGTGGAAGTACAAGCAAACTTTTACCTCAGTTTTTTACACGTTTTATTTTAAAAAATTTAATTGAAAGCGTGAAACGTTTTTCATTGAAAGTGCAACAATTTCTTACATAATATCCCATTTTTAATGCTAAAAATGTGAAATGTTTAAGGTTGTTACACATGTTTAAAAATTTAACCTGAATTGATGTTATATTTCGGTTTCAGTTTGAGAGTTAAATGACACTTTATGGCCATGCTCCAACAGTCACTTTTGGCTGCTATAAGTAGCATCTCAGCTGATGTTGGAAAAAACTAGAAAACAATCGAACTCACACTTTTGGAGACAAACACAGATATTTTGCAGCAGTTGCTATACATCTTCGTGCATTCGTTTGTTCTTATTTCATTCTTATTCCGGTGATTGATCGAGCATTTCTCAGTTCGATTCAAGCAAGATATAATGCTGATGTTGGGAGATGAATTTAATAAAGAAGTTTTGATTAGATCTCAAAACTCCTGAGTATGACATGTTCAGGATAATCTTGATAGTCTGAGTCAGGTTTCAGTATAGATTGTTCAGGAAGATATCTGAACCGTGTATAGTCAGTAGGTATTAAAATCAGGTTAGATATTGAAGACCCTGAAGATACTAGACTCAGATAATACTGAAAACTCAGAAGTTACTAAAGACTCAGAAAGTTACTGAAGACTCAGGAAGACCTGAATGTTCAGAGGCACTGAAGAAATATCTATCTTAATACATACAAAACTGAGAAAAACACACATTTTCAGAAGAATAGATATTGCCCAAAATATTCAAGTTCAGACAAAAGGAACTAAGTTTAAGTGTTGTTTAAGGTTGTCTCATTCAGAGAGATTGACCTAAAAGAGCCGTTTTGTTTGTCTACGTTCACTGAAGACAAGAACCAATCAGAGGAAGACAACACTGTACTTTACTGAGACTGAAAGTGACAGGACACTGAATTTTGTCAGTAGTACTATGTTCCAGACTGCAAAAATTGGTGATTGGCTACATGGCTGCATATTACCTAAAACATGCAAGGGAGTGTTCAAACCCTAAAAATAGTCGTTCATTAATAACCAGAAGAGGAAACTCTTGATGCTATCTCTTCCAACGGATAGTTTTTTCAAAGAGTGACCTTAGAGAAGTTGCCTATAAATACCAGTGACCTTCACCATTGAGAGGTTACGGGAAATTTCAGCAACTCAAGAGCTCATTCGTATTATTGCAAATTGAAGCACTCGAAAACCTTAGAATTTTCCAAGTGTTTCACATTGGAGAGAGCTCATTCACTAAGCCTAGATTTGATAAGAAATATCCAAAAGCTTAGTAGAGATATCCTAGCCTTTGCATTTGTTCTCATTGTAAAGGATATCTCAACCTAGTTGGAAACCAACCCAAACCCAAACCTTTGATAAGGTAGTTTGAGTGTGTGTGATTTGTTGGTGAGTTAGAGTTGTAAAGAGTGAGTAAGTTGCAGGTTAGTCAGCCAGAAAACTCTAGAGGAGAATGTAGTAAGCTACTTGTGGTAGTCTGAAAAGTTGTATGTGTTGAGTTAGTAAGCTGCAGTGAGTTAGCCAGAAAACTCAAGGTAGAAAAGTTAGTAAGCTGCAGTGAGTCAGCCTGAAAGCTTTAGAAAGTGTGTTAAGGAATTTCTCTGAAGATCAGAGAGAGTGGACGTAGGAGCTTGAGTCTCTGAACCACTATAATTGTTGTGTTGTTTGTTTTCTGTACTGCATTTTATCTGTTGCATGATTTTCACTGAAAGCATATATTTCACTGATACTCAGTTGGAAACAATCCACTAAACTTGTATCAAATTGATCACAGCCTTAACCACTATTTTATTAAGGAAGAGATTTTCAGCAAGCTAAAATGAGTATAAACTTAGGGCCAACCATTCCGCACTCTTGATTAGCTAGAACAGATAGTTACCAAACTGAACTAACTCTACTGAGTATTCAGTAAGATAATTATCTGATCCAAGCTTCTCAGGATCTCTGATAAAACTCAGGATCAGTTGGGCTAATCTGAAGCTTCTGAAAGCTGCTCAGGATCATTGTCTTAGTAGACTTTGACTCAGGGCAATTTGTGCTTCTCAAGGCAAAATTCTCAGAACAACCTGACCTATCTGATCTGAGTGAAGAAAAGATTTTAAAAATCACTGAACACGTGTATTCCCCCCTTACACGTGTGAGACTCGTTTGCACCGGGACCAACAAGTGGTATTAGAGCAATGGTTCATTTTTGACCACTTGCTTTGGTAGCCAAAGTCTATTTGCTGAAAGACTCTGGTGGTCTATTGAATAGATCTTATTGCTGATATCTTACTAGGCTCATTCATCATGCCTTCTAAGAAACTTCCTATGTTATCTGTTGAGAGCTATGACCTATGGAGACTGAGAATGCTGACTCATCTGTATTCTAAACATGAGAGAATGTGGAGAGTGGTTTCTGAAGGACCATTCAAATACACTGTTGTGAATCCCAGAATTACTGATACTGAGAGGAATGATCCTAGAGATGAATTTCCAAAACCTAATGATCAACTTACTCCTGATGAGAGAAAGTTAGTCAATTTGGACTACATTGCTAAAGATACTTTATATAACACTATTGATGATGGTGTTATGGGGATGATTTCTCACTGTGAAACTGCAAAAGAAATATGGGACACACTTGCTATCATGTGTCAAGGCACAGATCATATTAAAGAGAACAAACTTTCTGTTGGTATTGGAAAGTTTGATAGTTTTGAAATGAAAGATGGTGAATCCATTGACAAACTGGAAGTCAGATTCACTAGCATCATGAATGATCTGAATGCTCTTGGGAAAAGATACCCACAGAGAGAAGTGGCACTGAAAATTCTTAGAGTACTGTCTAAGAAATGGGATATACATGCTGTGGTGATTGAAAACACCAAAAATATTGATTCCATGCCATACCAACAAGTTTTCTCTGAACTGAAAGCTTATGAGTTTGTTATTGACAAGAAAACTAAGAAGTCTGATAGCAAAGATGATTCTTCATCTAGCAAAAATGTGGCCTTTAAAGCCAAAGAGAAATCCTGTAAATCTAGAGAGTCTGAGAACTCACTTGCCAAAAATCAGGATGAGCAAGAGGATAAACTAGTACTGATGGCAAGGAGGTTTGAATGACTCAATAGCAGTTATGGAAAATATAAGAAATATTACAGGAATCACAGGTACAAGAACAGGAATAACTCAGAGGCTGAGGACAGATCCACTGAGAAAAGGAAGGACCATAAAGCTGAAGGTTCCTCATCCAGGAAGAAGGACTCCAAGACCAAGGAGGAAAGTGATCAGGATGATGATACCAACAGATGCTACAACTGCCAGAAGAAATGTCACTTCCAATATGACTGTCCTGAGCTGAGTGCCAAAGAAAGAAAGGAGAGACAAGCCAAGAGAGACAGAAAGATCTCGAGCAAGAAGGCTATGATTGCAGAAGAAGAAGAACAATCTGAAGAAGGATCCAGTTCTTCAGATGAGATATTCTCAGATAGTGACAGTGATGATGTCTGCCTTGTTGCTATGGAGGAGGTAAATTCTTCTATCTCTGTTGTTGCTCCTACACAAGCACCTGAGTTATCAAGTTCATCTGTAACTAGTAACTTTGACCTGAAGGATTCTTTTGAGAATCTAATGAAGGACTATTCTGTGTTACAAGAACTGCTCATAGAAACTCAAGAGCGAATAAAGGAACCGATCACGAGAATCAAGTGGAAAGACTCTAAAAATGCTGAGATCACTTCTCAATTGATGGGAACTACTGATGAACTAGATGTTCTGAAAGTACAACTCTCAGAAAAAGAGAAAGTGATAGAAATCCGAATGGAAAATTAGAGAAATCCATCGAGGAGATTCAAATTTTATCGTAATCGAAGTTCAATGACCTCTTTGAGAAGCATGAGACTCTAAAGAAAAGTGAGGATAGTCTTGCAGAGAAAGTTAGCTCTATTGAATTCGTGATCTAAAGTAATAGATAAAATTGAGTTATCAAAGACACGAACTATAAAAAATTTGGATTGGGATATAATCCGGGAGAACCTCACAAGGTCTTCGAATGTCGCTTCTAGTAGCACTAAGACCTATCTTTGTTAAACCAAATGGCATGTACTAATCTTCTCCCAAGAAAAACGACCCGAGTTTTAGACAAGGGTAAATGACCTATGGTTTGAAAAAACCGAAGGTTCAGGAAGAAAGCCCAAACCTCGGGAAAAGGCTAGAAAACACGAACACTCAAGAAGAAATTTTCGAGCCAAGATTTCAAAGCCTCAAAGCTAAGAATACCAACCGAAGAAATGCAGACCGAACTATCAGAGGAATTTTCAGAAGAGAAACACTCAGCAGAGATATTCTCAACTGAAAAGACCAAGTCCTCAGATTACTGAAAGACCACAATTTCAGTACAGGCAACCTAAACCCCACTTGCCTAAGGGTAAAGGTTTCCTGAACCCAAGTCAGCAGAGACAGAGACCAGCTGCACCAAAGCCAAAGCATTTGAACAAAAGGCCTGAACCCAAGAAGCACTCTAAGGCTCATGTTCATGCTAAGGCTGACACTCATACACAGGGTACTGCCAAGGCACCTAGGGTGGTGAATGTGTATGTAGATGTTTATGGGAGACAAATCAGCCACTCTAAAGTAATTAGAGTTATCAGGCAGATTTGGGTTCCAAAAGGTACAGCTAACCTGGTAGGACCCTACACCAAATGGGTACCTAAGACGTGATCTGTTTTTCAGGTGAAGAAAAAAGCACTGAGCTGAATGAAGATAACATAGCTCTGATGAGTGGGAATGAATTGGATCCTGCTGCATGGTATCTGGACAGTGGATGTTTAAGACATATGTCAGGATATAAGAAATTACTCACTGACTATGTTGAGCAAAAAGACCCTCAGATTACATTTGGAGACAACTCCAAAGGACAAACTGAAGGATATGGAACTCTTGAAATTGATTCTGTTCATATCCATGGTATTTCATATGTATCTGGTTTAAAGCATAATTTACTTTCTATTAGCCAATTCTGTGATAAAGGATTCAGTGTTGAGTTCTCAAAGAACTTATGTTATGTGAAAGACAATACTTCACAACAAATGTAGGTCCCGAACGGGTTTCGCGAGTGCAGAAGTCTAGAGGGAAGGGGTGAATAGACTTCTGAAAACTTTTACGTGAGATCAGGTGTGATGGCAGGTTTCTTGATCAGAGTGCGAGTGAATCAGTTTGGACTGATATCCAACTTACTGATTGCCTGAGGGCAGATCAGTTCGGTGTCTATCAGTTTAACTGATTGTGCGAAAGCTAGTTTATACTCGTGTGAAAAACCAGTTTATAACAAATTAGATTCCGAAGCTGTTTTCAATCAGATGACTATGGAGTTAATCAGATCAGATCAGTAGCTTGGTGCAAGCTGATCCTAACTCAGAATATATGTGCAGATTTAATCAAGTTATGTGCATTAGTGTAAAGCAGTTAATCAGACAAGTAAATGCACACAAGATTTATAGTGGTTCGGACAACCAGTCCTACGTCCACTCTTCCATATCATAAGGGGCACCAACTTAACCAACTTGGACTTATTTTATTGTGTTAGTCCAACACATTACACCAACATATATTTATAGATTTCTCACTCAACGATCCCATAATCAGCACTAGAAACCCTAGTCTGAAATCTTGCAAAACAAACTTAACCTAACTTTGGGTTTTGGTAAAGGTTTGTTGTTTATTCCAACTGAAAATCTATCCTAGTATTTGTGTAGCCTAAAAGCTAGAGGATGAGATTTCTGTGCTAAGAACTATGGGATGAACAATTAGAAAATTAATCTTCAAGGCTGTGTTCTTTGTGCGGAAATTTGGCTATAATATGAGCTTCTTGATAATTTCCGTCCTTCTCACTATGAAGAGTAATCCCATATATATAGACCTCGAAATCAAAGAGCCGTTGGAGAGCAATTTGAATTCTGACTATATTTGATAGATTTGCAGGATTGATTTGACGTGCTCAGGGACGGCATGACCGAAAGCGTGAATAGTATCTTTTGTAGCCATTTTGACTTTGCAGCGCCGAATCCCGCAGTGTCAGCCTTTTTACGTACGTGTTGCGCTCTCATTGGTTTAATAAGTACAACACTTCAGCGTTTGTTCCACCAACTAAAGTTTGACATTCTTCTTGTCCTGAAGGTATGTATGATCTGGTGTAACATTTAGTTGACACTAGGAGTGAGCTGACCTGATCAGATAACTGATCAGTCTACCTGATAGAGTCTTCTGATGCATGTTGTCTTAGCACAACTTGCAGACTCGACTGATGTAGGTCTTCTGGTCTTCTGGAGTCATCTGATCTTCAGGTCTTCTGAACTTGAGCTTTATGTCTTCACTTGATCATCTGACTTCTTCTTGTCTTCTGACTTGTTTAGTCTTCTGATCATCTGACCTCTTCTTGTCATCTGATATTTCGATCTGACCTATACATATTGAGTTCCCCCTCAATATGTGAACTATCTTTTACATCAACTATCTATACATTTCAGCTGGTCATCTTAATCTGATTCCAAATCATCATCACCAATAATGATCATTTGGTCATATATACAACTTTGTTTTGGAACTTCCATCAAAACTTAATACAAATTTCCCAACAATTTCCCCCTTTTTGATGGAACCAAAACACTTAATCAGAAAAACAGATAACATAAATAGAAATGTATTTAATTTAAAACGGTGCACACTTCAGAAGACAATGAGATGTTGTCTTAGAATCAGAAAGATAGAATATTTTATTCAGATAGGTGTGAGCATTACAGATTACATAAAATGTACCTATCATCTGATTCCAAGTTGTCTTCTTCACATGTACTTGAACTTTTGAAGTTCTTTGGGAATACCAAACAACTTGTACATCCTTTGCATCAGCTTGTCCAGATCTTCTCTTCTGTTGATCCCTCCTTTCTCGGCAAATTCGTAGTAAGCATTCTTGAATTTAAGAGTATCGAGCTTGTTATCTGGACGTATATGTGGGAGAAGTTGTTCGAAGGGAGGAGCTTCAGGTATCAATGTCATAATCTTCCCTTCCTTCATCACAATCTGGTAGAAGTCTGGGTACTTCGTTTCTAACCAGTTCCGGAATTCATCATCATTTTCAGCCTGGTCTTGATGAATCAGAATTCTCTCCAAGATGTACACATCACATAACCATTCTACTCTGATCTGATCCCATTCTGGAAGCAGATTTAACTGGGCACAGAGGATGTCTTTAACAGGTGCTCGAAAGGCTTTCTCTTCCCAAGCAATATCCTCTGCAGCAACTTCCTTCTTTCTCTTCCTTCGAATGTATGCGATGTTTAGACCTTTAGCTTATGCCAACTTCTGCTTCGTAATGGCAGCCTCTTTTACTCTCTGTCTGGTTTGCTCTTGAATCTGTTCAGGAGACATCTGACTTTTGGTAGTGGATATTTGCCCTTTACTTTGAACTTCAGCAGTAGATTTCAACATCTTGCCCTTACCTTTCTTTCTCTTCAGAGTTTGCTCAGGTTCATCTTGATCGTCTTCTTCTGCTAGTTTCTTCGCAAGTTCAAGGCTCTTGGCCTGATCATCAGAATCCATCCTTTGCTGTACAGAAGAAGAGAAGTCTTCAATCTTATCCACTCTGGCAGTAACATCTGAAAGGGCTATCTTCTGCTCAGTGATATCCTTCCTTTGATCCTTAAGCTCTTTGCTATGTTGCTCCACAGTCTCTTTTAGTTCAGCCACATCAAGTGGAGTATCACGATCAACAGATGGAGTAGCTTCAGGCAAGTCAGATACAGTGGCTTCTGGTAATGACGCAATGGTTACCATCTGCATCTGTTTTTCTTCTTTCTCTTGTCCTTCCCCCTTTTTGGTTGCATCAAAAAGTTTGGATAACATATTATTCAGAGCACTGAACTGCCTTGTCATCTCCTCCATGAGTTCCTCAACAGCAAGAGGAGTGATCTGAGCGGTTTCAGAAGGTGCGGGGGCCATAAATCTTCCAACCCAGATCCATGTGAGTGTCAGTTTTCTCCAGGGATGCCCAGACACTTTCCAGTAGTATCTGTGTTTCACTGAGCATGTCCGTCTAAAGTTTGAGTTTATCAGACTGGAGATTGAGCTTCTCAGCAAGAGGGTTAACTAGTTGCATCACATCAGAGAGGATATCATTATGCATGTGTGTGAGCTTCTCAACTGTGAGCTTCCGTTCTCTGTCAACCAGATTCTTTTGCTCTTCTTCAAAATGCTTCATCAGATCTGTTGTGAGAGCTGTGAATTTCTCTTCAATGGCAGCTTTTACCCCATCCTGAATTTTCGCAGAACTAAGATCTAGGGTATCGGAGCTCAGCATAGCAGTCTGGTCAGATGTTGATGCCTTGCCAAGCTGGGTCTCATCTGCAGCACCCACTCTTGGTTCATCGGCAGCTCCCTCAAGATTTATATGAGAAGGAGGTTCTTCAGTCTTCTCCTTATCTTCAGCAATCCCAAACCTATCATGAATTAACCATCTGATGTCATCATCAGAGGCCAACTCAACATCACTCTCAATCCCAGCAATCTCCAAACATTTCATCTCTAGATCCACAAAAAAGTCAGAGCCCAGAGATTCCATGAGGATCAGAAACTCCTCGATGCTCTTCAATCTGATATCTCTCCAGAACACAATCTCTTCTATTTGGTGCTGGATGCCAGGGTGTTGATCCAAATCTGGGCACAGATCCAGCAGATACTCCTTTATATGTTGCTTCATAATATTTATAATAGGGCTTCCTGATTCAGGTGAAGCAAACACTGTTCTGGTGTTGAAAGGATTGAGAGATGGACATACGTTTGTCAGATCTCTCAGGTTCTGGTATCTTTTCTGAAGATTGGGGGTAAGGTAGGGATATATGTGGTTCACTGGCTGTAGGTTGTTGAGGTTCAGGTTCGTTTACCACGGGTTGAGGGGGTTCAGTTTCAATAACTGAAGGCTAAGGGGTTCAGTAAGTTCAGGTTCAAGGGTTGGGGGAGTGGGAGATTTGGGTGTGGGGTGTGGTCTGTTTGGTGAGGGTGAGGGTGAGAATGTTTTGTAGGGAGAGGGTGGTGGTAATAATGATTTTGGAGGAGAGGGTGATGGTGATTTAGAAGTGGGTGTAGGTGATCTTTCTTTCTGGAAGATTTTGCTGAGAGGCAGAGAATCAGATGATGATTCTCCCTCAGAGTGTTCCACTTCTGTTCCTTCAACAGTTCTCTCTCCTTCTCCTTCTCCTTCGAGCATCTGCTCGTCCCTACATCCACTTGCAGTGTGCTTAGAACTGACTACAATCTCCTCTTCTGATTCAATCTGAATCAGCTCCTCCGTTCTGTGAACTTGGCGGGGCCCAGATGCGAATCTTCAGAGGAGAAGTGACTCTCTTCTGACGTTTCTATTGAGCAGCTGGTTTCTTGGCCAGTTCCTTCCTCTTCAACCTCTTCTCTGGGATGGCCGTTCCCTGTGCTTCTGATTGTATCAAAGATGCAGTTGCCTTTTCTTTGCCCTTCCCTTCGCCCCTTTGTTTGGGTACATAGGGAGTAGGATCATCATCAGACTGGCCAGGCAGAGACTCGTTCTTGCCCAAGATGGCCTTGTGCTTTGCCAGATATACCTTCGTACCATTCTCATTCCATTCATAATTGTTTGGCAGCTTGTCTAGTAGAATGATCGAGACTTTGTGCATGAAAGAGCATTTGGAGGATAAGAACACTTCATTCCTCTCGTTCAGATCGAATTTCCCTGTCTCTTTCCGCAGTCTTGTCTTGAACATACCCAACCAATCCATATCAGGTGTTTTCTTGATGATTGCAGTCATGACACTGATCTTATAAGAGGTGATATCATCAAGACTGTATGTTGAGCACATAATCACCTTTTGCACAATCTCGAAGAGAAGGCGATATTTCCTCTTCAGATAAGGAGCTTTAACATTCACTATCAGATAAGGTGATATTTACTGAACACTGACAGATGAATATCCCTTATGTACTTTGCTTAACTTGTAGACCCAGAAAGTAACTCATCTGACCCATCATGGACATCTCGAACTTCCCTTGCATCAGCTTGCTGAATTTAACACATAAACTCTTGTTGGGAGATCCGAAGATGATGTCATTAACATAAATCTTAACCATCAGAATATCTTCTCCATCTTCTATTCTGAATAAGGTTCTGTCCACTATTCCTTTAGTGAAACCATTGTGTATCAAGAACTGAGAGAGTGTATCATACCAAGCTCGAGGAGCTTATTTCAGGCCATAAAGAGCTTTTCTTAAACGGTACACCTGGTCGTCTTTTTCAAAGCCAGGAGGTTGTTCAACATAAACTTCCTCAGCTAGTACCCTATTTAAGAATGCACTCTTTACATCCATCTGATACACAATAAACCCTCTGTGGGCAGCATATGCCAGAAACAGCCGAATGGCTTCCAGGCAAGCGACTGGTGCAAAGGTCTCATCATAATCAATTCCTTCTGATTGTGAATACCCCTAAGCAACAAGTCTTGCCTTATTTTTGGTTATGACATTATTCTCATCTCTCTTGTTCTTGAATACCCACTTTGTGCCAATCAAATCTTGATGGGTTGGTCTGTCCACCAGTTTCCAAACTTGATTCCTCTCAAACTATTCCAGTTCTTCTTGTATGGCTAGAATCCAGTTTGCATCTTGTAGAGCTTCTTTTACTTCAGTTGGTTCCTTCAAAGACAGATAACAACAATACATGGCACTTTCACCGATCTGATGTCTAGTTTTGACTCTATCAGATGGGTCTCCGATGATCAGATCAGTTGGATGACTGGTTACCCAGGTCCTTCTTTTCTGATTTGCATAGTTTGGAGAGCATCATCCTCTTCTGATAGTAGTTCATCACTAGTGATTGGGAGTGGTGCAGAATATGATCCACTTGACATGGACAAGTCTCAGCTAATGTTGGACTCATCATGTGCTGATGTCTGTCTGTAGGAACTTCAGGTGTTCCCCCTGAACCAGATGGTTCAGTTGATACTGTCTCAGCTGTACCAACTTCTTCATTGACAGTCGTACGTACCTTAGAATCTGATTCACCTGGTGAATCAGCAAGATCAAGTTCTGGAATATACACTGTTACGTGTTCTGATCCTTTTTCCTTGATACTTAGCTGATCCATTTTCTGTGCATCAGGTACCGATTGATCTGGTACCGCTTGTTCTGAGGCAGATTTCTCTTGTTCAGAAGATGTCTCATCAAAGACCACATGAGGTGTTTCTTCCACAACTAGGGTTTGCCTGTTGTAAACCCTGAAAGCCTTGCTGGATGAGGAATATCCTAAGAATATACCCTCATCTAACATGGCCTCAAACGTTTTCAGCTGGCTCTTCCCATTGATGTTTATGAAACACTTGCACCCAAAAACATGGAAGTAAGAAACACGCGGTTTTCTGCCCTTCCACATTTCATAGGGTGTTTTGTAGTGAGCCTTAGTCGGAGAACATCTGTTCTGAGTGTGGCATGTAGTATTGATGGCTTCTGCCCAGAAATAACTTGGTGTTGCATGTTCAGCTAACAAAGTGCGAGCGAACTTCTTTGAGTGTTCTGTTTCTCCGTTTTGCTACTCCATTCTGTTGTGGCGTTCTTGCAGCTGATGTCTCATGTTGTATACCAAATTTAGTGCAAAAATTAGTAATAAAAGAATTAAAAAATTATGTACCTTTATCTGATCTGATTTTTACTATACTGACACCCTTTTCATTTTGTAGTTTCTTACACAGCTCGGGTATCTTTGTTGTAGTCTCATTCTTCTTATACAAGAATATAACCCAGGTAAACTTGGAATAATCATCCACGATTACCAAAGTATATTTGCGTCCGCTGAGACTGACTGGTGTAACTGGTCCAAATAAGTCCATATGGAGCAGTTGCAATACTCTGCTGGATGCTGGTCCAGGGATTCCCTTGAATGAGGCTTTTACATGTTTTCCCTTCTGACATGCGACACATGTCTGATCCTTAGAGAATACCTCATTCGGGAGTCCCTCAACCAAAGACATCCTTGCTATTTTGTTAAGATTTTTAAAGTTCAGATGACCCATTCTCTTGTGCCAGAGTCAACTGCTACCTTTTGAACTTTTAACAATCAGGCATGCATTTCTTGGACAACTGTTCCAGTCTGCTGTATAAATCGTAACTTTTCTTGAACCAGTTAACAAGATCTGTTGAGTAACTCAATTCTTGATAGTACACTGATCAGTCGAGAACTCAACACTGAATCCGTTGTCGCAGAATTGTAAAACTGATAACAGATTATGCTTTAAACCTTCGATATACGAGACTCCAGTAACCTGTACATCATCATTCACTAAGGTTCTGAATCCTCTGGTAAAACCAAAGTTATAATCACCAAAGAGTACACGTGGGCCTTCTTGTTCTGTGTAAGAGCTAAGGAGATGTTTGTTTTCAGTCATGTGCCTTGAGCATCCACTATCGATGTACCAGATAGTTGCTTGTACACCTCCATTGTTGGCCAAACCCATGCGAACCTGCAATCAAATCAGGCTTTAGGTACCCCTTTTGGATTGGGTCCTGAGGGGTTAGAGTTGGTTTTAGGGATCCATACAAACAGGGCACTTCTATTGTAATCAGATAGATCAGAAGGTTTGATTTGTCTCCCATAAACATCTACATAATCATACATCTCTTCATATATATTCTGATCAGTATGATTATTTGTGTAAGCCTTGGGTGAATCAGAAGACTTGGGATTTTTTCTTGCTATTTGTCTTCTTTTAACCCAGTGGGGCTCAGGTGCAGCAGCCCTAGGTTTCTAATTGAAAGGGTAAGTACGACTGCTACCATTAAAAGATTCATATCTTTTTGATAGATGGTCTTAGCAGTTTACCTTTAGCTTGCTTGTTAGGCAGCTGACCCTGATTAGGTTTCAGATTAGATTTCCCTTTGAGAGGTTGTCTCTTCTGATATCTAATCTGCTGATCAGGTTGAGTTCTCCTCAGAAGAACTGGGTTCTTCTATTGATTCCTCGGCTGATGCTTGATCAGTTGGGGTCCATTTCTGTTCCCTTTCTGATTGGGCACTTGCCTTACTTGTTCAGCAGGTCTCTTTCCCTTATCAGATACAGATTTTGCTTTATGTGTATCTATATCAGAAACTCGTTTGATTACATTTTTCTGAAGTGAATCAGACGGGGCTTTTGAGGATGTAGAAGGGTTTTCATACCCAATTCTCTTCTTATTAGTTATCGTACGAAAATAGTTGTTTATATCCTGAACGTTTTTAGAAGATTTCGTGAAAACCTGTATTTTCTTACGTAAACTATCCTCAGTTAATTTCAGACTCTCATGTAGTCGGAAGAGTTCATCAAACATGGCTTGTAGGATTTTAAAATCATCAGCTTGCTGTTTATTGATAGTTAGTTGTTCCTTAATCTGCTTCTCCTGATCAGAAGAATTAACTTTCAGAACTTTCAGTTCTTCAGTTATCTTTTGAGCAACTTCATCCGATTTTAGTTCAGCTGCTTTACTGACAGCATTTTCCTTAACAAGCTGAGTATTTTCAATCCTTAGATTATCGTTTTCACCTTCCACTATTGTATAAGTGTACTGCAGTAGAGAGTTCATCAAGCAATTGCTCAGAATATAGCTGCAAGTCAATCTCTCCAGCAGGTGTGCTAATCATAGCTTGTGTAGAAACTGAAAGAACAAAAGGTTTAGAGGTTACCTTAGATTGGTCTTCCTCCTTAGCCATGAGACAAATGTCTTCATCAGAGGAGAACATCAGATCATCGTAGTGGTAGAAATCATCAGCGTTGCTTCTCAGACAGAAGTCCTCTACAGATGAGTAGCCAGAATCCTCTGAAGGCAGATAAGAATCATCAATCCCAGATGTATAAGCAACCATGGCTTTTCTGTCTCTGTATCTTTGTTCTCGTCTGTTCCGCTTGTCTTCTCTTTCTTTTGGAGTCAGGTCCGGGCAATCTGCGCTGTAATGACCTAGTTTCTGACAGTTGAAACACGCTCCACGCTCCACAGAACTCCTTCTGCCAGGTGAGTCATTTCGTCTGTAGAATCTATCAGGTGACTTACCTGTCTGATTGTAGTCCGAGTTTCTCCTTTCTAATATGTTGTCTTTCCTTTCATCAGATCGATCATCTCTTTTCTTATTCTCTCTATGATCTTCTCTGCGATCATCAGATCAGTCCTTTCTAGAGATCTGTCAGCTGGACTCCTATCTCTTCCTTTGTTGTTCTGATAATCCCTGTAAAATCTACGATACTTACCAAGTTAAATGCTAGATTTTTCAAGTTTTCTTGTTAGCAAAGCAACTGCATCGGATTTGGCTTATAATATTTCCAACGAGTTGATAGACTTTGAGTTCTTTTAGCCGCTTTGAGTCTTTTGATTTTGCAATGGCGGTGTGGCTTCGCCGGCGACGACTCGTCTACTTCTTCTTGCCCACTTTCGATCAGATCGAACTCATGGGCTTTAAGACCTCAAGAACAGGTTACTTGGCTTCATCTTAGCAATATCTTGACAATCCTTTATTACTGTGACTTTCATATCCCACTTCTTAGTCAGAGATCTCAAGATCTTGTAGTTGATGTCTTTATCTGACATTTCTCGTCCAAGTTCCCATAGTTTGTTGACTGACATGGTGATTCTTCCATCGAGCTCATTGATGGTTTCATTTGGTAGCATCTTAAGTTTCTCAAATTTCACCAGTTCAGCTTGCAGTCTGCTATCTTTAATCAGATCATTTCCTACACACATTTCAGCTAGCGTATCCCACATCTGTTTGGCTGACTTGAGATACTTTATCTTTTCTCTGGTTATCTTGTCCATCGTCTTCATGATTATGTGCCTGACTATTGTATCTAGAGTGTACAGTTTTCTCTCTTCAGCATCCATCAGGGCGGGACTCTTTCTGACAAGGCTTCCAACTGGAAAGTCTGGATCACCTCCTACAGTTGGGTTATCATAGTAGATGATGATGGGTCCTCATTCAAGAACTTCCATCATCCTGCTGCTTATTGATCCCAGATGGTTGCTCATGTATATAGTCCAGTCTGCATACTCATCAATGGAAAATTTAGGCAAATCATGATACATACCCGAAGTATTATCCATGCTGATCGTGAGTTTGAAAACAAATGAGATTTGAAAAAGGTTTTTCAAGACCAGTTCAAGTGACCACAAAGGTTCTTCCTCAAGAACCGATGATATTCAAAGCCAGTGGTCCATAGAACCACTGCTCTTATACCACTTGTAGGTCCTGAACGGGTTTCGCGAGTGCATAAGTCTAGAGGGGAGGGGTTAATAGACTTCTGAAAACTTTTGCGTGAGATCAGGTGTGATGGCAGGTTGCCTGATTAGAGTGTGAGTGAATCAGTTTAGACTGATATCCAACTTACTGATCGCCTGAGGGCAAATCAGTTCGGTGTCTATCAGTTTAACTGATTGTGCGGAAGCTAGTTTATACCCGTATGAAAAACCAATTTTATAACAAATCAGATTCCGAAGTTGTTTTCAATCAGATGACTATGGAGTCAATCTGATCAGATCAGTAGCTTGGTGCAAGCTGGTCCTAACTCAGAATATGTATGCATATTTAATCAAGTTGTGTGCATTAGTGTAAAGCAGTTAATCAGACAAGTAAATGCACACATGATTTATAGTGGTTCGGACAACCAGTCCTACGTCCACTCTTCCCTATCACAAGGGGCACCAACTTAACCAACTTGGACTTAGTTTATTGTGTTAGTCCAACACATTACACCAACAGATATGTATAGAGATTTCACTCAACGATCCCAGAAATCAGCACTAGAAACCCTAGTCTAAAATCTTGCAAAACAAACTTAACCTAACTTTGGGTTTTGGTAAAGGTTTGTTGTTTGTTCCAACTGGAAATCTATCCTAGTATTTGTGTAGCCTAAAAAAGCTAGAGGATGAGATTTCTCTGCTAAGAACTATGGGATGAACACTTAGAAAATTAATCTTCAAGGCTGTGTTCTTTGTGCGGAAAATTAATCTTCAGGGATGGCATGGCCGAAAGCATGAATAGTATCTTTTGTAGCCGTTTTGACTTTGCAGCGCTGAATCCTGCAGTGTCAGTCTTTTTACATACGTGTCGCGCTCTCATTGGTTTAATGAGTACAACACTTCAGTGTTTGTTCCACCAACTAAATTTTGACATTCTTCTTGTCCTGAAGGTACGTATGATCTGGTGTAACATTTAGTTGACACCAGGAGTGAGCTGACCTGATCAGATAACTGACCAGTCTACCTGATATAGTCTTCTGATGCAGGTTGTCTTAGCACAACTTGCAGACTCGACTGATGTAGGTCTTCTGGTCTACTTGAGTCATCTGATCTTCTGGTCTTCTGAACTTGAGCTTTATGTCTTCACCTGATCATCTGACTTCTTCTTGTCTTCTGACTTGTTTAGTCTTCTGATCATCTGACCTCTTCTTGTCATCTGATATTTTGACCTGACCTATACATATTGAGTTCCCCCTCAATATGTGACCTATCTTTTACATCAGCTATCTATACATTTCAGTTGGTCATCTTAATCTGATTCCAAATCATCAGTCAGCTAACAGATCTGACTGGTCCTATTACAACCTGTTTTGGAACTTCCATCAAAACATAATACAAATTTCCCAACAACAAATATTACTGACTGATACTAGAAAAGGAAATTTGTATCTTGCTGATTGGAAATTATCTCCTAAAGATACATGTTTGGTTGCAAAAAGTTCTACTGATACTAGTTGGTTGTGTCACAAAAGGCTGAATAACTTAAACTTCAAAACCCTGAACAAACTTGCAAGATTAGCACTTGTGAGGGGGTTACCAAATGAAGTATTCAGTAAAGATCATGTATGTGATGCTTGTCAGAAAGGAAAACAAATCAGAGCATCATTCAAACCAAAGTAGAAACTTCTACTGACAGAATTCTACAACTGTTACATATGGATCTCTTTGGTCCAGTGACACCTGTGAGCACTAATGGCAGGAAATATACACTTGTGGTAGTTGATGACTACTCTAGATACAAATGGGTCATATTCTTACTCAGTAAGAAAGAGACTCAGACAAAACTGTCTGAACTACTAAAAAGACTCAGTACTGAAAAGAATCTGAGTATGATCAAAATCAGATCAGATAAAGGAACTGAATTTATCAACCATATTATATCTGATTATTCTGCAGCAAATGGAATAGCTCATGAAACATCAGCTGCAAGGACCCCACAACAAAATGGTGTTGCTGAAAGAAGAAATAGAACTCTGAAAGAAGCTGCAAGAACAATGATTGCTGAAGCTGATATTCCTAAGAGATTCTGGGCTAAAGCTATCAACACTGCATGCTACTCTCATAACAGATCCATGCTGACCAAGAATCAAGGAAAAACTCCTTATGAACTGTGGAATGAAAGGAAGCCTCTGGTTTCTTTCTTTCTTGTGTTTAGTTGCATGTGTTTCATACACAATAATGGTAAAGATCAGTTGAAAACTTTTGATAGCAAAGCTGATGAAGGGATATTCTTAGGATATTCTGAAGTCAGTAAAGCCTTCAGAGTTTACAACTATAGGACTCTTATTGTGGAAGAAACACCTCATGTTGTTTTTGATGAATCTTCTTATGTTCAGAAGAAATAGGAACATGACTCAGGAGAATTGACCAAGAGAATCACCAGACTTAGCCTGAAGAAGAATGATAAAACATCCTCTGAACCTAAAAAGAAGAAGTCAGTCACTTTCTATGAATGGAGTGAATCAGACTCAGACAAAGAAGTTCAGGATGGAAATACTCAGGATGGTGAGACTCAGGATGGAAATTCTCCACTGAAGGAAAGCCAACACACTGAAGCTGACCAATCTGAACATACACCAGTTCAGACTCAGGTATGTAATGCCGATGATGATGTGGTCACAGCTGAGGCAAACTCTGAATCTATCAACCGAGGGGGAACAAATGTCCCTGACAATGTTCTGAATGAAATTTCCCCTGAGGAAGATGATTCACTCTCTCCTTTTCTGTTGTTCCCTGAATTTGAGGATACTACTGAAGGGGGAACATCCAGGAGAAAATGGTTGGATAGTCATCCTACAAGTCAGATTGTGGGTGATCTATCAGAAGGAGTTAAAATAAGAAGGTTTCATGGAGAAAGTGCTTTGTTCTGTTGCTTCCTATATGAAAAAGAACGTACTGAGATTGAAGAAGCTCTTCAAGATTCTTTCTAGATTACTGCTATGCAAGAAGAGCTGAATCAGTTCACAAGAAATGAAGTTTGGGAGCTAGTGGACAGACCTAAGAAGCACAATGTGATTGGAACTAAGTGGATGTTCAAGAATAAGAGAGATGAAAACAACAACATTGTGAGAAACAAGGCAAGGCTAGTTGCACAAGGTTATTCCCAAGAAGAAGGCTTGGATTATGATGAAACCTTTGCACCTGTTGCAAGACTAGAAGCCATCAGAATGTTTCTTGCATATGCTGCCCACATGAAATTCGCAGTCTATCAAATGGATGTGAAAAGTGCATTTCTGAATGGTGTGCTTAAAGAAGAAGTATATGTGGAACAACCTCCAGGATTTTTCAGAATGACCAAGTTTACAGGCTCAGGAAAGCCTTGTATGGTCTCAAACAAGCACCCAGAGCATGGTATGATACTCTTTCTCAATTTCTTACTGACCATGGTTTTATCAAAGAAACTGTTGATAGGACTTTGTTCAGGATAGAAGATGGGAAGGATATATTACTAGTTCAGATTTATGTGGATGACATCATATTTTGATCTCCAAATCATCAGTTGTGTGAGAAGTTTTCTACCCTGATGAAAGGAAAGTTTGAGATGTCTATGATGTGGGAGATGAATTTCTTTCTTGGACTTCAGGTGAAACAAACTAAGGAAGGAATATTCATTAATTAGGCAAAATACACCAGAGATCTGATTGCTAAGTATGGTGTACAGAATTGCAATGCTGTTAGAATTCCCTTGAATACTAACTACAAGATGGATCCTGATCCTGAAGGCAAATCAGTAAATCACACTGATTATAGAGGGATCATTGGATCATTGCTTTATCTCACAGCAAGTAGGCCTGATATAACATTTGCTGTTGGGATATGTGCAAGATACCAAGCTAATCCTAAGGCTAGTCACATGGAGGCTGCCAAAAAGATTCTGAAATATCTTAAAGGCACCGTGAATAGAGGATTATGGTATCCAACTGATGATAACCTTGAATTAACTGGTTATTCAGTTGCTGATTATGGAGGATGTAGAATTGACAGGAAGTCTACCACAGGAACTTGTCAATTTCTTGGAAGTAAACTGATATCATGGTTTTCAAAGAAACAGACCTCAGTAGCAACCAGTACTACTGAAGCTGAATACATGGCTGCAGGAAGCTGTTGTGCACAAATTCTTTGGCTCAGACAACAATTGAGGGATTATAAGAATATAGCCAATGAAGTACCTATATTTTGTGATAATAATAGTGCAATTGCTATTACACAAAATCCAGTATTGCACACCAGATGTAAGCATGTTGATATCAGACATCACTTCATCAGAGATCATGTTCAAAAGGAGGATATCAGAATGGAGAAAATTCATACTGATAAACAGAGAGCTGATATCTTGACTAAACCTTTGGCTAAATCAAGATTTTAGGAACTATCAGTTGAATTAGGTATGTTGGATCCAGGTGAATGAGGCAAATCTGAAAAAATTGAAGGTTTTCAGATGCATGAAGTTTTTCAGGATATACTGAAAAACTCAGGATAAAATGAAGGTCCTGAACACTGAGTCTTGGGAAACTCAGTAATCATGAAGTTCAGTACTCAGTTTTATACTGACATTTTATCAAGGTCAAAACTCAGTAAGATTGACAATTAAAATTAGTCTGAAGAAGTATTGACTCATGCACCACAGTTATTGTCTAACTGAATCTCGAAAATCATTGGCAATAAATGATAAAACACCTGAGGAAATAATTGGGCGGGACGTTTGAAATTCTCGAGGAAAGCCAATGGTCTGCAGGAACAGTAATTAAATGCACTGTTCATTATTCACCAATAAGGATAAAAATTAGCGGCTAGTACTCTCTAGTTGTCCTTTCAACTACCCGATTTAGCCTAAATTGATCCTAACCGTTCTTTCAAATCTGCACGATTATTCTTAGATCAAAACCGATTCAAAATATATACCCATTCAAACTTCCTTTATACTCTATTTCAAACATTTTCATCTTCACAAACACTCTGCTTCAAAACCTCCCATTACCCAGAGTTATCTTCAAACATCAAAACCCTTCACAATATTCTCCAAAATGACTTTGACGATCTTCGATAAACTTGCTATCTCTAACAAACCATGCTACGAGAATATTGTTTCACTAGATGGTACAGCCAATGCAGCACACGAAGAGGAGGCGCTGCACATGATTCGGTTGGCAAAGCTCACCTGCCTAGTCGCGAATCGCCCAGAGGCAGAATACGCAAGAGAGGTAATCGAATTTATAGCCAATATGCAACTTGATGATGATAATTGCATAGATTCTAGGGTTACCGTCTCTAATTTGGAACATGGTACTAAGTATGTGGATTTTGTTAGAGAGCTCTATATCATTCCTAAGAACTTGAATGCGGTCTATGAATTGAATGATAGAGGGGAGGACCCTACGGTATACATGATGGGTAGGGAGCAAGAATATTTAGATGGGATTGTGGAAGGCTCTGTTAAACTTGAGGCTACATTAAACAAGAAATATTTGAAGCCAAAGTATAGGGTACTTCTTGATATTGTGGGCAGATGTCTCATGAGTGGGACAGGAAGTCTTGAACAGATTAGTAGGCCTAAACTAAGATTGATGGCTGCTATTGAAGATTCTCCTTCCAGAGCATTCAATTGGCTACAATATCTGATAAAGATAATTAGTGGTGAAGCTGATCATGTAGAAAAGGAAAAGGATGACAGTATTGTGATCAAGAAAAGGATCTTACACACCACCAAAATTGCCTACATCTTGGAAACCTGCAGAGAGGAGGAAGATATTTTTGCAAATTCAAGATCTTTTCCTACATCCAAAATCACGTTCAGATCAACAAAAAAAGGGATAAAAGGAAAGAAGGAAAAGCCACCCGAGTCTCAGGAGGAGACTGCTGATGAAGAAGCTGAGGAAGAGGTTCCAGTGGTTGAACCTGTAAGAGAAACAAGGAAATCTGTTCAGCAAGTCACTGAGTCCAGTATGGAGGAAGATAAGCAAGCTAGGGGGAAGGCCTACTGAAAATTAAGAGGGAGGCTGGAGAGAAGATGAAAACAAAAGCCTTAGCCCCTCAGAAAAGGAAAAGGCTTCAGACAATTGCTGAAAAGGAGGCCAGTACAACTGAGGAAAGCCAAACTGACACTCAACAAAACCTGAAATCACCACTCCAAGTGTTGGCTCAAGTGGTGAAAAACATTTGAGAGAAAGAAGTTGCTGAAGAAGAATATGTATTTTCATAGGTGATGGAAACTTCCATTGCTCAGGACAAGATATCTCAAGAGATCTTTACAGGTTTCCAACAACCTGGTAAAGATAGCCAAATTCAGATCCCAACCTCACACCCCTCAAAGCCAAATGAATCCCAGGATATTCTAAACCTTGATGCCTTACTCACTAAACCATTCCTTGATCCATCCGCCTTACAAATTGTCCAACCCACTGAGAAAAATGTTCCTCCACCACTACAGAAAGGTGAAGCTGAGGAAGCTGAGTGGAGAAGCAAGGGAGAATGTTTTGTCCTGGATAGATATCCTGAACTCTCAAAGTTCCCTGACCTTCAGGATCTATTTATCAGACTAAGGATGACTGTTTATATCCTGAATCAGACCCTACCTGAGATGCTTAATATTGCTGCATTTAGAGGAGAAGATTGGTGGTCTGAAGAAACTGCAATTCTTACTGAATTCTTAGGATTCAGGAAGACTAAACTCAGGATGAAGGTCTCAGACTTTGATGACCTGGTCAAAAAGAAAATTGCTGAGAGGAAACCAAGTGGCCAAGGAGAAGGTAGTGGGAAAGATGAATCTGAAAAGGACAAGGATGAAGATGCTGAGAAAGGTCCTGAACCTGAAAAGGAAACTCAAGCTGAGAAAGGACCTGAATCTGAAAAGAAGTACACTCAGGCTGAGAAGGTCATGCCAGTTGCTATCACTGAAAATCCTCAGACTGAAGATAGACCCCTTCAGGTACCTTTTGGTACTACTATTCATTAAGCTAAAATTACTGAAGAACCTATCATTAAGTTTGTTGATTTTGGTATGCAGACTGAGGTTCAATCAAGCCATACATCTCAAGCTTAGATGATTGATCTGGCTCCAGTCTTGGATGAACTAAAGAAGGTTGAGCTAATGACAGTCAAGCTCACTCAGATGGAAGTGATGATGGCTGACCAATTCAAAAAGATGGATGCTGCTTTGCATGATCAAGTTCAAAACATGGCTAAGTTGAGCACATCTACTGAAATCCAAGCAGTTCAGGGGGAAGTAATTGCTAAGATTTCTGCTTTGGACACTCAGATGGGAGAAATGTCCAAAACCATATCTGAAGAGCTAAATGCTAAATACAATGAGAGGACTGCTTATCTGGAGAAGAAGTTAGCTGAGAAAAATGAGGAGATGATTAAGTCAGCTGTTAAGAACATGAGCACATTACTCATGAACAAAATGACATAATTAATGCATGGAGTTCTTGCCCAACAATTTGCTCCACTTTTTGAAGAGGTTTCTGTTGGCAAGAATGTCCTGAGGAGAATGGATGATGAGTTGGATGTTTTGGCTGGAGAGATAAGAGCCATAAACAAAGAACAGTTTCACATGGATGCTGCACTTTCCCAGATCCTTCCAATCTATGATGCCAAAAAGGGGTAAAGGACTGCTCACTCTACAAAGGGTAAGTTAGATGAGCATTTGAAGAAAACCCTTGAAAGGAAAGCTCAGCAGTAACTTAAAGCTCAGCATGTTCTAAAAACTCTGAAAGAAATTGAAGAAATTGAAAAGCTGAAGTCAGTAGAGCCTGAAGATACTGAATTCTATCAGACAGACAGAGAGACAACTCAGGAGGCAATGATCTTGAGGAGATCAGAGAAGAGAAAGACTGAAACTAGCCTAACAGCTACTGCTCATGCTGTGGTGGAGACAGCTGATCCTAAGAGAGCTGAAAAGAGGAAGTCAGTGGCATTTGTTGAAGCTGAGAGGAAAAGGAAGAAAGTCTCTACAAAACCTATTTAGAGGAAGCTGATCTTGGATTTCTCTGAACCTGAAGAACTTGAAGCTCAAAAAGAGACTGAAACTGAGTCAGAAAGATTACTCCAAGAAGGATTTGATACTTATGAAACAAGTGCTCAAGTCAAGGACTTTGATTGGCACAATAAGCTCATTGCCCTGCGTGCTGAGAAAGAAAAGAAGCAAGCCATGTCTGTATCAGGGGCAGAGCTTACTAGGAAGAAGAGAGAAGAGGAACAGAGCAGGAGAGGAAGACTCAGGAACTTCATGGGGAAGATGTTGGGAGATGAATTTAATAAAGAAGATTTTGATTAGATCCCAAAACCCCCTGAGTATGACATGTTCAGGATAATCCTAATAGTTGAGTCAGGATTCAGTTTTAAAATGTTCAGGATGTTATCTGCACAATGTATAGTCAGCAGATATAGATCAGGTTAGATTCTGAAGATTCTGAAGACTCAGTAAGTTTCTGAAGTTTCAATTGTGAAACGAGAAATCAAGACTCAATGTAGAAATCGAGAAATCAAGACTCATGCAGAAACGGGAAATTGAAGACTCAGTATGAAGACTCAAGATATCACCAAGATATCTGTGGAAGACTCGAAGACTCAAGACTCGTAAGACATCAAGACTCGAAGACTCGCAGACTCAAGACGTCAAGACTCGTAAGACTCGGGAAGACAACAAGACTCTTAAGACACGTAAGATAGAAGGCGTAAGATCAAGATAAAGGATATTGAAGGCACAATAATTACTGAAGACTCAGTAATGTACTGAATGCTCAGTATAAACCTGAATGTTCTGAGGCACTGAAAATATCTATCTGAAGGATACAATCCTGAGAAGAACACGATTACTTAGAAATATAGATACTGCCCAAGACATTCAGATGCAGACAAAAGGAACTAAAACAAAGTGTTGTTAAGGTTATATCACTCAGAGATATTGACCAAAAAGAGCCATTGTGTTTGTCTACTTAACTGAAGACAACAACCAATCAGAAGAAGACAAAGACCTTTGATTTTATCGACCTTCGAAAGCGAGTGTCATGAAGCATGTAGGTAGTACTATGTCCCAGACTGCAAAAAGTGGTGACTGGCTGCATGAAAAGCACTTTGCCTAAAACATGCTAGGGAGTGTCAAACCCTAAATATAGTCGTTCATCACACACCATAAGAGGAAACTCATTAAGTTATTTCTTCCAACGGATAGTTTTTCAAGATTGACCTTGGTGCCTGCCTATAAATACTTGTGACCATCTACATTGAAGGTTATGGGAAATTTGTAAGCAACTCAAGAGCTCAAACTTATTATTGCAAGTTGAAGCACTCGAAAACCCAAGAATTTCCCAAGTGCTTTATATCGAAGAGAGCTCATTCACTAAGCCTAGCTTGATAAGATATATCCAAAGCTTAGTAGAGATATCCTAGCCTTTGCATTGTAC